>CM048744.1:124250233-125450233 GCA_026315105.1 Locusta migratoria | reverse complement strand
ACAACATAAACTTCACTTTTTTTTTTTTTTTTTTTTTTTTTTTTTTTTTTTTTTTTTTTTTTTGTGGATAAGTTTATAATTTGGAATTAAAACTTCTGTATCAGGTGTAAAGCGGTTGTGTGTTTTGCTATATAGCAGTGATATTAGACGACACAGATATTCAAAATCCATTTCTTTTAATAATCGATAAAATCTTCGAAAATTGTACAAATCTGCAGTTTCGTTTACGACAATAAGAAGTATGTCAACAAAACAACAGTTCATGTACTTTTCTTCTTATCACATTTCTGTGAAAGTTCATCAAAACTTTATGTAAGCTTCTGTTGTGATATTTTTTGGAGACCTTAAAAGTACTTGCCATACGATAAACTGAGGAACGACCAACAGCGGAAGATGCAGCTATTTTGTAACAATATCTATCATTTATTGTTCTGGACATAACAGCTCCGTTTTATGCACATTAAGAACTTGATGATTTTTTCTTTGTTCGCTTCTTGCGTGGATTCAAAATGTAAGATAACGTAATGAGAAAGAGAGCCGGCCCCGGTGGCCGAGGGGACTGAGGCGCGCCGGCCGCGGTGGCCGAGGGGACTAAGGCGCTTCAGTCACGGTCTGCACGGCCACTACGGTCGGGGGTTCGAATCCCCCCTCGGGCATGGATATTTGTGCCGTCCTAGTTCGTAAGTAGTTCATAAGTAGTTTGTAAGTTTAGGGACTGATGACCCTGTAGTTAAGTCCCACAGACTATATAAACATTTGAACATTTTTTTTTTGACTGAGGCGCTCCAGTCGCGGTCTGCACGGCCACTACGGTCGGGGGTTCGAATCCCCCCTCGGGCATGGATATTTGTGCCATCCTTAGAATTAGCTAGTTCATAAGTAGTTCGTAAGTTTAGGGACTAATGAATGACCCTGTAGTTAAGTCCCATAAGCTATACAAACATTTGTTTTGAGAAAGAGAGCTAGAATATGAAAGCTTAATACTTATTCTGCTACTCAGCGACTGGTCCTTTAAGATGAATTTTCTAGTCAGCCTCTAATATCACCCCTCATAACACACACAAACGCTTTACACCTGAAACGGATGCGGCGACATAGAGCGAGCGCCCCTGTTTTTCCACCCCTGGTCATGCGCTTCGCTGTGTTTACAATCCGTCTCTCGTTTCGATGAACGGAGTATAGTCATGTCGTGAGTGATATAGTAACTAAACTTGTCTGAACGACGTCGTTTAGCGTAACTGGTAAGTAAAACGGTCAAGTCGGCCCGATCACGTGAGTTGGATAGTAGCCGGACAAGTAACTAACTAGCGTCTGGCGACAGCTCTACGTGTCAAAGAACTTAATGCGAAAATGCCTATCTGGCAATACTTCGTAGCACCCAACTGTTTTGGCGGGAGTTAACAAACGATCATCCAGGAGTTCTTATAATCCAAGCAAAAATTTCCTTCCCAATGAATCACTAAATCATCTTTATTTGAATTTATTACAACTAAATATAAATAAATACGCAAGAACAATAAAGAAAAACCCTGTGCGTAGATTACGAAGCACTAACGAAGTACTAAAGTGCAGACTTGTTTCACAAAATTACAACTATTTTGTAAACACATTTTGTAAATAAAGTTTTTCTATATATATATATATATATATATATATATATATATATATATATATATATATATATATATATATATAAGCCTTGTGGTATAGGTGTTAAGAGTATTGGACTCTCATATCTAAGGTCCTGCGTTCGATTCCACTATACTTCGTGATTTTTTTTTCATCTCATCGTTCGTAACACACTGTAGGAATTACTTATCCATAACACATTGCGAGATTTTTTTTTAAATTCATGTTATTGTAGAATGTTATCCAGTATTTGATGTAACTCGTAAATGAGCACTCAAGAATTAGTAGCATCATTTTGGTGATTTCTGTATGAATGAGAGAGACCGACGCTAAAAGTGACGTCACTTTGAAGTTTGTTTACTTCTGTATCGGTAGTGAATTTGAGATCCGCGAAACGAAGATGAATTCTGTGCTGTGTGAACAGCGTGGAATGAATTTTACCAATCACATTGCATTGGAGTCCCATACAAAACTTATACACAAAGAGAAACAACAGTTTATTTGTGAAGTGTGCAACAAGTGCTTTAGGGATTCGTTTGGCCTGAATAGCTGAATAGACACAACAAGAGTATACATCAAAGCAGAGATGGAAAGATTGTCGGCAGTATTCGTAAACAAAACATATGACAAAGTCCCTCTACTTATTTTGATTTTATCCATTAGGAAATGGTGTTTCTGAAAGACCGCGACTGTGAGATAAACGGATTTGTTTATAAATAACAGTCCTGCAACCAATCACGATTTTTTATTTAGCACGACGCGTTTTGGAAAATCATTTCTATCTTCAAGTGCGTTTCTCTGTGCTATTTCATATTATTGAGTGTGTGAGTTACTGCTTCATTCTGATGTCATTACTATATATATATATATCCTACTCATGTGCAACAATATTATAAGTGATGATTGATATTTGTGAGAGCTGTCATAGATGCACCAGACGAAAACTATAAGTATAGCCTATCGAAAATTTCGCCACTAACTCCATATAAAGATAACCATAAACTACAATCGCACGTATTTATATATCACATTAATGAGAGCAGAATGAAGCAGCAACTCACACATTCAAAACATCATAAATAATATGAAATAGCACTTGAAGATAATAATATAAAGCCGTGCTAAATAAATAAAAAATCATGACTGGTAATTACCAGTATCGTTATTTACAACCACATCCTACTCAGTACAAACTAGTCACTACAGCGGTACAGTCTAATCATCTGATGCCAGTCTCTGACAGCGGTTACGAACGTAAACGCAGTGACGTCACGCCAAAGAGTGCTACGAAGTATTGCCAGATATTGCATCTTCGCCTTAAACTCTCTGACACGTAGCGCTGTCGCCAGACGCTTGTGGGCAAGTACGACAGGGGAGTTAGAAAACAAGTTTCTCCTGTCGGCTGTGGGCAGAGTTGTGTAAGAAAGAAAAAAAAGTAGAATGAGACATGAAAGATAAGACATATCTTTATTTTTCTACATAATTTCCAAATACATTGACACATTTGCCAAACCACTTTATAAGATTCAAAAAGCCGTCCAGAAAAAAATCTGGCCGTTGCATACAGAAGAAGCGTTGAGCTGCTACGGGCGAAAGACGACATTGCAGGTGAAAGCGCACGTGCAAGACACCGATACACCATTGGGTAGAGGTTGACCGCCATCAAGATAGGGATGGCGGTTATTTCTGAAACAACCGGTTTTCGGTTATTCGGGTTCGTTTCATCTCCAGTTTAACCGGACTGTAAAAATTGCTCAAGATAACCGGTTTTTTAAATAACCGGTTTTCGGTTGTTTATTGCTATTATTTCCAGTAGAGTTCGACCAAAACATATTTTGCGGGCGAAACAGAAACCGTAATCGAATTTTCGGTTCTTCCAGTTTCGGCCGAAACCGTAACTTACGAAATTTAGTTAAAATTTAGGTAAATTTACGTTATACGACAAATCACTAGTCTTTCTATATTTTGCAAGATCCTCTTCCAATACTACGCCTTCTTGAGCGTGTGTAAGCCTCGTCAGGAGTCCGTAGAAGACGATATACGAAACATGCAGATTTACTGGCCTAATATTTCCATCCGGTAGTTGCGAATATTGAGCCAAGCACTCCGTAAGTTGGACTTCTGAGCCAGTGCATACGAATATAAGTTGCTATCAGTAAATGAGCTCCAATCAGTGCTGCAGAAGTATTTCGAAAAATAAAGTCACAGTTCCGACTAACAGTATGATAGTTGTCAGTGTAAATTTACGCAAAGGAAGTAGGAAAGTTGTGTACCACATGATCAAAGAATGTTCAAATGGGTGTGAGTTCTTATGAGACCTAACTGCTTAGGTCATCGATCCCTAAACTTAAAAACTACTTAATCTAACTTAAACTAACTTATGCTAAGGACAACATACACACCCATGACCGAGGGAGGATGGAGGACTCGAACCTCCGACTGGAGCATCCGCGCAGTCCGTAACATGGAGCCTCAGACCATACAGCTACCTCGCAAGGCACCACATGATCAATGTTACCTAAGCCCCTCGATTTCAAGGAATCACATTAATAAAACCTTTTAGCATAACAATATGATAATACATTAAAAGTTATTATTCCAAACTTACATAATAGCTATATGAATCGAATTTACCTTCTCTTCCAAGAAACATTTTGGTTGCTTTCTCCTTAAATGAAACAGCATGTTTGTAGTACCTCCACCCGTATTCAGCTTTTTAAAGCAAATGGAGCATTGTACCTCACTGCTACCGTACTTCGTGAAGTACTTTCACACTCGGGATGGTGTCATTTAAGACACAACCGATGTCTGGCGACGATAGCAAGGAACTGCCGCGTGACCAGACGGAGGCAAGTCTTGTACACTGCCGGTAAACACGCGTCGTCAAATAGGCCACGCCACGCGGCAACAGGTGCATCGATGCCTCAATAGCTGCACCAGTTGTTAAGTTCTTATGTCACGTGTTTGTTGCGCGTTTCTGACTGCTGGGATTGTTCTTAAATTATCACTGATCGCTTTTCTTAGTTACTGCAATGACCTAATATTTCACAGAAGTGGAACTTTTAGGAACAGCCCTAAATATTAGGGTGTACTAGTTTTAATTTTTTAAAATTATTTACAAAAAACTCATTTTGAACCACTACTTCAGGAAGTAGTCGTACCGGTTTTTTTTACCCGGTTCTTGGCAATAACTAAAAAACCGGTTACAACCGACACCAAATAAATACCGAAAAAACCGGTTATTCAAAACTGAAATACCGGTATCGGTTTTAACCGGTCGGTTTTTCCCATCCCTACATCAAGCACATGGCGCTGCTGCTGGACTTTTTGGAAGAAGCAACCATCAATGCTGCACAGTACTGTGCCACTCTGTCGAAATTGAAAGGGGTGTTTCGGAAAAAGCGGCCTGGCCTTCTCAGATCTGGCGTTCTGCTGTTGGATAACAATGCGATACCACACTCGGCAACGGCAACCGAAATCCATATTACAACTCTTGGTTGGGAGCCCCTACACCACCCGCCATACAGTCCTGATCTGACAGACACCCAGTGACTTCCATCTGTTTCCAGCTGTGAAGAAGACTCTCGGCGGAAGACTTTTGGAAGCAGTGCTGACATCAAACAAGCTGTTCAACGCTTCTTCCGTATACAACGCCCTGATTTTTCATATCCACAGAATATATGAAATCAACTGCGAATGGGCAAAGCTAAAAATGTGTAGCCAGACGGGATTCGAACCCGGGTCTCCTGCTTTCTAGGCAGTTGCACTGACCCCTACACTACTGGGGACATTGATCAGCGCACCTGCAAGGACTACCTAAGTACGCCTCCCGTCAGATACAAATTCCAAGCTTCACCCTGTCCACAGTACTCAAACTCGAAGTTATGAAACTAATTCCCGTAAGAATAAGGGCCACAAACTTGCCCACCCCTTACCTGATTTTTTCCTGGATGGCTTTTTGAAGCTTATAAAGCGGAATGACAAATGTTTCAATGTACTTGGAAGTTATGTAGAAAAATGTACGTCTTATCTTTAACGTATCACTCTATTTCTTTTTTTTCTTTTCTTTTTTTTTTTTTTTTTTTTTTTTTTTTTTTTTTTTTTTTTTTTCGTACACAACTATGACCACAGTCGACAGGAAACGTATTTTACAACTTCGCCCCCCCCCTCCCCCGTATTATTTTCCACCACCCCACCTCTCTCACCACTGACGCTCTGCTCGACAGGTATGGGCACCACCTGTTGACTGTCGCGCTCAGTCTGTTTTTGGACCTCTCTCTCTCTTTCTGGTCGTTTGTTTCTCGTCGTCAGTAACATTTTTCGTTCAAGTGACGATACAACAGTCAAGCAACAAGCCACGATAAAGAGCTGGAAAAGACAATGGGAATACCAGGTTTTCAGGAGAAACAGAAAATTAAAAGCATCAGTTCAGAACCACTTTTCTAGTGTCAAGGGTCCTTAGACTACACAAAGCAGCAAGAATGTACAACACTACCTAGAGTTTAATTTCTACAGGTATAGCTTCTCTAAGAGGAGTATGACTGTACGTTTTCTAATAGACAATTGAAGCTACTTTCCGACATTCTCAATGATGAAAAATATTCTTTGAGTTGTCCAGTTGCGAGTTCTTTGACAAGCACATTGGATGCTCCATATAAAACTCCTCGGCAAATCAATTTTGGTACCAACTTTCTCTTTAATTTCGTTACAGTTTCAATCTCTTCTGCCACATCTTCCAGAATAGCCATTGTTGCAAGACGTATGGCATCGTATCGCAGTGCACGCTCAACAGCAGCCAATACATGACTGCCACCTAAATCACGTGTGAACGCACACTTGCTTACTGGCCGTTTAGCCGTCAAGTTGTTGTTGTGGTCTTCCTCTGCGGTTTTTACCCCACACATTCCCTCCAACGCTAAATTCACAATTCCTTGATGTCTAAGAATTTGTCCTACCAATCTATCCCTTCTTAGAAAATGAATGGGCATCGTTTAATTCTGGGACTGTGGATGTAGAGGAATTGTGGACTAAATTTAAATGCATTGTTAATGAAGGGTTAGAGAAATATGTGCCAGTAAAGACGATTAAGGATGGAAAAGATCCACCGTGGTATAATAATAATGTTAGAAAGCTGCTGAGGAAGCAAAGGCTGTTGCACTCTCGATTCAAAAAAGAACACGCAAATGATGACAGGCAAAAGTTAGTAGAGATTCGTGCGTCTATAAAAAGATCGATGCGTGAAGCATACAATAATTATCACAGCCATACCTTAGCAAAAGATCTTTCTGAGAACCCGAAAAAATTCTGGTCCTATGTAAAATCGATAAGTGGGTCAAAGCCCACTGTCCAGTCACTAGTTGATCACTCCGGGGCAGTAATAGAAGAAAGCAAACGGAAAGCTGAAGTTCTAAATTTAACCTTTAAGAAATCTTTCACGCAGGAGGACCGCACAAATATACCATCATTTGATCAACGTACTAATTCCGAAATGGGGGACATAGCAATAGGTATTTCCGGTGTAGAGAAGCAGCTGAGAGAGCTAAATACGAAAAAGTCTGCTGGTCCGGATGGAATACCAGTTCGGTTTTACAAAGACTATTCTGCGGCATTGGCCCCCTACTTAGCTTGCATTTATAGCGAATCTTTAATTCAGCGCAAAGTTCCTAGTGATTGGAAAAAAGCGCAGGTGACTCCAGTGTATAAGAAAGGAAAGAGAACTGACCCATACAATTACAGGCCAATATCGTTGACATCGGTTTCATGTAGAATTTTGGAGCATATTCTCAGTTCGAATATAGTAAATTTCCTTGAAACGGAAAAGCTTCTTTCCATGAATCAGCACGGGTTTAGGAAACATCGTTCATGTGAAACTCAGCTTGCCCTTTTCTCACATGACATCTTGCGAGCCATGGACGAAGGGCAACAGGCGGATTGTGTTTTTCTCGACTTCAAAAAGGCGTTCGACACGGTGCCACACTGCAGACTGCTAACGAAGATACGAGCTTATGGAATAGGTTCACAGATTTGTGACTGGCTGGAAGACTTCGTAAGTAATAGAACGCATTACGTTGTTCTCGACGGCGAGTGCTCATCAGAGACGAGTGTATCGTCAGGCGTGCCCCAGGGGAGTGTGATAGGACCGCTATTATTTTCTATCTATATAAATGATCTGATGGACAGAGTAAGTTGTAATTTGCGGCTGTTTGCTGATGATGCTGTGGTGTATGGGAGGGTGTCGTCTGTAACTGACTGTAATAGCATACAGGTTGACTTAGACAAAATTTCTAGTTGGTGCGAAGAATGGCAGCTAGCTCTCAATGTAGAAAAATGTAAGGTGATGTGCATGAGTAGAAAAAACAATCCTATAATGTTCGAATACAGCATCAGTAGTGAGCTTCTTGATGCGGTCGCGTCGTTCAAATATCTAGGCGTAACATTGCAGAGCGATATGAAATGGAACGAGCATGTAAGGACAGTTGTGAGTAAGGCAGACAGCCGACTTCGGTTTATTGGGAGAATTTTGGGAAGATGTACTTCACCTGTAAAGGAGGCCGCGTATAAAACGCTTGTACGACCACGTCTTGAGTATTGCTCAAGTATTTGGGACCCGCAGCAGATCGGTTTGAAGGAAGACATAGAGGCGGTTCAGAGACGAGCAGCTAGATTTGTTACCGGTAGGTTCGACCAATGCGCGAGTGTCTCGGAAATGCTCCGGCAACTCAATTGGGGATCGATGGAAGAAAGACGACGGTCTTTTCGTGAATTTCTGTTAAGTAAATTTAGAGGGCCGGAATTTGAAGCTGAGTGTAGTACGATCTTGCTGCCGCCTACTTACATTTCGCGTAAAGATCACAAAGACAAGATAAGAGAAATTAGGGCTCGTACGGAGGCATATAGGCATTCTTTTTTCCCTCATTGTATTTGGGAGTGGAATAGGAAAGGAAATGCCTAGTAGTGGTACAGTGTACCCTCCGCCACGCACCTTACGGTGAATTGCGGAGTATGTATGTAGATGTAGATGTAGATGTAGTTAAGGTATGCCAGCAATTTCTTTTCTCCCCAATTCTGTTCAGTACCTCCTCATTAGTTACGCGATCCACCCACCTAATCTTCAGCATTCTTCTGTAGCACCACATTTCAAAAACCTCAATCCTCTTCCTGTCCGCACCGTTTACCGTCCATGTCTCACACCCATACAAGGCAACACTCCATACAAATGCCTTCAGAAAGGACTTCCTTAGGCTTAAATCAATATTCGATGTTAACAAATTTCTCTTTTTCAAGAACGCTTGGCTACTAAATCACTTACTACTAGACTAAATTACTGGCCTAATGTAAATCAGCCTTAAGGCGCATATCCACTAGGAACTAACCTTCTTCGAGTCGCCAGCAGAATCTACTTCTGCGAGTTATTTGACGTGGGAAACACGGCTGTGAGTGCGTGTGTGTGTGTGTGTGTGTGTGTGAGAGAGAGAGAGAGAGAGAGAGAGAGAGAGAGAGAGAGAGAGAGAGAGAGAGAGAAAGAGTTGTCGTGAGCCAGAGTGCACATTAAATAGTGGGTCCATTGCAATTGTCTGGGTTACGTCAGTTCAAAAACTCAGAGTACAGCAAGAATGTAAAACCTCCAACGGGATCTGTCTTGAAAGCAAGGCGAGGGAAGTAAGGAGGATATATTGCCCCCCCCTCCCCCCTCCCAGAAAATCGAAAAATTTTCGATAACGCAAATTTAGATAATTGTTGATCCTCTCCCCCTTAACTTATGAATGGTCCCTTAGTTGTGATGAATGCACCAATTCCACAAATCTCCCCCCTCACCCGGAAAAAAAATTAAAAAAATAAAGAAAAAACCTGCTTCTGCTTCGGATTAGGATGCTGGTAACATCCTCCGAATGAATGACAGCTCTACGGTCAGATGTGATGACTGCTGGAGGGGGTTAAATTACTGTGAGTGGCCTGTAGTAATTTTAATTTTTATAATCCTTTGTTGGCTATTTCTTTGGTTTTTATTAGATGGTGCAGAAGCTTGCTAAGAATAGAGTACAGTGGAGAGCTGCATCAAACCGGTCTCCGGACTGAAGACTACAATAACAAAAATCTGATTGTAGCAAAATCCCCATAGAAACGATTTTTTTTCAGTAGCAGTGCTGTTAAGCTGCCTCTGTGTGTATTTTGCACTTTTGAATGCGCATGGAACATTTAGCGCTGACTTTCTCGTTATGTCACGTATGATGAGGATAGCCATTTGTGTTCATATTGGGTGGTGACAAGGAAAGACGGCAGTCAAAACTGGAAAAGAATGTCATAGACAGAAATTTGCGAGTCTAGTGTATCTGGAAATGTATTTGTTTATGCGTACTCTAATAACTGTTGTATGGTTTTTGTACAAGTTGGAAATAACCTTATGTTCCCTATTATTTTATCCCTGCTGACTTCAAAATTTGAAAGACTGTATTCCACTCAACATTGTCAAAAGCTTTCTTCAAATCTACAAAAGCTAAAAGTGTAGGTTTCCCTTTTCTTAATCTGTCTTCTAATATAAGTCGTGATATGAGTATTGCCTCCCGTATTCCTACGTTTCTCCTAAATGCAAACTAATCTTCCCCACGGTTGTCTTCAACCAGATTTTCCATTTTTCTGTAAATAATTCGTGTTAAAATTTTGCTTCAATTAATTGTGGTAGTCCTTTGTTGGCTATTTCTTGATTATTATATGGTACAACTATATTGTTTTGTGTACGAACGTTAATCGAAGATATTTTAGTGTGTCACATAGCCCTTTCTGACCTGATTATTTTTTGGAGGAAAAAGATATTTTTTGTGCCGTAATCTACTGAAGTTACATTTTTAATTATTTTAGGAGCAAGATTTATGCAGTTGTATCACCCATTTTCATACTACAAAATTGAGTATACCGCTAAACAAGGCTTCTATTTATCGACTAAAATAATTAATTTTATAGTACTAAATATACTGATAATTCAGTGATTTTGTAGTACTAAATAAAGTGATCATCTAGTAACCACTAAGAAAAATAGGCCTAACTATTATTTTCAGTTATACAGTGGATTACAAGTAACCCACAACTTCCGTATTCTTCGAAGTTTACAAACTGCCTGGCAGTGCAGCACTCGTTGGTATTTTTATAGCGATCTTCTACTGATGAAAAGGTTGAACACTCATAGTCTTATAAATGTTGTTTTCATGAGAAAAAAGTTTCTCTTTCATCTTAGAAACCGCAAAAGTTATATACACAGTTGTAGCCATTGGGTCTGAAAGGGATACGAGGACAACGTTTATGAATGGTGACATGAAAATGAGGAGGGTCGAAATGACAGGTGCTATGTAATACGGTTATTTCTTGGTTATTGTTAGTTTGTTTAGGTGGTTAAAGAGACGTCGCCATTCGAAGCTACTTCTAGAAAATATTTATAAAAGTGGATTTATTGCAAAAAAAAAAAAAAAAAAAAAAAAAAAAAAAAAAAAAAAAAAAAAAAAAAAAAAAAAAAAAAAAAAGGCTGGAATTCAGTAGAGGGCTGTCTCTGATACATTGAAACCGCAACGCTGGTCTCGATTTATTGATCATTTGAGTACTGATCGGGCTTATTGCTCAACAATCCCAAAACGCACTTAATGTTCAACTGTTTGTTAAGCTTATTGGACTTAACTTACAAACTACCTATGAAATACCTTATACTAAAGACGACACAAACATCCATACCCGAGGGGGGATTCGAACCCCCGACGGGGAACAGTTACGCGCATCATAGCATAGCGCCTCAATGCGCTCGGTCGCTCCGCCGCGGCTCCACTTAATGATTTACTGGCTTCTGCACGCCATAGACATTATATCTGCTACTCTTCTGCCTATTCCAGTTCAGTGGCTCATTGTGTTCAGGTACACGACTCCACATCACCGAAGACCACAGCGAGGTCTAGTTCTTTTATTTTCTGTGCATAAATGCATAAGAACCAATCTTTTCCCATATGAATGAGATCTTCTTAACCAGCTTGGAGCAACACTGTGGCTGTCAAAAGTCAGAACGGTAAACTCCACACTGTCAAGCTTTCTTTGGAATCGAAAACTCAGTCTGCAAGCTCTTCCTCAGTCGAACCACGTGTGGGACAGAAAGAAGAGCTGCTTTATACAGCTGGATATTGTGAAACGCACCAAGCCGCGACTGCAACAGACGGCAACATGGGCTTCCAGACTTGTCTGTGCATGCTTTCCTGCCTTATTGAAAGAATGCACCAGGCTAGCTGGCTGAGTCATTGATTTTCATTATTGTTTGCAATTCCTTGGTTTTCCGAAAGCAATAATAATAATTTTATATATACATGTGGCGTCTGTTCCGAAAGAACAGACGTCACTTCTGATCCTTCAGTTGTTATTCTTTCATATGCATAGAATATATGACAAAGCTGAAAATGTGTACCCAGGCCGGATTGAAACCCGGGTCTCCTATATGTCAGTGACGGGCAATGATCCTATCGTTAGTAGAGAGGGGTGGGCAAGTTTGAGGCCTTACTCTTACGGGAATTAGTTTCAAAACTAGGAGTTGAGTACTGTGGGTAGGATGAAGCTGGGAATTTGTCTTACGGGAGGCGTGCTTAGGTAGCCCTTACTGATACGATGCACATTACGCCCTCAGTGGCAGTGCGGCTGCAAGTTATTCCCCTGACATACTCCTCTGGCCGGACAGAAAATTTTTTCCAGCAACCAGTGCCAGCTGTCACCAGTGCCACATCGTTACAGCGCTAAGTATCTGAATTTAATTTGTGTCAAATTTAATTTGCCAGTCTAGTTCATTTTCGGTAGTACTGTTATAAGAGGTTTATTCCCGCGTACTTGCAGATTTCGTTTGTACTACTGTTTTAATAGTTTATTCTATCGTATTTGATAAATACCGTTGTGTTTAGTCTTCGTCTTTGACCGGTGTATTTCAAAACAAGTCAGAGACCGTTATTAAGCTCGTTATCAGTCAGTCCAGTGCCAGCTGCCACGAGTGCCGCAGCGTTAATAGCGCTAAGCTGCCGGACTCAGTTTTGTTGATTCGACAGTGTAGTTACCACTGACCACAGTTAAGTCAGCAGGCAGCCGCCTTCATTAGAATACTAGGCTCCTTTAACGTTGTTAATTGCTGTTAATTGTATCGATAGGATGGATAGGATGTGTGCCTGCTGTGTGCGGACGCAGGAGGAGTTGACCGCGGTTCGCGAACAGCTGAGCGTGCTGTTGGCTACGGTCAGCCGTCTTCAGGCTGCTGTCTCGGGGTGCAGCGATGGTGGAGAGTCTGGTGCGTCGAGTGGGACACCTCAGGTGTCTCACTCTTCGCTCTCTGTCCCTGCTACCGAGGCACCTTCAGGTGTACCGGACGTCGTCGAGCCGCCTTCTCCGCAAGGGGAGTGGCGGGTTGTACGGCGTTCGCGTCGCTCGAGGCGGAAGGCCAATGTGGAGGCTGGACGTCCGTCCGCGCCGGTTCGTCCTGTGAGTGGAAGTGTGGCCACTCCTTCAACAGGGTCCGAGCAGGTGCACGGGGGGAGGGGATTATTAGTTATTGGGAGCTCCAATGTCAGGCGCGTGATGGAGCCCCTTAGGCGATAGCGTCCAGATCTGGAAGGAATTCCAACGTGCACTCGGTGTGTTTGCCGGGGGGCCTCATCCGAGATGTGGAGGCGGCCTTGCCGGCGGCTATCGAGGGTGCGGGGTGCAGTCGACTGCAAGTCGTAGCTCACGTCGGCACCAATGACGCTTGTCGCTTGGGTTCTGAGGACATCCTCAGGTCCTACGAGCGGCTGGCGGAATTGGTGAAGGCTGCTGCCTTCGCACGCGGGGTGCAAGCAGAGCTGTCGATTTGCAGCATTGTTCCCAGGGTTGATCGGGGTCCTTTGGTTTGGAGCCGAGTGGAGGGTCTGAACCAGAGGCTTCGCCGACTCTGTGACAGTCATGGCTGCAGATTTCTGGATCTGCGTTATCGGGTGGGGAATTGTAGGGTGCCCCTAGATAGATCAGGGGTGCACTACACTAAGGAAGCGGCTACTCGGGTAGCAGAGTACTTGTGGAGTGCACATGGGGTTTTTTTAGGCTAGGCGCTAACTCTGATGAGCACTCGCCTGTCAGCATTCAAACAGCGAATTCAGGCCACGTTCGGAACAAAAATTCGAACATAAAAATATTAGCCGCGAACTTAAAGAGTATTAGAAACAAAGTTCCCGAATTTGCAGCGCTGCATGGAAGTTATTGCGCTCAGATAGTTTTAGGCACCGAAAGCTGGCTAAATGATGATGTGGAAAGTTCAGAAATATTTAGCGAAGCGTGGAATGTATATCGGAAAGATAGATCTGATACAACCGGAGGAGGAGTGTTCATCGCTGTGGACAAAGATATTGTTTCTACTGAGATCGAGGTTGAAAGTAATTGTGAAGTTATCTGGGCACGCATAACAGGTCTAAAAGAAGTAAAGTTAATAGTTGGTTGTTTTTACCGGCCCCCCAGTGCTGCTGTAGCAGTTTTAGAATCATTCAAGGAAAGTCTACACCAGGTAGTGCATAGGTATCCGGGCCATGCAATATTAGTCGGAGGTGACTTCAACCTTAAGAGTATAGATTGGGACCTCGCTAGTTACATTTCAGGCGGTACAGACAAGCAGTCTTGCGAGCTACTTTTGGACACATTCTCCGAAAACTGTCTTGAGCAGTTAAACCGGCAACCCACGCGCAATGGAAATAGTCTAGACCTTATAGCCACAAACAGGCCTGACCTTATTAACGATGTCTGTGTAGAGACAGGAATTAGTGATCATGATATCATCATAGCGTCGATGGTGACCAAAGTTCATAAACCAGTCAAGAAGGCTAGGAGCGTGTTTTTGTTGGGAAAAGCCGACAAGCAAATGTTACGATCGCACTTAGAAAATGAATGGGCATCGTTTAATTCTGAGACTATGGATGTAGAGGACTTGTGGACTAAATTTAAATGCATTGTTAATGAAGGGTTAGAGAAATATGTGCCAGTAAAGACGATTAAGGATGGAAAAGATCCACCGTGGTATAATAATAATGTTAGAAAGCTGCTGAGAAAGCAAAGGCTGTTGCACTCTCGATTCAAAAAAGAACACGCAAATGATGACAGGCAAAAGTTAGTAGAGATTCGTGCGTCTATAAAAAGATCGATGCGTGAAGCATACAATAATTATCACAGCCATACCTTAGCAAAAGATCTTTCCGAGAACCCGAAAAAATTCTGGTCCTATGTAAAATCGATAAGCGGGTCAAAGCCCACTGTCCAGTCACTAGTTGATCATTCCGGGGCAGTAATAGAAGAAAGCAAACGGAAAGCTGAAGTTCTAAATTCAACCTTTAAGAAATCTTTCACGCAGGAGGACCGCGCAAATATACCATCATTTGATCAACGTACTAATTCCGAAATGGGGGACATAGCAATAGGTATTTCCGGTGTAGAGAAGCAGCTGAGAGAGCTAAATACGAAAAAGTCTGCTGGTCCGGATGGAATTTGAAGCTGAGTGTAGTACGATCTTGCTGCCGCCTACTTACATTTCGCGTAAAGATCACAAAGACAAGATAAGAGAAATTAGGGCTCGTACGGAGGCATATAGGCATTCTTTTTTTCCTCGTTCAATTTGGGAGCGGAATAGGAAAGGAAATGCCTAGTAGTGGTACAGTGTACCCTCCGCCACGCACCTTACGGTGAATTGCGGAGTATGTATGTAGATGTAGATGTAGAACCAAAAACAACACCATTATGTGGATGTTAGGGCATTACGTAGCTTGCAACGTCAGCTACACCAGCGAGGACAATATGATTAGCTTTGAAGCCTATATGAAGACAGCGCAGTGGCACACTAAAAAATACCCTAATGTGAAAAAGTTCTTCGGCAACATGTTAGACATCATATTTGAGAAACAAGGAGTAGGTTAAAGTTCAACCACGGAGAATGCACTCCCCAGTATCAAGGAATTTACTTAAGTTTTTTGTTCAACACAGAAGATGATAAGACAAATTGTAAAACTTACCTTTTATTTTTTTTCTGTGTGTGTGAGTATTCTACAGTTGAATAAACAAATAAAAAATTTAAGAAAAAGTAAAATAAAAAAAATAAAAAAGTGGTGTAGTGGTCAGCGCAACTACCTAGAAAGCGGGAAACCCGGATTAGAATCCCGCCTGGGTTCATATTTTTATCTTTACCCATTCGCAGTTGATGTCATATATTCTGTGAATATGACATAATAATTTTGATATTAATTTTAAGTTACTAGAAACATTTGCCACTGACTATAGAACGTACAGTGAGCAACATTGGTGTATTGCCCATGTCGGGCAAGTCATTGACTTTACTCTGTGTACGAGGGGACTGAGGCGCTCCAGTCACGGTCTGCACGGCCACTACGGTCGGGGGTTCGAATCCCCCCTCGGGCATGGATATTTGTGCCGTCCTTAGTCTTAGGTAGTTCATAAGTAGTTTGTAAGCGTAGGGACTGATGACCCCGTAGTTAAGTCCCACAAGTTCTACAAACATTTGAACATTTTACTCTGTGTACACATAAACAATACATTTCCAGATACATTAGACTCGCAAATTTCTGTCTATGACACTCTCTTCCAGAATCAACTGCTGTGTTTGCTTGTTGGCACCCAATATAAACACAAATGGATATTCTCATCATGTGTGACATAATAAGTAAGTCAGCGCTCAATGTTCTATGTGCATTCGAAACTACGCACAGAAGCGGCAGAATAGCAATGCCGCCTGAAAAAAATTCTTTTCTGAAACAAACCTTAGTAGATCAGATGTTTTGTCGTGGTCTTCAGTTCAATTGTTCAATTGTTTGTAGAGCTTATGGGACTTAACTACGGGGTCATCAGTCCCTAAACGTACAAACTACTTATGAACTAGCTACAACTAAGGACGGCACAAATATCCATGCCCGAGGGGGGATTCGAACCCCCGACCGTAGTGGTCGTGCAGACCGTGACTGGAGCGCCTCAGTCCCCTCGGCCACCGTGGCCGGCGTGGTCTTCAGTCCGCAGACTGGTTTGCTGCAGCTCTCCACCCTACTCTATTCTGAGGAAGCCTCTTCATTTCCTCATAAGAACAGCAACCCATATCTATTTGAACTTGATGCTTTATTCGTCTCTTGGTTTCCCACTGTGATTTTTACCGCACATACTTCCCTCCAATGCCAAATTCACGATTCCTTGCTGTCTAAGAATGTGTCCTACTAATCGAGCCCCTCTTTCAGTCAACATATGCCACAAATTTATTTTCTCTGCAATTCTGTTCTGTACTTCTTCATTTAGTTACCCGATTTACGAACCTACTTTTCAGCATACTTCTGTAGCATCAAATTTCTATCGTCTTCCTGTCTGAACTATTCACCCGCTCATGTTTCACTACCGTACAAAATACTCCGAAGTCGTATTCTAGCAGATTTTCCATTCTTCTGTAAATTATTCGGGTTATTATTTACAACCATGATTTACCAAACTGATGATTCAATTTTCACACCTCTCTGTGCCTGCTTTCTTTGGAATTGGAATTATTTTATTTTTCTTGAAGTGTGATGGTATTTCGCCAATCTCATACATCTTGCACACCTGGTGAAATAGTTTTGTTATGCCTTGTTCTCCCAGAGATTTCAGGATCAAGGGGCCTTCTTTCGACTTAGGTCTTTGAGTGCCCTGTCAAATTCTTCTCTCAGTACGTTTTGTGTCTATCATATCTATTTGGTTACTAGAGAAATTATTTTAGTATGATATTTTCTTATGTTATTACCCCGTCCATGTATGCATGATAAAGTATGGCTCTATCTCTCTCTCTCTTTCCAAGCATTAATCCCGACTTGCAGGGTCTGCTGCTTTGGTACATCTCCTCCATTTCTTTCTGTTGTTGACACCTTCTGGTCTTAAGCCAACAACGTGCATGGCAGCCCTGATCTTGTCAGTCTGTCTCAGGATAAAGTACGGCTGTGACAACGCATTTAGATTTTCACAAAGCCAGTAAACAAATGCTCCTAATAGTGTGTGTGTGTGTGTGTGTGTGTGTGTGGGTGGGTGGGTGGGTGGGTGAGTGGGTGGGTGGGTTAGAGGGACGTTCACCATCGAGGTTATCAGCGCTCGTATTTGTAGTTACATTAGGAGCCACATCATTGGGTACTCGCGTTTGCCCTTACTTATTAAGCATCTTCTGAGAACAAAACTGTTGCATGGAACCTCACACAAGTTTTGGTGTTGCTTGCAGGTGGAGTTCCTCGCACCATGCAATTTCCCCCTACCACGGGCACCGCCTCAATTGCGTTCACGTGAGGTGCAGTGTTATGGGCCAAACCCTCAGCTGAAGAAAAGCGGTGGCGACGGTAAGGGTAAGAAGAGGAAAAAAAGCCAAATGAAGACTGCCTAACTGGAGGAAGTACCCACCCTATAAGTATAAAGGTAAAAAGGCAGTACTTGTTGTTATACTAATATATTACAATACTATGCACGGAGCTCCCCGCTGTGCTGAATGGCTAATGAACTTTGTATCATGTAATACTTTCATCCGTGTTTGTACAATTGAGGTGTTGTTTTCCTGTGTATGGTTATTAGAAGTGGGGTTCGACCACATACCTGGATAAGAATGGAGAGATAGAGGTTCAATAAAGTCTGAAAGGGAGACTGGATCTTCAGTGCCTCACATGCCTTACAGTCAATGAAATAACAAATACTCGCGTACACGGCCGATTAGCTTTGGAATCCATGAGGCAACTAAATATAGTGTGGAAAAGAAACTGAATTTAAAGCACGACAGCTATAGCAAATATTGCAAGATTATCAAAGAAAAACAAGTATAGCACTTGTTGTTATCTCCACATATAATAACAAGTATCTTTTAAAATACTTATTTTATTAGTTTCTGTTGAAAACAGTTGATCCGATAACTTAAATGATCATCATCAGACCAGATTAATGGGCGATTTGTAAAATATAAAAGTTTTAAATATCTTTATTTCAATCTAATTTCAGTTTTTACTTCTCCCTCTTTGTTTAATCATCTTCTGTTCTTAATTATTATTACTGTTAAGTTTTTCTGTAATATTCAGGAGATGTTAGTTTTTATGGTTAGTTCTACTCGATAAATTAGTAACAGTTTCCACAGTAACGAAAATAATTTACGCTTCTCAGAAGTTCGATTCTGTTCAAGTAAAAGATGTTTATTTCGATCAGGATCCCGATATCAGCATTTGAGCTGAACTATCATTTCACCGGTTAAAATTGGGACAAGCAACTAAAATAAATAAATATGGTTCTACTTTTCTGCAAGATAAAAAGTCTGGACGAAAATACACCGCCAGAGCAATCATTCGCTGGCAAGTAATGAGGACAGTATAATCCATTTCATAGTGACTGACGGCTGGCTTTGACCTCATATTATGGTTACGTCGCATGATGAAAATGGATTTGTTGTATCTTGCCGAAATCGTAGAAATGTATACTTTTATTTGATAAACGAATTATATTTGAAAAGGGAATGACATTCCTGGTAACATTTTAGTGAAAACGTGCTTCTTGGAGCTTTTGTTTGGCGAGTACCAACATCTAGGTGTCACAGAAGTCAAAACACTAAAAATAGAAAAATATCCCTTTTCACAGTTGAAGGATACAACGTTGTTCCAGCATCCATTGGAGTTTCGTGATTTTCTCGTTTCTTATAACATTGTATATCGTTACTAATGAATACTTTCTGTGGTAGTGAGTCAAGTGTGTGTAAAGCAATTGCTGCAACTGACGAGAAGAGGGTGTGTCATGTGCGTCACCGATTTCGATCAAATCTTGCATTGACGTTCTGTATTGAATATAAAGAGACACGTGTTTCGGCTTTATGCTACTCACTCACGGGAAAATCGCGTCTCCAATGCTATACATCGAAAAATCGTCTGAAGACGAGCACTCATACAGGGTCAAAAAAGTTAATGATGTTCGAGTAATTAACGTTCTTGTTTCTCGATGCAGTAGCTTGGGTACTTGTAAACATGAACGACTTTCCGAGCGACGTCGCCAGTGGAACAGTGCCGGAGCGGTGGCTCAAAGCGTTCGTTGAAAGGGCTGAATTTCTCTCTAATTAAAAAAAAAACTGAGCCACGACCTCCACGATGAACAATTAACAACAAAAGAAATTAAAAAATCGAACAAACGTCCGCAACGGACAAATAAATAAATAAATAATAAAGCTTTTCAGACCTTGGGCAGTCAAACCATGGACCCAAGTTCAAACCTCCATCAGGGCTATTATTTATTAGATCTTTTTCGATGTATTTGATAATATTTGAGCCCGGAATCAAACCCGAGTCTCCCGCTTCAGACCAGGGGTCGCCTAAGGGGGCCTGGACGTGTACGGGCTGCATTTTCACACCTAACTTTCGGTGCACGTTACTCTTGATACACAATGCCGAGAAAGCTGCGATTTTGTACCAAATCTGAATGACATTAACTCAAATGTTCAAATGTTTGTAAATCTATCGGACTAAACTGCGTGGTCATCAGTTCGTAGCTTACAAACTACTTAAACCTAGGTAAACTAACCTAAGGACAAACACACACACCCATGCCCCAGGGAGGACTCGAACCTCCACGGGAGCAACCGCGCGCTACGCAGCGAGACGCTTTAGACCACTCGGCTACTCCACCGCGGTTGACATTAACGCAAGCAGTGTTGTTGTTGTTGTGGTCTTCAGTCCGGAGACTGGTTTGATGCAGCTCTGCACAATACCCTATCCTGAGCAAGCCTCTTCATCTCCACATAAGAACGGCAACCTACATCTGTCTGAATCTGCTTACTGTATCCATCTCTTGGTCTTCCTCTGCGATTTTTACCCCACACACTTCCCTCCAATGCTAAATTCACAATTCCTTGATGTCTAAGAATGTGTCCTACCAATCTATCCCTTCTTTTAGTCAAGGTATGCCAGAAATTTCTTTTCTCTCCAATTCTGTTCAATACCTCCTCATTAGTTACGCTATCCACCCACCTAATCTTCAGCATTCTTCTGTAGCACCATATTTCAAAAGCCTCAATCCTCTTCCTGTCCGCACTGTTTATCGTCCATGTCTCACTCCCATACAAGGCAACACTCCATACAAATGCCTTCAGAAAAGACTTCCTTAGGCTTAAATCAATATTCGATGTTAACAAATTTCTCTTTTTCAAGAACGCTTTTCTACCCATTGCCATTCTGCATTTTATATCCTCTGTACTGCGACAATCATTTGTTATTTTACTGCCCAAATAACAAAACTCATCTACCTCCTTTATTGCTTGGTTTCCCAATCTAATTCCTTCAGCATCACCTGATTTCCTTACACTGCACTCCATTACCCTAGTTTTGCTCTTGTTAATGTTCATCTTATATGCACCTTTCAGCACACTGTCCATTCCCTTCAACTGGTCTTCCAGGTCTTTTGCTGTCTCTGAGATTATTACAATGTCGTCGGCAAAACGCAATGTTTTTAATTCTTCACCCTGAACTTTAATTCCTTCTCCAAATTTCTCCTTGCTTTCCTTTATAGCTTGCTCAATGTACAAATTGAATAACAATGGAGAAAGACTACAACCCTGTCTTACTCCCTTTCCAACCACTGCATCCCTTTCATGCCCTTCAACTCTGATAACCGCTGTCTGGTTTTTGTACAAGTTATAAATGACCTTACGTTCCCTATATTTCACTCCTGCTTGCTTCAGAACTTGAAAGAGTTTATTCCAATCAACATTGTCAAAAGCCTTCTCCAAATCTACAAAAGCTAGAAATGTAGGTTTGCCTTTTCTTAATCTATCTTCTAGGATAAGCCGTAACGTGAGTATTGCCTCCCGTGTTCCTACATTTCTCCTGAACTCAAACCGATCTTCCCCGAGGTCGGCTTCTACCACCTTTTCCATCCTTCTGTATATAATTCGTGTTAATATTTTGCAACCATGGCTTATTAGACTGATGGTTCTGTAGTTTTCACACCTGTCTGCACCTGCTTTCTTTGGAATGGGGATTATAACATTTTTCTTAAAGTCTGAGGGTACTTCTTCTGTCTCATACATCTTACGCATCAGGTGAAACAGGTTTGTCATGGTTGGTTCTCCCAGAGACTTCAGTAGCTCTGAGGGAATATCATCTACTCCAGGGGCCTTGTTTCGACTTAGGTCTTTCAGGGCTCTGTCAAAGTCTTCTCTCAATACAGTATCTCCTATTTCATCTTCATCTACATCCTCCTCCCTTCCTACAATATTGTCTCAGAGTTCATTTCCTTTGTAGAGCCCCTCTATATACTCTTTCCACCTTTCAGCTTTCCCTTCTTTGCTGAGAACTGGTTTTCCATCAGTGTCCTTGATATTCATAGATCTGTTTCTCTTATCTCCAAATGTTTCTTTTATTTTCCTGTCGGCTGTATCTATTTTTCCCCTATTTATACATTCTTCTACATCCTTGCATTTGCTTTCTAGCCACTCCTGCTTAGCCATTTTGCACTTCCTGTCAATCTTATTTCTTAGTCGTCTGTACTCCATTTTGCTTGTTTCATTTACTGCATTTTTATATTTTCTCCTTTCGTCGATTAAATTTAGTATCTCCTGTGATATCCAAGGATTTTTGTAGGTCTTGCCTTCCTACCTATTTTGTCCTCTGCTATCTTCACTATTTCATCTCTCAATTTTACCCATTCCTCTTCTACTGTTTTATTTTCCCCTGTTTCTGTCAATTGTTGCCTAAAGCTCCCTCTGAAATTCTTAAGAACCTCACGTTCCTTCAATTTATCCAGGTCCCATCTCCTTATTTTCCTACCTTTTTGTAGTTTCTTTAGTTTCAGCCTACAGTTCATAACCAACAAGTTATGGCCAGAGTCTATATCTGCCCCTGGGTATGTTTTACAGTTTAAAACCTGGTTCCGGAATCTATGTCTTACCATTATAAAACCTATCTGATACCTTCCGGTGTCTCCTGGTCTCTTCCACGTATACAACCTTCTTTTGTGATTCTTGAACCAGGTGTTTGTTATAACTAAATTATGTTCTGTGCAAAATTCTACCAGGCGGCTTCCTCTTTCATTCCTTTTGCCCAGACCATATTCACCTACTATCTTCCCTTCCCTTCCTTGTCCTACTACCGAATTCCAGTCTCCCATAACAATTAAGTTTTCCTCTCCCTTAATTGTCTGAATAATTTCCTTTAGCTCTTCATATATTTCTTCGATTTCCTCATCATCGGCAGAGCTAGTTGGCATATAAACCTGTACTACTGTTGTAGGTGTTGGCTTCGTATCTATCTTGACAATGATAATGCGATCACTGTGCTGGTCATAGTAGTTTACCCGCATTCCTATTTTCTTATTCATTATCAATACTACTCCTGTGATACCCCCAATTGATTTTGTATTTATAATCCTGTACTCACCTGACCAGAAATCCTGTTCATCCTGCCACCGAACTTCACTAATCCCCACTATATCTAACTTCAACCTATGCATTTCCATTTTTAAATTTTCTAATTTTCCTACTCGATTAAGGGATCTAACATTCCATGCTCCGACCCGTAGAATGCCAGTATTGTCTTTCCTGATGGTCACATCCTCCTGAGTAGTCCCCGCCCGGAGATCCGAATGGGGGACTATTTTACCTCCGGAATATTTTACCCGAGAGGATGCCATCATCATATGTTCATACAGTAGAGCTGCATGTCCTCGGGAACGGTAACGGCTGTAGTTTCCCCTTGCTTTCAGCCGTTCGCAGTAGCTGTGTGGCAAAGCCACATTAGCTGATGTTACAAGGCCTGCTCAGTCAATCATCCAGACTGTTGCCCCTGTAACTACTGAAAAGGCTGCTGCCCCTCTTCAGGAACCACACGTTTGTCTGGCCTCTCCACAGATACCCCTCCGCTGTGGTTGCACCTACGGTACGGCTATCTGCATCGTTGAGGCACGCAAGCCACCCCACCTCGGCAATGTCTGTGGTTCATGGGAGTGGAACGCAAGCAGTAATAAGAATATTATTGAAATATCTGTTATGGTTTATGAATTACAATATTTTGCTTAATAGATGTTTTTATAATACACGTTCGCATGCTGGAACCATTTTCTGGTGGATCGTCAGTCTAATAGCATTTAGACTGTGGCAGGCTGCTGTCAACATACGTAGGAACACATTATGCCTCTGGTTTTGTAGTTTGGAGTCTATCTGAGGAAACACAAAAACCATTATTACACTTCATTACTATTTTGTCTAAAATTGCCATTAAAATTAAATACAGAATGACAGACAGATCATTTCTGCAATGTATAAGGCATAATACAAAGAAACTGCCCCATTCTTCAATTGGGAGAAATTTGGTGAACATAGCTAAAACAAAATTACTAAACATTTCCGGGCTGTTATGCGTGGTCTAGTGGATTTATTATTAAAACCCAACGTTTTGTCCCCGACTGCGGAGGACATTCTCAAGGGGGATCAGTAGCGAGCCAGGGTGTGAATCGGACATCCAAAAGTGCCACGATCCTCCTTGAGAATGTCCTCCGCAGTCGGGGACGAAACGTTGGGTTTTAATAATAAATCCACTAGACCACGGCATAACAGCCCGGAAATGTTCAATATTTTGACCATTCCGGCCGTGAAAGTTTACATTTTACATAGCTAAAACAATTATGAAGATATATGTATCTAATGTTCTGAAAACGTAGTTTCGAGAAAATGAGAAAAGAATGTTTCTCAGTGTTTTTAACTCACCGTATGCTTCTTTCAGAACAAATCAGTGACATGATCTCGCTTGCCAGCTGCTTCTTTATCCTCTGCAGACTTCTTCAGGAGTCTTTCCCTTACTCTGGACTCTATGGTGGTGGCATCCGCAGCCCTTTCAGCTTCAACTAGTGACTGACGATCGATGGCAGTCAGTGCAGCTATCATATTAATTCCTGGTTGGATGCCTAACTTGTCCATTACTTTTGGCCTCTCAATTACACGATCATTGAAACAGATAACAGCATCCATCACACCTATTTTGAGTGCTGCCTATCCAACAAACGCTTTTTTCGGTACTCGTTGCCACACGCAGCTGTTGGGTTATGACCCCAACTGGAGTCGTGTTCAACCTGCCTGATGCAAGTCTTTTCAGTTGACGCCACTTCGGCAACTTGGGTGTCAACGATGCCGGAATGATGATGACGACGCAACACCCAGTCCCTGAGCGGAGAAAATCTCCAATACGATCGGAAATCGAACCCGCCTCCCTCCGTGGCAACTCAACACTCTGTGCACAAGACTACGGAGCCGGACCACCAAGCTGTTGAAACTCTTATTAGGATTTTGTGTACGGCCCTGTAAACATTTGCTAAGTAATTTTTTATCAGCAAGGTCCCTGTATATTGGCTTTATTGTTTCCATGACTGTGGCAGGCAAGGAATGTTTATGGCGCTATTCCTTGCCTGAAGCATCAGCGTGGACAGTGTGCAGACATTTGTTCAAAGAGCGTTTAAGACTGTAATAACTATTTAATAGTAAACCTACAGTTTTGGAAACGGAAGAAATTTGTGTTTCAGACAGAGGCAATTTTTTTCGATTTTTCAGTCATTTTCACGTCCAGGTGCCCTTAATCACTTGGCAACCCGCGTTAGCCTCCGTTCTTCTCAAATACCCATAAGACGCACACTACGGCCCCATCGTCCGCATCCTTGCTCACCATTTCTTATTCTTGGACGAGATCGAACGTTATTAAAGCATCTGCGGTGATGTAGATAAACCTTACGTTGTCATCTCGATGTCCGAAAGAACAGACACCACACCTATATGTATGTAATTAACGCGGTGACGGCGAAAGGCCGTAGCGTGCGACTTATGGGAATTTGAGAAAGACGGTAGGCGAGCGCGGGTAGCAAAGTGGTTAAGGCGCCCGCTGACCCGTCATGGAGTAATATCAGTGCCTCTTAATAGTAGTAACAAATATTGCAGATTTAATGTTGGCTATCCCGTTGATCACATGTATTTACTATCAATATTTCCAACATCTACTATCTTTTGTGGTATGAAGGCACTGTTGCTTGCTTGTTGGTTCTGTGGTAACCTTCCTAGCTTCATTAAAAGCAGAGGTTTTAAATATCCATGCACAGTGCACCTACATACCCGTAGTTTTTCGGGTTTCCAATACTCCTTACGCCGGGAGAACATAAGGTTTCACTCAATTCCGCAGTACATTACACGGTGGAAGTACCCGAGTAATGTTTGTTCAACGTCGATGTTTTCTTATACGATGTCTGTACTAAGCCAAGATTTTTGCCCACTATTATACTGTCTCTACTACGCCGGAATGACGTCATGATCTTTCCCTCTGCCCCGGCCTACTTGCGGAATCGGGGCAACTTTTTAGACAGGTAGAACGATTCCTGATACACTTAGCTGCTGAATCCGGTCCATCATGAGGCACGAGTTATTACAGAAATCTCCAGGTGTCTTCTTCTGTCTACTGACAGAAATTATAACGTCTTCTATCAGCAGATCAGCTTCATTAGGAGACACTTTCAAAGATATCTATTTTGTCTTTATTTCGGTTAAATTTTACGACTTGCCGCGTCGGTCCCGGGACATAATGTTGGCACCAGTGGTCAATGGCGGGAACTCAGATAACTAATCGCGAGGCAGATATAGGCAGCCAATGAGATTCGTTGTATTTTCCGTCAAAACGGGTATATACAAGAAACTGTCAGCCATAGTTCAGGAACATCATTAATTAATTTCCGCGAATTTGTCGCGAATTCCTAGAGAAATGTTTCACGAGGATAGCTGATTTATTGACTGGACAATGGTACATCGAGAACCTGTCAACCATAGAGCAGGAACAGTATAAATTATGCTGCGAGTGAAACGAGCAGCAGTAACATTTACACTGTATCTCGTGAAAAATATTAAGGTATTTTCTACGAATGGGTCACGATTTTATAATATGCTACTCCTAAGAAATATTTACGTCAAAATTGAAATCTTTAATTTACAAGGATAATCATAGTTCATGAATTATGTACAATAAATAAGAGTTACGATATAATCTCGTTTGTTTATAATCTATGATTCTGTTGATAGTATTTTATTTTGCTAGTTGATGTAACTACGTAGCGCCATTGACCATTGGTGCCAACGTTATCTCCCAGGACCGACGAGACAAGTCGTAAAATTTTACCTTTATTTCTTTAAAAGGCAAATAATAAATCTGAGGTGGACATCATACACATTTCCTTATTACTGATACCTACACCTTTTTATTAATATTACTTTGGACGGTTATGTCTGTGGTAAACAAGTCATCCATTACGCGTGGACAAAAAAGAGCTGCGGTGTTGTAACAGAAGCTCTACGTCGCCATTCAGCTTCGGTGGTAGGCGAATTGATCAACAATGTAGAAGTGCGTGACTTAGCGTGAGTCGTTGCCTAGCACCATTACGATTCCTGAACCGTTTCGAAGTCATAGTGTCAGTATCTAGTTGTGCTCTGATTGTTTAGCAAAATGTTCTTTAAAGAAATCTTTGTGGAGATTTTAGTTTCTTGGGAATGTTTTACTATTTAAGAAGAGAATCTAACACCGAGACTCGAGTGGAACGGTTGAGGAAGCGTAAGTAACCAATTAACAACTATTCTCGGTCATTACTTGTCAAACTAACATACTTTACAGTTGACTTCCACTATTACCTATTACTGTTTAACGTTGTTGCCTCATATTTCAAATGAGGTGTATGCAAACTTATTTTGATGTTGAGTCGTGCAAGCTAGATTTTTTCGTAGAAGACAAAACCATCTATTGATCCCAGTTCATACACAAGCTACGAGGTTCATCAGATGAGGTAGGCATTTTGACATACCAAGCCTTATCTTTAACGTTCTATACAGGTGTATAGCTTCCTGTTCGCAATATGAAACAGATTTAGTGGCTGTGCTTGGTTTAAAGCTGTTGCCTGCCCCAGATGTCAAATTAGGTGCAACCAACTTAATTAGAAGTTCAGTCATGCCACGTACAATTTATACGTATAAAAATGGGTCCCATCTATTGGTTCCAATTACAGAAAATTCGTTGGATGTGGCTGTCATTTTGACGTAACAGGCTTTGTTTTTATTATACATTCGGAAACTTTTTGGTTTCCATTATGTACCGAATATACTGGCTGTGCATATATTGTTATCAAGCCACATCCGTAACGTAGTAATTCGCATCCTCCCATGTCAAATGTGTATATTTAGCAATTACCTTATCAGTAATGGATACTGACTAATATTATGTGTCGCGAAAGCTCTATCCTATTTATCTAGTGTTATTATTGAACTAATATTAGCGCCTTGCCCACCAACCCTTTCGTAACTCACATCTTGGCTGCGCACCTATTCCGTAAATTAAGTAATTAGTAGTTGTATGTATAATGTAATTAGAACGGTAAGATTATTCAGCATGCTATTTAACGGTGACTCTACAGTTAACTAATGAGTCCTCTTCAGTTAGTGTTATATAACGCTGCAATGGTGTGTCTGCTGCAACCGAATTTCGAATGCAACTGAAACCTTGTGCTAAGCATTGTATAACACCCGGCTCTGCCATTAAAGATGCCAGGGACTCTCCAGTATAGGTAATCATAGCTTTTTCTGATTTTCTCAGAGGAGCAACCATCATTTGTATAGATACATCAACTTTGGGAACAGGCTTTTGAAGCTACAGAGGTAGTGAATAATTGAGATGGAATGGCCTTATATATATTTTTGGTCTGCCCATGCAGACGTCAAAAAGTGATTTGCTGTTTTAATATTCTCTTCCTGCCGGCCGCGGTGGCCGAGGGGACTGAGGCGCTCCAGTGACGGTCTGCACGGCCACTACGGTCGGGGGTTCGAATCCCCCCTCGGGCATGGATATTTGTGCCGTCCTTAGGATTACCTAGTTCATAAGTAGTTTGTAAGTTTAGGGACTGATGACCCCGTAGTTAAGTCCCATAACCTATACAAACATTTGAACATTCTCTTCCTTAAGGAAAATGCTGCAGTCCTAACTCCATATAGGATGTTCCAAAAAATGTTCAAATGTTTGTAGAACTTATGGGACTTGACTATGGGGTCATCAGTCCCTAAGCTTACAAACTACTTATCAACTAACTAAGACTAAAGACGGTACAAATATCTATGCCCGAGGGGGGATTCGAACCCCCGACCGTAGTGGCCGTGCAGACCGTGACTGGAGCGCCTCGGCCACCGCGGCCGGCTAGGATGTTCCCCTCAATATTTTACATATTTGGTAGGGGACAAACAAACGACTCTCTTCTGGGTGGCCTTACAACAATCACCACAGGTGGCCTCTTCCTTACATCCTAGGGAGTTCTGCTCAAAGCACTGGCATGTAAAACAGCCATTGGTTTGGTGATGTAGGGCCGTACATTTAGCCAAACGAAATAAGCCTTGACATGTTCTGAGAGCTTTGGACTATTGAATATGAGGATAAAGGAATCATATTTTACTAAATCTCC
The DNA here is from genome assembly GCA_026315105.1 of Locusta migratoria. Classification (NCBI taxonomy): domain Eukaryota; kingdom Metazoa; phylum Arthropoda; class Insecta; order Orthoptera; family Acrididae; genus Locusta; species Locusta migratoria. The sequence goes on along the minus strand of CM048744.1, from coordinate 125,421,097 downwards.
ATCCACCATTTTTATTATATACGTGGCACAGTCATTAAGTTCTGAGACTTGACGCCTGCAGGATTGGAATCCACACATCTCTGTATGTTGGGCACTCTGACGCATTCGCGGTGGCTGATTGACGATTCATTTGCGGATCGTAAAGGAAACTCCATGTTTTGTTTCTAGTTATTATCCAGTTATTAGCACAACTGATGAGGTCACTACAGATTGTCATGCGCTCATCACGTTGGTCTTGCGACAGGATTCGTAACACAGTGTTGTGTAACACGAGACATGTTGAGGTCGTCCGTCAGAATTTTATGGCAAGTACCACGGCTGGCACTTACTGCTGCTGCGAGAGCGTCTACCGATTAGTAGCGGTTAACACGCGCCAACGTTGCAACTTCCTGGATCTCGCGTCCCATTCGAATTGTTCGTGGCCGACCAGTACGCAAATCATCTTCCAAACTGCTCCTTAGTTGAACAAAACGTCGGTGCCATCTAAACACAACACTCTGACTTAATGTGTCCTCACGTACACTTGGTGATCATTTCAAACATTTCGGCGGCGGTTTTGCCTTATTTTCGGCAGTTTACCTGTTGCTCAAACTGTGGCATGTCATGATTCGACCGTCACAACAACGACCATACGTGTGCGTCCAGTGCGTGCACTCAACCACCACCACCTAGAGAGAAGGCCGCAGCGGTCTCGTGTGACGTCAGGCAGAGTAGGTTGCGCGCGCATAGCTGACTGGCTCGCTGCTTCGGCATAGTGGGGCGTGCCCCAGCGGGTACCCAGTCAGCTATACGCGCGCAACCTACTCTGTCTGACGTCACACGAGAGCGCCGTGGCCTTCTCTCTAGGTGGTGTTGACGCAACCGTCTCTTGCAGGATTGAGAGACTGACATCGCGCCATCTATGAGCTATAGTGTACCACAGCACCGCCATGCTGTCAGTCTCAGAACTTATTACTGTACCAAGTATTGGGCATCAGTGATGCCTTTCTAAAGCATCTTATATTTAAGTTCTTGAAAATGTAAATCTATTTAAATAGCATTTTCCTCGTAGCATTTCGCTTTCTGAAGGATCACTGCTTGCTCGCAACTAGAACGTTTAAGGAACAGTGACTCAATGTTTGATAGATTTTAAAGTGCCAGCGATGCCATCCAAACGCTTCTGGATATAGAAAGAAGAAACTTTTTCATAACCGCCCTCTTTCCTTTTGATTTTTAAAACTTATTCTGACTTGCAGCATGAGTTCTGATACTGACTGAAATATTTTGAAGTTAATTCATGCATCATAACAACTGGTCTTGTAAAACTGGTTGTTGATACCAGTGATAAACCCATCCCCATGGGAAATTAAAAACGTTTACGATAGAGAGGTCTATCTCGGATGTATGAGCAACTATGAAATTAACGGTTCGTTTGGACAAAGCTCCGTTTTTCTGGATAAGTCATATACAATCTAGGTGCGACAGCATCCCCAGAAGTTGTCCACTGAGGACGTTAAAATAGCCATGCGTCTTATCGGCACTCAGCACACTTGAGAGTGAGGGTTCAGTATAAGGTAGTTATGGCAAAATATTACGCTACAAGGTGGCCCCATAAGCATGCTCAGAGCTTGCGGTAACAGAGGACTGGCACGGCCTAGAGAAGCTGACTTCGGCAAGCCCCTGCACAGCAAATGAATGATGTACCCCTTGGCAGTTTATTAATAAAACTAGCTAAGAAGTTGGTAAATAAACTCTATTTAATTGTTAAAAACAGATGTCAGCACCGAACCAGACACATGGGTAAGGGTCGTAGATTGTAGTGAAAGAAAATAAAGAATACGCGCTTGGAGTTGCGATTAATGAGAAGAATGGTTAGGTACATCTTGTCCGACAGCATTATGAATGTTAACATCATAGAAGAACCAAAGCTTAAATCAGCTCGTTAAGTAACACAAGAACTACTAAAAAGACAGTGGCACAAGAATGGAAAACGAAGGAAAATCAAAATTAATGATGAGTTATTACCCATTATGGAGAAAACATTTAGGAAGACCGAAGAAGTGATATAAAGATCATAAATTTAAGCATGCTTAATATATACAGAAATAAAAATAACACGAAGAAAGAAGCAGACAGATAAAATCCTCTTGCAACTTAAAATAGTTAGAGAAGATACAACGAAGACCAGCAGGTTTCTTCGCAGAAACGTTTAATAGCCGCGAAAGCGTTACGAAGATACTTAACAACACCAGAGGCAGACACTGCAAGCAAATCGACGCGCATCGCGAAAAGGGTTTGCTACTGAAGTTGCGTGCGATTACGTAGGAATCAAACAACACAGTACCTCTTCCCAAATAGTCTCACGATTTGACTACAAGGAGATAATCAGAGAACTTAGAGCTCTTACAGAGATTTACTGACGGTAATTCTTCTCAAGCTCTATTTCCTACTTGCCCTACGGTAGGGTAGACACTGCCGCTAGGAGAAAAAGTTAGTGGCATTTATGACGACTTGATATAAAGTAATCATCGCATCACTTCCGAAACCACTGCATGCAATCCTAAGCGTGGGCACTAACAAGGAGAGTGTTTGACATGTGGGTCACCGTTTTCGATCGAATTTTGCATGTACGCTCTATATCTATATCTATAAATGTGAATATCTGTTCGGTGTACGTTTATCACGCCTGAACCACAAGACATAAAGAGCTAAAAAATTGAACATTTACTAATATCTACCCGGGAAAGGCTTTAGGCATGGTTTTATAGCGATCGGATAGGCGTTCTCGCCTATGGGAGAAACATTGCGTATCTGGCTGCCAGTCGCACCTAAGGAAAGAATTTTATTGGCTGCCAGTGCAGTAATGGAGGGGGATGCGAAGAACGGCCGAAAACTGGAGCGCCTTCGTACGAGACGCCAACTATAGCTACTACATAATGTTGTCTGCTCTGACGAAATGCTGGTAGTTCCGTGTTTACGTCGCTAGGTGGCTCGCAGTACGATATGTTCATTACTAGCTGGATCATCGTGTAAATTGGACTTAAGTAGCCGGAGAATGCCAGAACAGACACTTCAGAAAGAGCAAAAACGGAAAGCTGGTGTTTAAGAATAATTAAGAAGGCAGGTCAAGAATCTCATGCATTGAGTGGGGGTAGCACAATTGTGTCCTTGATGGGGGTAGTGTCTAGATGGGTGCACAGGAAATGACGTGCACAATGCAGTCCTGTCAGTTACACATGGGGGCAACCTCACAGAGTGTGGCTGTGCCAGGCGAGTGTTTTCCTGAGGCAAATGGAACAACTTCTGGCGTCGTACTGTGAAAGTTGAAGAAGCAAATGTTCCAGTTCGTAAGTCGTCATGAAGGAAAAATGTTCAAATGTTGGGACTATGGGACTTAATTTCTGTGGTTATTAGTCCCTATGCTTAAACTAACCTAAGGACAACACACACACACCCATGCCCTAGGGAGGACGTGAACCTCGCCATGAGGAATGAGAAGAGCGCAGAAGTGACAGGAAGAAGATAGATGGACGAACGCGGCGAAACGGCGTTAGCAGTGAGGTAGACTGAAGTCGCAAAAGCCACAGGATTCCTCCTAATATCTTATCGGACCAGCTGTTGTCCGGCGAAGTTCAGCTACTCCATGTTACATGGACTCAATAAGTGAAAGGCATGAATACAATGAAAGGCAGGAAGATTGACGGCCCAGATAATTTGGTTCCATGAACAGAGCATTGTGCGTGCCCAAGTTAGAAAGTGTCATTGTTCCCATCTCTGGTGGTCTCTGGAGTTCCATATTGGCGTTTACATCGGCAAACAGAAGTAACATAATAGATACAAAACACTATATATCGAGATTCGTTGCAGTTTAACTTATCATATAATTTCTATTTGAAAATCATTATTTGAGGACATAGAAACGGTTGCAATATAATAGTCCCATATCTGTTGATGTACTACAACAACGAATGTTTTGCATCTCCTTCAGCTCCTACCAATTTAAAATCGGGACTCATCATACCAAGCCCCAGTTTTCCAGTAGTCTATGGTCCAACGGATATGATCAAGGTCCAGAATAAGCGCTGTTATCACAGGCAGTCTCGGTGGTAGTCTGCTGTCATAGTCCATTATCACAAAATTGGGCTGGACTGTCGTAACGGATACGATAGTTGAACATTCCACATTGGTTTCTGCATTTATTTCACATAGTGTAGCTTGTCTGATAGCACACCCGCCATTGGTGTCAGTCGTTGGGCACTGTGTCGTCGATGGTGAGAGATAATGCCTGAACATTGGTATTCCAGGCGTATTCTTTCCAATCGTGTGACCATAATCAACATTGGAAACCTTATCACATGAATCACCAGAATAAAAATGAGAGCTCAAGAAATGAACCACTCTTTTATACACTAAACAGTACCATCATCTATAGTTATGCATAGTTCTGTACTATGCCTTTTATCACATCATTTTACTTCAACAACTCGATGAAGCTACTCTAGTACAAGCAATCAATGCCTTTACTATGCCACACCAGTGGCGATGCTAATGACAAGTCGCTTAACACAGATTTTCGAAATTCCTTCACCAAAGGAAAAGAAATAAATACTCCGTCATTTTAATCAACAACCTTTGTCAGCATGTATGACTTAGAAGTATTTGCCCTTGGAGTAATGAAGCAACTGAAATCACACTATGCCACACCAGTGGCGACGCTAATGACAAGTCGCTAAACACAGATTTTCGAAATTCCTTCACCAAAGGAAAAGAAATAAATACTCCGTCATTTTAATCGACAACCTTTGTCAGCATGTATGACTTAGAAGTATTTGCCCTTGGAGTAATGAAGCAACTGAAATCACTTAACAAAAGTACAGTAAGTCTTCTGGTCCAGATTGTATATCAGTTAGATTGCTTTCAGAATTTGCTGATGCAATAGCTCCATATCTAGTTATCATATGCAACCGCTCACTCAGTGAAAGACCCAAACCCAAAGAGTCAAAAGTTAATTCCTTTTACCAATGTTGATTAAAATTGCTATGATGGTGAATTATTAATTTTGTTATTGCAATTTCATTGGCAGGCTGAAAGAGAATGGGATTATATTTCTTACAGCTACTCACTTCCTCGATGTGTGGGTTGATATACGCAGCAAACAACAGTAGTAAGTCAGTGCTGCTTTCTTTGAATCTGTAATGCTGTGTCTCAAACATTTGTTTGACATTCGCAATACGTCAGGATGTCTACCTCTTTCAGAGAATGGTAGGAGAACACTATCAAATCTGGAAGCAGCAGTCAGAACTGTATTTTGTAGTCGAAATATTGATTTTGAATTAAAGTGTCTGAAAAGCATTGACCGTGTTTACAGGTTCGTACTGCAGTCTGATAGATCCCTCTGTTATATGACATTCAATTCCAAGTTATTTAAACATCAGAATAAATTTTGAAAGACTAAGATGGACTTATGTTTCGCTTTAAGTATCATTATTATTTCTTCTAGTAATTACAATTATGGACTTCTAAACATCGTAACTATCTAAACATTCATCTTTTCAATATGCAAACTAGAACATGCAAAACCATCCATACAATGACAATATAATGTCTTTGGTATCTATTTTCCCTGGAGTATTTATAACATCAAATAGTATCTATTATTAATTCGCTACTTTGCTTTAAAGTGTGTAATAATATTAAATGATCTTTTAATTCTCAACAACGAGAAATCAAATAAATTACAAATAATTGAACGTAAGTCCACATTTTTAACCAGAGATACTACAAGTTGTACAGTAAATTCTAATATTCAAGAAAGACAAGTGGAGTAATAGACAAAAATATAGGCCCTTTTCATTGCTGTCATTTTGTTACAGGACATACTTTGCTCAGACATATTGAGAAGCTAATGTTCTTGACTCACTTCTAGTGAAGAGTGCTATCAACAAGGAATCTTAAATCGGTGCCATATTTTTGGGTTTCCGAGAAGTTTTTCACGCTGTGGTTCACAAGCAGTTTTTAATAAATTGCGAAGTTATAGAATATTGGCACAATTGTGTGATTGGATTCGTGATATCCTGTTGGAAAGGACTCAGTACATTGTAATTGATTGAAAGTAATTGAGTAAATCAGAAGTAAAATCTGGCATTCCCTAGGGAAGTGTTATAGGGTCTTAATGTTGCTTATCTTTACAAATGATTTATAAGACAATGTGAGCAGCTCTCTGACTTTGCAGATGATGCTATCATTGGCGATGATGCCCTACTGTAGAACCTTGACCTATTACGAATTAGAGGTATATCCAACAAGTGGCTAATGATATACCTATGTGTATGAAAACAGGTGGTTGAAATACAACATACTGACTATAATAAAATCGGGAATAGTCAATAATATGATACAACACATTGGCTTTGACCAGTGACATCAGATGTGTAGCAAAGATATGGAAGTAATAATATCTGACATCAATCAAAAAATATATATATACCAACGATAATACTATTAATGACTTTACAGAAAAATAATTATTAGCTAGTTTAAGAAATATGTATAATAAATGAAATGCATCATATTGTATTATTGTATTTTTATTTATTAAAAAACAGTGAAATATGATAAATAATTTAAAAATTTCTAATAAATGAAAAGTATTAATTTTTTAGAGTTTTTAAGTCTGGCGTCTGAAAGAAAAACAAAAAAAGAAGTTACAACATTACGTACAAGAAATACACTTTTTTATTATTATATTAACAAATACTACTACAAATGTGTGAGATTTCGTTAAAAATTACATGTACAATAATGTTCACATAAAATTGTAGCATAATAATGTATGTTTCTGTTCATATGTCGCTATATGAAAAGATATCGTATTCTTGACTTGAGCAGGGGAAGGTCAAATATAGTTTACAGTACAATTTTTAAATGGTACCATATCACTATTTCATGAAATAACTGTATTGTATTCTTGACTTGAACAGGGGGAGGTCAAGTCTAGCTAACGATACAATTTTTAAATTATATCTTTGACATTATTTCATGAGATTACTGTATCATAATCTTTACTTGGGCAGGGGAGGTCAAGCCTAGTTTACGATACAATCTTTAAATGGTACCATATGATGCTCTTTCATGAAATAACTGTATCGTATTCTTGACTTGAGCAGGGGGAGATCAAGTCTACACCTAAAGGCCGAGAATGCTATCTGACTGGCCGGCCGCTGCACGGAGGTGGGCATGCACCAGCAGCCAGCCAGTGAGCTGGCGGCAGAGGCCTTTACGTGCAACATAGGCTTGGCCAGTTGTGAGGCCTTGTCTTCTAGGTGGTGTTGGCTTGGGTGGGTAAATGTGGTGCACTGCACGGCTCTGGTGTGTACCCCTTTCTCCCCAAACCTTTGTAACTGGAAAATCCATTAGACATAATTACAGACCATTTTGCAATATTGTCATCAATTAATTGACACAAAACAGATTTTGTCCTATTATTTACAACTTTAAAAATAACTTCAGAACACCCATCCCCAAAAATACCAGCCCCCCCATACCCATATGTCTACTGCTGGTGAACCCCTATGAAATTTAATTTCCCTAAAAATCGATTCATCCACCTCCAATACAATGCTCTGCCCACCCAATGGTCCCCGAAATTTCAAATAAAACCCACATATCTCTCTACAAAATGTAAACCCAACACTCATGAGCACACAACCACACAGGATACCTTACACCAGCAGTACATCATAAAGTGAAATATGACACCTGAAGGATGCGTATTAGGATTCATTCTGTTTCTCTTCTATGTCAGTGACCTTAGATACAACAAATACTGCCAAACTACCCTTTAATTTGCAGATGATACAAGTTTCCTTATTAGTGGGAAAACAGAAGAAAAACTAAAAGACTTCTCTATCCAAACAATGAACAGCATTGAACAGTGGTTCACATATAATAACATAAATATAAACAAATAGAAGACAGTAGCACTGAACTTCTACAATCTAAAAGGAAAGCACCCCTCAAATATACAAATAAAACTGGGGAACAGAGTTCTGAAAAGTGTTGACATCACAAAATTTCTGTGGCTATGGTTCCAGAACAACATAAAATGGGAGGTACACATTAAATATCTGGAAAAAATCTAAGTAAAACCTGTTACATGATGATGATCTTTAAAAAAAATGCTGCAGCAAAGCCATCCTCTTAAATATATACTACTCCTATCTCCATTCTGTAATTAAATATGGCCTGTTCTTCTGGGGCAATGCAATGACAAATATTTAAATTTTCAGGATACAAAAGAGAATATTGAGAATTATTGAAGGGGTAAACAATAGAAAATCATGTAGACAATATTAAAATAAGCGAATTCTCCCTCTTCCATGTGTTTTTATCTATGAAACGTCATTTTCATAAAACAATATATGGATAGATACCCAGACATCTTAATAAAGAATAAAGAAACAGAAGCATACAAGACAAAAATCTGATCTTCATATGAAACAGGTGAAAACATCATTATGCTAAAAGGCAACCTCCATATTGAAATAAAAATTTACAATAATCTGCCTAGCCATATTAAATCATTAGACAAACTCAGTAGTTTTGAGCATCAACTAAGGCATATTTAATTGATCATTGCTTTTACAACATGGCACAGCACCTACAAACTAACTAATAAAACTTAATTATGAATATTCTATTTCTGTATGTTGCCTCTAATATTTAGTGTATACATGATATTTTGCTAAATTACTTAAATGTCTAGTTCCTAGGAATGCAATACAAACTATAAATTATATTATGAATATTCTATTTTATATGTTGCCGCTAATATTTATTGTATATATGATTCTTTGCTAAATTACTTAAATATCATAAATATATAGAAGATCTCTTAGTGAAGTTAACAGAAAATAAAGAACTGCAGAACGATTTAGAAACGATATCTGCATGTTGCAAACATTGGCAGTTCACCCTAAATAATGAAAACAGAGGGGTTGTCGATATCATCAATAAAAGAAATCCATTAAACTTTATTTGCACAACAAATAAGTCAAATCTAAATTCCATAAATGGAACTAAATATCTAGGAATTACAATTACAAACAACTTTAATTGGAAAGAAGACATGGAAAATATTGTAGGGAAGGCGAACCGAAGGCTATGTTTCATTTGCACGGCACTTAGAAAATGCAGCAGCTTTACTAAATAAACTGCCTTCACTACTGTACACTGCATCTTCTATTACACTTTCAACAATGAATGCAACAGTACTGGAGATATTTTCGGTTCGCTCATTGGCTTCTGGGTGAGACTGCCAATCTGACGTCACATTGAGCATTTGCTCTGAATTTGCATTCGAGTTCACACTAGTGCCACGAGCTGCTAGGCATATTCCATGGCTGTCTGGCAGTGGAATACTTGGAGGCAGGGTTACCAATACCAAACAACAAGATTACCTTAGTTTGAGATCAAAATCCCCCTAAATATTCAGAAATGTACCTTGCCAGGTGCTTGGAACGCCTCTGTCATGCCATATGACAAAAATCAGTGGCTGTATATGTTAGACTGTGAGCTAAGCTATGCCAAGTGTGAAGGAAGAAACATTAGCATGTGGAGCTGTGTTATTATTGATAGATCAATAAAAAAGACACAAAGAATGACACAGTCATTGGTAGTGGAGCAAAACATATTGTAAAAGTTGCAATGGGAATGACATGCTTAGCATTACCAAATGTTCATCATCAAAAAAGAGGACAGTTCATATATATATAAAGAGGACACTTTATTGTTAACATAATGTAATTTACAACTTTGTTAATGAACCACATAAAACTAAGGTAAAAAAGGTAAAGCAGTCAACAATCCGAAGATTGGTTTGAACACCACAGTGCTTTACTAGGCATGGTCCTGATTGGAGGTGGTATGCCGTTGCCTTCCTCTGACCTTCGAACTGACTTACCCAGCCAGTTATAGGGGGACCTACAGATTAACGTGGGTTCCAAACCACGGTGCTCCTCGGTATTTTTCACATGAGCAATACTGCCAGAGGTGAAAGAAGTGGAAAGTGACAGATAAAAATCCTAGGACCTGGCGGGGATTGAACCCGCGACCTTTGGATTTGTAGTCTGGCACTCTACCACTGTGCAACCATTGCGCAAAACTACTACAAACTAAAACAGTAACCTTGTGTTGTTATTGTACAACAAAATATTATAAACCTTGACAGTTTATTCATCATCACTACACTCAACTGACTCATTCTTGTCTTTTTCACTTTTGAACCAACCATATTTGGAAGACGACGAAATCTATCTCAAGAGTTTTTTGTTTCTCAGCAAGTACTGATAACAGCTCAGGCATTTCAAATGTTTAAAATTATCAGAGCTGGGCACTGTTAATTAAAAAGTTGACTTCATTAATCATTAATCCATTACTAAAAAAGTTAACTTTCTTAAACTTTAAAGCATTACTACGCTGACAATGTAACAGAAGTTAATTTTAATCTTTAACTCGTAACAGTATTTGCAGCCACGAAAAATCGCATTCAGTCTCCAAATTTATAAATTTATATTGTTATATTATTGAAATCAACAATTCAAAAAAACGTATTACCTTACTTAATATTTAAGAAAAATGTTTTGGATACGCAAGTTTAAATAGAGCTTAGAGTATAAATAAAAACTAGTATTACTTGGCCACTCTATCGTGGCAGTCGGCCGTGAGCATAAACAATGATATCTTATCATATACTATAACAGAGTTGACAAGTTTAAAAAGAAGCTATCTGTAATGGGGCTAGGATAGGAGAGGAGGGGCTGGAGTGTACGAAGGCCTGAACCCGGAATTTATTATAAAAATTGGTAATAAAAATCTCCATTTGATGCTTAATTGTATAAGAATAGTTCTTAACACACGAGAAGGCACCTATTAAAAAAAAATATATATTCCTTTGGCAGAGTATGTGCGACTTTAGAAAAAACAAATTGACCTTTACATTCGTTTACCTATGCCCAAAACAGACTAAAAAAGTGGCATGATTAAAGGCTCCCAATAACTTACATACACTCGCTAACAACATAACAGCTTGAACATCATTACACCAAATAGTAACATAAGTTGACACAGCCGTAGTACTGAAGTTATCGAGGCTACACTCCAGTGTGTGTATATTATACTATTTGTAAAAAACTTCCTCAGGAGAGCCTGATACCTCTAGAGGGCGCGTCCCCAGGTGGCGGATTGGGGAACGCCTCCCAGTTATGGGTGGTAGGAGGGAAATGAAATACTTCCCGTGGACCAACAGGCCACTGCAGTGTCTAACTCAGAGTGAGCGGATGCAAACAGCGTCTAATCCAGAGTGGGCGGCTGGTATCATATGTGGAAAGCAGCGGAAAGCTACCACTTTACTATTCCCAAGGCGCACTTGACATGGCTCTCTATGTGCAAAGTAATGAAGCCGGAGGTAAAACATCCCCTCAGTCGTGTCTCCGGGAGGGGAGTACATCGAAGCTAATTGAAAGTGTAACGACAACGAAAAAGAAAAGGAAAGAAGAAAAGCTAAGGATTGGTACATGGAACTTTCGCACCCTGTTACAATCTGGCAAATTGGAAAATGCAAAGAAGAGGTGGAGCACAACAATCTAGATATCCTTGGAATGTGCAAGGTGAGATGGGGGAGGGGGGGGGACAATGGCGAGCTACAGAGCGATGATTACAAACTATTTTATTCAGGCGAGGAAAAAAGCGGAATGAATGGAGTAGCTATCTTGGTAAGAAAGAAGGTTAAAAACATGATAATGAAGGTGGAATACATTAATAGCAGACTGATATGCTGAGGTTGAAAGGTCACAAGAAAGATGTAGTTCTGATACAGGTCTACATGCCTACCAGCCAACAAAGTGATGGTGAGATTGAAGAATGCTGCAGCAGAATTGAATCACTGGTGTAGAGAGAGAAGAAAAAGACCTGCATCGTAGTAATGGGAGATTGGAACGCGGTTGTTGGCGAAGGGAAAGACGGAGATGTGGTTGGAAAGTTTGGTTTGGGAAAGAGAAACGAAAGAGGCGCGAGAATGGTCAGATTTTTTTAAGGAAAACGCATTCGTAGTTGGAAACACACTTTTTGAACATCATAAAAAAAGGAAGATATCGAACATAGATAATAACAGGTACCAAATCGATTACATACTAATACAGAGTAGATTTCGGATCTGCATGAGGAATGCCGAAGCCTATCCTGAAGCTGATATGAATTCCGACCACAATATGGTTGTAGCGGATGTGCAGGTTAGATTGAAAAGAATGTTGGTTGGTAAATTGAAATAAAAATTTAACTTGGATTCTCTAAAGGAAGAAGGGACAACCAAAAAACTTGAAGAAGAGTTCCGAGACAAGTGGAAAATTAGAGAAAAGATAGAGACGATAAATGAGCAGAGGAACCAGTTCAGAGACACCCTGAAAGCAACCAGTAGAGAAGTTGTTGGTCGGGTGAAGTGCAAGCAGAGAAGGAAACCATGGGTTACCGACAACATGATCTTGAAGATGGCAGAAAGGAGAAAAGGGAAAAATTCACAAACTGATGAAGGAAACAGGCAATACAGAAGACTGAACAATGAGCTGAGAAGAATGACTGATCAGGCCAGAGAAAAATGGGCAAGAGAAATCTGCTCAGAAATTGAGACACCGGAGAAAGAGGACAAGAACGAAAAGATGTATCGAGTAGCCAAGGAATTAGTATTTCAGGGAAGAAAGAGCAAAACTAATGTTCAAATAGAAGGGAAAGATGGAACTCTATTAAGTGACCCACGTGCTGTTCAGGACAGATGGAAAGAATACATCGATACACTATATGAAGCGGATCAAAGACCTTCCGTTCTACCGAAGAATCAGAAAACGAAGATGAAAAGGGAGATACCATCTCATATTCAGAAGTAAAAAAGGCACTGGGAGAACTTAAAAACAACAAAGCGTGTTGTGTAGATCACATTCCAGCCGAAATCTTTAAAAGCTTAAAAGAAACAGGAGAAAGTGAGTTGAACTCTCTTTGCAACCACATCTATGTCAAAGGGGAGTGGCCAGAAGACTTTCCTGTAAGTATAATAGTTCCAATCCCAAAGACTAATAATGCTAAAAAGTGTGAAGATCACGGAACAATCAGCCTAACATCACAAGCAGCAAAGGTACTTCAAAAAAAATGTTCAAATGTTTGTATAGCTTATGGGACTTAACTACGGGGTCATCAGTCCCTAAACTTACAAACTACTTATGAACTACTTAATACTAAGGACGGCATAAATATCCATGCCCGAGGGGGGATTCGAGCCCCCGACCGTAGTGGCCGTGCAGACCGTGACTGGAGCGACTCAGTGCCTCAGCCACCGTGGCCGGCAAAGGTACTTCTTCGAGTTCTGAATAGGAGGCTTTATGGAACGCTGGAATAAGGACTTGGAGAGGAACAATATGGTTTCAGAAGGGTAAAGGGAATGTGAGATGCAATTGGACTCCTAAGAACCATCGGCGAAAAATATATTGAAAATGGTAAAGAAGTGTATGCTGTCTTCATAGATCGCGAAAAGGCATTTGATAGAGTGAAGTCGGATAAGCTGTTTGACATCTTGAAAAGGAAGGGAGTGGAGGGAAAGAAGATTAATTGCAAATCTGTACCAGAAACAGAAGGCACGCGTACAAATAGGTAATAGGATCTCTGAAGACAGCAAGACTGGGAGAGGTGTCAGACAAGGCTGATGTCTCTCTCCAATTTTATTTAACATTTATCTGGAAGAAGTACTGGAAAGCTATTTGGATGGGACAAGAGGCGTAAGGATAGGTGGAAGGAAAATTGATTGTTAAAAAAAATGTTTGTTAAGCTTATGGGACTTAACTACGGGGTCATCAGTCCCGAAAATTGATTGTATAAGATTTGCTGATGACATGGTCATCCTTGCAAAAAATAAAGATAGACTGCTCAAATGCTAAATGATCTGAGTGAAGCCTGTACAGCATATGGCATGAAAATTAATAAAAATAAAACGAAAAGCATGGTCATAGGTTTAAAGAAAAGAAAAGTGAAAATCAAGTTGGAGTCAGAGGTCATAGAACAGGTGACAGCATTCACGTATTTGGGAAGTTGGATTAATGAAGATATGAATTGCCAACAAGACATCAAAATGAGAATGTCTCTGGCGAAAGAAGCGTTCCAGAAGCAAAGAAGACACCTAACCAGTGGTTTAAACAGGGAATTAAGGAAGAGACTGGTTAAGTGTCTAATATGGAGTGTGGCCTTATATGGAGCTGAAACGTGGACATTTAGAAAGCAAAATGAGAAGAAAATTGAAGCTTGTGAAACGTGGATATGGCGTAGCATGGAGAAGATCAGCTGGATCGATAAAGTCAGAAATGAAGAAGTACTGAATAGAGTTGGAGAGGAACGGATGATGTTGCTGACGATAAAGAACAGGAAACTAAACTGGCTAGGCCACAGTTTAAGACGAGATTGCCTCCTGGTAGAGGCAATTAAGGGTTGCATTCCAGGAAAGAGAGGGAGAGGTAGAAGAAGGTACCAGATGCTGGATGACGTCAGCAAGCCACTAGAAGGGTACGAACGAACGAAGATGATAGCAAAAGACAGAGAAGCATGGAGGGCTATGCAGTCTAAATCAGCCGTACGGCAGACAACCAAATGATGATGTAAAAAACTGATTATTGCGTTATTTCTGACTACAGTGGTTCATAAAATGATCCAATGAAAGAGTGTGTTGCCAAACTACCAATAGCGAATTCTGTAATTTTAGCATGGGCTCCTGTAACACCGGAAATTTTGCTCAGAAATCGTGATACTTACGGACGAATCGTAATACTTGGCATGTCTGCTATAGTGTAAAACAGCCTCCACAAGAGTCATTTGCTTTGGAAAAAAAGTCTTTTGTCCTTTGAAATGATTCATCTTCTTGTATAAAAAGAAGTATATTTCTTTGTCATTAGTACATGCTTGCGGCTGGCTACCACGATATAATGTCCCAGTAATATATAAATCTTAATTTTCAATACTAATTATTTACCAATAAAATACAATTTACATCAAACTCAAAATATATAATTTTGGAAGTCACAATTTACAGTTGAAAAGTATTTGTTCTCTCAAGTTAGATACAAAATCAACAAAATCACAGCAACGGATTTCCATCAGCCTATGATAACATTTTCACACACAAATCTTCTTCGACACTCAGATCACTTCCACTGCCAAAAGGTGCACTTAACACGAACTTAAGAAGGAACAACCTACAGCTGGCGAGTAGAGACCACTGACACGGGGCGTTAAACTCTTAATCTTTCTTCCTTCTTAGACTCACAAAGCGTAGGTGTACACAGAGTCGCAGTTTTCCTTCAGTTGGAGCAGGCTTACGCTCCATTGTGGGTTTCCCCTGGGCCCCTATTTCCGCTGATCGGGTCTTGGTGGCACCTTTCAAAAATCAACCGCATGCTTTCTGGGAGTGATTCAACACTTAGCCTGGGCGTAACCGCATACAGAGGGACCTGCCCTAAAATGAGCTTAATTTACATGGTAAGACTTTCGTTATAATGGAACAAAAGTAACATATTAACAGACGTACAGCAAATTAACGGGAGTTAAAAACGTTTTTTAAAATTAACTTAGTTAATACATTACTCATAAAGTTAACTTCGTTAATTAACCATTAATGGACTTGTGCCCAGGTCAGAAAATTATATTGTACACATACAATAGCTTTTATATTTTTAATCTATTCCTGTCTTTTGTCCACTGTGTGTTCACAGGAAAAAAAAACACGTTCTGTGTTGAAATTATGACTAGATATAAAATAAAAAAGTCTAGCAGTTAAGAATAACTAACAACACTAAATAACTGATTGAAATATGCACACCACGCTTCAGCTGCTGGTGTGATCTGTTCCCTTTGATAATCTTTCAAAATTGTTATAAAATTACAAAACTGATCAAAGCACAATGTGTAATGTTCAGTCATCCTCGTTGCCATTTATTGAGTCATCCTCATTGCCATGTGTTGACTTCACATTCTCGTCTAGCTTTTCAGGAAAGGGTTGGTGCAGGATTCGTAGACATGTAGAACAATTATTCAGATTAACAATACAAGTCTAATTGACTGAAGAATACAATACTAAACCTCTATCTGTTCTTCTTTCTTCTCACGGCTTCGTCTTCTATACGATGCTAGCTGCGCTGAGAGCTAGTTACTGCCTTAGTTTGTAGCCGAGTTCTGACGGACATCCAGACGATGTCGGCCTAGATATAGCAGCATGAAGAGGGCGCGCATCTCTGTTACTCCCTCCAGGATACGCGGCGCCAGTGTGTGATTGGCCGCCGGACGTCATCCGCGCTGCCTTCTCCACGATCGTTCTTTTGCGTGTGGCGTGTGGCGCTGACTACACCATAACATATCATTAACGCTTACATTTTTTTGATCATTTAGATACATGATACTGTTTTCAACACCCCCCCCCCTCCAGATAGAAATTCCTGAGAGTTGCATCTGCATTAATGGTCTGAAAGGTTGATACTGAGCCTACCATTTATGTAGATATTTAACAGTAGAACAATACACATCTGATATCTCTTTGGCAAAGCTGTCACATTCCTGTGACTAACCTTCTTCCCTCTTAAGTGCCAGCATTGCCTTTATTTTTAAGGGTGTGTAATGAAGACTTGTCTCCTGTCTACGAAACACATAACATAGAGTTCGATGTATTTCTAAAAACACTGATGCACAATTTTGATTTGTCCTTTCCACATAAAATGACACATGTCAAAAATAATACAAGTGACAATGGCTAGATAACTAAGGGAATTAGGACCTCTTGCCTGAGAAAAAGATAACTGCACAAAATCTGCAAGGAAAATGATGTCCCAACAGAGATGCATGCTTACTATAAAGCATATATACAAATTTTACATAAAGTCATGAAACAAGCAAAAACAATGCACAATGATAAACACATAACAAATTCCATAAATAAAGTAAAAGCTATGTGGGACATCATAAAGAAAGAAACAGGAGAAAAACAAGAAAAGCAAAGGGAATAGTGTCTTGTGTCATGAGGATAAAGTAATTACAGGACCATATGAAACAGCAAATATATTTAACAACTATTTTACTGGAATAGCCGAGAACCTAATAAAAAATAATTTTGATGGAAATCAACAGCATATGAGAGAAGGGATTAATAGATGTTAATCATCTATGTTTGCTGATCAGGTCAGCAGGGAGGAAATAGTGAAGGCTGTGTCTAACCTAAAACCTACATACTCAGCAGGAATAGATGGCATACCTAGCAGAACATTGCAGCACTCACACCTAAACATAATAGACCCTCTGAGCCATAAATGTAACTGTTCATTAGAATCAGGGATCTTTCCTGAACAACTGATAACTTATTTAAAGCTGGAATTAAAGAAAAGGTAAATAAATATCGTCCCATCTCATTAACTTCCTGTTTTTCTACAGTATTTGAATAAATAATGTTCAATAAATTAGTAAATTACTTAAAAATGGAATACTATCAAGTTCTCAACATGGTTTTCAAAACAAGAAATCAACTGAGACTGCGATCTATGAATATTTAACCTCTGTTTTAAAATCTATAGATGATAATCATCAAACAACAGGTAAAGTTTTAAATTTAACTAAAGCATTCGATATAGTAAACCATTAAACCCTACTAAAGAATATCACGGCATTGGAGGAATGCCAAATCAATGGATCTGCCCATTTCTCTGTGAGCAAAAACAAAAAGTCTGCATTAGATATGTGAATGATAAAGCACACACATTTTCAGAACACCTGTCCGATGAATGCCCAATCAATCATGGGGTACCACAAGGGTCTGTTTTGGGTCCCCTGCTTTTCCTTATATATATATATATATATATATATATATATATATATATATATATATATATACACTCACAAAATAATCCTTTTTGCAGATGACACAACAATTGTAGTACAAGCAGCCATAAATTAAAATATTCCACGAGTAGTAAACACTGTTACAAACCAATTAAGCAGATGGATAAGACTGAACCAAGTCATAATTAACAATAGTAAAACACTTGCATTAAATTTCCATAGCTTTCATAACAACACCTTGCAATATCCTTATATCACTATCAACAACAGCCCATTGAGCATGAAGAAGAAACGAAATTTTTAGGTATCTGGTTACAAAGTGATCTAAAATGGGATAAACATATAGAACAAGGGAATAAAAAATTCAGTACTGGTTGCTACCTGTTAAGGACTCTCAAATGATGTGTTAACACACAGTCACTTATGTGGTTCTACTATGCTTATTTTAATACCCATCTAAAATATTGCCTCATATTCTGCGGGAAATTCCTCTGCAGCTCTGAGGACCTTCAGAATACAAAAATGAGCCATTAGAATAATCACAGGGTTATCAGCCAGAAAATCTTGTAAACCAGCATTTACCAGTTAAGGTGCTCCCATTACCTTGCTTATATATTCACGATACTGGGTGATCAAAAAGTCAGTATAAATTTGAAAACTTAATAAATCACAGAATAATGTAGATAGAGAGGTAAAAATTGACGCACATGCTTGGAATGACATGGAGTTTTGTTAGAACAAAAAAAGATAAAAAATGTCCGATAGATGGCGCCTCATCTGATCAGAAAAGCAATAATTAGCATAATAAATTAAGACAAAGCAAAGATGATGTTCTTTATAGGAAATGCTCAATATGTTCACCATCATTCCTCAATAATAGCTGTAGTCGAGGAATAATGTTGTGAACAACACTGTAAAGCATGTCCGGAGTTATGGTGTGGCATCCTCAGATGTTTTCTTTCAGCATCCCTAGAGGTGTCGGTCGATCACGAGACACTTGCGACTTCAGGTAACCCCAAAGCCAATAATCGCACGGACTGAGGTCTAGGGACCTGGAAGACCAAGTGTGATGAAAGTGGCGTCTGAGCAAACGATCGTCACCAATCGATGTGCACAAGAGATCTATCACATGTCTAGCAATACTTTTTTTGTTCTAATAAAACCCCATGTCATTCCAAGCATGTGTGTCAATTTTTACCTTTCTATCTACATTATTCCGTGATTTATTAAGTTTTTTAATTTATACTATCTTTTTGATCACCTGGTGTATTAAAAGATATAAAACCGATAGTAATACTAAAATTTAAAAAAAACAGTGTCTTACATCAACATAACACAAGATTAAAAGAAAACGTACGTGCTTCCCCAGGATATACTAGTCTATACATGAAAAGCACTTGTAACACGGCAATAAAAAATTTTAATAAGTTGCCTATTAATATTAGAAGTATGCAAAATATCAATGTATTTCAAAGATTCATTAGAGAGTATCTACAGTACCACTGTTTGTATTCAGTAAGTTAATATTTGAACAGTATTGATTGTAGATCTATAGATAAGTGATTTTTTGAAGTATAACATGTCTTACTACTCAAACGATATAGCCTAATAATAACTTGTAATACTACCTGTTAACCCTAAAATAATATCTGTCATTTATTAGAATGTAAGTCCAGTATCATCCTGTACTCCGTAAAACATGTGATCCAAGGACGAAATAATTAATTTAAAAAATATATGTTTCTTTCTTTCCTCGGGGGTTTCAAAGGTAGATTCTAAAACAGAAATCGATTCAGCCTCAGAATTTGATTCCTTCTCCAAGTTCAGTATATTTTTGTTGAAACCTGACATCAAAGAGTGAACAAACAACAATCTAGCTTCACTTAGTTCATCGTCAAAAAATGTTTTAAGTGTCACAGGAATATAATTTATTTTGAAGCAAAAGGCTACCTACGTCTCAGACACACAATACAGCTTTAACCTAAACGACAAAGTATATCAAAAGCAACACCAAAGTACATAATGCAGACGACAGAATACACCGGTTGAATACAGGATAGACAGCAGGGTTCCTTCCCAGAGAAGTTCCAAATACTTTGCAACAGTAAGAACCATGCGGAGAGTGAAATTGTGAACGGAAATTTAGCTGTGTATATGTGCATGATAGTTGTGAACAGTTTGGAACTGCAGTGTGAAAGAAACCTTTGTCGCCAATGACACAAAAATAAATTTTCTTTCTCAGAACCCAAGAAAGAAGAAATTTTGTAGAAATTTATAAATTCCAGTAGGACCTATTTTCTTGCCTCAAAAAGTGGATGTGTCTGGAAGAAAAGAGAACTTATGGTAACCTTAGACATGCTTTGTGAACCGAACGGGGAAAATGATTCTGGCTTTCATACCAGTATTTTACAAAAATGTCCCCTTCATATTTTTAAATTTTGCTAAATATTAAAGGGCTCATCTTTCTTCGAAAAAGACATGAATTTCAGGAAGGCATTCCTGCAAAAACAAAGATTTCCTGCAACTCTCCGTTTTCTTGCTACAGGAAATTCGTACCAAAGACTAGCATTTTTATTTCTTATAACAAAGCCTTCTATAAGATATCTAAAATAGTTCCTGCAGTTTGCAAGGGATTGTTTGAAGGATTGTGTAAAGTTACTTAATTTATTTTAATATCACAGAAACATCGCACATCTACAGCAATAAATGTGACCCATGCTGAATGATTGCAGTGATATGTCCAGAAACTTTAAAATTTTATAAACAAACCACTTTGGAGTGTACATAGAGTCCACCACACCACTTCCTGATTTTACTATATTATATTTCCCTTTTCTCCTGCCTGTATTGCGACTCAAGAGATTTTATTTTCTTATCAGTCTCACTGCTGCTTGTACCCAGCTCCACACCATCATTTTTATTTTTATTTTTTTATTTTTTATTTTTTTTTATTTTAGTGATTTTGAAATATCATGTTTCTCTCTCATGTTCTTGTACATTGCACAATACACGTTCCATAACCACTTCTCTTCCTCATATAATGTTATATAATGGGTAAATTTTCTCCCTGCTACACTCCACCTCCAACAACACCGAACACCATAACACATGACAGTAGACACAATATTCAGATCAATAGCAAAATAAAAACAAACACTAGTGCTGCATAGCAGCAGTTCATGGTAACAGGCCACAGAACAATGTACATTTTATCTTTACTCTGTTACTGTGTTGGCAACATGTTGCCAACATATTGTGAACATCGGCACTCTAGTAGCAGCCACGAACAATGTTGTGAACAATGTTTCGAATTCAATGTAAATGGTCCTTACATGTTAAAGGCTGAATCGCATATGTTAGCACAGGCCAATATTATGTAAACAATAAATCCTGTAAACTATAAATCCTGCCCCTATAGACATCTGAGGTGCACAGTGCCTGTACCCAGCAATGGCTTTGGAGGCAGAATATTTTCTCCTCCTGTATAAATTTGCGGGAAAATGCAGAAACTTCAAAAATAGCGCTGCCGCTTTTGTTTACCATAACAACCCACATTAACAAACAAAAATTTGTAATCGTGTTCAGTAATTCCAAGAACACAACAAAAAAGTTTTAATACCAGTAATAATTTGAACTAATATGAAACATTTATGGAAACTACAGTTAATGAAACTGAGCACAGTTCAATGGCTAGGATATGAAAATCATAGAATGAACAGCATATTCTTAAAGATTTTAAACATTTCAAGAATTTAGTGACAATGATTGTAAGCAACTACCGGTATGCTTGCTGTTGGGACTTAAAAATACAGATGCTGTTTTTCTGCGGTTTTCTGATGTTGCGTCTTTTACCTTTCTTCCTGAGATGACCATGCGTTTATGGGGCTTTAAATTCTAATCTTGCTTCCTTATCTTCTGGACTAATGTCAACTATGAAGCACTAAGGACACTTGCTCATTTCCACCACCAGTGTAGAAAGTTTATTCAGCACAATGAATAGTGTAAAGAGGAAATTATTAAATAGGGTGGATCAAATATTTGACAAAGTTCAGCCCAACCAGTTGCAAAATTTGATAAAATATCTTGATCTAGATTTCGGCACCATCTAAGGGCGCACTTCGACAGAAGAATAAAAATTAAAACCTAAAAATAATCATTGAGTTAAATTAGTATAATTACGTTAGAAAAAAGTGCTTTACATATGTTGCATTATGCAAAATCATAGGTATACATATGTACTTACTTAAGACGTGCAATTATGAGCAGTGTGCTCAAGTCCAAACTTATAAAATTATGCAACATACTAGCAAAAGGCTAACAAGTCAAAAATAGAGGCAGCTCGCCTGTGTTAGGCAGTGCTGCTCAACAGCCAACCGAACGCCATGAAAATGAGGACAGGCGCGTACAGGTGGTGGCTGCGCCGCAAATGGCGCCCTATCTTAGAGTTTATACACAACAGGCGTTAGTACAAAGTGGCAGCAGCCGGTAACATTACATTATGTGAATGAACAAATGATAAAGAATGTTTTAACAAATCTGCTGATTTTTAGGTTTTAATTTTTATTCTTCTGATGAAAGCATCCTTAGATGGTGCCGAAATCTACATCAAGGTGTTTTATCAAATTTTGCAACTGGTTGAGCAGAACTTTGTCAGATATTTGTAAACCTACAGCTACTGCAGTCGACAAGCTATGTTTAAAATCATTAGGCTTCATCAAATTAGGCTTCAAGTGATGAAAAACAACAAAAACATTTGTATTGGTGATTTTTTCAGCAGATATGCAGATTAAGGGAGTTTTTAAGAATATTAATCCTTTGCTATTATTGTATGATATTACTACAATTTAAAGCCTATAATACACATACACAGACACACACCTCCCCACTCAAGTTTAATATCCTCCCAGAGTAAAACAGCTCACACTGCATTGAAAACAAAATTGTTTTTTGAGCTTCCATTAGTATGTATGACAGCTTTAATTTTCACCTAAATACTTCCTATTATTAAACTTTTACATTACAAAATAAAGAAAACACTGTTTAATCATTTGTAATCCCTCTAAAAATCTTCCTGACAGCTTCCCCCCCTTAATTCGCCTCTAAAAGACATTTCCTCCCTTAACTCTTGAATGTGAACTCCCAAGCTGTCAACCCTGCAAAATCTCTATATAAGGATACAAATACAATTCACATAAGAGAAAACATCGTTTTTCAATTCTACAATGCTCAACAAGTAATTTTTATCAATACCTGCCTTCAGAAAAGAGGACCTCACTAAAAGTGAGTCCCTTTCATCCTGTAGTCTGAGTTACTAATCACGTAACCTACCCTCTCTCACTCTTCCTCGAGAGAGAAACTGTCTGTTGCAAATCCTAGAGAGTATGCCACTTTTGTAAGTGTTCGCCTACAGCAGTACTTGCCTTCAATGCTGTCTAATAATTTATTACTATCCTCTATCAAATTTTCCTTTCATGCAACTTGGGATTATTATGTGTTTTTGAAACAGAAGGAAACATATTTTATCTAGTAGTAATGTTATTCATAAAGGAAACCTACATCTCTTGCTTTAATTAGCTGGTAGTGTTCATTAAAATTTAACATTATCTATATTGACTGCATAATGTCTTATTAATATTAACACACTCCATCTGCAATTTATTTTACAGGAATAATACAGAAGAAACAGCGATCTGTTGACTGTCTGTCTCAATTACAACCATCGACTGAGACCAGACGGCTTTGGTTTACCTAAACAGAACCCAGCTTATAATACTATGCCTTTGTGACCATATATAAATTAATTACTTTAGAGCTTTGTATTATAACATGTTTTTGTTATATTAATAAAGAGCCCTGCTTAAGCAGGTAGATTTTAGTTCCATCAAATTTTGCAGCTTGAAATTTCTCAATTAACTTTGGGAAAAATTGCATATCTTCGAAATATGCTTGATATCATAGTGGACTGTTAATTTAATTACTCCCTGCTTTCACAAAAATATTTTAATAACTTAATACATATTTACTTTTCTCTGTTTCACATTTTTATGGTCAACATACAATATTGTTTGATTATATATATACTAGTAATGACTTATCTCAGAAATGTCATGTGTGGTTTTCTGATATAAAATGATTGCCTAGCTATCATTGAGTGTAGTAAAGAGGTCATTACACCCTGTAACTGACTTACTAGTATGAGGTCTGTCCAAAAAGTAACCTCTGCTTTGAAATAACAATGAAACCAGTGTATACATCTGAAAACTACAGCTTCTCTCTATTTTCCTAGAGAGCCTCCCAACAGATTCAAGCACTTATCATAACTTTTCAAAGTCTTTGAAATACTCTCTGAATAAAATTTTGCCGTCTGTGAACTTAGCCAACCTGTTACAGTGCTTTGAAGTTCTTTGTGACTGACAAACCACAGGGATGCAAGCCACAATCAGAATGTTTTCATCAGTTTTGTTCACAAGGTCATCACTAGCATCACTGTTGGCCATTGTGGGACCCTCACCAGGTGGGACTGACAGAAGATATCGAGAAGGTTCAGAGAAGGGCAGCTCGTTTTGTTTTATCACATTACGGGGGGGGGGGGGAAGAGTCACGGAACTGTTGCACGAATTTGGCTGGAAATCATTAAAAGAAAGATGGTATTCATTGCAGCGTGATCTGTTTGCGAAGTTTCAATCACCGACTTTTATTTCTGAATGTGAAAATATTTTGCTGGCACCACCTACTTAGGGAGACATGACCATCCCAATAAAATAAGAGAAATCAGATCGAAAAGGAAACGATTTAGGTGTTCTTTCTTCCCACGCACTATTAGAGAATGGAACGGTAAAGAAAAGTTATGAAAGTGGTTAATGAAGCCTCTGACAGGCACTTAAACGTAATTTGCAGAGTATCTATGTAGATGTAGATGTAGAAACATTCATACCCACTGATGGACAACATCTGTTATATCTCCAAGACACAGCAGGTTCAGGAGGTGGACTGTGATGGGTAAGGATGAGGACATAAGTCTGTAACTAAAATAATTGATTATTCCACATAATTTTATTGACAAGGTGAAAGGAATACATAACTTTTCTGTGTTGTAGTGGTACAATTTTCTTTCTAATGCATAGTTCTGCAAGGCAATAGTAAACCGTTGCTCTTGTGAGAATACATACTGCTAGCTCTCGTATATGGAATTCTTCTGTTGATTCCTGGATCGAACTGTAGAACTCCTGTCATGTTGCTGTGGTGAGCCGGTGTAATTATGTAGGTGAGCCCCCTTCTTCCTATTGGCCTGCGCGCAAAACTAGCAAAGAGGTATATAGAATGTGAGTGCCCCTGGCAGCCAAATTACTATTGGGCAACTTAACGCCTGACTTGCACTGGTGCAGAAACTTGCGTGGGCCACTGGCGTAGTGGCGAATAGCGACGCCACAATACCTACATTCATAATGTTTGCACCAAAAACCGCTTACAATTCATGACAAATTTAGGCTGCTGAGTGGCGTTTTTCCCAAAGAATTCTAATAATGCCATGCACTTTACACTTGGCAATATGTGCCGTTGCGATGCTACTCCTTGCAAAGCTAGAAACGTACCATCCACTGCACATGTTAATGTTGTCTCTACCCCAACTACTTTTCATGCTATGCATAAATGGAGGTTAATTTCTAGACAGCCCTCATAATTGACAAAAAAAGTTTTCAACCTAATAATGCAATAAAAGTATTTGTGTTTCATCCTTTTTGACACACATGGTTTTCATTCTAAATTGGCAGTCTGTTATTTTTTCTTCTATTGCTGAAAGAAGTAATTATTAGATTTGATATGATTACTTTTAAGGCTTTGATTGAGTTTATCATGTAAAGCACTATACTTCATGCATACAATGATCTAGCTATTGGTATTCATTAGTACAGTGTATCAAAGCATTCGTTTACTATAACATAATGCAATTACAATGTAACGTTGTTCTCTTTGCTGTGGTTTATACTTCGTTGATTTTTGTTTAAAAAAAATGATCCGCCATATTCCAAGATCACCTACAATGCTAAGTAGTTATGTAATATATTCTAAACATGTATCTGTTAGATGACGTATTGTCGATATCTCAAAAGTAGTAGCAAAATAATTGATTTGCTTCCATTGTATTGCAAAATTTGCAGAATCTGGTACCTCTGCCATGGTTTCTTGTCATGTTTCACTACCTTTATGTCGAACTCACAAAGTTGTCTCAAATATGGATGCTATTTTCATACAAATACCCTGGTGCAATAGGCGCACCCTGATAATTTAGAACTCACTAGGACTTCTATAGGTATAAATAGCAAACAAAATGCTGGTTGGTTCCTCACACACGTATGTACCTTATTGTATTAAATGTTTTTAGTTGGCTGGTAGTTAAGCGCAAGAATGTAGTTAAGTGCAAGAACGTAGTGCGGATGGTAAAGAACAACTCTGAACCACGCTTCCTTTCATAAAAGTCTTCATTTGGTGAGTCAGATTAACTCAGTTTAGTAAAAATATCCACATCAAGTTATAGTAATAAGCAGCTATTTGTAGGTTTCAATATGGCGTTGGGCACAATCTTGGTTGCATACAGTTAAAGGAAATGTCCTGTGCTTCTTGTCCTGTATCGTCCCTAGTATGTGGCCAAACCATGTTGGCGAATACACACATTTATTTTCTGTGGCATATAAGCAAACAGTCTCTGAATGCAATCTTGAGGAATTTCTTTCCATAACTGAAACACATGCTGTGTCAAAACTTGTTGGTTAGAAACTGGCATGAAAGTATGAGGTGTGTCCAGACAACACGTACCGCTTTCTTCTACCGTTACTACAGTGCTAGTATTGCAGTTGTGCGCATTTACATTCGTCTTTCTGGTTGATCGTTTTTCTACAGACACCGTTACATTCGGATTGTATTCTGTTTTCATTTTTTTAGTCATTGGTCAACAGAATTAAGACAATCTCTGAGCCCATAGAGAGTGAAGTGCAATCTGTCATGTGGCTTCTGAATAAAAAGAATGTTGTTAATCTACCTAAAATTTATCACCAACTTGTAGAAATTTGTGGTGAAAATGTAATGGTGAGGAACCATGGAGAGGGCAGTTTTCTGTTCTCAGTTATGGTTTGATCGAAAAAGTAAAAGAAAATGTTTGTGAGAACACACAGTTTACAATAAGAATTTCTGTAATGAGTTTCACAAATTTCATCAACTTTTGTTTGTACCCAAATTGTCCTCTGTTAAAACCCGAAAAAGATTTCGGATGCCAACGAAATGCAGCAGCTTGGCAGTGCTTTGGCACTTCTTACCCTTACAGTAATGGGGGATATGAATTCTTACACAGAATCAACTGATGAGGATATGGGATTTTGGGTGCACGGCAACAAGATCTTTAGTGCCAGGGAATTGTGACTGGTGATGAAACTTAAATTCCGCACTCGCAAGAAGAGTTGACAGCACTAATAAAATGCATGTGGAGTGTGGTACTCTAAAACATTGACGAAACTTCTGCGTTAACTTCATAACAAAAGGTATGGAATGCTCAGTTAAGGCATTGTGATTCCACAAGAAAATGCAGTTGCACAATATGCTGACGCCACTCAAAACCTTATTTGGCATTTTGGTTGGCATCAGTTCGATAAATCTGCACATTCTGACAACCCTTTTGTTCTTCAAGCATTTTAGAGGAAGAAGTTTTGACAGCGATGACGGCGCAAAAAACGTTTGCTCAGCAATGTCTGTCGTCACTGGCAGCATCTTTCCATGCAGGGGGCAGCAGAAAATTTGATTTCCTGCCACAAAAAAGAGCTTTAGAGTGTTGACAACCACACTACATGATCAATAATATCCTGAAAAACATACTATTTTCATATTAGGTGCATTCTTCTGGCACCTACTGCCAGGTACTCCATATCACCATATCAGCGAACTCAGTATGTAGTCATTAGACTTCGTGAGAGAGCGGAATGGGGCGATCCGCAGAACTTAACGAACTTCCACTATGGTCAGGTGATTGCATCTCACTTTTGTCAGAAGTCTGTACGCAAGATTTCCACACTGCTAAACACCCCTATGTCCACTGTTGCTGATGTGATAGTTAAGTGTAAACATGAATGGACACATACAGCACGGTACCTTACAGGCTGAGCACGTCTGTTAACTGACAGAGATCACTGACAGTTGAAGGGGGTCGAACAGTGTAATAGCCAGGCACCTTTCCGACCATCACCCAGGAATTATAAACTGCATCAGGATCCACTCTCAGTTCTGTGACTGTTAGGCGGGAGGTGAAAAAACTTGGATTTCATGGTGGAGCATCTCCCCATAAGCCACACATCACGCAGGTCAATGCCAAACTGTGCTTCGCTTGGTGAGTAGTGCAAAAACGTTGAGTGGAGTGACGAATCATGGTACACAATGTGGAGATCTGGTGGCAGGTGTGTAGTCTCAACAGTGAAATTCTGAGGCAGTGGTATAGTGTGGTATTGTTTTGCATGGCATTATCACAACACAGACCTCCATTGATGTTTCAAGCACCATCAAATGTTCAAATGTTTGTATAGCTTATGGGACTTAACTACGGGGTCATCAGTCCCTGAATTTTCAAACTACTTATGAACTAGCTAACACTAAGGACAGCACGAATAACCATGCCCGAGGGGGGATTCGAACCCCTGACCATAGTGATCGTGCAGACAGTGACTGGCGTGCCGCAGTCCCCTCAGCCACCGTGACCAACTCAAGCATCTTCTTGCTACCCATTTGAAGAACAATTCGAGGATGGTGATGGCATCTTTCAACATGATCAAGCACCTGTTCATAATTTAAGGTCTGTAACGGAGTAATTACACGACTATAACATCCCTGTTGTGGAGTGGCCTGCACTGAGTCCTGGCTTGAATCCTACAGAACACCTTCTGGATGTTTTGAACGCCGACTTCATGCCAGGACTCACCGACCTACATTGATACCTGTCCTCACTACAGCACTCCTTGAAAAATGGACTGCCATTTCCCAAGAAAGCTTCCAGCATCAGATTCAACGTATGCCTGCGATGGTGGAATCTGTCATCAAGGTTAAGTGTGGGCCAACACCATATTGAATTCCAGTATTACCGATGGAAGGGGCCAAGAACTTATAAGTCATTTACAACCAGGTTACCAGATAGTTTTGATCACATAGAATGGAGATCAGGGTAGCAAGACAATGGCCCACACATTCCATATATTGTTTTTGATACAAACTACAGTGTGGTGTTGACATATGAGGGCCCTGAGGGACTCTGCTTTCCGTGTCTCTTCACCAAGTCACCTTACAGACACATCACCATCAGTCTAACTGCAACACCTCAGAAGTGAGACTCCATGCTGAATATCACACAAAAGATTCAATATTCCAGTTGTCTCTGTGTCTGCTACAGGCAAGGCTGTTATAGTGTCTTAAGTTAATGTTGAATGGCAACTTGAGAGTTCAACATAGATAATAGTAATCTGTTCCCAAAATCCCAAAGATTTGTCATGTGACATATGCCTATTACCTTGATTCAGTTTTTGGTTTGAATCGCAGCAAAGAGAACTGTTTCTCTTAAATATTTAATATTTGTGTGCTTTAGATTTTACATTGTCTATACACATTCAATATTTCCTGTAATTTTGTTGTCCTGTGACTGTTTACAATCCGGTAATTATAATGGTTTATTCAGTTTTGTGTAGAGCCTACTTAATTAAAATTAAATGGTAATCATATTGTTAAAAATGTGCCATAAGAAAAATTGAGATAATCAATAGTTTCAAAAGATTGACATCATTGGTTACACAGCCATAATTTCATTCTTTGCAGTAGCAAATTTTATTTTCCCAGAAATTAATTAACTTACATGATATTCGCTATTGAAGTTTGACAATACCTACATATATTTTAACAATCATATCATTATGCTTGTTAGACTCCAATATTTAACATTGTACTATTGCTGTCCTATTTCTTTAAATCCTGGTAAGACCATTCATTAGTCAGTAAGTAATTAATTTATGCTTAAGATATATTAGAAAAATTTGAAACACAGCAATTTTACTTGTACTGAAAATAATTATATAGTGTTACAAACATTATATTTCTCTGACCACCTGTCTTTTCCTTAAAACAAATCACTGTTGGAACCTATATGTCATCTACACTAGTAAATTTTTATATCACAATATACTTGTTGTTGTTGTTGTTTTAAGGGGACTAAACAGCTAGGTCATCAGTCCCCTGTTCCTAGCTAAGAGTCCTCTGTCAAGAGTATAAAAAGTAAAACACAATATACTATTATACCATTTTATATAATATACTAGTGCACACCCATAAATCTTCAGTAGGCATCTACATTGACATTAATGAAGTGTGGTATCATTCCATCAAAACAATCATGCAGTGTCTGTTCTAACCTGGTATTTCTGAATTTTAAACTGCAATCTAAAGTAATGTAGGTAATCATTAAAATGCATTTTGAACTCAATAAATGTGAAACTGAAAGCAACGGTGTGACATATATTACTATTTGACTTCTGTTAACACCAAAACGTTTTCAGTAAGAGATCTCAAATTTCAGGTAGCACCAAGATATTCTCGTTTGAAGCCAGTACATCAACATTAGTAATAGTATTCTCATTGTTATACCATATTGTATGGGAGCACTCTGAAAAAGAACTCAATTTGTTTGATCTTTCAGTGGCAACAAAATATATAAGATCAGTGACAGTAGACTAGTTGAATGAAAAGTGTATGGAATAGTTAACTGAATGTACAAGTTAATCAAAATTATCAGAGTCTTGAACTTTGTGAGACCCGTTGAAGTAAGTATTCATAAATATCTCATAATTTCAATAGGCAGAGACGAAATTCTACAACACACGCTGCATAAACATTGGCATTCTTGGGCAAAGCCAATCAAACCTCAGAAAGTAGGTGCCTTCTTTAAATGGAATCCAATGATCAGAAACATAGCAGCTATATCGAGGTGCTTAGCTAATGAGGAACCACTTGAGTTTCAGATATAAATATGGCTCACATATGTAGCAGTATGAAAGATGGTCTAAAACTATTGACTGGGGTATCATCAAACATTCATAGAAAACATAAATGGTACCAGAAATGTCTGTGGTTGAAAATAATTGGTTAGTATCTGTGATAATTGCAGAACATGAGATTTTTATAAGAAATAAAACTCAAAATTAAAAATAAAATTAGTTATTGTTTGTCAGAAGCTAAAAGAATGGCAAAAGGAGTCATCGTTTCTTAATGTACAGTCAGCATTGAGGAATGTGCAAGTTTATATAGAAAATAAAGAAAAGTGGTGCAAAATCAGGAATAACAATTAGAAACTTTTCTTCATCACATGATATGTAAGAATAAATGAATGCAATAAGCAGATGTTTTTAATGGGTTAAATTTAGAGAAACAGGTAAACGTTTTTCATTAGGATGGTAATGATATATATCAATGAAATACATATGAGGTTCAGATACTTGATGTAACAATTCCAAAAACTCTTAATATAGTGATACATTTGCTAATATTGAAAACGAATATGTCAAAGAATGTGTGAAAGAATTTGTATTTAGACAATATGCTTAAGGATTTGGGTAGTATAACCTACATAATGATAGTTAATTCATTTGTACAAATTTAGGAAAAATTAATAGGAATCTCAAAATCTCATACCTTCAGCACTCAAGCTGGCAACAGATAAACCAGACTCAACGGTGAATAATCATCAAAATTTAGATTTTAGAAGGTAATCATTGAAATAGGTTGGGAATTAAGAGGCAAAAAGATGTACAAAGTTTTGATAAAGTGCACAACACAATGATTTAGTACAACACAGCTGCAAAAAGATGCAAGACAAGACCGAGATGAGAGGGAGTCTTTGTAATTGTATAATGAATCTTCCAGCAGAAGAAGGGTCGAATTTTTTGTAGTAAGAGGATATTATCACAGTAATGGGAAAGATTAGCATAATGGTTACCATTATGAAACAATGAGCACGAGGTCTCACTTCGGATTAACTCTCAGGTCGTGTGAATGAAGTTCGATCATAAACGGCATAAATAATGGACTGTAACAGATAAACATCTTGAGTCTACCGTAAAGAATACGACGAAAATGACTCACAAAAGAAAAACTGGTTAATAGGCTTAACAATGGATCAAACATAAAAGACGAAAAGCATGGTTCGAACAAAACAACTAAGTTATACAGAAACAAAAATTACAGTTAAAAACAATAACTGAAAACATCTGCTTATTTATAGATCATTGTGGCAATGCAAGATTAGATACGGTGAATGACAATTCATAATATACCGGGTGATCAAAAAGGCAGTATAAATTTGAAAACTTAATAAATCACGGAATAATGTAGATCGAGAGGTAAAAATTGACACATGCGTGGAATGACATGGGGTTTTATTGGAACCAAAACAAAAATTCCAAAAAGTCCGATACATGGTGCTTTATCTGATCAGATGATGTTCTTTATAGGAAATGCTCAATATGTTCACCATCATTCCTCAACAATAGCTGTAGTCGAGGAATAATGTTGTGAACAGCACAGTAAAGTATGTCCAAAATTATGGTGAGGCATTTGCATCAGATGTTGTTTTTCAGCATCCCTAGACATGTCGGTCAATCAAGATACACTTGCGACTTAGGTAACCCCAAAGCCAATAATCGCAAGGACTGAGGTCTGGGGACTTGGGAGGCCAAGAATGACGAAAATGGCGGCTGAGCACACGATAATCACCAAGCAATGCACACAAGAGAGCTTTTTTCTTTTGTTCTAATAAAACCCCATGCCATTCCAATCATGTGTGTCAATTTTTACCTCTCTATCTACTTTACTCTGTGAATTATTAATTTATCAAATTTATACTGACTTTCTGATCACCCGGTATAAGTTCCTTAGAGCATATGAGTATAATAAAAAGAATAAACTAGAGCAGATGAAGACGAATAGTAAGTCCAAGTTGCGATTACAAAAACCTGTAGGCAAGAGTATGGATACGTTTCATAATGGAGTTGATGACAGTATTCATGATAGTTTTGGGGGCAAAGCTAATGCGTTGCAACACACCTCTTTGGCCAGCTTAGCACCAATATGGCAACGACGCAATTACGCCACCCGAGACGGCAGATCCAAGATGGCGTCGCTTCCCATTACAGTTCAAGTTGGCGTCCACTGGGAACTTTGAAATTTACTACATAAATCACTATTGTATCAACCGAAATTTCAAATTTTGAGTTTTCCTCTATTGTTATTGGCTATTACTCCATTTGTTTTAGCGGTATTGTCCGTCACTACAAGTAGCCACTACCGCCTCCACTCCCCTTCAGCTCTCCCCCACTTTGGCATCAGTCTTCTCCAAGACACTACCAAGTGAAAAACTCATCAGCAGCAGCACCATGCTGGACGTAAGTACTGTTTACAAACATTCAAGTACATTTGTTTATACAATTATATCTGATGTCACATTTCAGAAACTATATATGCATCAACTAGTTCCAAACATCTGTTGTTTCCCAAACTGTACAGGGAGTCCCCATTTTAATCTACTTTGGCCAATATCTGTGGAGTGGCACAGTTCTGCAAAAAGTGTCTCCAGTGAAAGTTGTAAGGTTTGAAGGGGATCACGGAATGGTTACCTCGAAATGACCTTGATCCCTGTTTTCAAGGTCATACAAAGGTCAAGTTACCTTTTTCAAATTTTAACTTCTATTTTTTTATTCCATATTCGTATTATACATGAAAAAATACAAATTTTTCCTAGGAAACCTTTTTTTTCTTCGAAAAACCACTCGTTTGTCGCCAAATGACACTTCATTGTAACTTTCCCATGTCACCAGTATCTCGAGCATGAAGCCAGATCGGGATACATTTTAAATGAAAAACTGTATGGTTTGTTAACTCTGTCCACTGGTGAAATTTTAGTGAACTTCAAATGATCTTGAAACTCTTCAGTACGGGTCAACCTGAAAGTAAATAGCATCGGCATTAGCATAACTCTATGTACACCACTTGGAAGATGCCAAATCAGACACCAGCATCATGCTTATGCCAATACATTCAGAGAAGGTTGGAGCTTTGAGGGTAGCTAATAAGTGTAATTGTCAGGAAATTTGAAGTCATGACTGGGGTTCAGAAAAATATTACCTTTAGAGACTGAAAATTTCTCGGGCTTGTTCACTGGCGTGACTGTGATAAATGTTTATCTTTTGGACTTAGAAACCATGTGGAGGTTGCCTGGCGGACTTCACACATCGTTAGCCCTGAAAAGGGCTGGTTGACATGGTTCACACTGAAAATTTAGGATCTCAAGTGCTCGATCAACTGCCCATTTTGCGTAATGCACATTTGCACTTTCTGGCAGGAACTGGTCTAGACATCATTCAATGTCTGATGGGTGATTGCCTGGAACACCGCCACAATCCTTTCTCTCAAAGCTTCTGGTGTCGTTGGCAGAGTGGAGTACGCCTTCTGCTTCACAGCTCCCCATAAGAAGATGGTCAATTGTGTTCAGTCTGGCGATCTTGGCGGGAATTCACAAATTGCACTGCAGATACCAATCCATCGATTTGGGTAAGTTGCATCAAGGTACCTTCTGACAGGTAGGGTCTGAAGTGCAAGGGCGCCATCATGTTGATACGACATACGTGCTCGTATGTCCAGAGGGATATTTTCTAGTAAAGGAGGTACCAGTCTCTCAAGAATATGAAGGTAGCGCACACCGTTCAACGTTTCGCCATAAAATATACGACCTATCATGTAATATCCAACTATGCCTGCCCAGACATGACCACTGTGTCTGTGTTCAGTGTCCCCATTGCCAGTGACAATTTTCTTCCATCCAGAAGTGTACACTATGGAGATTGACTCTTCCCATGTTGTCAAAGTTTGCCTCATCTGTAAAGAAAGTGCATGTGAAGGAAAAGCATTCATGACGTAATTGCATATCGGCCCATTGACAAAATGCCAGGCGTCTTGTACTGATCAGTTTTACTATACTTAGTTTTCTTAGGTTTTGCCTTCAATGAACCATCCAGCAAGCGTGTTGCAGGACAACTAACTTATTACAGTGTATGCGACCCATTTGTTTACACATGTTTGCTTTAGTTTCCGCTACATTGTGAAACCACATCGTACAGTATTCAAGTGTGCTCTTTTAGAAAATTACTTGTCTTTCAGGAGGGCATCTTTACATATCTCGATATTAATGTAAATAACAAAACAGTGATATATCCTATGGTAATCCATCCGTTTCAAATGACAGACATGCTCAAGAAAGTCGATTGCAAGACAAAGTGGCTCAGCTGCATTTTATCTAATGTGTTCCAAACATTCTTGTTGAGAAAACTATTGCTTGTATGGATCTGGAGTCCCATGAGGCGAAACTGATCAGAGTTCGACATCCAAAAGAGAAAAATTTCTCACAATCATGACAGTCAAGAGTCATTCCAAATGAGCACAGATAAGAAATTTTCAAAGTCTCAAAAGGTAAAATTTCTCTGAACCCCAGTCATGATTTCAAATTCTCCAACAATGACGTTTATTAGTTCGTCTTGAATTTCCACCCTTCTCTTCTCTGATTGTAATGGCTTAAGTGCGATGCTGGTCTCTGATTTGGCACCCTCCAAGTGGTGCATATTGGGTTATGCTAATTCCGATGGCATTTACTTTCAGGTTAATCCGTACCGAAGAATTTCAAGGTCATTTCAAGTTCACTAAAATTTCACCAGTGATCGGAGTTCAGAAACCACATAAGATTATCATTGAAAATATTTCCCGATCTTGCTTTGTTCTCGAGATACTGGTGACCTGTGAAAGTTACAATAGAGTGCCATTTGGCAGCAAACGATTGGTTTTTCGAAAAAAAATGATCCCTACGAAAAAGGCGTATTTTTCGTGTAAAATACGAATATGGAATAAAAAATATGGGTTACCATTTGAAAAAAATGAACATGACCTTGGTTTGAGCTTGAAAACAGGGTTCAATGTCATTTCGAGATAACCATTCCACGTCCCCTTCAAAACTTACAACTTCCCCCCGATACAATTTTTGCAAACTGTGCCACTCCGGAAATATTGGCCAGTAGATTAACCTTCATTACAGGACATATGGTGTGCAATTTTGCATGTACATATGGCTTGTAATGTCTCAAATATGTACCCTAATTGCGTGATTGCTTACGAAGTTGATTATGAATGCAATCATGCACTTGTACTCGGAGTCCTCTGTTGACAATCCTTTGACTGTGGATAGTTCAAGTTCACTCCACCAGAGAGCTGACACATGTTTCCCCTTCCATCTCCTCCACAACCTTATTGTCCACAATTGCTCAACAGTCTCTGTGGTGTGCAGATCGGTAAGTAATGCATGATGATGAAGATGATGATGATGATGTATCAAACCGTTCACACTACTAAATCCACATTGACAGATGTTTTCACATGCCCTTTAAGAAAAAAAGTCGTTATGGTGTATTTTTCGCTTGCCCACAGTGTTGTGCTGATATTCTTAAATGAATAACAGACATTGAGGTATGTAGCACTATTCTCCTCTAATGCCGTTCGAGCTATGGTTGTTGTTGTTGTACATACTGGGTGTTGATACATTAATTTCTTATAATAATAATCATTATTATATTTGATGTACTGTGTGTTTCGTTCATTTGTTTCTTTGTTTCATGTAATCGAGAATGCTGAGACATACACGCTTTCAGCTGACAGTCATGCCTCACCAGAGGGATACATCGTTGAGCCAGCAGACTCTAAATAAGAATAACATATCTCTGGTGTTACTGATGCTGTTAGTGTGGCGAAAGCTATATGTTCATTACGATTGTAAATTATACTACAAATAACCAATTTGTTGAAACAGACTGGTGTGTGAATACTGATGTGGATTTCAGACAAATTACGTATAAAAAAATGGAAAATAGATACCACTGAAAAGAATGAAAATAATGGTGTTAAAAATTAATTGATTCCACTAGTGTGAATGTTTCAGTCTTCAATATTATGTGAGTATTTAATTGTTTTGTGTGTGAGTAAGTCTGTTTTCACGGGTGTTACATTAACCAATCATTGAAAAATTTGAGTATTTGTAGTGGTTACATTATGTTAACCAAAGATATAACTATTGCAATTGAGGGATTAACCATGCGGGTAAATACCTCCATGGGATTAACAGTTTATTTATATCAAAAGCTATCTCTGGATTGTCTTGGTTATGGAAGCGAACAGCGAGTGTTATCGTAATAAAAGGTAATACAGATTGACAGTTTTGATCGTCAAAACACAGATACAATTGAAATTCATGTCTGTATCGCCTTTATTATTATGAACTTGAAAAGAAAGAAAAGCATTCTTAGAAAAATAGTTGACTAAAATATTACTAGTCTATAAAGCGTGCCACATCTGACATTAGTTCAGCCACTTGCAACTGATGCACTAGCAGCTGGGTGGACAGGACACGTCAGTCTGCATGTTGTGGCACCTAGCTATTAGGTACCTGTATCCAGTCCAGAACAGGTTTAAACCAGATCCTTCCTTTGTCCATGATTGAAGAGTAGCCCTGGAGGACAAGGCCCCGATCATGGACCAAAAACAACTCCCTGCGCAAACTAAGTTACACAAAATTAGTCAGTGAATGTTACTACATCACAAAACTGTGGCAACTTCCTTGTTCCAACGAAAAATATATCAGTTCAATCATCATTATCTATTTTTATGAATCTCTGCCCCATATAAAAAAAAGCAACTGCCCTAAAATAAATGAATTACAGTTGAATATCCTAATAACTCAAGCGATCATTTTTCAACTACACACATCTCAGAAATCCTGCAACTACTGTAGACTTCTGGACAAGTCAAGAATCAGACTATGTGCCCTTCCTCATCTGCATGCCCTCTCCAAAGACAACCAAAAGCCAGTGCAAAATCGCCAGCAGGCCACACAGTGTGTCGAAGGAGATCTGTCACCATGTCCACATTAATATATTAACCTACAGCCCCACGCAAGTGAACACCCCACATACATTCTTTAACAGTCATGCCCTCCACAAGTCCCAGAACATGCTTCCTGGTCAATAATCACTCTTTTGAGTTGAACCTGGGACCTTTGCCTTTCATGGGCAAGTGCTCTACCGACTGAGCTATCCCAACACGACTCATGATGCTGCCTCACAACTTTTCTTCCGCCAGTACCTCGCCTCCCAGGATCGAGTCCCGGTTCCGGCACACAATTTTAATCTGCCGGAAGTTTCAAGATACTTTTTGTTAAATATGACACACAACGGTCTGCTCATAAGCCATGCAATTTGTTTTAGAAGAAACAGACTGCTAGGTATGTAATTAAGCAGCTATTAATTTTAGTGTCATGTATACTTACATCTAACATAACAGAAGTTATGATTACGAAGGCAGAAAACGCATCTTAAGTAAACCAACTGATTTGAGTGAAATGAAGAAGAGCAATAAAAAATACTTCAGTAGGCCTACCTTGTATTGCAGAAATATTGATTTTGTGATACAGTCTTGTGGTGTCGCACAAGTACAAAGTGCACGCCACTTACTTTCTCCGCGCGCCGCCATGCACGCACGGCGCGGCGTTCTCACGACGACAGCCACGAGCGCCCTCTGCGACAACTCCGCTCGTGGCCACCACTGAATGACATCGTCACTTGTCACTTGGGACTGAGATAGCATCCAGTCAGGACCTTCGAAATCAGATAGGCACCAGTGAAGACTTTGCTATTGTACAGGCACTAGGCAGGCCTCTAACAACTATGTATCAACATTCTGCAGTACTATGTAAAAGTATTGTTACATTCTGTGCAATATATTTCTCTTTCTAATTTACTCTAGTGTTTATAGTTTCTGGCTGCTCCCCTCCGTACCTGCACCAGCGTGCTATCTATATTCCTGTGTCGGTCTCATTCCACTCGGCCACCGACACCTACGACGAGGCTGGGACACAAAAGCGGCGACGAAGTTGGGACACAAAAGTGGCGACGAGGATGGGATCCAAAAAGTCTGATGTTCTGGGATTTACTTTATTTGTAATTAACATCATAATGCCTTATTAAGAGCCCCTATTTAAAAATATACAATTTTATTTTACTATTTAGATATTTACAACTGTAAAAATACACTTCTAATAAACGGGCAAAAGACGCAGCTGAATCCACTTGTGATTCATTTCATGTCGGTAATGAAAAAACTCTTCTGACATCACTCTCGCCATGATATAAAATGCTTCAAATGTTACACTTATGATTATTGTGAAGGAGGCGACTTAGCAGTTACCAGTAAATGTTTTCTTTTTTTTTTTTTTTTTTTTTTTTTTTTTTTTTAGTAAACTTTTTAGCTCCTCTCGTGTTTCATCAGACTAGCCTACAAATAAAGGAACTCTTTTTGCCTTCTAAGCAACACAAATTTTGTGATTTTTATTATGAACCATAGTAAAATATAACCTTAATAGAAGTTACTCACTACGAAGTATGCTAAAGAGCTCACTTCAGAAAATGGAGAATGTTCTCCGGTCGTGAGAAACTTCTCCAGTTTTACCCATACAAAATGAAGAATGTCCTTTGTTGTGGGCAATTTCCCCCACATACCGTACTCGGGTCATGTACGAACTCCAACTCACCTTATTCACGAGAACCTTAGTATGTTCTCTGGAATTAAGAGTATAAAGTAGATATCTGTTTTATTCATAAGGCCCCATATACGAAAAAAACACATAGTAGATCATACTGAGGAATTCAACTGAGTGCTATGCCCCATCACAACCATTGATAATTGCACACTTAGGAAATGCACATGTCTCACAACACATGCACGCACACACTCCAGAACTCTTAACTAAAAACAATCGATTGATAGATTTGCCTCATTAAATTTACTGTTTAATAAAAGAGATTATTTCATTTACAATTAATTTGTCTCAGCAGTAAAGGTGATTGATGTCAACACAGTCACAAAGTTAAATCTTATCACTCAAAACTGTTACTGAAGGTACATCTCAGTTGTATGTGCCAGTAGTGAAAGTACGAAAAGTCATGAGTGACTGGTCGTGTCAGTGGGAATCCAGCCTAAGGCCGTTTTGCGATTACACAAAAGAAAATAACTGTCAGCCATAATAGTTCAAATATTAGTCCAACAAATATTTGCACCAACCAATCAGAGTGGTGATTATATTCTAAATCTGGATTCTTTTCACCCTCTCTCTCTCTCTCTCTCTCATTAACAGTGTAATCATCTCTAGTACGCATTAGCAGTACATACTTATTTATTTATTTATCCATATTTAACCAGGTCCATTTAATCGATGTTGTCGTGACGTTTTTACAAAAAAATTATACAATATGATTCTTATTAAATCAAAACAAGAAAGCATTGTTTGGCCTACATAAAATATGGTCCAATTTGTAACTGATCTTCTGATATATGTAATAAATGAATATACATGGTGAAAGGTTTCACACAGTATAATTGACTCAAGTACTGGTACACTTAGTAAATGAATATACACTGTGAAACACACTTAATAAACGAATATACAACATGAACACAGGTAATTAATATCACAGATAAGTATTAAATGTTATAGGATTACTACAATTTCACATATACTATTAGAACACCTTAACTTGGTAATACAAATTAACAAATATATATGTTTGTCACAGTTTTTCATTACAAAATTCTATTTTAATCAGAGAGGTATTCATCATCAGAGTAAAAACTGTGGTCCATCAAAATTGACTTCAGCTTATTTTTCAATATGCTATCTTCTTTTATTGACTTAATGTTTACAGGTAGGTGATTATACAGCCATGTGCCTATGTGAATGACACTTTTCTGATGTGCTGGCATAGGAGACGTGAAAGTTACTGTCATTTCTTGTTCTGTAACTGTGAACAGCATTGTTTAGCTGATAAGCACTGGTATACACTAAATATTATTTTACAAACTCTATTGTTTCAAACATATACAGGCATGGACGGGTCAGTATCTTTAGAGTAGGGAAGAGTGGACAACATGAGTCTTGCTTCAAATTTTCTATGATTCTAAAAGCTCGTTCTTGCATTTTAAATACAGGGTGACTACATGGTGCATTCCCCCAAAATATTACTCCATATCTAACTGCTGATTGGAAATGTGCATGATATGCTTGTATTGTTATTTCTTTGTTACAGTGTGTGCTTAGCATCTGTAGCATGTAACAGATTGATGATAATTTTCTTGTGGGAGCTTTAATATAAGTGTTCCATATGAAATCACTCTGTAGGAATCACTTTCTAGGAACTTCACATCATCTACCAATTTTAAACTTCTGTTATTTATTTTCAATGTATGGCTATTTTATTTCTTTTGGTGGGATAAATTAAAGTTCATAGCTACTGTTTTTTCAGTGTTTACTATACGTTTATTTATTTTCAACTAGTGTGTTAGCTCCATTAATGACGTGTGTTTTTTGGCCTATGCTTGTAATTAAAATACTGGTGTTATCTGCAAATAAAATTTTCTGTTTGAAAAGTATGGTGTCATTCAGGTCATCTATATACAAGAGAAAGAGGGTCGGACCTAAGGTCGATCCCTGTGGCACACCATATATAATTATAATTGTCTCTAATGTGTATTTTGATCTTCTGGAAATGTTTCCAATGGTTGTATCTTGCTTAAGAACTACTCTTTGCTACCAATTAGTGAGATATGATTTAATCCATTCATTTGATATACCTCGAATTCTCTTTCTTCCCAGCTTATCTAACAGGATACCATGATCTGTAATGTCAAACGCTTTGGATAGGTCCCAAAATATTCCAGTAGTCATTTCCTTTTCGTGTACAGTTTTTAGTATAGAATTTAAATATTCATGGATTGCTCTGGTTGTGGATCTAGATTGCCTGAAGCGACGCTGATGATCTGACAGCAATGACGTTTTGTTAACAAACCCTAGCAATCTATTATGAAAGAGCTATTCAAAGATTTTTGAGAAACCACTGAGCTGAGCTACAGGCCTGTAATTGTTAACATCGTCAGTAGCTCCTTTTTTGTGCAATGGGGCTACTTTTGCACTCTTTAGGAGATTTGGAAATGTACCTGTGGAAAAAGAGTGATTAATGATATGCATAAGAGCTTCAACAACATGATAGCCTATTTTTTTAATAATGTAGTCAGGAATATCATCGAAACCGCATGAAAGTGTAATGCAAATTAGGAATCTGGGAGTTACTTTGGATAAGATCATCTGCTATCTTAGTAAAGTAATCATTAAATATATTAGTGACTGAGGTAACCTCAGATACTTGTCTGTTTTCCACCTTCAATGAAATACTTTTTGCCACAGGTTTTTGTGTCTGTTTCGTATCTGATAATGTTCAATGTGGCCTGTGTTCTGTTTTTTTTTTTATTATTATTTACAGATATATTCATCATTACCCATTTTGTTTGCCTCTTTAATAACCTTGCAGTAGATCTTATTATACTCTTTGATGTATTGTTGCATTTCTAATGATAAATGGTTTTGTTTTGTATATGAATACAGGTAACTTGTACTTGAGATTTTTATGCCATTAGTAATCCAACATTTGTTCTTGACTGGTTTTAATTTACGATGCTGTAGTGGGAAGGCTGTGTCAAAGTAGTACTTGTATGTTTCATGAAAGGTATTGAAGATCTTATTTACATTTTTTTCAGAAAATATTTCAT
Organism: Locusta migratoria; assembly: GCA_026315105.1. Classification (NCBI taxonomy): domain Eukaryota; kingdom Metazoa; phylum Arthropoda; class Insecta; order Orthoptera; family Acrididae; genus Locusta; species Locusta migratoria. Next base: position 125,378,452 of record CM048744.1, on the reverse strand, counting down.
CCCACGTTTCTTGACTTAATGTGTTGCAAGAGTTTGCTATCTTACCATCACTAAAATCCCCGCATTCAATAATTTTAATGGGAGATGTTTTCTCTGAACATAATTCTAGGATTACCCACACAGCCTCATGAACACTGTCGCCCATCTTAACTACCTTACTATTGTAGGAAGAAAAGGTTTCTTGAATAAACATTTGGTCTAGTATAGTTTTATTATGCTTAGTGATTCTGGTTGGAGTTTTTACTGTGGGGATTAAACTAAAACTCTTTGTCGTATATAGTAATTCCTCTTTGTAGTTTGAAGAATTCAAAAATCCACATTAAAGTCACCACAGGTGAATTTCGTTTTTCTTGGTTCTACAATATTTAACATCATTTCATATTTACACAAGAATTCTTCAATGTCTCCATAAGGAGATCTGTATACAGTGGCAATAACTAGGTGCTTATCAGTAAGTTCAATAGCTGACATTTCAAATACTTTTTCTTTAATTAGGTCAGAATATGATTGCATTGCTTTATACTTTAAATTCTGTTTTGCAAAAATAGATTTCCGTCCATGTTTATAGTGGGTTCTGGAGAATGAAGTGGCTAGTTGGAAACCAGGGATCTTTAGTGCTTCTATTCGATGTTCTTCCCACCAATGCTCTGTTATGCAGATGACATTATCATTTCGGTCAGAACTCAATATTATTTCTAATTCTTGTAATTTGTTGGTCAGAGATTGAACATTATGATACATTATATGAAAATATTTGTTTTGTTTGTTACAGCTACTGCTTTTAGTTATTTCTGATGAACCACTCACCTCTTTATGTCTTGTATCTGTTTAAGTTGTGTTCTTCTTCTTTGCTCTGCTGCCTACTAAAAACTCATTTAAATGAGAAGGAGGCACTCATTTCCTTCTGCCCTCTTCACTGGGTACTACTGCTATTGCTGTTTCTTCAGTATTTACAGGAGATGATGGGGTTGTAGCAGCTGTATTCAGGGCGCTTGCATAACTTCTTCTGGGATTTCTTCCTGGAGAGGTGGTTGGTTGGCGTTGATACTGTTTGGGCACTGTGAGACTGATAGCAATCTTCTGATACTGCTCCTGTGGTTTGGAACATTTCACTAGACTGTATATGATTCTGATTGGTACTTTGTGAATCTGCTGGGGTTGTTTCAGATAAAGGGATTGCTCTTGAATTAGATTTACAATGAGTATTCCTCAGAGATTTCACGATTTTACTACTGATAACAGCTTTTCTCTCCTATTTAAGTGCATTCCATGTCTGGTAAATAACTGACGGTCGTACCTATGTGGAATTCCCACAACAATCGTTTTTTGCTTGTTTCGTAGTGTTAATGTTTTCATTAAACATTTTGTGGCTTCTTTGAGTTCATTTTTGTACAATTCGTTAGCACCTGCTATTAATACCGCACACGCTTCATTACTTGCGCAATTTTTAGCGATCTCACGCATTGGATCACCAGGTTTCATGACATTGATGGCGTTAATATGGTAATCATTTCGTAAAATGTTTGTAATTACACTGCCATGACTGTCAGAATATATACTGATTTCACATTTATTTCTCATTCTTTACGCAAAGTTGTTTTGTCATGGTTTCGTTCTTGATAACCTTTGAATTACTTACACTTGGTGTTGAATTTTCGTGTCTATTACGAGGCGGCATGTTATAGTTCGAAACTTCGGGCATTGGAAGAAAATCATGATTACACACCTGACCTGATATGGTTCATCACTTCTTGAATTAACAAAGTTTGGAGTTATACATTTTAACGATTCTTCAAGCATCTTGACTTAATGTTTGTTGTCTTGTAATTCACTGAGGAGTGATTCTGTCACAGTAAGTTCCGTAGTGTCGATGCACATTTGAAATGCCGATTCGCGGCCATTACATCTTAGCCCACAATCACACGTTATTTTATCTGTACCAGACTGCATGAGTGATACCAGTTTTGAAATGTTGAGCATATTCGGATTCCTCTGATCACGTTTTCACAACACAAAAGACAACGCTCTTTGAAGTATTCAGAACTGTTACCAAAACGAACTTGGATGTCCACTGCATTCAACGGACAAGCCATCTATCTTTCAATAAACCAGACTACTACAACTGTCAACAACAACCATAGCTACATCGAATCCTCCTACCATGTGTAGTCATTCAGTCCCACAGAACGCATACTCCATAAGTCAGTCAATCTGATCCTTCATAATGTTTTATCAAAAAATCCCGTGGTGTGCAAGTCCGTCACACACAACGACAACAACTGAGAGCAAAAGCGAAGTCCTTTGAGATTCAAATGTTCGTCCTATTCTGCACAAATAAATTATAAGTGGAATACCTCTAATAATATTCGATAGGGTGCAAGTAAACAAACAAACTACAAGCATCCACTCTACACCAGAGAGTTGAGTTTCATTTATGAATGTCAAAAATATTTGCACTAACCAGTCAAACATACAAATTTGTGGAGAGTGTACACATACGTAGGTGTGTGGGTGTTTACATCTAGCAAATGAATTCTTGTCAACAAAGACAGCCTCATGCCCTGACAGCTTGAGTACTAGGTGCTGATTCACAATACAAACATTCAGCCTAAATGAGAGACAGACGCAGCAGAACACATAATAGCAAACGCTACCATGCTCTTTCACTAGAATGAAGTGTGTACCCATGTTTACTGCAACCTTCCTTTTCTGACTATATGACCCAGTCTGAAGCTTGGGCAGCCCTTTACACAGAAGATAGATAGAGAGGAAGAATCATTCTTAATCCACACAATTCAGTGTCCATTGTATTCAGTAGATTTACGAAATTTCAACTATCAGTTACACAGATTTTTCTTACTCCACAAAGCCGTATCATCCAACAAGATAGCCTGCTATCCTGTGGGATTCAGACAGTAGCACTTGAACATCATACTATAGAAAAAAATCAAAAATTTGTCCAAAGTTTTCTACGACTAGTGAAGGTAACTGTTTTTCTCTACAATCTGCGAAACCAAGTTGGGATTGCATTACGCTATGCAACCGCCCAACAAGGAAGATACTAAACTGCATGATGTAACTCATACCCATCACAAACAAACTCTCGCAAAGTAACATATTCTGCACGTACAGTAAACTAAGAACTATTTTGTTGTTTATCGCCGTCACTTATAGCTCTGGAAGATGGACATTGAGTAGATGGGGGCGAGATAGGAAACTGCTTGTCAGTGTCGGACTAAGTGGGTGAGGGAGGGGCGGACCGCCCAGGGCCTATGGTCTTGGAAAGCCTCCAAACACCTCGAAAGCAAGGTTTTATTATTTTTATCATTTATTTATTTATTTTTTATTATTTTGCGCGCTTGGCATCTCGTTCTGCTGGGGCCTCCAAATATCGAAAGCTTAGTCCGCCACTGCTGCTTGTACTCGTGAAAGTATTCGTCATGTTCCTTCATATGAAGTGGATGACACACTGTTCTTTTACTTTCTCATACCAGATTTAAACAGTATGTTGTTGTTTCACAATGATCCTTGCTGTAGGCTGAAGAGCATGCGTTTCGTTAACGATATATTCGCCATAAGTTGTGCATTCGTCCATCTTCATTGCTTGTTGTAATACAGCATGTGCTTTTTCCTCACATTTCGAATATGGTGATGCGGGTTATATCTTTTGGGTCTCTTCTTGAATGAAATAAATTGCTGTACACTTCCTTCAATACTTGACAAATTTGCAGTGGCGGCTGGTGACCAGAAAAGATGGTAGTGCACTGTTTTTCACCAATAAAAAGTTCGGCTTCTCCATTGTGGCAGCACAACGCATTTGGAAAAAAGTGCTATTAAGCCAAGATATCATAGATGTATATGGATCAGAAACAATCACACGACCGCAGAGACAATATCTACCCGAGGAATTAAAAAAGTTTGGAAGCTCAGTGCCGTTAATATCATTTCAAACGGAGGAGGTTCTGTTAGCTCGTTTTATTTATTTTTTTTAATTAAAAAAAGGTGGTGGTCACTTGTACAGGAACTCCATTCTTCTTTCCTTCATATGAGCGAATTTTTCAGTCACAGTCTGATTGAAGTCAGGAATTCAAAAACGAAGTCTTGTTCAACACAGGGCATTGCGAGTGCTGATAGTCTTTCTTGGTCCATTGTATTCTGTAAAAATGTTTTTTATGCGTTTCAGTGATGAAAAGCAACGCTCTGCTTCTGACGTGGTCATTGGGATCGTAATTATCGCTTTCAACAGTTTCACAGATTCACTAAAAGTATCACAGAGATTATTTTCTATTTTATAACCTAACAAGCCCAAAGTTCCACACATACTTTTGAACACCTCTCTCTCATAAATAACAGTCAGTTCCGATCGACGTTTCTTTGGTTCCAAGAAAATATAGCACTCAATAGTAGTTATGAAACAACTTTCTATAAAACTAGAAGAGTAAGTGCTGAATTTCTCTGGTAGAAACAGGGAGGCTGCAACTAAGTGTTCGCTGAACTTGAACCTTTCCTTCACCTCAAAACTTATTATATTACAATCTTCTTTTGTGTCAAGTATTAGATTACTCGTAGCTCCTCCATTTTCAGTTCTCCTTTTATGGTACTCATACAAATCCCTAATGTCTTTACGTTCACGCTCAAAAATTGTTAGCTGATTTTGTGCATAAGCTGGGTCAATATCCCTTTTTTGTAGCTGACTGTACAAAATGTCTACATGAACCATAATTTTATGAAAAAACGAGAGCCAGAAATTGATCCTTTCATCCTTCAAAATCGTTACTAAGCCCCAGGCTTGTAGGATGGTGCTTTCATTACACAGTTTTTCCCCATTGCTCATACTAGTCATGCAATTGATAATATCTTTCCTGTATTCAAAATCAGTATTGACACTTCTTGACTGGAAATTCCAACGAGTGGGCACCGAACGTGGTAGCCGTTTCTGTAAAATTTCGTTGAGAATTGCTTTTCTTTGTGGAGAGGACGAAAAGAAGCTGCAAAATCTCTGAAGTTTGGCGAAAAAAAAATCTTTATTAAGAGAAGCGGCTTTAAGTATAATAAGATTTAATTGGTGGGCATAGCAATGAATGTATGAAGCATTATAAAAGTTTTCTTCACAAGAGCTTGCACCCCACGTGACGAACCACTCATGATTGAAGCACCATATGTTTGGGCTATTAGTCTGTGTGGACAAATCTCCAAATTGTTACTTAACTGTTCTATGATGTGCGTTGCCAAAGTCTGGGCATCATGCTTTTCTGGTGCTATAAAATCCCAAAATCTTTCAACTGGTCTGCCATTAATGATGTACACTATAACAATCTGGGAAACACAGACTACATCGCTGGTTTCGTCGGCTATTACGGCAGAAATTCGGCACCCTTAATTTCGTTCCTAATTTCCTCTTGGCAGATTTGAAGCATGCGTTGGAGGAGTTGATTCTGGATGGTTTTTGAGGTGCCTTTGAAATCTGTTGCCTTTTCCATACGCGATTTTAATACTGAATCTAATTCTGCACTAAAATTAATCAATGCACGAAAAACGCCAGGATTGGAAGATGATTCGGTCTCATCGTGTCCTCTGAGGGCAAGTTCCAAAGAACCACAGAAACGAATGCAATAGACTCTAGGTCTAGTATGTACCGATTATCTGTAACTTTTTGATTGTGTAATGCCACGGACCTTCTGTATCCACTGTCTGAGTGGCTATATTTACATTGCCGAGACTTGCCTCATTCAAAACATTATTGACACGGACCGAAGAAAGTTTGTGTTTCCTAATTTTATCCTGAAGGTGTTTAATGTCAATGACTCCTTGTTTAGTTCACGGAAACTCTCCTCCAAATAATAAACAAGGGCCGGCCGCGGTCGCCAAGGGGACTGAGGCGCTCCAGTCACGGTCTGCACGGCCACTACGGTCGGGGGTTCGAATCCCCAATCGGGCATGGATATTTGTGCATTAGTATTAGTTAGTTCATAAGTAGTTTGTAAGTTTAGGGACCGATGACCCCATAAGCTATACAAACATTTGATTTAATAAACAAGGAAAACAAAATAAGGCGTTTTTCACATCGCAGCCACACAGCCATTAATATTTCCTGTACAGTTTGGAGTTAAATTTACTGTTGAATTGACGACTTTTCGTTTTAACTGTCTGTGAAATTGTCAAAGTGGGAATCGGTCTACCTAGCCTCTTGATGTCTAATCTCTCTTCAAACCTGCGTAAATTGAAGGGTTCAGAAAGCAAGGAAATTACCTGATTCATTATTTCACCTGTTCACTTCCAGTTCATTTGAGCCTCTAAATTCACTAACAACGGACACAACGCTCAGTTACTTCCCTCACAGCTACACGTGAACTGGTCAAGAAGGCGCGAAAAGCCCGACTCTGGTTGCCTTAGGGAGAGTTCGGACTCTGTTTCAGCGGCTGACAGGGTGGCTCGGACGGGATGTTTATACACTCAAGACGACTATACGCGAACACTGTTGTCAAGCGTTGCCCCCACACTCCGCACCCCGCACACCCCCTGAGACACCCTAGTCGGCGTTTGCAGGCCGGCTGCAAACCCAGCCGTTGTTCTGTCCACTCGGGAGTGGTCGGTGCGTAACAGCCCGGGCGTTTCAAAAGAGATAAATGGACCGCTACTTCTCCCATTTCATAGAATCTCTAACAGTAAATGGAGTTTAAAAATATTATTATTCCTGGCGGTAGCGCAAACATGCAGGAGCTGCCCCGGCAAATTTGTAACATCACCAGATTGTATTTGTTGGCTGGAAGTTGGTGTTGTAGTAAGCTGACTCTCAGATGTATCAGACGCCAAATCGTCCTCTTCCTAAAAAGTGGAGGAGAAATACGAACTAGAGCAAATTAGTTTCCATAAAATAACAATGTGATATCTTTATTTATGTTGCAAATCAAAAATGTTCAAATGTTTGTAGAACTTGTGGGACTTAACTATGGGGTAATCAGTCCCTAAGCTTACAAACTACTTATGAACTAGCTAACACTAAGGATGGCACAAATATCCATGCCCGAGGCAGAATTCGAACCCCCGACCGTAGTGGCCGTGCAGACCGTGACTGGAGCGCCTCAGTCCCCTCAGCCACCGCGGCCAGCTATTTATGTTGCAGATTCCATCAAGTGAAGATGAGTGGAAGTTAATAGCAAATGATTTTGAGAAAACCTGGCACTATCCACTGTATCGGAGCCGTGGAGGGAAACACGTAGTGCTTCAGTGCCCAAAAAACAGTGGCAGCTTATTCAGTAATTACAAGGGGTCATGCAGTATTGTTTTGATTAAGATTGCAGATGCTAACTATTCTTTCTGATATGCCAATATTGGTTGTCAAGGGAGGATTTCTGGCGGAGAAGTGTTTCGCCAAACTTCATTTTATCAAAAACTAATGAAAAAACAACTCGCATTACTGATTCCTCAACCTCTCCCTGGGAGTGAAGTGTTATCTCCTTACTTTTTAGTGGCCGATGGGCAGCGGCGGAGCGGCCGAGCGCTTTGAGGTGCTATGCTACGATGCGCGAGGTCGTTCCCTGTCAGGGGTTCGAATCCCCCCCTCGGGCATGGATGTTTCTGCTGTCTTTAGTACAAGTTACTTCACAAGTAGTTTTGTAAGTTTACGGCCTGATGACCCCACAGTTAAGTCCCATAAGCTTTACAAACATTTTTGAAGTGGCTGAAGACGCATTTCCCTTTCAATTACACATTATGAAGCCTTATCCAGGTTCTATGAACAGAATATACAATTACAGACATGCACGGTCACGAAAGGTAGTGGAAAATACTTCCGGATTATTAGCATCACTGTTTCATGTGTTCCCAAAACCTTGAATGGCAAATATTGACAACGCAGAAACTATCACAGCTGCATGTGTATATCTACATAATCTTTTTCAAAGAAAACCAATAGTTCAAGATTCTTTATGTGCCTTATGGAACATTAGATATTGATACACAAGATGGAACTGTTATTCCAGAATCAAGAAGGCTGGTAGTCGAAGATGATACAGGTATGGTGACATTACGGTGCAAACCACGAAAATCAGGTGAAGATGTAAAAGACGTCCGGGACGAATTCGATAGGTATTTTTTATGGAAAAGTACCTTGGCAAGACAGACACTAAGAGACATGAAACAAAATCTATGAATAAAAAATGAACATTGCGTTACTACGGTACTTTATGAGTTAATTTTTCCTTATGACACACAAGTATCAATAGAGGAAGGTGAACTCAAGAAAAGTTTGTTTTTAATGTTTATTCAAAAGAATCCAAATTGGCAAACTGATTTTTTTTTTCACTAGAATCTAAATTGGGAAACAATTTTGTATGTAAACTGTAAATAAAGTCTATATTAATTACATGTTAGTCCTTTTCAACAATTTTTAATACAGTGTAATCGCATTGATATATTTCTCACCTCTACGTTTTTCGCATTTGTATTTTATATTTGTGCACTTTTTCGATTTTTCATCCACCACTCCACTTTCACGTTTTCCATTTATATGTCGCCATTTTTTGTACTCCCCCACAGTAATTTTCCTCGCACTTATACATTTTAAAGATCAAGAAGTCGTCACGAAATGTTTCTTATATAGTGTGTCCAGTGATAGTTGATTTGATGGCTGCATGCAGACTTGGTCACTATTGTGGGCTGTAGCTACAGTAAACGTGGAGACTCTGTTGCTCATGGCCTTGTGGCATAGTTCATGGATTTGTGGTAGTCGGTTTCAGAGATAAGGAGGGGAAGTGTAACCGTGGTTTAATCACAATACATGGCAGTGGTACATAATTTTCTTTTACATACCTAGGCAATGCAGTAGGTAAGGACTGTTTGAAATCAGTTGAAGCAAAATACAATAAGCAAGTGCCTTCGAAAAGCTGACATCACTAAAGAACAAATTGAAGCAGTGGCCAAAAATGTTGCTTTCGATGTAGATTTCCACGTACCAGAAAATAACTGGGCTCATATTTCAAATGGAATTGAACCTGATGATTTTGTTGAATATGATGCTGATGATACCGTTTGTTGTGTGCAAAATGATGATGAAATATTTAATATAAGCTACTAAAAGGGGAAAAACAGTTCTGTGGAAACAGAAGAATCGGATGGTGAATGTATGGACCACCGTAGTCTGTCAGGAACACTTTCTGCATTGAAAGTGATACAATCTCGCTTGTACATTTATTTTATCATCCACTTAATAAACATATAAACAAGATTTTACTTTTATCCACGTGCATAACTGAAAAGATTGTATTTTTTATCTCGAAAGGGATATAGCCGCTGTACCATCTCTGAATACTAGTTCAATTATTCTGTTTTGAATAATTAGTTACTACTAATAATTAACTCACAGTTTTCGGCTGTTGAAAAGGTTTGTCTTGGAATGTCAACATCTAACAAAAATGTCAGAAGATTATAAGCAAACCATTTCTCTTTTTTAGAAGACCATTCTTCGGTTTAGTAATCCCTATATATTTCCGATTTTCTTTTTTATGTCATCTACTGAACACTCATACTTGTTAGCAAGTAATTTTAATTTATTACTTTTCACATTCCTGTCTTTATATGACGCACTTTTGTTGTTCCACAACTCCGGTGAAGTATGTTAATCTTCAATAAATAAGGTTGTTTTCTGTATATTCCACTCCATGTCGCCTCTTTTTTGTCACACTCATCCACTACCGCTTGTATACTGGCAACATCGTACGAGATGCTGTATTTTTGTCGTACAGTGGCCTGTGTGCCTGGTGACATGGCCCAACATGTGTCATGCGTGTTTGTTTCTTGCTACATGTAGCGAGTTGCTTCGCTTGAAACACTCCTTGCTGCATGTGAGAGTGCCGCGTATCACATGTTGCCCAGAAGTTGCCTCAGTGGAAACCCGCCTTTACACTGCATGAGTTGGTAGTGCAACTCACATGCTAGTAATTGCTCAGTAAGAGTCGGAGGCAAGGCTCAAGTTTTCGTGGCTGAATAATAGTAACTGAAACGAGAGGCATGTCTGTCATCTACGTTTTAATTTTTATTTTGTTGTTAATTTCCCACCCCCATGAACCACAGACATTGCCGAGGTGGGGTGGCTTGCGTGCCTCAACGATGCAGATAGCCGTACTGTAGGTGCAACCACAGCGGAGGGGTATCTGTGGAGAGGCCAGACAAACGTGTGGTTCCTGAAGAGGGGCAGCAGCCTTTTCAGTAGTTACAGGGGCAACAGTCTGGATGATTGACTGAGCTGGCCTTGTAACATCAGCTAATGTGGCTTTGCCACACAGCTACTGCGAACGGCTGAAAGCAAGGGGAAACTACAGCCGTCATTTTTCCCGAGGACATGCAGCTCTACTGTATGAAAATATGATGATGGCATCCTCTCGGGTAAAATATTCCGGAGGTAAAATAGTCCCCCATTCGGATCTCCGGGCGGGGACTGCTCAGGAGGATGTTGTCATCAGGAAGGACAATACTGGCATTCTACGGATCGGAGCGTGGAATGTTAGATCCCTTAATCGGGTAGGAAAATTAGAAAATTTAAAAAGGGAAATGGATCGGTTGAAGTTAGATATAGTGGGGATTAGTGAAGTTCGGTGGCAGGATGAACAGGATTTTTGGTCAGGTGAGTACAGGATTATAACTACAAAATCAGTTGGGGGTATCACAGGAGTAGGACTGATAATGAATAAGAAAATAGGAATGCGGGTAAACTACTATGAGCAGCACAGTGATCGCATTATCATTGTCAAGATAGATACGAAGCCAACACCGACAACAGTAGTACAGGTTTATATGCCAACTAGCTCTGCCGATGATGAGGAGATCGAAGAAATATATGAGGAGCTAAAGGAAATTATTCAGACAATTAAGGGAGAGGAAAACTTAATTGTGATGGGAGACTGGAATTCGGTAGTAGGAAAAGGAAGAGAAGGAAAAATAATAGGTGAATATGGACTGGGCAGGAGGAATGAAAGAGGAAGACGCCTGGTAGAATTTTGCACGGAACATGATTTAATCGTAACAAACACGTGGTTTAAGAATCACAAAAGAAGGTTGTATACATGGAAGAGACCAGGAGACACCGGAAGGTATCAGATAGATTTTATAATGGTAAGACATAGGTACCGGAACCAGGTTATAAACTGCAGGACATACCCAGGGGCAGATATAGACTCTGACCATAACTTGTTAGTCATGAACTGTAGGCTGAAGCTGAAAAAACTGCAGAAAGGTAGGAAAATAAGAAGATGGGACTTAGATAAATTGAAGGAAAGAGAAGTTCTGGAGAATTTCAGAGGGAGATTTAGGCAACAATTGACAGAAACAGTGGGAAATAAAACAGTAGAAGAGGAATGGGTAGCATTGAGAGATGAAATAGTGAAGGCAGCGGAGGACAAAATAGGTAGAAATGCAAGACCTACAAAAAATCCATGGATATCACAGGAAATACTACAGTTAATTGATGAAAGGAGAAAATATAAAAATGCAGTAAATGAAACAGGCAAAATGGAGTACAGACGACTAAAAAATGAAATTGACAGGAAGTGCAAAATGGCTAAGCAGGAGTGGCTAGAAGCCAAATGCAAATCTGTAGAAGAATGTATAGCAAGGGGAAAAGTAGATACTGCCTACAGGAAAATAAAAGAGACATTTGGGGACAAGAAAAGCAACTCTACGAATATCAAGAACTCAGATGGGAAACCAGTTCTCAGCAAAGAAGGGAAAGCTGAAAGGTGGAAAGAGTACATAGAGCAGCTCTACAAAGGAAATGAACTTAGAAACGATGTTGTAGGAAGGGAAGAGGAAGTAGATCAAGATGAAATAGGAGATAGTATACTGAGAGATGAATTTGACAGAGCCCTGAAAGACCTAGGTAGGAACAAGGCCCCAGGAATAGATGACATACCCTCAGAGCTACTAAAGTCTCTGGGAGAGCCAGCCATGACAAGATTATTTGAACTGGTGTGTAGGATGTATGAGACAGGCGAAATGCCCTCAGACTTTAAGAAAAATGTAATAATCCCCATTCCAAAGAAATCAGGAGCAGACAGGTGTGAAAATTACAGAACCATCAGTTTGATAAGTCATGGTTGCAAAATTTTAACACGAATTATCTACAGTAGAATGGAAAAGCTGGTAGAAGCTGACCTCGGGGAATATCAGTTTGGATTCAGGAGGAAAGTAGGAACCCGGGAGGCAATACTCACTTTACGTCTTATCTTAGAAGATAGATTAAGGAAAGGCAAACCTACATTTTTAGCTTTTGTAGATTTGGAAAAAGCGTTTGACAATGTTGACTGGAATACACTCTTTCAAATTCTGAAGTCAGCAGGGGTAAAATACAGGGAAAGGAGAGTTATTTACAACTTGTACAAAAGCCAGACCGCAGTTATTAGACTCGAAGGGCATGAAAGGGAAGCATCAGTTGGGAAGGGAGTAAGACAGGGTTGTAGCCTTTCTCCGATGCTATTCAATTTGTACATCGAGCAGGCGGTGAAGGAAAGCAAGGAAAAATTTGGAATAGGGATTAAAGTTCAGGGGGAAGAAATAAAAACATTGCGTTTTGCCGATGACATTGTAATTCTGTCGGAGACAGCAAAGGACCTGGAAGAGCAGTTGAATGGAATGGACAGCGTGTTGAAGAGTGCATATAAAATGAACATTAACAAGAGCAAAACAAAAATAATGGAATGCGGTCTTAGAAAATCAGGCGATGCTGAAGGAATTAGATTAGGTGACGAAACAATGAAGGTGGTAGATGAGTTTTGTTACTTGGGTAGTAAAATAACATGCGATGGTCGCAGTACAGAGGATATAAAATGCAGAATGGCAATGGGCAGAAAAGCATTTTTGAAAAAGAGAAATTTGCTAACATCGAATATTAACTTAAGGGTAAGGAAGTCTTTTCTGAAGGCATTTGTGTGGAGTGTTGCCTTGTACGGGAGTGAAACATGGACGATAAGCAGTGCGGACAGGAAGAGAATAGAGGCTTTTGAAATGTGGTGTTACAGAAGAATGCTGAAGATTAGGTGGGTAGATCGCATAACTAATGAAGAGGTACTGAACAGAATTGGTGAGAAAAGGAATTTTTGGCATACCTTGACTAAAAGAAGGGATCGCTTGGTAGGACACATTCTTAGACATCGGGGAATCGTAAATTTAGCATTGGAGGGAAGTGTGTGGGGTAAAAATCGCAGAGGGAGACCAAGAGATGCGTATAGTAAGCAGATTCAAGTGGATGTGGGTTGCCGTTCTTATAAGGAGATGAAAAGGCTTGCTCAGGATAGAGTAGGGTGGAGAGCTGCATCAAACCAGTCTCCGGACTGAAGACCATAACAACAACAACGTTAATTTTTTTAAATTTTTAATATATTTTTTTTAAATTATTTATTTCCTGTTATGTCAACTGACAGGTGATTTTCATATCGTGAATAACTGTTTTGCAAATCTAAACACAAGCTTACTAAAAGATTGCAGTTGCAGACCATGATAATTAACAGAGAACTAATAAAATATCAAAATACAGAAATAAACGCAAAAAGCGATCTCCATCTTATTTCGCACCTACGAGCGTGTTTCAACCATATTTTAAGTATCTCCTTCTTTGGAACATGTAAAACATTTTTTCAGGAGTTGTTATAGGTGTATTTTTACAGTGCAGCAGAACGAAATATTTTTAGACAATTTTCCAAAATGTTAATGCCCAAACAATGTATCACTGCTGTATACCTACAGAGTGCTACGAGAGCGGCAGCAGCAAGCTGGACAATGACGTCACAGGCTACACAATCCTCCAGTGGATGTGCTCTGCAGAATTCCAAATCATTTGGATTTCATATCTGATTTCTCTTTTTGTAAAATACTTAAATTCATGAGTAAAACACCATAGTATGAGCATAAGATGATGTAATTAACTATTTAGGACGAACTCCAGAAAACAGTTACATACGCTGTGGCAAAGCAGAGCAAAGTTCGGTGTTTATGCAGTAAAGGGTGCTAAATGGCGACTCGCCCGGGGCGCCTGGATGGTTAAGGCCGGTCCTGTTAATACAATGTGTAAACTGCTAGATGGCAGAGTTCTGAGGGGGTAATGGAGGAATCAGGTCCCGCCTCACACCACGGCTGCTGCTAGGAGAGAAGCAAACGGGAGAAACAGTGACGCCTACGTCCTGCAGTAAAGGTACATTGACACTGGCCACAAAAAAGGCACTATTTGACTTTCGCCACGGAAAAAGCTAGTGTCAATTGCAAATATTTGGGTGGCGCCACTCAACTGTCGCCACTCCACAAAGTTCAGGTCATTTGAACTTTGTGGCGCAATTTGTCAGAATCAAAACAAACCGCCGCCATGTTTATTTGAAGACTATTGCCGTATTTGGTGTTTTAGTGTTTTTATGCCTACGTTTTACAAACAGTGTGCACTTTAATTGCTCATCAAATTAAAGATCTTTCAAAAATATGTGCTTTTAAGTACGGTTTGTTGAGTAACAGTGATAGACATCGGAATACAGGACAAAGTTATCACGAGCATACTGTAGTTAATTTGCGTATTTTATGATGTTTTTATAAAGTATATGCTTAATATTTGTGTGTGACTAAACATGTGTTATTGAGTGATTACTGAAGGGAGATTTGTAGGTACACAACAGACTATTTAGTTCTACAAATGTGGAAAATAAGTGTGGTGCTGGCAGTGTATTCAGAATCTGGAATTGGATTCTCATTTCTCATAAACACTTGCCACATGGATTTTAGAAAGGAAGTGACAAGGATCATGTTGTAATTTCTGATTGAGTGTATCTCTTAATTAAGGGGATAAACTGTATTACAGTAACTGTCAGTGCAGTTGTACACAGCATAACCTCAAAAATCGATATAAATTAAAAAGTCGTTGTATTTAACTGTGGGCAAGTGTAGGTAGCTATATTAGGTTTCAAATAAGCGTCCATTACATTGTAAATAGCATTCAGAACATTACATCAGAACAGTGAACTTGTTTTGATGACAAGATATCAAGTTTGAAGAGATGACGGGTAATGATCATGTGTCAAATATCACAGTGACATTGTATCACCTGATCAAGTAGTGCATTTGTAATATTGATATCATACTTTCTTACAGAGCTTGATAAGCAGATCCCAATCGAAATTTACTTTTTTTTAAAATTCATAAGTGGTTCAGTAATAGAGGTTTGTTTACATGTGCTACTTGCTTTATATCTGTCTTTAATATGTGAGTGTTGTTTATACACAAAATACATTTCCAAACAACAACATTTACATTTTATTTCCCTCTTATTGTAGTCTTACCGTATTTTATTGCATAAGCTCCCCCCTCGCATATTCCTCCCCCTACCATTTTTCATAATTAGAAAATTACTTTATTAATATTGCGCATAATTTCCTCTCCTGGTTCGTTCTAACAGGAGCGGCCTTCAAATAACTTGATAATGGACAACAATGGACACAGCGGTACTGCCACTAACAAATATATTCCATTGTCACAACATACCGTAAATTTGAAACATTAAGCCGCAGACATATTTCTACTTCAGTTTGCTACAAGTCGTCATAATGGTGAAATATTCAAACTACATGGCAAAATTTAAACTAAATGTGTTATCTTACGCCGATAGAAACGGAATAAAAGCTACAGGAAGGCATTTATCCATCGATCCTAATTCAATACGTTATTGGCGGAGACAAAAAGATAAACTCGTGGCTGCAAAAGCAAGCTCCAGATCTTTCCGTGGGCCTAAAACAGGAAAATATCCCGAAATTGATAATGGTGTAATTGCTTATGTCAATGATCTTGGGAATGGTTGTACTGTCTCTTATGAAATGATTCAGAACAAAGCTCGCGAGATAGCTGCCATGCTAAACATTGACAGAAAGGACTTCAAAGGAAGCATTGGTTGGGTGATTCGTTTTACGAGACGGCAGAATCTCAGTCTACGAATGAGAACATCTTTGTGCCAGCGATTACCTCGAGACTACACAGATAAGTTAATTGAATTCCATCGTTATGTAACACAAGTGCGACAGCAATATGACTATTTGCTCTCCCAGATTGGTAACGCTGACCAAACGCCAATGTTTTTTGATATGCCACGGAACACAACCATTGCTGAAATTGGCTCAAAAAGTGTCCTTGTAAAGACGACTGGAGCAGAGAAACTAAGATGCACAGTGATGTTGTGCATTACAGCAGACGGCAATAAACTTCCACCGTATGTCATCTTTAAGAGGTAGACATTACTAAAGGAGACTATCCCTCATGGAATTCACTTACGAGTTCAAGAAAAGGGCTAGATGACAGCAGAATTGATGGTGGATTGGCTGGAGAAAGTCTGGGGAAGATGACGGGGGGCATTATTACAAAAGAAGTCCCTTCTTGTCCTAGACAGTTTCCGGGGTCTCCTTGTTGAAGCTGTAAAAGAGAAAATGAAACGGATGAAGTCCCAACCTGTTATCATTCCTGGAGGTTTAACGTCCATTCTTCAACCTTTAGACGTCAGCCTGAACAAACCTTTCAAAGAACACCTACGACGCTTGTATTCACAATGGATGGCGGTGGGATCCCATCCGCTGACTCCAGGAGGCAAGATAAGGAAGCCATCAGTACCCTACTGACGATGTGCGAATGGGAGAAAATTGGTGCCGATATTGTGAAGAAGAGTTTTAAAAAAAACTGGAATTTCTTGTGCCACTGACGGATCCGAGGACATGTTGCGGAATACCGGTATTGAAAATGAAGATGACGTGTTATCTGATCCTGAAAATAGTGATGATAGTGACGAAAGTGAGGTCGCAGAATATAGAGAGAAAATACGGTAAACAATGAAACAATGCATTGCTGCTTTTAATTGTAATTATATGAAGCTGTGGCATTACCGGTAATCCACTTCTTTTGTGTTACGGTAATTGAAAATAAATTGTGTTAAGAAAATAAATACCGGTACAGTAAGTTTAACATTAGTTGCGACTTCTGACGTTTGGCTTGTCGGGGTGAAGGAGACGCCATTGCCCAGGTAACAGCAATAGTGAGCCGGCTTTTTCCACTCCCGCCACCATCGGCTCGGCTTGTGAGGCACCGCTGTTGCCAAAGCGTGTAAACAGTAGCACGTGGTGTCGCGCGGTGGCCCTTTGCGTTCTCTATCCTGCATTGTTGAGTCCTACCGACAAAGAATGTTTCCAGGCGCCAGCGTGGCGTTAGATGTTGCCGGAGCGCTCAGCATACACTGGAAACTATGCTAACCCTCCACTTGCTCCGCACCGACATGTCAAAAGTCGCAACTAATTTTAAACGCACTGTAGGTACCATTTTTTCACAAATTGCCATATACCGGTATCTTTTACCTGCGTAAGACAGTTTTTCTTTCTTTCTGAATAACTACTCGCATAATTCCCTCCCTAGTGTTTTCAAGAAAATTTTTCGAGAAAAAACGGGGAGGGAATTACGCGATAAAATGCGGTATATAAATTCTAAAACAATAATCTAAATGACAACACCAATGTCTGTTCCAAAAATCTCAGCTGACGCCATGTTGGCAGCCATGCAACCAGGATTCTGACAGAAGCGAGTGGAAACGGCTGTGACATCACCACTTCCATATAAGCCGTAATGCCACATGCTATGGGGCCGTTTTTGTGGCCAGTGTCAACGCACCTTAACGCCTACGTCACGCACCTCAAACTACATGGCACGCTTGCAAGAAAGCATAAATCATGCATGTCACTTTAAATTTTGATTGAAACAAAGCGACAGGAATCACTCATTTTAGTTACGTATTACATAATACGGAACACTCAGAACACTGTTATGGAAATAACGACAGAGCAGGCAACAATGGTTGCCTCAACACTATGTTCAGTCACTAGCATTGACTGCACTCTCAAAACAAAGACTGTCGGCCGAAGCCTCCCGATGTCTACAGACTTGTACCGATTCAGAACTAGGGAAAGCTCTGTCATCTAACAGTTAATACACTGTAATACAAGTCTGTTTTCGGAAAAAAGTCAACAGGAATATTGTTATGATGTGTTATATAAACAATGGACTTTGTGTGTCGATAATGCCTCTTTCAAGAAATGCAAAAATAAATCGTATGATTTTGGAGATTTCATCTGAAACATTGTGTACAATGAAAGACTTGATCATCAAAATAAATAAACAATATGTTAAGAATCTTTTAAACAACCTACACATCAATGTAGAAGATACGAAGAGTAATTTTTGTGGTGGCAGTCCTGCTGGAAAAAAACTATGATTGCCATTCATATTGTAAATAAGTGCTCTACATATAGAGATGAATTAATTCTTGCTAATGTCAAAAAAAAAAAAAAAAAAAAAAAAAAAAAAAAAAAAAAAAAAAAAAATATATGTTCAAATGTTTGTGAAGCTTATGAGACTTAACTGCAGGGTTATCAGTCCCTACTCTTATAATCCACTTATGAGCTAACTTATACTAAATACAACACAGACATCCATGCCCATGGGAGGATTCGAACCAAAGACTCGGGAGACCGCGCGATCCGCAATGTGGCGCTCCAGACAAATCAAATGTTCAGATGTAAATCTATAGGACTCAACTACTTGGTCACCAGTCCGTAGCTTACAAACTACTCAAACTAAGGTAAACTACATCTACATCTACATAGATACTCTGCAAATCACATTAAAGTGCCTGGCAGAGGGTTCATTAACCACTTTCATGACTTTTCTCTACCGTTCCATTCTCTAATAGCGCGCGGGAAGAAATAACACCTAAATCGTTCCGTTTTCGATCTGATTTCTCTTATTTTATTGAGATGGTCATATCTCCCTAAGTAGGTGGGTGCTAGCACATTCAGAACTAAAAGTCGGTGATTGAAACTTCGCAAACAGATCACGCTGCAATGAATAACGTCTTTCTTTTAATGATTTCCACCCCAATTCTTGCAACGTTTCCGTGACGCTTTCCCCCCCGTAACGTGATAGAACAAAACGAGCTGCCCTTCTCTGAACCTTCTCAATGTCTTCCGTCAGTCCCACCTGGTGAGGGTCCCACAAGGGGCAACAGTACTCCAGGAGAGGACGCACAAGTATGATGTAGGCAGTCTCTTTGGTGGACCTGGTGCATCTTCGAAGCGTTCTGCCGATGAAACGTAACCTTTGGTTCGCCTTCCCCACAATATTTTGTGTGTGTTCTTTCCAGTCAAAGTTGTTCGTAATTGTAACTCCTAGGTATTTGGTAGAATCTACGACCTTAAGGTTTGACTGATTTATCGCGTTATTAAAGCTCAGCGGATTTCTTTTACTGGTCATGTGTATTACTTCACACTTTTCTTTATTTAGTGTCAATTGCCAATTTTCGCACCAAGTAGAAATTTTGTCTAAATCGCTTTGCAGTTGCTTTTGATCCTCTGTTGACTTCCCTAACCGATAAACGACAGCATCATCCGCGAACAGTCTAAGGGAGCTATTCAGATTCTCTCCTAAATCGTTTATAAACCTAAGGACAACACGAACACCCATGCCCGAAGGCGGATTCGAACCCTCGACAGCGATTGGCCACGCGCACCGCAGCACGGCACCCCAGTCCACACGGCTAATCCGCCGCAGCGGCGCTCCAGACCGCTCGACTACTACCGCACGATCAATAGACCAATGAGCAAGAAATATGTTGTGGTTAAGTACTATTATTTACGTAAACCCAGCTGAATTTTGTATTTAAGACACAAAATTAAAATGTATAAAGCACTGCAGCACTTTTTAAAAGAGGCACGAAATAATGGACATGTGGTCAAACTATTTGTAAGTGTTAGTGGCAAGGGGTTTTATTAAGAATGTCAGTGAACTGTAGACGGGGTATAGAACTCCAGGTTCCTCCTCCTGACACTCTGTAAAAAAATTGGCGAGGCTGAAAGAGAGAATAGTACCATTGTTGAATCTGCCCATTGAATGCTGAATCCAAGTAAATCACCGGAAGAGAAACAGAGAAAGAAAATACGAAAAACCATTTTTGAATGAAAATGGTGAATTTTGAATCGCGATAAAAGTTGACACCCCTGAATACAAAGACCCAAGCTTTTTTACTGATAACTTGCAGTCAACTGAAGCCAAGAATTGATACAAGCTATCAAATAAGATCCTGAATCTCTAAAGAGAATCAGTACCCTGGGTGCTGGTTGAACATCCCAATAATGCCAAAGTATTGTAAAATCACATGGTTCTACATCAAAAGATTGCAGTCAATGGATGTACTTGCTTTAAAGAAAGATTGTTTGCAACAAGTTGCATTCTGAAAGCAGCTCTGCTAGCTGGAATTGCTTCGAAGAAACTGCTGCTCGAATACCGCAATGTGAAGATAGCCCTTTGAATGGAATTCTTGAGGTATATATAGAACAACCAGGTTTCGAAGATGGTACAGGTTTATTGGGTTTCTTAAAAAGGAGTCTTTGTGGGTTGAAGCAAGTGCCACATTGTTGGAATAAGTATTTTATTGAGTTCATGGAGAAAGCAAGTTTTCTAGATGGGAGTGCAGATAAATGTTTATTTTATCTCAGATAATATGGAAATACTTCTTCTATGACAATTTATCTTTATGATGGTCTAACTGTGGGCAATAAAAAGGAAGAAACTCCTGTTTTTAAAGGGGTTTACAACACTAATTCAAAAATAGCAACATACAGTCTTAAAATTTATTGGCATAGAAATAAAGCAATATGAAGATGGTGCAATAATGAAAAGTCAAGAGAAGTACCCAAAATAAATACTAGAAAGATTTCAAATAGCAGAAAGCAATAAAGTCAACACCTATTGCCATCGGGCTTGAGGAGAGTAACAACAATGGCATCACTAGACATCATAAATCTTTACGCCAATACACCAGGTGAAGAGACCCTGAAATCTATGCGTACAAATCTTCTCATGTACAATAAGTTGAGCACTGGTAAAGCTCCGGAGTTATTAACTCAATTCACTTTCATTTTCGTTTAACTAGTTTGTCTTCAATGACAAAATATTTTTTGCAGAAGGATAGCCTTGCCATGGGATGTAGCTTGTCGGGCATTCTAGCTGACATATTTATAAATGATTTAGAGGAAAAAAATTAACTTGAATGGCACTTCTTCCAACAACATTCTTATCTACCGTAGATATGTTGATTATATTTTTGTTTTATACCACAGTAATGAACAATGTGTAATGAATCTGGCGGACGAGCTCAATCAGATGTATTGAAATATACAATTCACAGTAGAAATGGAAAGCAACGGTTCTCTCAATTATCTTGATCTAAAGGTTATAGAAGAAGACACACTTGTCAGTCTAAACATCTTTCGTAAACCCACCACCACCACCAACGTAATTATTGGTGCCATTCATGCCACCACCGGACGTACAAAAGAGCATTATTTCTATGTTTAATAGACTTGTAAAGTTGAATCTTGATAGTGACAGTATCGAAAGGGAAAAAGACATTATTGTGCAAATTGGTTTAGACCAGACATACTCAACCTTTTTCCTCCTCGAGCCAAGTTCTCCAAAGTTTTATTTCAAGTGGGCCACAACATTCATTACAACAGGACAAAATAACCTTGCGAAATAACTACACTCATTCGTTTTATCATCAAAATCTATCCCTATATATAAAAGGCAATGTTCCGTTGACTGATTGACTCATCATCCCCCAGCCCAAACCACTGGAGATAGAAACTTGAAATTTGTAGAGGGTGTTGATCTTACTCTGTAGGCGTCATTTAAGAAGCGATTTTTCGATATTTCGTTCGTAAGGGGGTGAAATAGGGGATGAAGTTTTGAAAATCCGTAACTATTAAGGCAATTTTGAAGCCAGGACTACAAAATTTCGGATTTTAATTCAGTGTTCGAATTTAAAAGACACGTGTTTCGTCATTTTTTGAAATTCAACCAATAACGGGTAAATAGGGGACGAAAAAATTGATTTTCAAAAATATGTTGCTGTTAATTCAAACTTTAAGCTACAACTACGAAACTTCGGATATGGATTCTTGGTCAGGATAAAAAATCTCGAGTTTCATTATTTTTGGAAATTCAACAAGAGGATAAAATAGGGGATGGAAAATTCTTTTTGAAAACACGTTGCTATTAAGTCAATTTTGAAGCTAGAGCTGTAAAAATTGACATTTTTATTGTTGGTTAGAATTTAAAAAAAACTGTGTTTTGGTATTTTTGGAAATTCAACCATAAAAGGGGTTAAATTGGTCAGGCGAAGTTTTCGAAAATCTGTTGCTATTAAGGTAATTTTGAAGCTACAACCACATAAATTGGTATATGTTTTCTAGGTGAGAATTAAAAAGACATGTTTCGGCATTTTCAGAAAATTAATCATTTAGGGGGGGGGGGATAGGAGAAGGAAATGTTTTTGAAAATAAGTTGCTATTAAGCACACATACCCGAGGGAGGATTCGAACCTCCGACGGGAGCAACCTCGTAGTCCATGACATGGCGCCTCAGTCCGCTTGGCTTCACCACACCGACTAAACAACATGGCAGAATGATTTTGTAAGAGCGGAGGTAGAATCATCATATATCAAGACATCTGTGAATTATTTACATTGATATTATATTACTCGTAATAAAGAAGATCGTTTTAAAATGTTCAAATGTTTGTATAGTCTATGGGACTTAACTATGGGGTCATCAGTCCCTAAACTTACAAACTACTTACGAACTAGGAAAATCGTAGAAAATTACAAAAAAATACCATATGGGTTTATTATTTGATGCAGTTGTGACGTCAAATAGAACAAAATGTTCAAATGTTTGTAGAGCTTATGGGACTTAACTATGGGGTCATCAGTCCCTAAACTTACAAACTACTTATGAACTAGCTAATACTAAGGACGGCACAAATATCCATGTCCGAGGGGGGATTCGAACCCCCGACCGTAGTGGCCGTGCAGACCGTGACTGGAGCGCCTTAGTCCCCTCGGCCACTGCGGCCGCCGATCGTTTTAAGACATAAAAATGTGTACACAATGTTATGCTTAATGTAATGTTTCACTTGGCAACTATGGACAGTTCTGATGAGGAAAAGGCATTAAATAGATTGCCGGAAACCGAATCTGACAATGCTCAAGCAAGTGATGTTATTGCTGTGCCAAGTGATGGGCGGTGAATTAAAGTTTACCAGAGTTGGAAACAACACCACAAAATAAGATAGCGACATGGAAGGACAAGGGAAGGTGTTAACCACACAGATAGTAGCGTGGAAAGGCATATTGAACGCCTTAAAAATCCTCGCTGTTCCTCCTTGGCTGTGTACTGACTCCCGTGCACTTTAATTCATCAGAAGAAAATACAATAGGCACGTACTATGCTGCATACCACATGGTGCAACAGTGGCATATAAGGCTGTGGTCGCACTGTGGGCAGTGATGCCAACTCGATGATACTGAAAGTTCTTGAAAGTTATTTAAAAAGTCGCCGTTTTTGATCGAAATGCCGCAAACTTTAAAACAAATATAGAAATAAAATATCAAAATTCATGTATCATAGTTACACGAAATTGATCACGATAATCAAATACTGACTACATTAAAGGGTTAAAACGCAAGGTTGCTGCTTCATTTGTAGATGTTGGTTGATGTCACGATGAAAGACAGGAGGTAAAGGCAGCCAATCAGGAGTGGTGTTCAGATACCCAATAACATTGCGTCTTTTGTGCCCATAATCAAATTACTAGAGAATATAATGTTGACTATATAATACGGCTAATATCCAGCTTTTAAATGAAATAGTGAAAAAACAATAATGCTATTCGTGAATACAATCCGCTTGAATTCCATAAATCAAAGAAAACATAAATCCCGCATCGTGCTTCCTTGTATCTCTTAAGAGGTATAAATGCAGGTTGCCGCGAGACAAACAAAACGGTGCTTAAATGAAAAACACATAAACACATTAGACATAAATAGGTGTAATCTCTATCTCGGTAATGTAATTTATGTTGTGTGATCTGAAACGCTGGCCGCGGTGGCCGAGTTACTGAGGCGCTCGTCACGGTCAGCACGGCCACTACGGTAGGGGGTTCGAATCCCCCCTCGAGCATGGATATTTGTGCCGTCTTTAGTCTTAGGTAGTTCATAAGTAGATTGTAAGCTTATGGACTGATGAACCCGTAGTTAAGTCCCATAAGTTGTACAAACATTTGAACATTTATTTTTGATCTGAAACAATGATTCGTAAGAAAATCAGTCCAACTTCAGTTTTTAAGCAAGCACTATGATTTCCATTATTCATTTTCTTAGAGATCACACAACAGTAACGTTATATGGTTGAAGAAAATTTTTAATTGTAATACTTGTTTTATTGATGATCACGCGAAATATTAATAACATTTTTTTGTTGCATCTACATCTACATGGGATACTCTGCAAATCATATGTAAGTGAAATAAATCGCAATGTGCGATGTTATTTATAGCTTCACTGTATTCGGTTTACATGGAATACCAAACTGTGTCGAAAGAAAATTTGTGCCTGGCCGGGATTCGAACCCGGGATCTCCTGCTTACAAGGCAGACGCATTGACCACTCCGCCACCGAGGACACAGTAACCAGCCCGACTGCAGAGGACTCTTCCCTGCACGTCTCCCACCACACAGGGCCGGATCTAGGGGGGGACAAAGGGGGCAGTTGCCCCAGGCGGCAGAATTTAGAGGGCGGCAAATTTTGACCGACTCTTTTTTTTTATTTTATTTTTTTATTTACAGAATGTATCTTTCTGGTATAATTTGATACAATTAACTGACACAGAAATATTAAAAGTAAAATGACTGCAAGAAATACCGAAATCATTTTATAAAACTAAAATTCCTGGTTGCTGACTTCAGTGTTGCCCTGTCACAGGTACTTCAGCTAATCAAACTTTAAAAATCTACTAGATATTAGCCAGAATGAGGGAGATGTTTCCGTTATTGCATAAATCAAATGCACAATGTTTATTAATTTGCATAGATTTCCTTTTTCAGATAAATGAATATTCATATTTCATATCAAGGTAATATTTGCAGAACAGATGAACTTGAATAACGTTCCAGTCCTTATAAAAAAAAACGTATTTCAGGTGTGCATACCGTACTTCTTATTGAAAGTCAAAAGCATTAAGGATCTAGAGTCCTCTCTTGGTAGCGGTGGAATTGATAGACATCTACACAGGATACTCTGTAAATCACATTTAACTGCCTGACAGAGGATTCATCGGACCACTTTTATACTATTTATCTCCCATTCCAATCTCGAATAGCGTGTGGGAAGAAAGAACATCTGAATATCTCTGTTAGAACTCTGAATTCACGTATTTTTCAGATGATCTTTTCTACTTATGTAAGTGGGAGGCAACAATATATTTTCGCATTCGGAGGAGAATGTTGACGATTTTAGTTTCGTAAGTAGCCCACGACACAGCGATAAACGCCTTTGTTCTAATGATTCCCATCCCAGATCCTGTATCATTTCCGTGACGCTGTCTCCCCTATATCACGACAATACAAAACAAGCTGCCCTTCTTTCGACGTCCTCCGAGAAACCCACCTGATAAGTTTCGCACACTGGGCAGCAAGACCAGATAAAACAGGAGGAATCTTACTGTATTATTGATGCTGTCCTTTTTCTAACTAAGCAAGGAAGTCCTTTTAGGGGAACAAAAGAAGATGGTGATTCTGGTGATCCACATACTGGCATATTTCTAAATACAACTGATCTCATATCATACTATAGTGTCCCCCTTCGTCTGCGTACTGTACGCCACAAGAAACGGCAGATTAGCTATTTTTACAGAAATATACAAGATGAGTTCCGTGACTTGATTGCCGACAAAATAAATCAAGATATAATGAAAGATTTTTAGCTGCTAAATACTTTTCACTGATGTCTGACTGCACTCCAGATATCAGCCACAATGCGGAGATGACACAAGTAATTCGGTGTGTCAAGTCGAATGACTCAGAGGTTGTGGAAAGTTTTACTGACTTTTTTACAGTTACAGACAAAACAGGAGAAGGTCTTAGTCAACAGATACTACAAAAATTGGAACAAGATGGGTTGAACGTTAAATACTGCAGGGGGCAGTCCATGACAATGGCCCAAACATGGCTGGAAAGTACAAATGGGTCCAGTCAAGAATACTTCAGAAGAATGAACTGGCCTATTTCGTACCATGTGTTGCTCACCCTTTCAATTTTTGTGGGGGCAAATTCAGCAGACATTCAGCAAGACTAGGTAATCTGCAAGGGTAGATGCGGTTGAAGCTGTTTACAAGCATTTTCATAAAGTTTTGAAGGCCCTGGAAGAAACTGAAACTTATAAATTGTCAACACCAGAAACAAAATCAGAGACAAGATCTATTTTAAAAAATATGAGAAAACTCGAATTCAATACTTTAACTTGTTTCTGGTATGCAATATTAAAATAAATTGCTCATGTTAATTAGTTTCTGCGAAGTGAATACTTTACAATTGACAAAACTTTTCGAATATATTCAAGGACTTTTGGGCTTTCTCAAAACTTCCCGGGGTTCTTGTACCTCTGAAGTTATTTCTGAGGCCAAAGTGCTAGCATAAGATAATGAGGTATCAACGATAGTAGGATACAAAAGCGGTTTCTGGGGCCAAAATAATCAAATTGATATCAAATTAATTATGCGTAATTACAGTAATTGCAATTACATGTACTTAGAGTAATTGCATAATTGCTCACCCCAAGGCATCACGTGACTATCTGCTGCTGCTCGCTCCTAGGCATCCCTCTCTGTGAGGGAGTGTACTGGGGAGTTTGTGGCCATTTGGCCTTTACTCCTCTGTATATTGTGTGGTGTTTGTGTGACTGTGACTGTTTTTAAAGTCTGTGAATTGTATTGGAGATTCTGTGTGTGTGACTAGTGCTTACCCTGGGTGGGCGTGATTTTGGTTTGGTTGGGTAGGATTGGATTTTGGATGGGTGTTAGGATATTCCTCTTTGATCTACTGATCAAAGGTGGTCAAGGGACGCTTATGTTTGTCGCGGGACATGTCATACTGACCTAGGGAATGGATAAGCTCGTTTCCAGATCTGGAGGAACTGTCGTAGAAAGCCCTTGCCAGATCTTGGAAACGCTCTCTTAGGAAAGGAACTCCAGCTGAAATGTGTAGGTCGCCTGTAGGAAACCCATGGGGAAGGTGGAGAGCCCTCTTGAGGCAGCGGTTCTGTAGGACCTGCAGCTTGTCCAGGTGTTTACTGGCTGCGTATGCCCAGGCTGGGCAGGAGTACTCCATTTGGGGACGGATTAAGGAGAGGTAGGTGTTAACACCAACGGAAGGAGATAGGGAGCTATTGTAGTTTAGGATGGGATACAGGACGGACATTCTGGCGCAGACTTTCCTGTAGACCTCGTCTATTTGGGGTTTCCACATTAGCCGATGGTCCAGGGTAACGCCCAGGTACTTGGCCGTTCTGCGCCAGGGGAGTGAAGGAGGAGGGGGGATTCTGAGGAGGATCGCGCTTTCCGAGCTTCTTTGTGAACAGCATGGCCTGAGTTTTTTCGGCATTGATAGTGATTCGCCATCGACTGGCCCATGTGTCTGTGTTATCTAAAACCCTTTGTAACCTACGTATGACCAGGCCCTTGTTTGGGTTTCTAGTAAAGAAGGCTGTGTCGTCAGTGTACTGTGCAGTGTGCACCAGGAGGACAATAGGGATATCTGCAGTGTACAGGCTGTACAAAACAGGTCCCAGGACCGATCCCTGTGGCACCCCAGCACGGATACGCCTTTTGGTGGATGTGGATGTTTCGACTTTGACAGAAAAAGTCCTATTCGTAAGATAACTTTGGATAATCTTTACTATACTTCCGGGGAATCCCTGTGTGTATAATTTGTAAATTAACCCCTTGTGCCATACTGAGTCGAAGGCTTTTGCCACGTCCAATAGCACTATCCCGCAGTAGCTGTTTCGATTGAAGGCTGATGTAGCAGCTTCAACTACTCTCATGACCTGTTGGGGAGCAGAGTGTCTCTCCCAGAAACCAATCTGGAAGTCCGGCAGAATGTGCTCTCTAGAGATGTGGTCTTGTATGGGTACTAGCAGGAGGCGTTCATAGATCTTGCTGAGAGTTGGTAAGAGGCTAATTGGCCTGTAGTGTTGCGGGAATAGGGGGTCTTTCCCTGGTTTGTGTATCGCGACCACTTCCGCACGCTTCCAGCAGGCTGGAAACACACGTGACTATCTACGTCACCCCTACCAGTCACATGACCACCACTGGCCATTGAGAGCACAGCACATGACCACCCCCTTCCCCCACCCCTCCACAATAACAGATTCAGACTCGTTCACCTGGGAGCACAGCCTGCGACCACCCCGTCCCCACTACAACCGACCAATGAAAGCACACCACGTGACCATCGACCAATCAGAGCGAAGCAGCCTGCCTTCGTGCTCAGTCGGCTCTCTACAATCATTCAGACATCGAGTGTTGGCTGGATAACATCATCATCATGAAACGACAGCAGCAGCAGCAGCAATCCGGTCCGTCTCAGTCTAAGAGGAAGAATAATAACAATCAAAAACATAAGTTATTATTATTATTATCATTATTATTATATGCATGTATGTGTATGTGTGTGTGTGTGTGTGCTTATTTTTCTTCACAGAACCCGATACTGCAGCGATGCTGAATGATGATGTAGAGTTTCTCATGCAAACCCCAATCAATGATCTCACTGGTCAACAGCATTGGAGGCCACCTCCTGTTGGAGGAGGAGGACAAGACTCACCATCCAGCAAGCCGTTTAGCAGTAATGATCAAAAACATAAGTAGTTGTGTGAAAAAATATTATACGCATTTATATCTTCCACATGCGTGTGTGCATGTGTGTGTATTCATGTACTTCATGCTTTTTTCCACAGAACCCGATACTACTACAAATATGCTGAACGATGATATGGAGTTACTGAGGCAGATTCCGATCGCCACCTATGAAGACACTCCACCAGTTCCTGACACTTTGAAACAGGAGTGCAACGGCAGTCCGCAGGCGCAGCACGAACCTTCAACTTACTGGCCGCCTTCATACGATCCACCGCGAGGATGTGATGTAACAGATGACTGGCCGCGTTCATCATGCGACGGGACAAAAAGTGTGAATCCTCCTCCAACAGTGCTACTTTTTGCTTCCACGTATAACTTAACAGCTAGTGGTTCCAAACGTATAACAGTTGGTTTTAGAAACCAGTGACGAGTGGCAATGGGAAGTAGCTATTGAAATTGAAAACATTAAACAGGGCACTAAAGTACGGTTTTACAAGCATGCATGGGATGAACTAGTCTCAGCACTGCCTATTATTTGTGAGAAAATGACTTCTGAATATAATCCAGCGTGCCCACCTCCTGAAGTTTCCTTCGGTGTAACTGTAACTGTATTGGAAATGTATGGAGATGCCGCCTTAATGATTTCAAATGGTAAATCTTGTACTTGCATACGACATTCCAGTGTTGTAAATTTAATTAATTTATGTGATGCGATACGACTTGCATCCGACAGACTGTTCTTGTGGTCGTGTTATGTTAAAGCACTCCACGATGATATTGTGACTTACCTACGTAGTCATAGTGTACATCTGGATGGTGTACATCAGTGTATATCTGTGTGTGTTCAATCAGTACTCAAGTCAACACCAGTAAATCCAATAAGTGTGAATTCCTTAGAAGCTAAATTTACCAATGGAATACCTGAATACTTTGTTGCTCCTCCTGCTGTGAACCTAATACAAAGTGAATTTCTAGCGTATAGAAGACATTTGTTTGCTAAATACTGTACTGCTACTGCAAACCCACAAGCGGACGAAAAAAGAAAAGAATGTAGACCTTATTTCGATGTTGATTCTGTATTCAGCTATTGGAATGAATAAAAATGTATGTAAAAAAAACTGTGTTCATAACATTATTTATAGTATCCCACATCTCATCTAAAGTCATTGCACAGACGTTCTTCTGTATATATGCCCATTGCATGCTTGTACGTGACAGTCAGTAACATGGCAGGGTGGGTGAAACATCACCCTAATTTTACAGTTGAAGACTGGTCTGTGGGATGAGGAGGTCGTAAGAAGAAGAATGGTGTCCTCCTTCCAGATAATATTCGTGTGATAATTGTAGGACCATAGAACTGTGGCAAAACAAATATCAGATGTTACACAAGAAATTAAAAGGTTTTGATGACGTGACATACACCACGTATAACCAGAGTGCCGATATCCCGCCTCCAGAGAATATAAAACTGAACACTGTCTTCATATTTGACAATGTAGCCGTGGAAAACCAGGACGAAATTCGACGATATTTCTGTTTCGGGAGACATGTTTTTTATCTTAATCAAACATATTCTCGAATCCCAAAACAGCTGTTGCGGGATAACGCAAACCTCATTATAGCATTCAAACAAGATAATTTGAATTTAAAACATATTTACCAAGCCCTTGTGGGAACCGACATGTCTTTCAACGAGTTTATAAAAATGTGCGCAGATTGCTGGAATCATTCTCAGTATGGGTTTCTTGTTATAGACAAAACCAGAAAACTGGATGGTAGGAGGTATAGACGAAACTTCCAAAACTTTTTCACATAAATAGCTCTGAGAAACGGTGGTTGCATCATTTCACACAACACCATGGATAAATTCGCATGTATGTCGGGCGGTCGTGGTGCATAGAGACAGAACATTCACATGTATGTAAACAGCAAAATTGAATCATTTTGTGATGAACTAGAAGAGAGTGTGAGCAAACATATATAAGGGGCTATCAGTAAAATAAATACGTTATTCAGTGTCAAAATCGAAGACGTTCGAAAGGAATATACAAATTATTATAGACTTCTCCTGTTACGTAACAATGAAGCACATGCAAGACTTGATGATATGGATAGGAAACTAAACATCCTTGAAGAAGAAGAAGAAGAAGAAGAAGAAGATGGTGAAGAAGAGGTTGAGGCTGTTATAGTTAACAAGCCTGTGAAGAAGAGGAAGAGGATGAAGATTAATGTACATATAAAACAGAGTGCAACACCAAAAACCAATTAGTATTTGCCAGCATGTCAACCAAGCAGAAACTTATCCAAGTGCGGAAGGCTATTCGCGAGAAGCTACGACTGTTGTGTTTAGTACAGTTGAAACAAGATAATATGCTATGAGAAACCTTTAAACCAGTTACGGAGTCTCTCAAACAAATTTCCGCCGACATCAACAACCGCGCTAATAACGATGGAGATGGCGATAATGGTGTTACAGAATTTTTCAACAGTCACAACGAATCAAGAATAGACAAAACATATGGTGTCAGCAGAGTAAGACCGTATATGCTAGGTACAAAACCCGTAAGATTAACCAAAAACACGATACAGATTAGTGATAAAGAGTTTCAGAGAACGCAAGGTCTATTGAATCTCATCTTCTTAAAATCCCCGAGAACCTCAAACTACCCGTCTACAGATCTCGACACTTATCGGGAAATAGTGCTTCTGACCGATTTACATAAGGATGCCGATGGGAAACCGAAAAGCGTAACTTCCATGAAATACAAAAACGTTATAAAGCACATACTACATAACGAGAAGAAAAAAAGTAGTACTGGAGATGGAATTGATATACAGCATAAAAGTGTGAGTGGTCAAGCTCCTGAGTATATGTACTACAGCCGACCGGACGATTTAGTAGACCGCTTACGGTTACTGATGGCATCTGCCGCTGCCGGCAATACTGCGCACTCAAATGAGGTTGTTTCAATAATTTCACAGCTTAGAGAGAGGTATCATCGAATAAGAATGGAGACAGTGGTTGACGAACTCCATAAGCCGACACGTAAAACATACCCTCGCAGACCTGTGATGATCAAAGGTTTGGATGACTTGTGGCAGGCTGATCTTGTGGATATGCAGCAGCATTCTCGTGTGAATAAAGGCTACAAATATATTCTAATGATCATCGATTCATATTCTAAATTTGCATGGGCACTACCTCTGAAATTGAAATCTGGTAAAGATGTTGCACGTGTGTTTGAAAAACTGCAGCAGACTGGGACATGCAAGTGTCCTAAAAATCTTCAAACAGATCATGGAACTGAATTTTACAATAAATATTTCAAGACTGTGATGACTCAGTATAACATAAACCATTACTCAACATTCACCCATTTGAAAGCAAGTATTGTGGAGCGTCTAAACAGAACAATAAAAAAAAGAATGTAGAAGCTATTTAATCTACGTGGATCATACAAATGGACTGATATTCTTCCTGAAATAATCGCTCAGTACAACAGGACCAAACACAGCATGATAAAAATGAGACCAATCGATGTTCGTGATAATGAACTTCTAAACACCGATAACTTCAGAATTAAAATGGTTGATGACCGCAGACAAAAATTTAAAGTTGGAGACTTTTGTGTTTTGAAATACGCACAAACCACCTTCGAGAAATCATACCTACCAAACTGATCAACTGAGATATTCGTCGTCTCAAAGGTGCAGTGAACGAATCCTAGAACTTATATTTTAGAGGACCGCAAGGGGGAAGAAATTGCAGGTTGTTTTTACTCTGAAGAACTGCAGAAGAGTTCTAAACCAGACGTGTTTCTCATAGAGAGAGTTGTGAAACGCCGTGGACATCGAGTATTAGTTAAATGGCTCGGTTTCCCAGATACGGAAAACAGTTGGATTGACGCAGACGAAATGCTATATAACGAGATGCAAGTAGCGCAATTGCATCAATAGTATACTATGTCCTGCAGAAGACGCATCACAGGAGGTGGTGGTGGTGTTCTCGATAAACTACCAGTTGAGCTCCACATCCCCGGATATAACTACTGCGGACCTGGAACAAAGCTTAGAAAACGATTAGCACGGGGTGATAAAGGTATTAATCTGCTCGACGAGGCATGTATGGAACACGACATCGCATACGCTTCGAATCAAGACTGTCACACTGCAGATCGTATTTTAGCGGATAGAGCAAAAGTGATAAGAAAAAGGAGTGATATAGGTATTGGCAGCGTCTTGCAGCATTAGCAGTAGATAAGACCACGCAAGCTAAAATTAAGCTTGGTCTGGGTTTTCGACACGCGATGTATGTGGCACGACACGTCCTAAAGAAGAGTAAGAAGAAGAACTGCATTTTAACAGCTCTGTATGCAGCTAAACGAGCTCTGAAACAAAACAAAAATAAAGAGTCAACGAGGATGGCTAAAACACCTAGAGTTCTACCAATACTGAAAAACTTATCAGGTGGGATTATCCCGTTCCTTATTCCAGCTCTGGCAGGACTTTCGGAAGTGGGATCTCTAGCCGGAGGCGCATCGGCTATTGCCAGAACGATCAATAACGCGAAAAACGCTCAACAACAGCTCAAGGAAGCACGAAGACACAACTGTATGATGGAAGCAGCCGCTATTGGGAAAGGACTCTACCTGAAACCGTACAAGAAAGGACTCTGCCTCTTCATAAATGGAGGCAATAATAATAGTAAAAAAAAAAGTCCCACTAGTAATACTACCAGACAAGCCCCTTACAAATATAGATCTAGTAAAGTTTGTTAAAAAGAAGCTCAGTATTCCAACATTCAGAGGCGTGTTTATGCGGAATACATTGCCAAAGACTATGTGGCGATCAGGAGAATGTGCCATTGTAAATTTAGATGTCGCCGGCGGACCTGGAACTCACTGGGTAGCATATGTAAAAAAATCCGATAACAACGTCTTTTACTTCGACTCGTTTGGAAACCTCCAACCTCCTGAGGAACTACAACGATTCTTTACTAGCAGAAGAAACATTTTCTACAACTTCCGATGGTACCAAGAGTTCAATACTTATCTGTGTGGACATTTGTGCATTATGTTCCTCCTAACATACACGAAGAAGAAAATATAAAGAGCACAGTCCTCAACAACAACCCTTCAGTCGAGCCTGAGATGTGATTTCGTACACTCTGACTTTTAAAGAGCGGTCGTCCATATTACGTGCAAATTACTTCCCGCCAATCGATTTAAGCGATGGTGAGTGGTGTATTGCTCTGATTGGACTGGAGACACATAACAGCATTCCAAATATCACAGAAGCTAACAATAAACTACATCTAGAAGTTGAAGGTCAACAAGAGACTATAATAATTCAACTGGGTGCATATGATATTCACGATATAAATAGAGTTTTAGAAGAGTTTAGGAAGGGTATTGTTTTGCATGCAAATACAAATATTCTAAAATCTGAAATACGTACATCCATCACATCAATCGACTTCAGCTGGGAAGGATCAATAGGACCTCTACTGGGCTTCACAAGAGGTCAGATTTTGAAGAAAGATTCTGAAACATTCCACGCATCCGATCGGACTGTGGATACTCTAGCAGTCAATAAAATTCGTGTTGATTGCAGTGTTGTAACCAACTCATACCTAAACAACAAACTGGTTCACACAATATATGGATTTTCCCCGGCAGTTGCTTCAGAGTACAAGATTATTGAAACCCCTCACAATGCTATCTACCTCCCGGTGACAGTTCAGTCATTGGATTATTTGGAACTACGCATTGTAGACCAGGATAACAAACTTGTTGACTTTCGCAGTGAGGAAATCGTAGTGAGACTGCATCTGAAACGATATGGGGATAAATTATAAAACCCCAGTGCGCGCACCGCGGCACGACACTTCGCATCAAAGCACCAAAGCAATAACACCGTCAAACTACG
Source organism: Locusta migratoria (assembly GCA_026315105.1). NCBI lineage: Eukaryota > Metazoa > Arthropoda > Insecta > Orthoptera > Acrididae > Locusta > Locusta migratoria. The sequence goes on along the minus strand of CM048744.1, from coordinate 125,343,718 downwards.
AGTTTCTTAAAACGGTCGGTTTGAAACCTGTCAAGTAGGTCACTCGACATAACCACCCAACCAGAATATGACTATTGCATTATTCGTCATGAATACATATCGCATAAACCTTATGCATCAACCACATTTAACAAAAATGACGAAATTAGGATAGTCATCCAGCATCAAGACGCTTTAACTCTTCCTTGCAAGAGTTTCTTATATTTAGATGCAACATTTAAGAAGAAGGATGGCACCTCTACAGCAACCTCTGAGCTTACGCGCAATGCGCTATCATCCCTGTTTCAAGAAATGCGGTATGAGCTTAATGGAGTTGAGATTGACTGCACACGCTATGTCGGTATAACATCAACCCTTAAAACTTATCTCTCCGCAACAGAATCGGACTTTAATGTGTTGGAAAATGCGGGATGGTTTATCGAGATGCCGGCGGGGTAGCCGAGCACAAGCGGTTTACAGCATGCATACCTTTAAAAATGCTTATGGGCTACTTCGAAGACATGCGTCGAATTATTATAAATGCCAGACAAGAGCTTACCTTAATACGCAGTGTATCGGATAACAACTCATACGTTCATGGTAATACTCCAGAGGAGGGAGAAATCTTCATCAATAAAATACTGTGGAAAATGCCTCATATCACTGTCACGGACGAAGAACTTTTGAAGCTTTTAAAAGTTCTGAATGCAGGTACATATCTACCTCTAGCATTCCGCTCATGGGAGCTTTTTGAGTATCCTGTGCTACCCACGAGAAACCGACAGACATGGGCTATCAAAACATCTGCTCAGCTGTAGACACCTAGATTCATCATACTTGCTTTTCAAACAGATAGAAGAGGTAATCCGGCAAAAGATTCAACAGTGTTCGACAATTGTGGTTTGAGTAATGCTAAAGTATACCTGAATTATATCCATATGACAATTTACAACTGGAGTGGAACAAAAATGTGTATAGTCTAGCTTTTGACATGTATGCGTGGTTTCGTGCTTCATACTACAAGGAAGAAGAAAACGTCTACTTAACCCACTGAAATTCAGGGAACTAGCACCGATAATTGTAATAGATTATTCCAAACAGAATGAAGTAATTAAATCCGGTCCGATAGATGTGAGGATTGAGTTTAAATCTTTAGCAAATTTTCCAGAACGCACATCTGCATATTCTTTAGTACTACACGATCATGTAATTAATTACTGCCCTCTCACCGGTATTGTACAGCGAGCTGTATAAGGAACTAAATACTTTGTGCGTGTGTGTCACTTCACAACCATGAGTCAACATGTGAAAGTCATTGTAGATGTCCAAGGTTTCCATGACGATGAGTGTAAGTGCTTCATATTTAAAGATGTTGCATTCATTGCGTACACAGAAGATGTTGGTGTAATAGATAGATTCTCAACAAAAATTTCATCACCGAAACCATTCAAGGATGTGAGGTGTGTTAAAACACGGAAGAGTGTAATGTGGCTAACACGTTTCTACCATGGAATTCATGGGGATGAACCTGGAGTCCCCTACAAAGATATGTTTGCAGCACTCCGATTATTCGACACCCCTGCCGCTGTGGTCTACGTTAAAGGCGAGGAGAAACCATGTGTTTTTATTTATTTAAAAACTTCAGAAGTACTGGCGATATAATTCTACTCAAGTTATCTACACCTCATATATATATATATATATATATATATATATATATATATATATATGACAGGGTTGATTTTTTGAAATAAAAGAATAAGTTTGAATTTTTAACAAATAGATTTTTTTTTCTCTCACACATTGTACATCAAGTACAGTTTAAAAACAGAGACAAAATTTTTGTTTCACATCGAGTAAAGTTTTTCTTTAAAAAACAGAGGATTTTTTTTTTGCTACATTGAGTAATAATAATAATAATAATAATAATAATAATTTACTTAAAACTATTCGGGGGAAAAAACTGGTGAAATTCCACCCAATGACTAGCCTGGAGTACTTTGCTACAGGTGAGATAATACAATGTTTTTGTAATCAACATGACATGATACAATGTTCTGATGGTTTCACCAGTATACTTGGTACTGATAAATAATTTCTCTCTCTCTCTCTCTCTCTCTCTCTCTCTCTCTCTCTCTCTCTCTCTCTCTCTCTCTCTCTCCCATTTTTTTTTTTTTTACACACAAAGCAAGTGGTGTTGCAAATCACACAGAAAAAATGGGTGGAACTCTCATATTTACATGCACTTAAAATGTATTCTGGCTGGACGGTTAGCGTCAGGTGAAACTTAAAAACTACTAATTCACAGATGCACTCTGGGCGAAATAACGATGATATATTTTTTTTCACAGTCTAACTATGTACAGAAATAATTACAGCCCACTTTGTGCAGAAATAATAATAACTGACTGGGCCAAAAGAATAATCACAATTTTTACAGCCCACTATGTGCGAAAATAAATAAAATACTGGATGAGAAGAACTAAAAGTTTTATAGTCCACTAAGTGCACAAAGAATTACAACGCACTTTGTGCGGGAAAAAAATATCCTTGGAGGGGCAGATGAATATGTACAACGCACTGTTCGCGGAAAAAATCTCTTAGAGGGATATACGTATATTTATACAACGCATCTAATGTGTGCCTAACTATGACAAGCGTGTGAAACCATTCACTTCGATAAAAGTGAACAGTGCGCGTACGGGCGAGTTTTGATGCCGCACGCACTAATCACACGCGTCGTCGTCATGTTGGCATAGACTAACCTTCGACTGCATCACAGTGTACAACTCATGCCGTCGCGATTGAATGCTAGTCTGCTGTATCATATGACGTGGTTGAGGCGAAGTATTGCCGACACCACCATACAGACACAGCAGATAATCTTTCATCGTGATGGCCTTGGATGCCACACGTTTCACTCCCTTCACCCGTCTCTAAGTAGTGCCTCCCAACGTGCGATACGCATACATCTTTGATCAAAGACCTGCAAACTCCACAATCGGTAAACCATTTGACTCGTCTTTCATTAGGCTGATAACCTTTTTGTTCTGTGGAACAATGCCGCATATCCAGACGTGTCAAATTCATTACCGTGAGACCGCATCACTTCATATGGATCGCAGCCTTTTACCCAATAGATAAAACTGTCCGTATCCATATAAAGTAACTTTGGATTCGCAAAATGAGTTTTTACAAACTCATAATGGAATCGGTACATGTGGAGTTTGGACAGATCTAGGACGCACATCCCAATATAGAGATGTTTCGTGAATTCTACAACAGTCTTAGCCATCTCCACAGCAACAAAGTTCTTGTTGAATATTGTGGTGGTGGTGGTGGTGGTGGTGGTGGACATGAGGGACCAAACAACGAGGTCATCAGTCCCTTCAAGCTCAAATTGTATACGCCACGGAACCCAACGAAAAATAGGTGAAAGCCAAAAGACCATTACACTAGGAAGTAAAATCGACTCGTCAACAAGACTAAGACCAACCCAGGGCAGCAAATGCTACAGTGTCCGCTCCCACAGCTCCGGAAGCGACCTCTACCCTAAACCACAAGTTACTAATGGCACAGTGGTCAACGTATCACAGCTCCAGAGCTGGGAGAAATAAAACTACATTAAAATGTAAAAGAGTGGGGGACGTGGGGATAAGGCTCTAAACCCCACAATCAGCCAAGAATCACAAACCCACTCACCCCGACCAAGCGAGTCCTAGAGCTGACAATAAAATCTACTTTCACGGAGGAAGGCAAGGACGCGATCAACCATCCGTGGGTCATCCTCCAAAACTAAAGGCAATGCAGGCGATAGGCCATAGTTGCCACGAAGTGTCGAATGGAGAGGACATTCAGTCAGAATATGAGACACGGATTGTACGGCTCCACAATCACAATGTGGTGGATTGTCATTTCGTAAAAGAAATCCATGGGTCAGCCTGCAGTGTCCAAGACGGAGGCGACAGAGGACAATTGATTCTCTCCGGGAAGGGCGTAAAGATGAACTCCAAGCTGCAGTCGTATCTTTGATGGAGCGGAGTTTATTGGAAGGGGCAGTAGCTTTCCAACTGCTATCCCATGAGGAGTGAAGCAAAGATCTGATCTGCACCCGCAGATCCGCACCCGGAATTCGAAAGGGAGATGGGCAGCGAGTAATTGCCGATCTAGCCAACCGGTCAGCCTCTTCATTCCCTGTAATACCAACATGGCTTGGCAACCAGAGAAAGGTAACGGAGCAGGCAGCACAATGAAGGTCAGCAAGGAGATCATGGATGGAAATAACTAAAGGATGGGAGGGGAAACAACGATCAATGGCCTGCAGACTGCTCATGGAGTCAGCACAGATTAAACCACGTTCCACGGCAGAATGTTTAATAAAACAGAGGGCTCTATAAATCTCTATAAATCGCCATCAGCTCTGCCGTAAACACACTGCATGCCTCTGGCAGAGAATGGCATTCCGCCCCAACAGGAGATGTAAATGCATATCCGGAGTGGCCCACTGTTTTCGAGCCATCAGTGTAGAAGATAGAGACTCCCTGAAACTCTTCTAGTACTGGGCACACCAAACGCCAAAAGACCATGGGGGAAATTAAAGCTTTTGGGCCCTGGAAGAGATCCACCCGAATTAGTGGTCGTGGCACCATCCACGGAGGTATGCATACAGTAAAATGGGGGGCACAATCTAGGGAAGGGAAATGGAAATCCCAGCGAAGAGAGGCAAGCCGCAGTCCCACGGGAAGGCCCGCCCGCAGCCGGGTCTCAGGGGGTCGAAGCCCTTCATATGCAAAAAGAACCTGGTAAGCGGGATGATCAGGATATTGCCGGGTGGCGATGGCATAAGACGCCAGAAGCTGATGCCGCCTGACCTGAAGAGGGCAGATTCCCGCCTCAACATGGAGCTGTCGACCGGGCTAGTCGGGAATGCACCTGTAGCCAAGTGGACACCATAATGGTGAACCGGGTCTAATAATTTCAGGGCAGAAGGAGCTGCCGAGCCATAAACTCGACACCCATAGTCCAATCGGGACAAGATTAGAGCCCGATAGATACGGAGTATAGTTGTTCGGTCTGCACCCCAAGATGAATGAGCAAGGAAACGTAGGGCATTAAGTTTCCTCATACAACTAATCTTTAGGTGGCGAATATGGGGCACCCAAGTCAATTTTTTGTCAAAGAGAAGACCCAGGAAACGATGCTGTGCTACAACTTCCAGGCGCTGATTACCCAAGAACAGTTCTGGATCAGGGTGAACTGTAGTACGACGACAAAAGTGCACCACCCTCGTTTTTGACGAGGAAAACTGGAAACCATGGGACGTAGCCCACACTGAAGCCCGCCGAATGGCGCTCTGGAGCTGACGTTCAGTAGAGGCTACTGAGTAGGAGCTGTACCATATGCAAAAGTCGTCGACATACAAACTCTGACACGGAACAGGCGGTGGGATAAAAACTGACGGATAAAAATTGGTAAGGAGCCTCTGAGGCCCCAGTCATGAAGAGAACGTAAAATATGATGACGCCAAGCAGTGTCGTACGCCTTATGAAGATCGAAGAAGACTGCTACCAGATGATGTCTTTTAGAGAAGGCCTGTCTGATCGCAGTCTCCAGTCGAAGTAAATGGTCAATAGGGGATCGTCCCTCCCGAAACCCACACTGGTAAGGTGAGAGAAGTCCCTGGGATTCAAGAACCCAGCATAATCTGCGGGCTACCATCCATTCAAGCAGTTTACAGGGGACACTTGTCAGGCTTATTGGTCGATAACTGTCCAGCGCCGACGGGTCCTTGCCAGGCTTGAGGGCAGGGATCACAATACTCTCCCTCCACACCTTGAAGCCAAATACGGTTAAAAACATTTAGGAGAAATTGTCGTTGTGAGGGGTTGAGGTGTTTCAGCAATTGATTATGGATATCATCAGGGCCAGGTGCTGAATCACGAGAAGAGGAGAGGGCCAGCGATAGCTCCCAGTCAGTAAAAGGTTCCACCTGGTGAGAAGTAAAGCCTAATTTGAAGGTTTCGGCCTGGTGTTTCTTAAGGAGAAAGGTCGCCGGATATGAAGTTGTCGCTGATACATTGGCGAAGTGAGTTGCAAGATGTTCTGCAACAACAGATGGCTCTGTGCAGACCCCATCAGGCAGGGCAAGACCAGGGACGGAAGAAGGCCGCCAGCTACCTAGGATAGATCGGAGCATAGCCCACACTCTTGTCAGAGGGACAGAAGAGCCCAACGAGGAGACAAAATGCTCCCAGCATGTCTGCTTACTTTGTTTGATTAAGTAACGAGCTCTGGCATGCAGACGTTTGAAATTTTTAGACCAGCGAGGGATGGGTGGCGCTTAAGATGTTGCAAGGCCCTACGGCGCTCGCGAATGGCTGCGGCAACAGTTGCATTCCACCAAGGGACCGGCCAGCGAGTAGGAGGGCCTGTCGACCGGGGAACAGCGGCGTTGGCAGCTTGGGTAATCATGTTGGTCATTTGGCTTATTATATCATCTATACAGCCTGAGGGGGAAGATGGGAAAACAACCTGGGATGTATATAGCGGCCAATTAGCACGACGGAAAACCCAGCGGGGTACCCTGGCTCGTGGTAGGTGTGAGGGAAGTGAAAGGATCAACGGAAAGTGGTCGCTATCGCAGAGGTCGTCATATGCCAACCAGTGAAATGAAGGAAGGAGAGAAGGAGAAGTGAGATGGATGTCTATGGCAGAAAAGGTGCCGTGAGCGGCACTAAAATGAGTTGGGGAACCATCGTTGAGAAGGCTCAGATTGTGGTCAGCAAGAAACTGGTCTATGAGGCGGCCCCGGCTAGACGTATAAGCACTGCCCCACAAAGGATGGTGGGCATTGAAGTCCCCAAGGATGAGGTAAGGAGGGGGGAGTTGCTGAAGGAGGGCCACTAGGGACGCGAGTGTAGGTGGCCTGTCAGGGGGAAGGTAGAGGTTGCAAATGGTTAATGTAGTGTCCAAGTGAACCCGGACAGCAACCACTTCCAATGGAGTTTGGAGAGGAATCCAGGTACTGACAATATCTGTCCGGACCAAAGTACAAACCCCACCAGACGCCTGGAGGGGACCAACCCGGTTCCGACAAAAAGCACAGAACCCACGGAGGGTCGGTGAATGTGCATCCATAAACCTCGATTCCTGCAGGACGACACAGGCAGCAGAAGAGAGAGAGATTAGCTGTTTAATCTCTAAGAGGTGACGGTAGTAGCCATTACAGTTCCATTGGATGATCACATCACGAGGATCTAGGCGGGAAGCGAATGGCATAATGTCTGTCACGCCGCTTTGTCAGCGTCCGTCACCAAAGAAGAAGGGACAACATCCATAAATAGCTGATCAGCCTCAGGCTCAATGGGATGAGCGAGTTGCGAAAGCACAGTCGGCACCTCCGGTGGTACCGGAGGGGCTTTATCTTGTAACTTCGGTTTCTTCTTCTTCTTATCCTTCTCTTTCTCTCTCTCTTTCTCTTTCTGTTCGTGGGACGGGGAGGATCTGCCCCAGAGAGAGGACTTTTGTCAGTTAGGTCTGGTACTGATGAAGATCGGGCGACCTTTGAACTCACTGACTGGGAGTCCGATGGCCGACTGGAGGTCGAAGATCTCCGATCTGGGGAACGCCGGGACGGAAGGCCCCGAGATGGGGCACTGTCACCGGCAGGCGACGGAGAAGGGGTGCACTTCTCCGGCTGGGAAGGGGTGGGACACAAAGGGAGGGCTACAGGAGCTACAGGAGAGGGAGATGTGAGGGAGGGGTGGGGACGGGGTGTAGGGGGGAGATGGAAGTTGGAAGGGGAGGGTGAAAGGCTAGAAGATAACGTCGTAGCGAAGGTCGTCGCCATCTGCACGGGATGCAGACGTTAATATTTACTGCGGGCCTCAGGGTACGTCAAAAGCTCCAGGGATTTGTACTCTTGTATCTTCTTTTCTTTCTTGAACATAGGGCAATCTGGCGACCGTGAAGAGTGGTGTTGATGACAGTTGACGCACACCGGCGGAGGAACATAGGGGCTCCCCTCATGTAGTGGGCGTCCACAATCACCGCATACTGGGACTGCTGTACAGCGAGAGGACATATGACCAAACCTCATACATCGAAAACACCGCATAGGAGGTGGAATGTAGGCCTTCACTTCACAACGATATATCATTATCTTGACCTTCTCTGGGAGTGTGTCCCCCTCGAAGGCCAAGATAAAGGCCCCAGTATCGACGCGGTTATCTTTAGGTCCCCTCTGAACGCAGCGAACAAAATGTACACCACGCCGCTCGAGATAGGCCCAAAGCTCCTCATCAGTTTGAAGGAGGAGGTCCCGGTGGAATATCACACCCTGTACCATATTCAAGGATGTGTGTGGGAGTATTGTTACTGGAATGTCGCCAAGGGTGGTGCAGGCGAGCAAAGCTTCAGACTGGGCTGCCGAGACTGTTTTAATGAGCAATGAGCCAGATCTAAGCTTACACATAGATTCCACTTCACCAAACTTGTCCTCTATGGTCTCGACGAAGAACAGCGGTTTAGTGGTGGTAAAAGTTCCTCCATCAGTCCTTGAGCAAACCAGGTAGCGAGGAAAGGGTTTTGCTCCTAACTGGCGAGCCTGGCCTTCCTCCCAAGGGGTAGCAAGGGAGGGAAACATCCTCGTATCCGCAGTAGCAGCATTAAACGATCTCTTCCTGTCTTCAGAGACGGCCGATGCACGACCATTTTGGAGTCTAACTCTTTTCATGGTGCTAGACGTCCGCCCTGGTGTCACCCACTCCGAAACAGGGGCTCTCTCCATGGGCGCCACCCAGCCTCAGCAAAGGCCACCTGGCACGATGGCCATTGCCGGGAGTTCTGATACCCCTGAGGACAGGCATCAACTCCTTGGCTTGCATGGAGAGGTCGCAGCTCAGACACCAGTAGTGTGATCCCTGTGGTGTCAGGGGGCTCAGCCAAAGGGTACATAATAGCACCCCCACACAGACTGGCTACACGTGCTGGGGACCTAGCGGGGGATGGGGGCTACAGCGAGGAAAGGAAGTGGAAAGGAAAGGATAGGACCCACGCCGTAGGGGCTAGGTCGGGAGTTCTTCCCCAATTGGCTCACACATTATCGGACAATTTTGGTATGCAAGGTCAAACCCCGAGGGGGACCAAACTGGGCCAAAAACCGGTGTACACAGCAGACAAAACCAAAGTGCAGGACAATTGGTACCATGGGATAGCCAAGCCGTCATCCAGAGTAACACCGAGAGACGGGGTTGGAGAAGGTGGGAAGGAGGAATTGGGATGGGAAGGAGGGGGAACTAGGAGGGGTAATGCAGCCTGGGGAAAGCAGGAAAAAAGGCTGCAATGGCTCGGGGACCCGTGCGCGCCACACACGTACCCACAAAAGAGCTGTGGGCCCCCCGGGGGGGAGGGGGGGGGGGTTGAATATTGTGACCCGTTTAAAATTTGGTCTGCAATCAATTTCCTTGCCCCCTCCCACGCGGTTCTAACTCTAATATTGCAATGTTTTCTCAAATTCTCCATAGTTTTGCCGAAAATTGCATTATTCATTAATTTATGAAAGTCTTTTTCCAAATCACTAGATGCGGAAGCCCTTTTCTCGGTATTTAAATCAATATACTCCTTCAACCAGGGAGTCTGGTTGAAGGAGATTGCTCGCGTGACTAATCAATTCCAACCCTTAATCAAGACATTGCTGGAGGTTTTGATAATTAATTATATACCTCTGTTTTCCCTCCAGAGTTGTCAGGAGTTTAGGAGTGGAACCGCCTCGCGGAACTCGTTGCTCTGGACATAGTGGTAAATCGCTATGCTCATCATGCAAATTAAGGGGATATTCTAGCTCTACCTCTAAAACATACCCCACCCCAGCATCGGCAACAACACGCCTGTTGTTACGGAGATTTTCACCTAATCTGAGGCATTCCTTATCGGATAGCCAGCGAAACCTGCCAATCGGTAGAGACTGCTGTATGGCGTACCTGTTTAAGTTGTTGACATCCAGGTACATGATGTAGCTCGTTGCCTCAGATGCGTTGAACACCTCACCCATCTGAGGGTTATTCGCTTTGGCGTGCCTATGTATGCATTGATAGAGTCCACCTCGGATCCCCCGTTCAAAGAACAGGAGCATATCAACATCGGTCAATAACTCGATGTTAACACGCATTTTCCTAAGCATTGCATCCCAGGACAACCCCGGTGCTGTGTAATAGAAGGCAGGGTCTAGAGAGTATGTGGCCATACATACGTCTCTGAATTTATCAAACACGTACGCTAGCAGTCGCACATCTGTCTCCATGTACAAATGCGCATATTCACTTAAATTCGGTATATTAAACGCCCGCCAAACATTACAAGCATGAATATATTCTGATTCCGACACTGTGTCGCCTGTAAGAGTACTGGTGAAAGCAGATATATCGGGTAGTCCTGTTTCTTTAAGTTTCTCCATACTATCCAGATATTCATATAGAAAAACACCTTTCCTAGTCAGTAGTTGAAACTCTGTCTCATCGGGACTTGCAGCTCTAGTGATATGCATTTCACTTTGAGGTAAAGTTTCAACCAGTTTTTGAAGTGACGCTTGCATGAATCTTAGCGAGTCCAGGAACCGTAGTGTGATTTTCGGTGTCATTCGCTTGGAGAATGAGATGTACTTCTCAGTATTATCAGGGATAATACTAATAGGTGCATCTCCCCAACCGAATTTAGCCAGGGGCTCAATGACGATGTATGCATTGTAGGCCGAAAGATTGTGCATAAAAACGGGAATATGTCTAGGTGCTTGGTAATTCAGGTTGCAAGAGTTATGAGCCGCTCCACGGTACTTTCTCATAATGTGACAATGGTCTTTACGGGGAGTTTCCGCTTCACGATTCAAAGGCATAGTACAAATAAGGCAATCTACTGCTGTTTTGTACGATTCCTCATCATCCTGCGTCATGATCATTGGAACATTCTGCCTGTAAAGTTTATCAACTTCCCAGCACAGTTGTTCAAGCTCTGAGAGCAACCAATCTACAGGAATTTTCCCAACGTGTGATTTAAGTTCATTTTTGGTGGAATCGTACAAGTGTACAACCTGATACGCTACGGCGTACGGTACGTGTTTCTGGGTAAGGGAGGTATGTGAGGCGTCGGGGTCCCCTCCACATCGAGTAATAGGAACTAGCAAGGCTTCGAAATCAGTGTAAACAGATACTAAACAGCGTTCTTGGTGATTAAAATTCTTGAATTTCAAGAATTTGTTATCTTCTGTTGGCATAACAACACATACCGTCTTTTGCAAAGCACAATCTAACTCATGCTTTGCAAGTGACTCGCTTGTTTGGAATGAATTAAGACATCGAAGGCAAATATGTCTTATGTTTCGAAACTTGGGAAGAAATATGTCTGGACATAGCTTTGACCCATACATAATGAAATTTCTCACCTTTTGAATAGGAAAATAAAAGCAGGTTAACATGTAAATCATGTTGAGCTGCGAATTTGGAAAAGAGAAGGGGACCTACAATCTTATGCTTGTCTTGCTCATCTGGATTACGAACTTTTTTCTTCTCCAAGCCATACACGTGAACCGAAATAACGGTATTTTGTGCCTCGAATTTATGTATGTCTTGGAGTTTGACGGGGGAACTCCATGCCTTTAAAATTATACTGCCTATGTATGTTGATATTTCTACCATAGTGACGTGTTTCTTGGGGGTGATTAGGTAGATTCTTCTCGCAAGCCAGGACTGACCATGCAAAACAAGCTTCGTCGTGCTCGTTTCTAACGTTAACACACGCTTTTCTATTTGCAATATCTTTGGGAAGTTCAAGGAAACTGTTTCCGCCTTTCAGTGGGTCAAAGAGATGTGAATGGACGTCCAAGTGCAGAACACAGCTGAGTGCTTTTCCAGAACCTCTAATTACCATCTCTGAAAACTGATCCCTAATAGCACTCAAGGTGAAATTCTCATACCATTTGGATATTGGGACAGTCGGTGTAATTACGCCATTATCACCCCAAATGTAAATGATAGTGGTTTCCTCGGCACCACCGTCAACCTTTGGAAAATGTGTCAACTCGCAACACAGCACTGCGCTACACTTAATGGCGCGATAACACTCAACAACTTTGAGCAGTTCCCTTTCCAGAACAGGTTTACACCCTTCTAGAAAGAAAAATGGATCTCGGTATCCATTTACTGGATTCAGTATTCTGGAAAACGAGATCCGCTTCTCAAAAGCGTCCGCAATAACCGTATATCCTAAATTAGGCACTGTGTTGACGACCTGGGGCCTGATATCACTAGCACTAGATGGTATAGGGCAGGAGAGGGGACTGCCGCTAACCGGTATACTATTGCTATTACTTAGAGTACTAACTTCAGACCACGCCGTTGGTGATGGCGTGGCTCGTCGCTCGACGCAACGCGGAGCGACGGATTTGCAAGGGCGCCGCAATGGCGGCGTTATGCATGTGAGTGCTGCGCCGCCATCGCGGAATGCAGGCGAGGGCGCGTCCGCAGTCTGAGCAGATGCTTCCGTCTGCTGCTGTCTGCGGGCATGTCTCCTCTCCACCCACGCTCGTCGTATCGGAGTCTGTGGGGCGGCGACATTGGGCACTGTTGAGGGGCCCTGGGCGGGCGAGTCAGGTGCGACTGCCGCGGGTCCACCGCCAGCAACAACGTCGACCTCTGTAACAACACCACATACGTTAAGTACACGATTGCAATACACGAAGATATATATATCAAATTAGAGTTTTTTTACGATTTTTTTTTTCACATACCTTGAGTAATCTGATCCCATGCTTCCAGAGCGGGTAACCATTCAGCGATGTACCCGTCGTTATGATCATCCAACATCCGATGTTCGTTGGATGCGACAGGTACATCGGGTATTAAATAAACCCACTCTGGCATTTCCTCGCCATCCCCGCCATGTAGATAAACATCTATCTCCGATATCGACGGCAGAGATGACGAAAGGGACGTGTAATCTACAACAGAAAAAAAAAAAAAAAAATTATAGCTAATAATCACCGCCACTGAGGAGGGGGTCTCGGCAACGGACCGCGCTGCGCCGAGCTAAAGTGCGGGGAGGGGGGTCTCACGCCACATCTGTCATTCGCGCTCCGAGCGCCGAGCAGGCAGGACCTGCACCGGCCAGCAGCTGGCGGTCACCCGGAGTGGGCACAATTTCCCGCGGCAGCGCGTAAATAAAATAAGATCCCCATATACCACTCGTCTCTTCGTGCTGTGCTCCCATTGTTTTCTTGCACGGGTCGCCTAGGAAATAGATTATGATGTTACACAGTGCAGTGATCATTTTTTTGATACGGTTTTGTGTGTGTTAGACATTCCTATGAAAAACAGAGCTTGTTTCAGTTAGGTGTAGGACAATTAATAATAGTAATAATAACGTTATTGAACTGCTGTTTTTCCACAAAATACTGCCACAGTGCTTTTAGTGTTGAAATCCCCAGGTGGACGAGTTTGGAGCTGTTATTGTGGAGGGATGGGGGAAGTCGGAGGTCACGTTCTGTGCTCTCATTGGCCAGTGGTGGTCACGTGACTGGTAGGGGTGACGTAGATAGTCACGAGATGGCTTGGGGTGAGCTCAGTTCCTGCCAAACGTGGAGGAGTGAACACTTGCAATTGCAATAACAATAAACAATTACAATAAATTTTTGAGGATGAAGTATCTAACATTCACAGAAAAATAAGGAATAATTGATAGAGCTTAGTACCAGGTTTCCCGCACTTGAGAAAATTGGTGCAAAAATTAGTTTTCTGTGTGGTGTGCAAATTCGAGAAATGGAAGTGGAGGACTTTAAGGCCAAGGCAGCGGAACTGGCAGAAGATCTTAGCGAGGAAGAACTTGAAGTTTAAAGTTTCAGACAACATGCGCTGGCAGTAGACAGAGCCTTGCAAGATTCCACTGCATCATGAACATTAAGTTTAATTTATAGAAATAAATTGGTAGAAGGGTATCCCAACCTTACTACAGCATTAAAATACTTCTTACCATTCTAGTTTCTGTTTCGTCTGGAGAAAGAAATTTCAGCAAGCTGAAACTAATTAAATACACTTGAGGAGCACTACTGCTTAACAAATCTGAGTATAATATCCATAGAGCACAAACCAAACTGCTTCTCTAAACTATGATATCAATAACAGTTTTGCAGCAAAAAAAGCTCGAAAAGCGAAATTTTGAATTGATTTTTGTACGATGAGGAATCTTGTAATATTTTTGTACGTATTAAAATTGTTCAGCTTTCCTTTTATCTTAATTCAGTCAATAAAATAAGTTCATGTTGTGAGATTGTGACTTATTTAGAAATACGTAACCCAATTAGCGTCAAAAAGTCGATTCTTATTGGGGGGGGGGGTGAAAGAAGGGGCGGCAAATTTAAGCTTGCCCCCCTTGGCAAATGTCCTTGATCCGGCCCTGCCGCCACACACAAATCTCCGTTCGCCACACTGTCTCTTTCCTATACCATAGCCTATTTATTCTATAATGCTCGCAGCCACAATACTGTATTCCTGCATCAGAGAGAACAGACCATGAGGTATCGAGACAATTGTCAGGAGCCCACCCTCGGCTTGTATACAATTATATATATATATTTGACGAATTACAGCGTTCAAATGAATGAAATAAATCACAATTTGCGATGTTATAGCTTCACTGTATTCGGTTTAGATGGAATACCAAACTGCGTCGAATGAAAATTTGTGCCTGGCCAGGATTCGAACCCGGGATCTCCTGCTTACTAGGCAGATGCAAATTGCTATTTATTTCATTCATTTGAATGCTGTAATTCGTCAAAAGTGCCTGGCAGAGGGGTCATCAATCCACCTTCATACTATTTATCTACAATTCCATTCCTGAATAGCGCGCAGGAAGAAAGAACATCTGGATCTCTGTTCAAGCTCAGATTTCTCGTATTTTATTCTGATGATCATTTCTACCTATGTAGGTGGCAGTCAAGAATATATTCTTGCAGTCTGAGGATAATATTGCCGATTGGAGTTTCATAAGGAGACCACGCCACAACAATAAATGTCGTCGCCGTAATGATTCCCATCCCAGACCCTGTATGATTTCCATGACGCTGTCTCCCCTGTATCGTGACACAACAAAACGGGCAGCCCTTCTTTGGACTCTTAATGGCTTCAGTCAAACCCACTTGTTAAGAATCCCAGACTGGGCAGCAGTACTCCAAATGAGGACGGACAAGCGGGGTGTATGCAGTCTCTTTAGTAGTTCTGTTACATCTTGTAAGAGTTCTGCCAATAATACGCAGTCTCTGGTTCACCTTTCCTGTGACATTATCTGTGTGTTCTTTCCCGTTTGAGTCTGATGTAATAGTAATTCCTGGGTATTTAGTGGAGTTTAGGGCCTTCACATTTGATTGATTAATCTTGTAAACAACGTTTAACAGATTTCTTTTCGTACTCGTGTGGACGACTTCACACTTCTCATATTTAGAGTGAACTGCCAATTTATAGGCCATACTGATATCTTATTTAGATCATTCTGCAGCTGATTTTGACCTTCAGATGACTTTACTAGATGATAAATGACGGTGTCATCTGCAACCAACCTAAGAGAGTTGCTCAGATTTTCTCCCAAATCATTTATGTAGATAAGGATCAGCAGAGGACCAGTAACACTACCCTGTGGAATGCCGGATATCACCTCTGCTTTAGTCGATGCCTTACCATTGATTACTACAAACTTTGTCTTCTGACAGGAAATCACCTAACCAGTCACAAATCTGGGGCGATATTCCATAATCACACAATTTGATTCAAAGCCATTAGTGAGGTTTGGTTTCAAAAGCCTTCTGGAAATCTAAAATTACGGAATCAATTTGAGATCCCTCATTGATAGGATTCATCACTTTGTGTGAGTAAAGAGCTAGTTGTGTTTTTCATGAACAATATTTTCTAAATCTGTGTTGACCTTGTGTCAATAGATCATTCTGTTCGAGATTATTCACAATATTTGAATACAGAATATGTTCCATTTTTTGTAACAGCTGCAAATTGACGTCAATAGGCCTGTACTTCAGTGGGTTACTCCTACTGCCTTTCTTGAATATAGGTGTGACCTGTGCAACTTTCCAATCTTTTGGTACAGGTCCTTCATTGAGAGAGCGGTTGTATATGGCTGTTAAGTAAGGAGCTATCGCATCAGCATAATCAAATAGAAATCTAATGAGTATACATTCTGGACCAAAAGACTTGTTCTTGTTAAGTGATTTTAGCTGTTTCTACAAGTCTGCAATTGGAACGGGTAATGGCTTGCATGAACCGGTAGTTGCCATAGTCATTTAGTATCACAGATCAGTGGACCTATCACCGTAAAATTTTGAAACTAAACCTGAAAATCGTGATGGCATGATAGCAACAGGAAAATTTACTTTTTAAGTGCTGTTGTTCTGAGAGAATGAACATTTTGTATACAAAGATTTTTCATTGATTAACTGCAAATATTATTTATAATGATAAATCAGACAAGTAATGAAACAAAATAATTACTTACATTACTGAGATTATCAATTTAAAAGTTTCTGGAGCAATTGATAAAAATAACAACTGAAATTATCTGGAAAATCTAGATTGATTTTGAGACCATTCGGTGCCCCTCTGCTATTGGCACTCGGGGCATCATAGATCCCCTTGCTCCCCACCCCACTACGCCTCTGGTCCTGTAACAACACTTGAAAATCAGTTGGCACTTGGTGACAAGTGGATTAATAGCAATTTGACTAATGCCAGAGTCCACTTGAATACTGAATTCTACCCATATGATAATTTATAGCTACAGTGGAACAAAAATGTGTATAGTCTAGTCTTTTACATGTATGCAAAGTTCCACATGTCTTACTATGAAGATGTTGAAGAGGGATGTCTACTCAATCCACAGAAAGTCAAGGAGCTGGAACCAGTCATTGTAATAGACAGTTCCAAAAAGAATGACAGTTAAATCAGCGCCTATTGATGTGAGAACTGAATTTGAACCTTCTAAAAAATTTCCCTTCACGCACTGCTGCATATGCTCTCTTTATACATGACTGTATGGTTAACTATAGCACGCTCATTGGTATTGTGTAGTGAGTTGTCCAAATGTGCTAGTGTTGTGCTGCATCTAAAGAATTTCATAATGGTATCACAAAGTGTGAACGTTTTTGCAGGTACAAGGTTTGCATGACCATGAACCCAAATGTTTCATATTTAAAGATACCACATTCATAGTACACACAGAAGATGTGGGTATTGTAGACACATTCTCAGCATTTTTTGCATCACCAAAGCCTTTCAAGGATGTGAAGTGCACTAAAACATGGAAGAGTGAAATGTGGTCAACACATTTCTTCCATGGACTTCACTGCAAAGGCAAGGAGATCACATGGTTGCGTCAAATCTTCAAGAATGTTGTTATTCAAGATCTGGAATTCCACAGATATCTTTGCTTCCAGCAGCTGAAGGAGGTTTAAGAATAAATGAATTATTTTGTCTTTACTTTTCTCACCCCACTTCCCATTTAGTATGTAGTCTTAAATAAATGTTTGTTAAGCTTGTGGGACTTAACTACGGGGTCATCAGTCCCTAAACTTACAAATTACTTACGAACTACCTTATACTAAGGACGGCACAAATATCCATGCCCAGAGGGGAATTCGAACCCCCGACCATAGTGGCCGTGCAGACCATGATTGAAGCGCCTCAGTCCCCGCGGCCACCGTGGCCGGCAGTATGTAGTCTTATCCAGTCACTATGTCTATGGCTTTCATCATATACAGGTGATATTTTAGACAAGTGTAGTGTAAGTATCTGGAAACAAGCAAGAGCATGATCACATGCTGTCTGCTCCCAAGCAGCAATACATGCAGCACGATACTAAAAGTCCTATGCAACCATTTTATATATTTAATTATCAATCATCTTAAACCTCACTCCTTATAAGCACTCATTTTAATAACCACACGGAATGCACTGCACACTTTTTATGTATCTTAAATGGTTAGAGGTTAACAACAACAACATCAACAGAGGCAGAGTAATGAAAAATAAACATTTATTTATTTTCAAACATACATGACACTTTTGTTCTATGCTATCCTTTGGTTTCATTTTCGGAATGAATGGCTACTTTCTTCCACAAATATTTTCTCAGTATAACCTGTTATTCAATGAAAAAAAAAAAAGGTTACAGAAATAGTCATTATTTGACAGTGTACAAAAATACAGAAATAGTGGTTAAGTTTTCAAGGTATACTGAAAAATATTTATAGAATCAATGAACGGACACTTTTAAACAGAAATGGCTAACTTTCTGTTACTACATACAGGGATTCTTATTTTCATAACTAACATTTAAAACCAGGTGGAAGCTCCACAGCCCATCCATGAGCAGCATGATTGAAACAGAGCTTTACATTCTTATCCCAGAGTACAAAATAGCACTATTTTAAGAGCTTTTGTTGTTTAACAAATATACAATTGGATCTTGTTCTTGAATTACACACAGCATAACAGAAGCAAAGAACTATTTTGCATTGGACGGGGGACAGCTGTATCTAAACTTAAAACTAATCTGATTGGATGACTATTTACAAATGCATGTGGGGTGCAGAGTGACTTTGACAACTAAGTATCCATATACATGTTGTGCAATGACTTTGGTGAGACGCTCAAAGAACACACACTGAATTACCACACGATGGAAATGATGAGACTATTTACAAAGAAAACATAGTATGTACAAAAAGTGTACATGGTATGAATACTATTTACTACAGCAGGTACATGGTACACAACTAAACCAGACACATCAAATTCTTATTACACATAGATCACAACCCGTCAACCAAAAGATGAAGCTATCTGTATCCATATAAAGTAATTTCAGGCTCACAAAAAGAGTTTTCACAAACTCATAATGGAAAGAGTACATTTGGGGTTTTGATAGGTCTAGTATGTACACCCCCACAGACTGTTCCACATCTCCACAACAATCAGTTTCTTATAAAAGATTGTACATCTTTTGAAAATTTGACCTAGCAATACATTTCCCAACACCCCATTGCCCATCACATTTATATCTAACTTCCATTTATTGTATCATATTTATTTATATATATTCTATACTTTGTCAATAATTTAGAACTAATGAGAATTTTCCTACTTTTCTAATATTTTCCATTATTTTACCAAATATTGTGTTCATTAACTTTCAATGTATTATTTCAACCAGGCCTCCGACCAACCTGAATATGCAGTCAGGCATACATTGTGGAATTTCTCAAACACATCCACAAGAAGTCTTATGGTCGATGTCATGAATAGCAGAAAACCAGGTTAAAATCAAGTGAGATGCAGGCATAAGTATTCTTAACTTCAAGAGCAGCAAGGCATACCTGTTCAGATATACCCTATGTGTACTATAAACTCTGATAACAAGAGTTTACTCTGAAGCATCACAAGGCTCAAAAGCAGTTACAAGTAGCAACCCTCGGACACAGCAAACATAGTGAATTCCATCAAGTTCGTTGTCGTTGACCCAACAACAAGGAAGTAGTAGTTTTATCACCAAATAAAGCCACTAGTTTTGTGGAAGCCGCCAAAACTAGACTGGAAGAGACAAAAAAGAAATTACGTCTAGAGAGACAAAAGTGCACTGTTGGCTGATTTAAAACAGAAGCAGATGATCACAGAAAGTACGGCTGACATGTTAGAAGTAAACCATTTCTTCTTTAAAACAACCATGAATGCAAATTATACTACAAAATGTTTGGCTGTGATTCTAGTGTTTTAAGATAATTATTCAAGTGTTAGTAATATTCAAATTTTTGTTTGCAGAATCTTCTCCCACCAGTTGTGCATCTACTGAGAAGTTTCAAAGGAGAACATGGGAAGGAGTACCCAGAAGACTTACGGAAATTTGCCCTCACTCTAAACTTTTATTCAAGTCGGGCATATGACTATGCCAGAGAGATTTTTCACAAAGCATTACCCCATCCCAGTACCTTGCACAAATGGTATCAAGGGGTTAGTGGAAAACCTGTTTCAGTTCAGAAGCAAAAGCTTCACTAGTCCTCAGGTCACGCCATATGGCAGCCTTGAAGAAAAAAGTTGTTGTCTCTTTAATGATGGATGAAATGTCCATTAGAACACACACAGAGTTTGATGGCAACCGGTTTGTTGGTTATGTAGACTATGGTGCAGAAATCATGTGTGATAATTTACCCGAGGCAAAGGATGCATTAGTATTTATGGTTGTGGCACTAAATGACGATTGGAAAATCCCAGTAGGATATTTTCTGACAAGTGGTTTGAGTGGGAGTGAAAGGGGCAATTTAGTTTTAGCTTACATGGCACTAAATGACGATTGGAAAATCCCAGTAGGATATTTTCTGACAAGTGGTTTGAGTGGGAGTGAAAGGGGCAATTTAGTTTTAGCTTACAAGCTAAGTTTGGATTTCCTGGAAGAGATTAATGTTAATGTGCTCTCCCTGACATTTGATGGGGCAGCGGCTAATTTGTCAATGATCTGTTACCTAGGAGCTGAACTCAGTGGAGACACCATAAAGCCATGCTTTGTGAACCCATCAACAGGTCAGAAAGTACACATTGTTTTAGATGCGTGTCACATGCTAAAACTTGACAGAAACTGCCTTTCTACAAAGGGAGTTTTGTTCAGTGAACAGGGCCCAATAAAATGGGATTATTTTGTGGAACTACAAAAATTGCAGAATCAAGAGGTTTTACATTTAGGGACAAAATTAACAAAAAGACTCTTTAATTGGCACAAAGAACCAATGAAGGTTAAACTGGCTGCACAGCTATTCAGTGAAGGCGTATCCAGTGCACTTACATATTGTGATACAAATTTGGGCTTGACCCAGTTTCAGGGTTGTGAAGCTACTGTGAAGTTTGTTAGGTTAATCAATAACTTATTTGATATTTTAAACAGCAGAAATTTATTTTCCATGGAATTCAAAAGACCCTTATCCTCAACTGCATACAGTGCTGTCTGCCAATATGTAAAGGAAGCAAAAACATGGTTATATTCATTAAAAGAATCTGTTGGGGGAACATTACTTACACTTGACTAGAAGAATTGGATTTTTAGGCTCGATCATTGGTCTGCAATCATCCATAGCTATTTATGAGGATATCAGATAGATTTGCACCAGGAATGACATTTTTATTGACCCACAAACTAAGTCAAGATCACCTTGAAGTGTTTTTCAGTGCTGTGGAAAGTCGTGGGGGGGGGGGGGGCAGAATAATAATCCAACTTTCCGTCAGTTTGAAGCTGCATTCAAGCGACTTTTGGCACACATTCAAGTTGGTACACCTACAAGTGCAAATTGCTCTGATATTGATGCCACCACAATTCTCCATGCTACATCAAGCGATAGTCATAAGGAGGAGGTCAGTTGCAGTGAGATGTCACCTGTCCCTAGTGTGGCATTAATAAATCATGATCATGATTATGTACCACATCCAGCTTCCTTGACATTATATGAGAGTGATGTTGATGGGTATATAGCTGGATTTGTGGCCAGGAAATTGTTGAAAAAAGTGAAGTGCAATGTTTGTCAAGTGGCACTGTGTTCCAGTGTTTCTTGTTCTGGTATTTTAAATGTAAAGAACAGAGGTGGCTTGATTGTTGCATCAAGCAATGTTGTCCATCTGTGTAAAGTAGGCAAGAGAGTATTATGGCAAATGTCAGTTTTACACTTGAAAAATCCACTGGACACATTGGTAACATCAGCTCTGTAGGACTTACGGAATGATGTTTTTGTCCAACTGAATGAACATGTTGCTAATTGTCCTCCCCTTGACAATCACATCCACCAATTAAAAAAAAGTAGTGCTGACTGGATATTTCAAAATAAGGCTGCATCATGAAGCCAGACATAGCAGTGAAAAACTACATGATGTTAGAGTTAGAAGTTTTCATACAAAATTAGTATTATTTAAGAATCAATGATTCTTTTAAAAATGTGTATGTGCGTGTACCTACAAAATGCAGAATGAACTGTACATTTACTGTGTGAAATAATTTTTTTTTAAAGGTTTCAGTAAGTACTTTCTCAGATGTTGAAAATTCTTACCAATTATAAACAAAAGTATGCATAATTAGCCACACTTTCTAGGAGTTGCTTGAACCAGATTCACTCTTAAGTTCTGTTGATTATTTTGTAGCTATTATGTTGTGAAGTTATATATTAAAGCACTGTACACAGAAATGAGCTCTATTAAATTGAAGTAACTATTTTGCTTGAAAAATGTAATAAGGAAATATCAGGGGCAGACATTTGTTATTTACTTGATTAAATTCCACTGGTGTAGGCATGAACAGTAACATAACATCCACAAACAGGGTAATTAATACAGAAGTCTGCAATATTTCTGACAATGTATGTTAAAGCACTGTACACAGAATTCAGAACTGTAAAATTGAAGTAACCATTTTGACAAATACAAATGCAACAAAGGAAATATTAAGTTATCAGCGGCAGATAAGCAGCTAATATTTTTAATTTACTTGATTAAATTTCACTGATGTAGGCATGAGAAGTAATATTCTATTCACTGGTGAGGTGTTAATATTATGTCTGCAATATTTGTGAGCTGCATATAAGCTCTCTCTGCACCTTCCACATTATCTAAACGATTTCAAAAACACTACACTGGTATTATCACAAAACGTTAGGGTATGTGCTAGTCCTTAAATGTTAATCTTGATGACTGAATTGAGATTTTTGAAACTACATAACTCATTGCAAAACTATAATTGTCGTCTTACATATTTTGCTTACTATCAAGGCATTATTTCGGTATCTGCACTCAATTATGCAAATGTCAAAATATAAGTACTATTTTAACCAACCTGATACTATGTATATAAATGTTTCTTGTAAAAGCTTAACCAAATATTTCACAAGAATTATCAGAGAACCGGTGCAAAATGCAGAACTTATTTTGTCTTCTGCTTTTATGCAAGCGAAAACCTACGAGATTTCTAGTGCAACAAAAACATATTTAACAAAGAACTGTCAGTTTGGTCACACAAAACAGACGACTCTAGCACTAATGTTCAGATTCTCGGAAAAAATTGCGTAAATAAAACAATATTTGTCATAGGTATACGGCAGGTAGTTTTATTGTGAAAATCAGTGCTGAACATCAGTTATAAATGATAAAAATTACAACTGTCAGCTCCGTTCCAGATTGCTTGAAATGACCAAAACACGGCTTCTTGCCCTGAGTCACGTGACTCAGATGTTGTTTTCAAACCTTAACACGGCGGAGATAGTAGCGCGCGCAGTCTATGTTATCGTCTATGGAGTAGGACTCTGATGATCATGATACATATCCCTGTACTGCCGTACAGTTTCGACAGCATTCCTATGACATTTGCCATACACAAGTAACATGTCTAACTTCTCCTGATTTGTGTACATATCTGGAAGTAATGTTCCAGCAACAACTACATCTGGGTAGGAGATGCACTTCCTACGAGTTCAACGCCTCACGACCTACTAGTTGTAAGACGTGGCCTGCTTTCAGGGTTGCATGAGGCATGTTTACACTCTGCAGCGAATTCAGACCACCTCAACTTCAATCTTACAATATTTCCCAGTGACTTTTAAGCAAAGTTTGAATCATAATATAATGTGTCACATAACTATATGTGTCTTTTCCAGAGCTTTCAAACAATGTAAAAAAAGTATAGCGTCCCATTAAAAGAATGGGAATTTGCCTCATTATCTCTCTCAATATAAATGTTGTGAATATTGTGCATATACCAAAGTATGCGCCCCTCTAGTCTGCCATAATTCACTGGAAACCACTTTTTGATAAGTGCAATCGCCCCCAGAATAAAGAGGGTGTCACATTTTATGCGACTCATCCTGTATATAGAGCTGACAACACCACTACAATCTTAAAAACTCAAATGACTTAAAATCTGTCAGAAGATTGGACATTCAATTGTAAATTTCACATATAAATAGTAGTAGGTATGTTAGATACTCAAGGTGAACTTTTGAAACCATTCTGTGATTTAGGTGATCAGCAATACAAAGCCAATATCCCCTCAAATATAGAGAATGCTTGTCTCTTCAGAGTCACTGTGCTGCTTGGTAGAATGTGTTAGTTCACAGCAAACAACTGTTCTGCATTTTATGGCATGATATCACTGAGCATCAATAATCTTTTTAATAAAAGTTTGCAATATAGGGAGGTGTGCTTCAAGAAAATTTGCAGGCTCCCTATACTCCCTTGTTAGATTTTCAATTTGTGTAACTGATATTCTCTTTATCTTCAACCACAGTATAATTTCATTCTGATGTGGTTTCACAATCCAGATGCCCACTACCACTAATAGGGCGGGAGAGGGGACTGCTGCCAGCCACAAATGGGGTGTGCATATTTCATGTTTCCCCAATGCTTCCAAAGTCCAGCCACAGGAATGGGTGCAGACTGGGCCTTCTGCGAGGGGGCAGGGGGCTTAACTAATGCTCAAGCTGCAGTGACTACCGGCGAGGTGTGCCACAGAGTCTTGCACAGGGACCATGAGTTTACTAATGGCCCGGCACCCTTGCCACAGAATATTCATGTTTTGGGGGCTGCTGCTGGTGTCACATTAGCTGTAAACATAAACAGAGAGAGGAATAGAGATTAAGTACAGGTTACTGAAAACAGCCTGTCTGGTGCAACAAACAGTAGTGGTAATAGATTTTTGTCATCGTCGTGATGATGATGATGATGATGATGTCTCCAGTTTGCAGACTGGTCACATGCAGCTCCATACGTTACCCTGACCTGTACAAGTCTCGTCTATTCTGAATAAGAACGGCAACCTACATTCTTTTGAACCTGCTTACTGTATTCGTGTCTCTGTCTCCCTCTAAGATTTTTACTCCACACACTTCCTTCTAATGATGAGTTGTTGATTCTTGATGTCTCAGAATGTGTCCCACACCCTATCCCTTCTCTTAGTCAGGATATATCACAAACTCTTTTTCCCACAATTCTGTTGAGCACCACTACATTAATTATATTGTCCATTTCCATCATTCGTCTGTAGCAACACATTTCAAAAGCTTTCATCATCTTTTTGTCTGCAGTCTTTAACATCCACATTTCACTCCCATAAAATGCTACACTCCATACAAATGCTTTCAGTCAGGACTTCCTAACATTTAATATTGAATGTCAACAAATTTCATTTCTTGAGAAATGCTTTGCTTCCCATAACTATTTTGAATTTTATATCATCTGTACCTCAGCCAAATAACAAAAATCATATACTACTTTCATTGTCTCATTGCCTAATCTGATTCCTTCAGCACAGTCCGATTTTATTAGACTGCCTTCCATTACCCTTGTAAATGTCGATCTTATACCCTCTTTCAAGACACACCCCTTTTCAAGACACTGCCCATTCTGTTCAATTGCTCTTACAGGTCCTGTGCTGTCCGGTCCTGTTACTATGTCATCAGCAAATTGCAAAGTTATTATTTCTTCTCCATGAACTTCAATTCCTTCTCCAAGTTCATCTTTGCTTTCATTCTCAGCTTGCTCAATGTACAGATTGTACAACAGTGGCCACAATCCTGTCTTGCCCCTTCTCAACCACTGCATTCCTTTCATGCCCTTCAACTCAACTACTGTCTGGTTTTTATACAAGTTGTAAATAACCTTCCGTTCCCTATATTTTACTCCTGCTACCTTAAGAACAGTGTATTCCAGTGTATACTCAAAAGCTAAAAACATAGGTTTTGTCTTTCCTTATCTTCTAGGATAAGTCATAATGTAAGTATTGCCTCATTTGTTCCTGTATTTCTCCTAAACTGAAAATGATCATTACCAAAGTTGAATTCCATCAGTTTTTCCATTGCTCTGTAAGTAATTTGTGTTAGTATTTTCCAACCATGACTTATTTAACTTTTAGTTCTGTAATTTTCACAATTGTCTGCACTTTCTTTCTTCTTGAAGTCAGATGGTACTTCACCTTTTTCATACACCTTGCATACCAGATGGAACTATTTTTTCATGACTGGTTCTCCCAACGTTATCAACAGTTCAGACAGAATATCTTCTGCACCAGGAGCCTTGTTTCAACTCAAATCTTTCAGTACTCTGTCAAATTCTTCTCACGATATCTGTTCCTCCTCTTCATTTCTAGAATATTGCCTTCAAGTTCATTTCCTTTGTATAGGTCCTCTATTTACTCAGTCCATCTTTCAGATTTTTCTTCTTTCCTTAGCATTTGTTTTCCAGCTGAGCTCTTGATATTCATGCAGCTGCTTTTCTTGTCTCCAAACGTCTACTTTCCTGTTGGGCATTTCTAAATTTTCTCCTTGTTATATATTTTTCTACTGTCTTGCATTTGCACACTTGCCACTCCTCCTCAGCCAGTGTGCATTTTCTGTTAACCTCATTTTTCAACTGTCTGTATATCCTTTTGCCTGTCTCACTTGCAGCATTTTTATATTTTCTCCTTTCATCAATTAAGTTCAGTATCTCCTGTATTATCCAGGGATTTCGATTAGGCCTTGTCCTTCTGCCTATATGATCATCTGCAGCATTCACTACTTAAAGCTCTATCAAAGCTACCAATTTTCTTCTACTGTATTACTTCCCCCCCCCCCCTCCCCATTACATTCAATCCTTGCCTAATGCTCCATCTGAAACGTTCAACCACTTATCGTTCCTTCAATTTATCCAGGTTTGATTTCCAGAATTTTCCACCATTCTGCAGTCTCTTAAGTTTTAAACTACAGTACATAACCAATAAGTTATGGTCAGAGTATATATCTGCCTCTGGATCTCTCTTACAGTTTAAAACCTGGCTCCGAAATCTATGTCTTACCATTATAAAGTCAATCTGGTACCTTTCAGTGTCTCCTGGTCTCTTCCACATATACAACCTTCTTTCATGATTCTTAAACCACGCGTTTGATACGATTAACGCAGATTGTGGGTAATTATTTTTAGTTTAATTTTTTCTCAGTAGCTATTAATTACCTTCATATGACTGTACAAGATCATTATTAGTTCCCCCCCCCCCCCCCCACA
Source organism: Locusta migratoria (assembly GCA_026315105.1). Taxonomy (NCBI): domain Eukaryota; kingdom Metazoa; phylum Arthropoda; class Insecta; order Orthoptera; family Acrididae; genus Locusta; species Locusta migratoria. Next base: position 125,316,638 of record CM048744.1, on the reverse strand, counting down.
ATCTTGCCATTAGTTTTGCAATACTGCCCTTCTTTCTGGAATGATGTCAAAGTGAATGTTTTGGAATTTTAATATGATAAATCATTATTATTAAAACAACATTTAAGATGAAATATATTCATATAAATGTCTCAAAAATTGAAGAATGTTGAAGAAATACAAAATCAACTACAAGGAATTCTTCAATATCTTCTGTATGAACCTCAACTTCGCAGCCATATCCAACCACTCTGCAATCGACAATACAAACTAAAATTGATCTGCAGTGGCAGCAGGCTATTCACAGAAATAAAATACGACACTGGGCAGGAATTCTTACATGGAAGAATGAAAAAGTAAGCTGCCATTTTCGTCCAGGAAGGACGTCAGCACTATCTGGGTTAAATTGTGCTCCTTGCAAAATTCTACCAGGCGATCTGTTTCCATTTCTTTCCCCCAGTCCATATTCACCTACTCCATTTCCTTCTCATCCCTTTCCTACTACCGAGTTCCAGTCCTCCATCACAATCAAGTTTTCGTCTCCCGTAACTGCTGGATAATTTCTTTTACCTCCTCGTACACTTCTTCAATCTCCTCATCAGCAGCAGAGCTAGTGGGCATATAAACTTTTACTACTGTGGTCAATATTGGCTTTGTGTCTAACAATGCTATGACAATGCATTCACTATACTGTTCATAGTAACATACCCTCATTCCAATTTTCTTATCCATTATTAGGCCAACTCCTCCATTACCAATAACTGATATTTTATTTACAACCCTGTACTCACCTGACCAGAAATCCTGTTCATGCTGCTACCAAACTCTACTAATACCCTCTATATCTAACTGTAACCTACACCTTTCTCTTTTCTAACTTACCTCCCCATTTAAGGTTAGAACATTCCACCCACTCCTCCAACATGGCATTGGCCTGTGCCATCTCCAGCAGATACAATTCAGCTTCCTTATCACACACTCATTGTGCGATATCATCGTATCATCGAACTACTCCTCACATGTAAGAACAACGACAAATCAAAATGTAAGACATACCCCGTATGTAAAAGTTAAGAGAATGTATTTTTTAATATTAAACTGTGTATTCTATATATAACCGTACTGTATGTGCAATAGTGAAGGTGTATCTGAGGAGAGAGCAGACAAATGTACAGTTACTGAAGAGGGACAGCAGCTTTTCAGTAGTTGCAGGGGGCAACAACATGGATGATTGATTGAGTTGGCCTTTTAACATCAGCTAACGTGGCTTTGCCATAGAGTTACTGCAAAATGTAGCTCTAGGTGCTGGCATCCTCTCTGTAAAATATTCCAGAAATAAAATAGCCCCCCATTTCGATATCCAGTTGGGGACTCCTCAGGAGAATTTCATGAGGAAATACAACACTGGCATTCTATGGATCAGATCATGGAATGTTACATCCCTTAATTGGGTAGGGAATTTTGAAATTTAAAAAGGTTATAAATACAAAATCAGTTGGGGGTATTACAGGAGTAGGTCTAATTATAAATAAGAAAATAGGAGTGCCAGTAAACAACTATGAGCAGCTCAGTGATCGCGTTACCGTAGTCAAGAGAGATATGAAACCATCAACAACCAATGCAGTACAAGTTTAGATGCCATCTAGTTCTGCCAATGACGAGAGCAAAGAAATGTATGAGGAGGTAAAAGAAATATTCAGACAGTTAGGGAAGAGGAAAACCGAAGTGGTCAAAAAATAATTAAGTTGGTTGCTTTATCATTTTTAAATATTTTCATTTTTTTAAATATGTGATTACCCTAGAATTCGCAACATTACTGAATGGCGGCCATTTTTATTTGTCAGCATGCAACCATTTTTTAGTTTGAAGATGTTAGCAATAATTTTAATATCCCTGCACTTAGTTAACTTGCAGCATTGCAATTGACATGACTGTTTTAGAATATACAATATACCCTATATTCAAGAATAACCAGGCAAAATGACCTCCAAAGTTAATATATCAAAATTTTCGGAAATCCACTTTTTAGCCCCAAAAATAACAACCAAGGAGTGATTTACCAGAGTCCATTTTTGTCCTCTAGTTAGATATCAAACTAATAGCCTTATATAGAGCAAGAACACTCGCAAATGTTTCCTTAATTTTTTATGGATTTTTGAAATTTGATAATTTTCATTTTTCATGAAGTTTGGAGTTAATTATCTCTGGTGGGACTGAATATAAAAGTCTGATTTGTGCACAGTTTGTACACCTTTATGATACCAAAGTACTATAACAATTTCAACATTAATATTTGACTGAACAAAGATAAATCTTTTTTGAAAATTAAGAAAATTCACATTACACTACAACCCATCATATGGCTGTTGCCTTATATGTGCTATTGGTTGGTTGTAATCAATTATTTGAAGTGAAGATTCTGAATTATAAACAAAAACTAGAAACATTACCGAAATAAACATTTATATGATTTTGACAGATGTAAAATAGATATTTTCAATTAATGCCCTTGCTAGATGCGATTTAAGTGGGTGTGAGTTGAGAGACAAAAAGACCCAGAAGTTTTTGGAAGATGATGAATATGGTAGAATTTGCCCAGGTTGCAATGGCAGCAAATGAATTGTTATTAACTGAATTAAAATAACAATAGGATAAATGACTATTGCCATCAAATTTAAATGAATTTCATGTAGTTTTCAAAACTACTCAACCTGAAAGTGAAATTGGAAGGTCAAAATTAAGTGGCATTCGCCATAAATGATGTATTTTGGCCACCTCATCAGGAACACACACTGTATGCATTTGTTTATATCATCGTGTTGTCACACAGATGATTACAGGTGAAAAATTCAAAATGGTCTGTAATGCTAACAGTTATGCTGAATGATGGATTTGTGTGATAAATGCCCTGGCAAGGATACCATTCATCAATCTTTCAATGAATATGAGGAGGAAATGTCTGACAATGTTACCATCAAACAGTGGACACATGTGACCAGGCAGAAATGATAACAGTGGTTAAATCCCAGGAAGAGTACTTCGAAACTAATTGATGAATTGAAAAAATCTCAAGAGTCACCACTATGTTTCCAAAATCTACAGAAAGGTTTTGAAGGACAAAAAGTATAACTTCAAGAAACCGAATGTGTTTACCTAGCAGACTTGGCAGAAAACTTTATATTTTCTGTTCAAGATGAGATACAAGAGTGCAATTGGGTCAGTGACCAAGCTTCCTTTTATTCTGTACTTGAAAAATAAGAAAGATGAAGTTTTAGTTTCTTCAGTTTGCATTCTAAGTGACTAATTGGAGCACAGGACTTTGGCTGTCCACGTGTTTCAAAAGTATGTAATGAATTACATAAAAGACAAGTTGGCCAAGTTTGAGAAGCTCATATACTCTTCTGGTAGTCAATACAAGAATAAAAATAATTTTCAATGTTTTGGTAAGGTGAGTGTTAACATCCGTCGTGTAATTAATAAGATGCATCTTTAACCATTAACTATTTATTAAATCCTTAAAATCTGCTATTTCAGACCTGGACCATCATCATAGATAAACCATACAAAAGTACAGAATAAAAGTAATTAATGTACACAATAAAAAGAAAGTAAGAAGCAAAATAGCACACACACAGGATGGAAAAGTGAAAGTATCAGACTACTTAAATTGTGTTACAGGGTATTAAAACAGGTTAGTCAAAAGCATTAAATATAATGAAATAAATCTGGCTGGGAATAGCAGGAGTCAATATTACCAAAAATACAAAGGTCATACTGGATTATCCGATTAGTCAAACATAAAATACCAGAATGGACTGTATATAATAAGGAGTGCACTGTGCTACTTGAACACTCCAAAATTGTATAATCATATTTCTATAGCATAGGTTCAGATACCTATGCTATCGAAATATGATTATACAATTTTGGAGTTATTCTTAATGAGTGTACAGTATCTTTGGTTACAGCTGAAGTAAACAAAGTCACAAAGTGCAGTCATCAACAAGTTTTGAAGAAATTGTTGCATATGAAAAGTTTACGTCAACAAATGAAATGTGATACAATTTAACACAGCCTCCAACATTAGACATTATCCACATAAATACGTCATGTTATTTGTGACCAAAAACAAGAGTGATCATTATCTCAGAAATGTGGTTGTTATGTAAACCTTTTTGAGATGACGATCACTCTCATTTTGTCGCTAAAAAAGTATGGCTGCCTGCCGTCTATAGATGTCCTTGTTCAACGTAAGAGTGATGGTACATTAGGGCATGCTGTGTACTACAAACCTACACATACAAATTTGTATTTACATGCCAGTGGCTGCCATCACCCTTCACAGACAGCAGGCATTCTCAATACTTTGATACACAGGGCACATCGTACATCCAATCGTGAGAACTTGCAGTTGCAGGAGGGACTCAAACACCTGAAGAATATTTTCAAAGCAAACGGATATACCAAGCACCCAATTCGCTGAGCATTCAACATGAAACCTAGTATGCAGATACGTCAGCTACAAGATGAAGAAAGCAATGTCTTCAAATCAAGAGCTTTTTTGCCTTACGTTGGTGCTCTTTCGTTGAAATCACAAGGCAGGTTATATCAGATTCCATGTGAAAACTGAAAATTCTTATACAGTATCTATGTCAGACAACTCGCACTGTTCACAGAAGACGTATTGAACACCAAAGATACACACATTTGTTACAACCAGACAAGTCATCTGTGGCAGAACATTGTATCAATATGGGTCACTCTATGAACTACACTGACGTGAGAATTTTAACACCGACATCTTCCTTCTAGGATTCCATTTTTTAAGGAAACAACGGAGATCAGATTAGCAGAAAACTTAATAAATAGAAGCTCTGGCTCTAAGTGTAATGAAATTGTAGATACGTCACAGTGCTGCTGCCGCCAAACGTACATCAATAGGTGAAATGAATAGCCGATTGCTTCCACCACGGGGATCCACACATGTAAGCGTACATACCTCTTTGTCGCCAACCAACATATGTGACCTGCATGTGCCGTGCTGTCGCACTGGTCGCACCTGGCATCTTAGTGGCAGTAATGCGACTCATCCTGAAGATGGCCGAATGTTACTTGGCCAAAATATTGGAAGAAACTGAATTCGCACAGCTGCATGCCCGAAATTTATTGGATTATACAATAAGCCGTGAAAAGCTGAAAATACTTTTATTCTGTACTCTTGTGTAGTTTATCTATGATGATGGTCCAGGACCAAAACTAATCAATTTTAAGGATTTAATAAACAGCTGATGGTTAAAGGTGCATTTTATTAAAAATAGTTTTGTTTCATCTTTGCCATAACAAAGTAGATTTTGGGATGGAGGCCAAATGGCACTTTTTGGCTCTTGCCGTGGTAAAAGTGCATGCAATGGAGTACGAGTTACTCTCACACGATATGCATAAAGCCAGCCTACAAAGAACAACCACAGACCAAATTCTTACAATATAGGACATGTCTATCTTTTGCAAGGATAAAGGCATCACCCATTTCCTTGTCAAGAATGAAGATGTAGTTTTAAATATAAAAACAACACTTCAAACCAGGTTTGAAAACCATATAGCAATAAAAGGAACAAGGCCAGTCCACAAATTCCTTGACATTGTAGAAAATTTAAGTTGATAATATGAAACATCATGAACTGAAATTTACAAGATTTGCTGTGTGTCTATAGCACTGAATGACCGTGACATGTTTGTATGATTGACAATGGTGACCTGCAGATGTGGGAAAAAATAAGTTTGGAAAACATTATGTCTTTGCACAGTTTTACTGCCCTGCTGGACCAAGAACATAATTCAAGAAATGTACTAGTGACATTGTTTGTATACCGTTGCAAAACAAATTAAGGAAACTTTCAGGTTTGAAGTTACCACAGCAAAAGTAAGGTCTTATTGTGTATCACGAAAGCTGTATTAGGTCATTCCTTGTCAAATCAACAAATGAAACCATCGTTTTCAACCTTACCATCTTGGATTTAAATGAAATTAAGTATGCCTATAGTACTCATAAATAGTACCACAAATTAATTTTTTCACATTTTTCTGACGAAAAGTTAGCGAGTAATGGACCTTCGAAAATAGAATAAATGACAAATTTTTGACTCACGGCATAATGTTGTTTTGTTTATAACTTTTGATCTAATTAAGCTAGAACAATAAAATTTACTTCTTTGGAAAGTCCTTTTAAATAGCTTTTATATGGGACCACACATCATTAGTTTAATGTATATGTACCCATTGTTTATAAAACAACAATGTTGAATTAACTGAATTTTGAAAAACTGTACTTTTAAAATTCTCAAAAAAAATATATGAGAAAGATACACTTTACATCCACATATTCTGAAAGTTTCAACTTGGGATGAGCATGGGATCACTATCAAAAGCAATTTTACGATTACCGCGAGTGTCCAAAATCATATTGGTGAATTTCTCTTATTTTGCTACACATGAAAAGATTACAGTGTCTGATGATTTTGTTACATGGTACATATATTGTACTTTTGAAACAAGTAACTGATTATTAAAGTTCAGTGCTAACTATTTATTAATAGCTGTAAAACCATGGAAGGAGGGATGGAAAAAAAGGGAAGCTATCTCTTATTTTAAAGAATATATTTAAAATGATTCTTTGGTGTTACTCTCTGCAGTCTATTCAGTATTTTATCTCTCATTAAATTTACATACTATTAACATAATTAAATTTTTTTTACAGGTACTTAAAGAATAGAGAAGTAATATTGTGTATTATTGAATGTAGAAACCTGAGGCATTCAACTTCAAAAACAATTTTTTTTATTAGTTTGTTTAGTTGAGAAGTATAAAATTCCTAAAATTTCAGCCTTGTGCTGTAATCCATTTAATGAAAGGCGCCACAATAATCACAAGGAAAACTTAAGGCCTGTTTCACAATGGATGATAGAAAGAAAATCTTTCTTAACTTTAAATCAAAAAGTGTGTGACAAGTGCCACAAAAAAAATTGCACAAATAGAAATTTGTGATACGTCTAGCACAGAAAATGACAATGATCTACTGTGTTCTGTGGTGAAACAAGAGAGTGAAAAGGTTTTATGTGATAGTCACGTACACGACATTGCAGTCCGTTGGTGAATCACCAATTAAGAAGAAACGACTGTGTGAAGCAAAATATCCTAAGGAAAAACTAAGTAAATTAACTACAACAATTCAAGCAAAGGTATTATTGCTTCCTTCTGAAGAAGGAGAGGTACATGATCATGCAGAATCTGAGATGATAAGTCAGCTAAAACATAAATTTCATACATGTACATCTCGAAGTAAACAGATGGAAATTCTTACCATTTTACCTAAAAGCTGGAGCATTAAGAACATTCAATACGAATTTAACATAACAAATTACATGGCTTGAAGAGTAAAAGATTTGGTGAAGGCCAAAGGAATTTTGTCTTCACCCAATCCAAAACCTGGCAAGACTCTTGAACAAACAACTGCTGATTTGGTTAGAAGCTTTTATTGTTCTGATGAGATAAGCAGGGCAATGTCTGGGGGAAAAAAAAGATTTTGTGCTTGTGAGAGATAATGGAGAAAAACTGCAAGTACAAAAATGACTAGTTTTAAGTAATTTGAAAGAAATTTACACGAACTTTAAAGACAACCCTCCAGAGCTTCACATTGGATTTTCGAAATTTGCAGACCTACGTCCCAAAAATTGTGTTTTAGCTGGAAGTAGTGGTACACATTGTGTCTGTGTGTGTACTATTCATCAAAACTTCAAACTCATGTTGACTGGATGTAATATTCCTCAGCTGACAAAGGGTGAAGATAATCCAATAAAAACCTACAAAGACTGCATTGCAAGAGTTGTATGTAATCCACCATTACCTGCTTGTCATTTTGGTGAACGTAAATTCTGCCTAGGCCCAGAAACATTTAAGACATATTTACAAGATTTGTTGAATACTAATGATATTGATAATATAACTTATCAGCAATGGGTTTCCGTTGATCACACATCTCTAGAAACAGTCATAAAATCATCTGACAACTTTATTGATTGCTTTTTTGATAAATTAAAATCGCTTACCCAACATTCATTTGTTGTCAGTCAACAATCAACCTTCCAAAAGAGACTGAAAAATGAACTTAAAGAAGGCGAGGTTTTAGCAATCTGTGAGTTTTCTGAGAATTACTCCTTTGTCATCCAGGACGAAGTTCATTTCTACCACTGGACAAACATGCAAGCAACGATTCATCCCATTGTTGCTTATTACAAGGATGGGAACATACTCGAGCACACAAGTCTTGTAATCACATCAGAATGCCTAGCACATGACACTGTTGCTGTGCATTTGTTCCAATCTTACTTGATGGGCTTCCTGACTGTTAAATTTAGTAGAAAACCAAGAAAAATATATTATTTCTCTGATGAAGCAGCAGCTCATTATAAAAATAGGAATAACTTTATCAATATGTGCCATCATGAAGAAGATTTCCAAACTTAAGCTGAATGGCATTTTTCAGCCACCTCGCACGGGAAGGGAGCTAGTGATGGTGTTGGTGGTACAGTTAAACGACTTGCTGCTCGAGCAAGTCTGCAACGGCCATACAGTGATCAAATAATGACACCAAAACAACTTTATATGTTTGCCAAGGATAACATACGAGGAATGAACTTCAAGTATGCTACTAAAGAAGATCACAAAAATGAAGAAATGAAACTTACAGAAGATTTGAGAAATACTGCAAAATTATGTGACACAAAAACTTCACACTTTTATTTCTTTTAGCAAGGACAAAATAATAGCAAAAGTATATTCAAACTCTGATGAAAGTAAAATTGAACTGGTGACAGTTTCTGACAGAGATACAATAGCATTCAATGACATAAAAGGATATGTTGCTCATAATGGACAGTGGTGGTTAACCTGTGTACTTGGAAAACATCAGGAGAAGGACGAAATAACAGTTTCTTACATCCACATGGATCGTCACCATTTTTTACGTTTCCAAGTCATCCAGACATTCTTTCTGTAAGCAGCAAGGAAGTAGTGGCAATATTGAACACTCAAACTGCTACAGGACGAACATATAAGTTATCTGGTGCAGAAACATTGATTAGTTAGTAGTATGAAGAAGTGCACTAACAGGACTCCTATTTGTTAAAAGTAGTAGTTACTAACTGAATCTTTGTGTGTGTGTGTGTGTGTGTGTGTGTGTGTGTGTGTGTTTTCCTCTATATATATTGAAATTTTGTATTTATTACTTACAGAAGGATAAAACATATAATCTTTTGTCATTTATAAGTTATTTTTAATTTCCACATTTTACAACAACATACAGCTGCTGAGGAGTAGACCTAATATCTGAAATAAATTAGTTTTTACGAATTTTCAAAGTACCACCCTAAACATAAAATTGCTTTTCATAATGATCCCATTCTCATCCCAAGTTGAAACTTTCAGAATATGTAGATATAAAGTGTATCTTTCACATATATTTTTTGGAGAATTTTAAAAGTACAGTTTTTTAAAATTTGGGTAATTCAACATTTTTGTTTTTATAAACAATGGGTATATATATAGTAAACTAATGATGTTTGGTATCATATGAAAGCTCTTTAAAAGAGCTTTCCAATGAAGTAAATTTTATTGTTCTAACTTAATTAGAACACAAGTTATAAAGAAAACAACATTGTTCTGCGAATCAAAAAATTGTCATTTTTCCAATTTTTGAAGGTATATTACCCGGTAACCTTTCGGCAGAAAAATTTGAAAAAAATTAATTTGTGTCATGATTTATGATTATTATATGCATACTTAATTATAAAAATATCTGAGAGGGTCAGGTTGTAGCACTTGTTGATTTGACATGGAATTGCCCATATATTTCCTTATTCCTTTTATCACAAAAGCTTTCTGAATAAAGTGTTCTTAACATTCACCATCACCATTATGAGGCATCACATCTCAAAAATGTTAGTTGAAAATATCTATTTTAAATCTGTCAAAATAATATGAATGTTTATTTCAGTAATGTTTCCAGTTTCTGTTTATACGTCAGCACCTTAACTTCAATAATAATTGATTACACCCAGCCTACCTCACACATGAATTAGGCAACAGACATGAGTTATAGTGTAATGCGACTTCTCCTCATTTAAAAAAATTCATATCTTTGTTCAAAGTTAAATATCAATGTTGAAATTTTTACAGTAATTTAGTGTGATGTAGGTGTACAAACTGAAAAAAGAAATCAGATTTTTGTATTCAGTCCCACCGGAGATAATTAACTCCTAACTTTACAAAGAAATAAAATGTTCAAATTTCAAAAATTCATAAACAATTTATTGTAGTAGTTTATAATACATAACTAGAGAAATGTAGGTTGGCACCAGTAGAATCGTTCTGCAGTCCACCTTAAATTCCAGCCCTCTAAATTATACTTCAACAGAGTTTTTCGAAATGTACGTCGCCTTTCCTCCAATGACTCCCATTTGAGTTATCAAAGCATTTCAGTAAATACTCTCACACTGATCGAGTTCACCAGTTACAAACCTAGCTTCTATGTCTTCCTTTAGACCAATCTGTTTCGGATCCAAAACACTTTAACACTCAAGATGGGGTTGTACAAGCGTTTTTATATGCTGTCTCCTTTACAGACAAATCACACCTTGCCAAAATTCTCCCAATAAATTGAAGTCGACCATTCACCTTCCCCACAACTGTCCTTACATGCTCATTCTATTTCGTATTGATGTGCAGCATTACAATTAGATATCTGATTAACGCAACTGTCAAGCAGCATACTACTAATGCTGAAGTTAAACATTACAGAACTGTTTCTCCTAATTTATTCAGAGCAAACAATTTGTTTAAGAATCATGAAAGATGGCTGTATATTACTCATCAGCAATAACTTTATTATTATACTTGTGCTAACACAAGTGGAGAATATCTTCACTATTTGGAAGCTACTCATTTGTCTCCGAATGCTGCCAATGTTAAGCTGCACAATGACGCATGGGTATGTGAAGTACTGCTATAGGCTATACACTGAAAGTTGCAAGTAATTTCCACAAGCATTTGCTGGGGTGTTTCGTTTGGAGCAAAACTTCCTAGGGTATACTACTTCCAGTTGTTGGGACATGTAAACTTCAGGAACTTTCTGGACATAATTGAATAAAGGTATTAGTAATACTTTTACAGAAGTATTTCTGTTACAGCTACAATATACGAGAGAAAAGTGGAATTTTATATTGTCCTCCTCAAAAATGAGAGCAGCCACCACCTATTGTGTTCTAACTAATGAGTCAAAGTCATGATGAAACAAACACAAAAAGTAAATGTTAGGCTGAAGAAATGGATGCAGACTAATTCGTATGGATATTATCAAGGGGCACTTAATGAATGAACTGAAATAACATGACTCCATTTAGATCAAAACTTTTTTAGGGTTTCATATGCAAATTTCGAACATTTGTTGTCTGTTGTGGGTCAATTCAAATGAAGTGGTACAATAAAAATTAAGTTGGTTGCTTGACCATTTTTAAATATTTTAATTTTTTTATGTGTGATTGCCCTATAGTTGAAAAGTTCAATACAGTTTTTTAAAGTAATTTATCTTGCTCCTTTACTGAATGATGGCCATTTTTATTTGTCGGCGCACGACGATTTTTCAGTCTGGAGACATTAGAGAAAATGTTACTATCTCTGCACTGGGTTAAGTTACAACATTGAAATTTACATGATTGTTTTTAGAAAAGTATCCTCTACAACATTGTCTATTACACAAAATACCCTAAATTCAAAAATAACCAGTCAAAATGACCTCCAAAGTTTGGTATCCAAATTTTCAAAAATCCACTTTTTAGGCCCAAAAATAACAAACAAGGAGTGACTTATGAGAGTATTTTTTTCTGTAGTTAGATATCTTAGACTAAAATCCTGATATAGAGTAAGAACACTTACAAATGTTCCCTTAATTTTTTTTATGAATTTTTGAAATTTGAAAATTTTCATTTTTTGTAAAGTTTGAGGCTAGTTATCTCAGATGAGACTGAATATGAAAATATTCAATTAATGATGAAAATTCTCCTCAGAGATGATAGTATTGTTGAAACGAGATAGAATGGCTGGCCAGTACTTACCTTTGTGCTGTACCACCGACAGTAACACAAATGAAGAAACAGAAAAAAGGGGACAAAAAGGACAAGCTTTCGTAACACAGTTCCTTCATCAGGTGGGAGAGAAGGAAAGAAGAAAGGATGGGAACGGAAGGGAAAGGTAATTCCGAAAGCTTGTCCTTTTTGTCCCATTTTTTCTGTTTCTTCATTTGTGTTACTATCGGTGGTACAGCACAAAGGTGAATATAAAAATATTATTTTTGCACAGTTTCTACACCTATATGATAGCAACATGCTGGAAAAATTTCAACATTGATATCCGAGTGTGAACAAAGATACGAAATTTTGAAAATGAGGAAATAATTCACATTACTATACAACTGATCTTATGGCTGTTACCTATTCATATGTGAAACTGGTGGAATATAATCTATTATTATTGAAGCAAGGTACTGAATTATATACAAAAAGTGGAAACATCACTGAAATTAACATTTATGTTATTTTGACATACGGTAGTTAAAATAAATATTCTCAATTAACATCCTTCGAGATGCGACTATTCCTGAACCTGGCGGTAAATGTTAAGAACACTTATTTCTTCTGACAGCTTCTGTGATACAGAATAAGAGCTCCCAGTTGCTGTGGAAGTTCAAGCACTGAAATTTTCCTTAAAACATTTTTCATTGTTTTCCAAACTTTGTCACTATTAGATTTCTTGAATGATGTTCTTGGGCCAGCAGGGTGGTAAAAATGCACAAAAACGTCATTGTTTTCCAAACTTATTGTTTCAACCTCGGCAAGCCACCACTGTCCATCGTACACACGTGCTACTATGTCATTCAACATTAAAGAGAGAGATATAATTTTACTGACACGATGATACTCATAAATTTCCGTTTCTGATGTTACATAGCATTGAACGAAGTTTTCTGTAACGACAAGGAATTTGTGGAAATGCCTTGTTCCTTTTATTGCTATACAGTTTTCAAATCTGGTTTGAAGTGATTTCATACGCAGAATCACTTCTTGCTTGACCAGAAAATAGGTAATGCCTAATATTATCCTTGAAAAGGCATACATGTCTTGTACTGTGAGAATTTGGTCTGTGATTGGTCTTTGTAGGCTGGCTTTACTTCACGTTTTGTTGTACCTCCTACTCCATCACATGCATTTTTAGCATGGCAAAAAAGGCCATGCAGCCTCCAACCCAAAGTCCACTTTGTGGTTGCACAGATTTAAAAAATTCTTTTTGTTCTTATACTGACTACCACTTCCATCTGAAAAGTATATCAGTTTCTCAACCTTGGGACAGTTTTCTTTTATGTAATTAATTACATACTTTTGAAACACATGAACAGCCAAAGTGTTGTGCTCCAAGTAGTCACTTAGAATGCAAATTTAAGAACTGCAAACTTCATCTTTCTCATTTTTAAAGTAGAGAATAAATGGATGCACTGTTGCCTGGTCATTGACCCAGTGGTACCCTTGTATTGCATCCTGAATCACAAATTAAAATTTTCTGCAAAATCAGCTAGCACTATGCAGTTTCATAAAGTTGTGCTTTTTTGTTCTTCAAAAACTGACTTTGGATTTTAGAAACATAGTGGTGACTTCAGTTTTTTGTAAGTTATCAATTAAAGATTCCAAGTACTCTTCCTGAGCTTTAACCACTGTTATCATTTCTGCCCTGTCAGTTGTGACCCACTGTTTGAAGGTAATACTGTCTGGCATTTTCTCATCATATTCGTGACACAATTCAAGAACAGTTTCCTTACCAGGGCATTTATTACACAAACTCATCAAGCAGTCATAACTGTTAGTGTCACAGACCATTAAATCTAGTAACTCTTTGTAGTTAAGATCACTGAGTTTTGCACCCGCAATCATCAGTTTGACATTTTGATGATATAAACAAACACATATAGAGTGTGTTCCTGAGGATCCAGCCAAAATATACCACTTTGGGTGGAGGTCAGAAAATTTTGACCTTCCAATTTTGCATTCAGGATGAGAATTTTTGAAAGCTACATAAAGTTCGTTTAAAGTTGACAGCACTAGTCGTTTCTGCTTTGTTACTTTAACTCCATTTATAACAACTCTTTTCCTACCTTTGCAACCTGGGCACATTATACTGTTTTCATCACCTTCAAAAAACTGTTGGATCATTTTTAATTGTTTCTTCACTTATACCTACTCCTTTCCTAAAACTGGAAGAATGCCTTGCACTTTCACTAATTTTCGGGTTAGGTTAACCAAATGATGAGAAACATTGAATTCATGAACTATTTTTTCTCTTGACCATGAGTCAGGGAGCAAACTTAAAATTTTAACTTTTCCTCTTTACATGTCACTGAACATTTAATTTTTAATTTCTCTATTAAGCTCTATTAGTCTGAAATTTGTTGTACCTTATTTTCAACAGCTTGTTTTCTTTTTCTGCTACTTAATTTTATTATTTTCGAAGCAGGAGATATGTCTAAATTAGAACAAGCAAATCCGAATTTGCTAACAGCTTCCTCATTAGGAATATAAATCATTAACAAGGTTACATGATTCTGGTTCTGGATTCACAACAAATATTTTTTAGTAACTATTTCACAGGGAATTTCCAGGAATCACATCAAGTTTCACTTCGGAAGATGTTTCAGTCTCGCATAACCAGGACAAATGTTCAAGTTTTATTTCCCTCAAACCTTTAGTAATAGGCTTTTTATTAACTTTAAGTGGATCACAGCACTTTTTTCCAAAAATGTAGTTTTACTTCAGAATATATTTCTTCTCATGATACTCGCACACTGATGTTACAGAAGAACTTGCTCAAAATTTAAACAAAGTATTTCTAACTTCATCAAAGTCAATGACATTTTTCAAGTTTTTTGAAACTGAACCATAAACTGTTTTGTGACACGCTTCACTTATCTGTCCAACCCGCACTGTTCATCCATGTTATTGCATTCCAGTTAATCTCTCAAAATTAATTACAAATTACACACAAAACAAGGCACATAACACATTCTACACTCTTGATGAAGTATGTACATCCACTCTAACAGAGGTTTCAGAACAGACTGACTACAACAATGCCACAATCAGCAATAATATACTTATACAATGCCACACCCAGCAATAATGTAATTCTTTATTGACAATAAACCTAAACGTAAATGGGCATTTTTGTTACCATAGAACACAACTGAAAGCTCCTGTTGATTAATATTGTATTATTAAAAATAATTAAACTAAATGAATATTGTGTGATATATTTAGTTAACACTATGTCACAATTAAATTTTATTACAATGAAACAATAAACCATTTAAATAGGCAACAGCCATAATAACTGTTTTAGCGCCATATGAATTATTTCCTCATTTTCAAAAATTCATATCTTTGTTCATACTCAGATATCAGTGTTGAAATTTTTACAGCATGTTGCTATCATATAGGTGTACAAACTATGCAAAAATCATATTTTTATATTCAGTCCCATCTGAGATAACTAGCCTCAAACTTTACAAAAGATGACAATTTACAAATTTCAAAAATTCATAAAAAATTAAGGAAACATTTGTAAGGGTTCTTGCTCTATATGAGGCTAGTAGTGTACAATATCTAACTAAATGAAAAAATAGACTCATAAGTCACTCGTTGTTTGTTATTTTTGGGCCTAAAAAGTGGATTTTTGAAAATTTGGATACCAAACTTTGGAGGTTATTTTGACTGGTTATTTTTGAATTTAGGGTATTTTGTGTAACGAACAACGTTGTAGAGGACACTTTTCTAAAAACAATCATGTCAATTGCAATGTTGAAACTTAACCCAGTGCAGAGATATTCAAATTTTCACTAATGTCTCCAGACTGAAAAATCGCTGCGCACCGACAAATAAAAATGGCCGTCATACGTGCAAGATAAATTACTTTAAAAAACTGTTTTGAACTTCTCAAAGATATGGCAATCACATATAAAAAATTAAAATATTTAAAACTGGTCAAGCAACTATCTCTGTACCACCTTATATGGATTGACCCTTATATAACAGTATAGGGAAATTCTGATAACCATCATACCAAGATATGACCTAGCAATATTTTATTAATGTAATGCATTTACATTTACAGTGACATTCAAAAATGTGTGAAATTTATAAATGAATATTTAGTTTTCCCTTCCAGTGTAATAAATTAATTGGTAAATCCATTTCTTTCCTCCTTGGCTAGTGCTTTAAATTGTGCATGTTTAAAGAGTAATAACAGTATTTTTGATTCGGTGTGTTTCTCTTAATGCTATTCTCCTTTTCAACACTATCACTTTGCACCAGTAAACACACAAATTCTGCACATTTGAGCTAAACTTCGACAAACTGGCAATGTGGCAAATACCGGGATGAATTTTCATTCTGATGTGAAGAGTGTGCTGATTTAAACACCCTGCTGCATTGAAGCTGTGTGCAGTAAACCAAAAATCAGATTCATAGTGTTGTACGTTTGACATTCATCTGTTTCCATTTTTCATTATTTTTGATAGGTACATACATATAATAATGCAGCTGTAGGTTTGTTTTGTTTTGTGGTTTTAGGACGCACAACTTCTCAGGTCATTAGCACCCAGTTCGGAACAGAGATTCGCTAGATCTCGAAAAAATTTACAACTGCCAGAAAGAAGAGTATCAAGAGAAAGCTAAATCAGAAGGATAAAGAAACAAATAGAAGGGTTAAATATCCTTTGATAAATTAGCCATGGTGATAAAACATAGAACTCTAGCAGCTACTCATGTGTCATCAGCTAAAAGTTCCTCCAGAGTAGACGGCAAATTAACGGCTACACATATGATTAAAAGTGGGACAAGACAGTAAAACATGTCGCACCGTCAGCAATTCACCACAGGAGCACAGCAGTGTAGGGTCGACGGTTAGTAAATGACGGTGACTGAATCAGCAGTGACCGATCCACAACCGCCAGGATGACCTCCTCTCGCCGAGAGGGGCATGAGGAGGTCCTCTAAGCGGTCGGGATCAGTTTTACGGTTCTCAGTTTATTGTCGTGGAGTGAGAACCATGAACAGTGCCAGGACGACACAAAACACCGGCAAAGAGTGCATTGAATATTGTCTGATGGGACACAAAAGGTAGCCATGTGAGGCAAAAAGAGCTGCTGCCTTGGCCGCAATGTCCCGCACACCCACATGGCCAGGGACCCACAAAAAACAAACGTGGCAACCATTATCTGCTAGCAACTGAAGGGAGTGTTGGATTCGGTACATGACAGGATGGGTCGAGAAAGCGTCCCTAAGACTCTGCAGGGCAGTAATGGAGTCGGAGCAGATGGCATCAAAAGGATGGCGGTGACGGCCGATGTATAAAACAGCCTAGTGGAGGGCAAAAAGCTCAGCCGTGAAATTCGAGCACCGGTCAGGGAACTTGTATTGGAACAGATCATCCCTGACAACAAAGGCAGATCAGACACCGTCAGTGCTCTTGGAACCATCAGTGTAGATAAATATGGCATTATTGAACCGCGAACAGAGTTCGACAAGCCTCGAGAGATATACCAAACCCGGAATGCTCTCCTTGGGGAGCGAACTAAGTTCAAGGTGGGTGTGAACCTGGGCCTGATGCCACGGTGGCAATGGGCTCTCGCTCAACTGAAAGGTGGAAGGGAGGGTGAAATCGAGCCGCTGAAGCAGGCGGTGAAACCACACTCCACGTGGAAGCAAGGCTATCGCAGACAACTGATACTGGCGATCGAGGGAGTCATCAAAGAATGAAGGATGATTGGGCATCGACAGCAGTCGGCATGCGTACCAACACAAGAGTATGTCACGCCGAAAGGTCAGGAGTAGTACAGCAGCTTCGGCATAAAGGCTTTCAACAGGGCTGGTATAAAATGCACCGGTTGCCAGGTGTAATCCCTGATGGTTAATGGAGTTGAGACGGTGGAGAATGGATGGCCGTGCAGAAGAGTATACAAAGTTTCCGTAGTCCAGCTTCGACTGAACAATGGCCCAGTAGAGGTGAAGCAGGACGGTACGATCCACTCCCCATGATGTGCCACTAAGAACATGAAGAACATTAAGGGATCGGGCACAATGGGCAGCCAGGTAGGACATGTGTGGGGACCAGCAAAGTTTCCGATCCAACATTAGGCCCAAGAATTTTGTTGTCTCCACAAATGGGACAGCAACAGGGCCGAGACAGAGAGGTAGTGGAAAAAAATTCCTTGTATCTCCAGAAGTTGATACACACCGTTTTCTCAGTGGAGAAGCGTAAGCCGTTCGCAATGCTCCAGGAATATAGGCGGTCAAGACAGCGTTGAAGACAACGCTCCAAGAGACACGTCTGCTGAGCGCTGCAATAAATTGCAAAATCGTCTACAGAAAGGGATCCGGAAACGTCAGCTGAAAGGCAATACACAATCGGATTGATTGCAATGGCAAAGAGAGCCACGCTTAGGACGGAGCCCTGTGGCACCCCATTCTCCTGGCGAAAGGTATCTGACAAAACAGAGGCCACCCATACCCGGGACTTGCAATCCGCCAAAAATGCTTGAATAAAGAGAGGGAGGCGGCCACGAAGACCCCATGTGTGCAAAGTGCTGAGAATGCCTGCCCTCCAACTTTATCAGCATCTCAATATGAATGGAATCGGGCCCAGGAGCAGAAGATTGGGACAGGGCGAGAGCTCCTGCATGGTGAAGGTAACATAACTTTCACGACTGAAAGAGTGGAAAGAAGGCGGCCGTGCCTCCTCTGCCTGTTTGCGAGGGAGGAAGACAGGGTGGTAATGGTCAGAGCTCGAAACCTCCGCAAGGGAGCGGCCCAAAGCATTGGAAACATCAGCGGGATCCACAAGGACCGCTTTCTCGATGGTCAGGCTAGAAATCGGGGAGTGGACCTTGATGCCGGATAAACGGCGTAAGCCACCCCAGACAGCCGAGGAAGGAGTAAATCGGTTAAAAGAACTGATAAAAGCAGTTCAGCAAGCTTTTTTGCTGTCTTTTATAACACGACGATGTTGCGCTTGCAGTTGTTTATAATTTATACAATTCTCCATCATTGGGTGGCAGTGGAAGGTGCGTAAAGAACGTCGCCGGGCTCTAAGAGCATCGCGACAGGCTGCATTCCACCAACGGACCGGGACACAACGTGGAGAAGAGGAGGTACAAGGTATGGAATGTTCGGCAGTGGTGAGAATAACCTCTGTGAGGTATTCAACCTAACTGTCACAGCCGGGAAAATTCTGATCGTGAAAAACAGCCATGGAAGAATAAAGCCCCCAGTCAGCTTTAGAGATGTTCCAACTGGTGGAACGAGGAGATGGGGTATGATGCAGAAGGTGGATTACACAAGGGAAATGGTCACTCAAGTACGTTTTAGAAAGTGCGTACCACTCTAACCGATGCGCAAGCTGAGGAGTGCATATCACGAGGTCCAAGTGGGAATAAGTATGTGTTGTGACAGAAAGGAAGGTCGGTGCACCGGTGTTGAGGCAGACAAGATTGAGGTGTTGGAAAAGGTCCACCAAAAGGGAGCCTCTAGGACAAGGTGCGGAAGAGCCCCATAGGGGGTGGTGGGCATTAAAGTCGCCTACCAGCACGAAAGGTGAAGGGAGCTGGTCAACGAGGTGTAGCACATCTGCCCTAGTAAGGGAGGATGACGATGGCGAATAGATATTACAGAGGGAAAAGGTGGATAGAGTGATGCGGATGGCAACTGCCTGTAGGTGAGTATGCAAGGAAATGGGATTGTAATAGACGTCATCCCGAATGAGCATCAGAACCCCTCCATGGGCTGGAGTACCTTTCACAGGGGGCAGGTCGAAACGCACAGAGGTATAGTGGGGGAAGTCTGCATGATCACATGGACGTAACTTAGTTTCTTGGAGACAGACTAGAAGCGGGCAGTGCAATCGAAGGAGCAGTTTTAACTCCTCCCGATTGGAACGAATGCCGCGAATATCCATTGAAGGAGCTCCATGATAAAAAATGAGAGAAGGAAAGAAGGAACAAGCAAACGGGGTCACCTCAACAGCCACTGAGGACCGTACTTTGAGGGAGCACTGCTATCGCTGCCTAGAGGCAGAGAATCACGTTCCATGGGTTCGAGTGACTTGCCTGCCACCTTCCCGAGTTGATCGGTAGGGGTAGCATCCTCCGCCGGTAAAATGCCGGTTGCCCGGCTAACAATAGTGCGTCCCGGCGAGACAGAAGATGACCGGGGCCAACTACTGTTGGGCGGCATGACGGATGAGTCACACCTCAACTGGGAAGGAGAGGAACTCTTTTTTGTTGGCTCTTTTGGGAAAGTGACGGTGAGAAGAGGCAGTTGACAGTAGAAGGGCCTGAGTACGGAGAAAATCTTCATGGACAGGTTTCTTTTTCGAAGTCCGGGCATCTTGTTTAGGTGCCCACGGTTTATTAGAGGTTGACGAAGAATGAACTTTAGAAGCAGCAGGAGGAAGCAGGGACGTGGAAGGGCAATCTTCGGGCTGGCCGATCGCACAACTGTATCAGCGAAAGTGAAATCACAGGTCTGCGTACCTGCACCCTTAGTAGGTCGAGTGGAGGTGAGGACCTTACTGTATATGCCCGCTGGAAGGACAGTGGGCTTCCGACTCGCCAACAACTTTCGAGCAGCAGATGTTGAGACCTTTTCGTCTTTATACACAGGACAGTCTCTAGAGGAAGCAGCATGGCACCAATGCAATTAAGGCAACGAGGGGACAGAGGTGGGCAATCATCCTCATGGGCGTCCCTACCACAAGTGACATATTTTGCTGTATTGGGGGAAGATTGACGGGTGTGGTTGAATCTATGGCATTGGAAACAGCGTGCAGGGTTTGGTACATAAGGGCGAACGGAGATAACTTCATATCCTGCTTTGACCTTGGACGGGAGTTCAACTATGTCGAACATCAAAAACACAGTACGAGTTGGTGTCAACTGGTTATCGACCTTTTTCAACACCCTATGGACAGCTGTTACACCCTGATCAGACATGTAGTTTTGTGTTTCTTCATCTGACAACCAGTCAAGGGATCTCGTGAAAACTACGCCCCGTGACGAGTTGAGTGTGCAATGCGCTTCTACCTGGACAGGAAATGTGTGTAGCAGCGTAGTCCGTATCAGTTTTTGCACCCGGAAAGCACTATCTGCTTCCAGCAACAATGTTCCATTGCGCTGCCGCGAATAGGTCTTAACAGAGCCAGCAATCGCATCAACACCTTTCCGAATTACGAAAGGATTTACAGAAGTGAAATCTAGACCGTCTGTTCAAGAAACAACTAGACATTTTGGAAGATTACCTAAAGTTTTCTTAGGCTGAGGTGAATCGAACTTTCTTTTTTGGGTCAAAGTCACAGTAGAAGAGAAGGAAGTCATTGCGGAAGTGTCCCCTGTGATTACCGGCGTCTCCGATGGCGTGCTCCTTCCTAGTGGGGGCCCTCTCTGAGGGCTTACCCACCTTAGGTGACTGTTCGCACCCCAGGTCACACATCCTAAGAACGGACAGAGGAACCAATCGGCATGTTCGGAAGGTACCAGCTCGGGTAATCACCCCTCGCTGGGCCTGGCCTTTACCAAGGGGTACGTAAGTGCCCTACTTGTCTACCTGGAGAGGGGAATTACGCATTACCCTGTCACCTGCTACGCATGATAATGTGTGGGTCAGACTTCAGACTCACACAGGGAGGAAAGAAGAAGAATAGAGGAAGTGAAGAGAAAGAAGAGTGTCTCAAACGCTGAGACTAAATGAGGAGGAGAGGAAGGCTAAAAAAAGTACAGCAAGGGGAAAAAGACAGAAGTAAAGGTTAGGAAAGGAAGAAACCAAGGAAAAAGAGAAACTAGGACAGGAAACCACCCAGAATCGCAATGGACGCCCGTCTCCGGGCTAAGGCATGAACCGGGAGGGAAAGGTGGTGGTGGGGGGGGGGGGGGGGGGTGCAGTATGTGTAAGCAGAAGTGGCTCGAACGCAAATGCAAGTTTGTAGAAGAATGTATAACTAGGGGGAAAATAGATACTGCTTACAGGTAGATAAGAGTCATTTGTAGACAAAAAAAGTAGTTGTATGAATATCAAGAATTCAGATGGAAATCAGTTGTGTGAAAAGAAAGGAAAGCTGAAAAAGAGTATATAGAGGGGCTTTGCAAAGGACATGAACTTCAAGGCAGTACTGTAGGAAGGAAAGAGAAAACAGATGAAGATGAAATCAGATATACCGTACTAAGAGAAGAATTTGACAGAGCACTGACAGACCTAACTCAAAACAAGGCTCCTGGAGCTACTGATGTCTGGGAGAACCAGTCATGACAAAACTATTTCACCTGGTGTGAAAGATGTTTGCAACAGGCAAAATACCCTCGGACTTTAAGAAAAAATTAGTAATCCTAATACCAAAGAAAGCAGGTGGCAGACGTGTGTGAAAATTACAGAAACAACAGTTTGATGAGACATGGCTGCAAAATTTAACACAAATTATTTACTGAAGAACAGACCTTTGAAAATATCAGTTTGGATTCAGGAGAAATGTAGGAACACATGAGGCAATACTCACAACCTATCTCAGGGGGTAGATTATGGAATGCCAAATCAACATTTTTAGCTTTTATAGACTTGGAAAAAGCTTTTTCCAATGTTGATTGGAATAGGCTTACAAATTCTGAAGTCAGCAGGGGATATAGGAAATGGATGGTCATTTACAACTTGTACAAAACCAGATGGCAATTATTAGAGTATAAGTGTATGAAGGTTGTTTGGTTGGGACAGGGGGACTAAACTGATATGGCTATCAGTCGGGTTCAGTGGGGAGGGGAAGGACTGAGGATAGGAAAAGAGGAGAGGGGGAAAGGAAATGCAATCCTGGTAGTAAAAAAAGGAAGGAAGACTGCAATAGCTCGGGGCCCCATGCTCGCCATGCACATACTCACAAAAGAACTATGAGCCTCCTGGGAAGAGCATTTTTGAAAAATAGAAATTTGTTAACATTGGATACTAATTTGATTGTAATAAAATATTTTCTGGAGGTATTTGTGAGGAGTGTTGTCTTGTACGGGAGTGAAACATAATAAAAAGTCCAGAGAGAAAAAGGATAGCGGTTTCTGAAATGTGGTACTACAGAAGAATGCTGAAGATTAGGTGGGTAGATTGTGTAACTAGTGAGGAGGTATTGAACAGAATTGGAGAGAAAAGGAATTTCTGGCACACCTTGACTAAAAGGAGGGCCCAATTGGTAGGACACATTCTTAGACATCAAGGAATCATGAATTTAGCATTGGAGGAAAACATACGGGGTAAAAATTGTTGAGGGAGACCAAGAGAGAGATACAGTAAGCAGATTCAAAATTGATGTTTGTTTTGTGGTTTTAGGGCGCACAACTACTAAGGTCATTAGCGCCCAGTCAAGTTGTTATAGTAGCGTGGAAAGCTGCATCAGGTCAATTGAAATCCGCAATCTGACCCATCGGCTTTGACCAATGACATCACATCTGACTTAATGCTGATAGTTTGTTTACAAGCAGAGCATAGATTATGGATTACTATTTTGAGTTTAAGAAGTGATCTGTAGCTTCTCCTCTGATAATTAGGTATAGGTTAACAGAGGGGGGGGGGGTGTCCCCTCCCTGGGTGTGTGTGTGTGTGTGTGTGTGTGTGTGTGTGTGTGTGTGTGTGTGTGTGTGTGTGTGTGTCCGGGGTGGGGTCTCCCTCCCCCCGGCCCCTTGTCACCGGATACTTTCCGGGACTGGAGCGGACTCTGAATGTGGCTCTCCAGCAAGGATACGACTTCCTTAAATCCTGCCCCGAAATGAGATCCATCCTTCCCACTCCACCGAGAGTATCTTTCTGCTGCCCACCGACCTCTGTAACCTCCTCGTCCATTCCTATGAAATCCCCAAACCACCTTCCCTATCCTCTGGCTCTTACCGATGTGACCGCCCCCGTTGTAAAACCTGCCCTGTGCACCCTTTCAGCACCACTTACTCCAGTCCAGTAACCCGGAAGGTGTTCACAATCAAGGGCAGAGCCACTTGCGATAGCACCCCACATGATTTACCAACTGACATGTTTGCACTGTGAAGCATTCTATGTGTGAATGACCAGCAACAAACTGTCCATTCGCATGAACAGTCACAGGCAGACAGTGTTTGTTGGTAATGAGGATCACCCTGTGGCTAAACACGCCTTGGTGCACGGCCAGCACATCTTGGCGCAGTGTTACACCGGCCGGGTTATTTGGATACTTCCCACTGACACCAATCTTTCAGAACTCCGGAGATTGGAACTTGCCCTTCAGCATATTCTCTCTTTCCGTTGCCCACCTGGTCTCAACCTCCACTAAATTTAAATTCCCATTCACCATCTTGAACATCTTTGCCTTGGTTCTCTGGACAGAGCCTCTGCCTCAACTGTTATCTCTGTCCAACCTCTTCTTTCTACAAATGTCTACCTTGTTGTGTTTGGGTGTGGGTGTCTGTGCACTTGTTTACCTTTCCTTTTCCCCCCTTAAGGTATGTCCTTCCACTCCTGGGATTGGACTGACTCCTTTTGCACTTCCTTCAAACTCGTATCCTTCCCTTTCTCCCCTCCTTCCTTCCTCTTTTCCCGAAGAAGTGACCAACGGTTGTGAAAGCTTGAATGTGTGTGTGTGTGTGTGTGTGTGTGTGTGTGTGTGTGTGTGTGTGTGTGTGTTTTGCCTATCGGTGAGCCTGTGCTTTGGGTAAGTCAAACGATCTTGACAATATGTAATATGATCTATACCGTATACCACTTACGGTATTATCATCATTCTATCTGTAATGACACAGGACAGGTGAAACAAAATATGAGTGTTCTACTGTAGCAGGGAGCATCGGCAAAGTAACTCTTGTGAGGGGATGGACAAGGAAAACCCCTTGGCTTTCTCTCACATCCCAGGCCAGTATTGGATCTACTCTTGCAACAAGGCCTACCATAGCCTCGCATAGGGTACACTCTACAACAAAGTAACTTTTGTAAAGCCCTTGCCTCTCTGGGGTGTTGTATGTTCCTGCCTATACTCTACAACCAGTTTTTCCCCTAGGAGGGATGCATACACATAACAAAATAACTCCATGCCAATGTGGAAAGGGGTAATGTTTCATAAATAGGCAAGACATTGGTTGTAACTGCTGCTGGATTGAATACAAATCTGATATAAACAATAACTGCAGGGGAAGTGACAATTAATATGCAAATACTGTGCAGGAAGTGTTTCATTATAACCAATTGTTATACAAATATTCTGCTGATATTGGGAGAAGTGTTTCGTTATAATTTGTTTAGGTTGGCGAGAGAAATTTGTTATAAACAATTAATGGCTACAGGGAAAGGGATATTTAATATACAAATTTAATAAAACATTCTGATGCTTGAAGGCTTGTTATAAACAGTGTGGAATGATCTCTTATTTATGACGCTGGGGAACTGCAGCCCAGGACACACTAACAGATTTTTCTCGCCAAAACTTAAAGAGTCCTTCTCTCCAAGGCAAAGCAGCATTTTAATTGGCCCCCAAGGAGAGGCACAGGTGGGGGTGGAGAAATGCATGACTTCAGTGACAAGTGCCAGGGGGAAAAGGGATGCAATGACATATCTGGAAGTCACATGACAAGAAGTGAGCCCAGCTCTGTCACCTTCCCACCGAGAACTGACTTAAGGTACACTCACTTGATAATGAAAAGTAGCACAGAAATTATCAATCCAGTTTCACAGCTTCAGCACAGAAAAAAAGGAATTAGCTTATTAGATATGAAACCAGAACACCAAGTCAAAACAATTTTTAATAGTAATTTTAAATAACTTGGAGAATATTGTCTGAAATGCTTCATGGATGGTACTTGCAACTATTAAATAAATAAATAAAAATCAGTGTAATTTTACCATTTTCAAGTTTGCTGTTACACTAGTTTCGTGCCTGAATTTCCAGTGGTTAGTTTTGTTATATTTGGAAAATATATGCAATGACTTTCCATTTCATATGCCACTTTCACTAGTTTCCTAGCAAATGAAACTAATACCTTCTTCAAAATACAACGTGTCTCATGAAAGATGCCTGCCAGGTATCCGCGGATCGCACAGTACGGTTCCCGGCTGCTGCCATCGCATCCACCGGCCACGGCAGCGCCCAATTCTCAGACTATTGTGCTGTGGGTGCATACACTGAGTTAAAGTCTAAAAAACATTTCCATCTGAGTAACCGAAGCTTACCTTTATTTGCAGTAGATGTTAAAAATGATGTCCATCTATGGAAAGAGCGGTCTGACATCTCTTTTACCACATTTGCGAACACTCGACAAATTTCAGCTGCCAAAATCTGGGAAATGACTAGTAGAATTCTGTCTTCCAACTCTTCGAGTGTATGGGATCTGCTTTATTTTTCTGATGAATCATGGCTGCATTTGTCAGGCTACATAAATTCACAGAACAATCGACGTTGGTGCTCAGAAAATCCAACATCATCTTCATGATGTGAAAAGTGGAGTGTGGTGTGCAATTAGCGCAAGGCGAATAATTGGGCCAATCTTTTTTCACGGAACAATTCTGACAGCTATGTGAACAATATCCTGCATCCATTTTTTCAAGAACTTTCACCCAATGAAAAGCTGTATGGTTATTTCACACAGAACAATGCAAGACCACACCTGCCAATGCTTCTATGGCAGCAATACAAAGTGTTTTTGATGATACCATAGTTGACTGGCCTCCTCGTTCTCCAGCTCTAAATCCCTGTGACTTTTATCTTTGGGAAATGTTAAAAGACAAGGTGTATACAAGCAATCCCCATACACTCAAAGAGTTGTAAGACAGGATTCGACTAGTCTTTTCCCAGATTTCAGCAGACGAAATTCATCGGGTGTTCGCAAATGTGTTAAGAGATGTCAGGCCTCTCTTTCCACAGAGGGACATCAATTTGAACATCTATTGTAAATAAAGGTAAGCTTAGGTTACTCAGATGGCAATGTTTTTTTAGATTTTAACTCAGTGTATGTGCCCACGGCACAATAGAGTCTGAGAATCGGGCGCTGCCATGGCCGGCGGCAGTGGCTGGGAGACGTACCGCATGATCCTCAGATGCCTGGCAGGCGTCTTTCGTGAGACACCCTGTATTAAATGCCCCAGCAACAATACAGTGTGACAATAAAATAGTAGGAAAAGGAGATGACAAGCTGAGAGTCAATGCAGGAATACTGAAATGAGTAAAATTTTACCTACCATCCTGGTGCCCTCGTGTGATTATGTTGGCAACATCAACAAAACAGTAGGAAATCTTTGTCAGTATTCTTAGACATCCACATAGAATGACTATTAGCATCTTGTACCGACCATTAAGTAAATAATGCAGTTCCCACTCATTAAAAGTAACTGCCCTCGTAAAACATTTAATTCATAACAAAACATTTCTGTTGCCAGGCGATTGCTTATTGCCAACATTATACCGTAAAGTTGCAATTTCAATGAGAATGTAAATAAAAAATAAAAGTTGTGGTAACAGGCTGACCTTTAATGTAGCTTGATGCCTACACTGAAAGAAATTTTTAACGTAAGAGAAATAATAGAGGTAAATTCAGGAAGTCTGTTTTACATACCAGAAATATCTTGCATGAGAATTTTGGTTGATACAGTGCTGAGGGTATTAAGGTAACAACTGGAGACGTGCAAAAATGACCAAGTCCTGTGCGAGTAAAATACGTTTACTTAAATGACTGGCATACATACAAGTGGGTTCTACACACCCAAGAAGGATACTTTTACATTACGGTAAGTTACGTCGTCAGTCTTCTGGCGCGTTCTTTATAGCAACTGAAAACTAATCTGTAAATAACTATTGAACACAATATCGGTAAACAAACAATTATAAATACGGCTAATAGTTTTAATATACTAAGTCTATATCATATATATTCAAATAACCGCCACAAGGCGGAGCGGCGCGCCACTTGCCACTGTGCAATAACATTTTTTTTTACGATGTTACAATTTGATTGGTTGTCTAGGTTAGTGCCATCTTGCGTACGGGAATCTTTCGTTACGTCCGTTTCACGGTTCTTCCACAATAGCTCACAATCTGCAGCAATTCATGCTTTCAGCTGACTGCATCAGAGAACTAGTACACAAGACATTAATAGATCAATCGCGATATCGCTTCAGCAGGGTAAATATGCGTTTACATCATAAAACGATTACAGAATCAACTAAGTCTCTCCTAACCACAAATAATAAAGGACACGCCTTTAGATTCTATTCTTTGCACGTAAACTTTACACATCCTAAGTGTCATTCTCCTGCTTGGTGTACCATACATCGTTAATTTTCATTCCTTTGCATCAACAACCGAATGCTGTAGCACCGAGTTAATATTCACAACCCATTATCAAGTTGGTTAAAAAACAAAAACCACGAACCCTTATAAATCTTCACTCTTCATCTGCCCGCAGTGGAAATATGAACTGCAGCTGAAAGGTCCTGTGAAGACCAGTGCAAACAAGTAAAAAACATGCGGCCAAACTACACTTCCACCACATCTAATAGGATAAACTCTCCGGCTTTGACCATTGACGTCATAGCAATAGAAGTTATTACTGAATAAATGCCATCAATATACATTACGAAACAAAAATTAAAGAAAAAGAAAGTTACACGTATGTAGTGACTGGTTTTCGATGTACTTTTCGAAATGACACTATGGTAGCAAATTATATTCCCAAACACATTTTATGAACTTGTCTGTGACTAAGATATGACGAAATTTCTCAAAGCTGACGTGTTGTCTCCCGTGCTTCACTTGACCCGAATTTGGAAATTAAGTCTCACGTAATATTCAGCATACAAACAATACACTTTCATAACCATGCTACAGTGAATGAGTGCAACAAATTGCAAATTCATGGCTATTTCCCGTTGCTGTCTAAACAAGCAGTGCACAGGGCAGACGTCAATACAGCATTTTAATAATAACAAAGACACAAAAAGTAGCTCAGTTGTTGATTTCTGCACAGCTGTTAAATACTTCCTGATGACATGAAGTTACCCAAAAGTGAAATAAAAAAAGAAGTCCTGTACCTGACTTCCAACTAATCTTCAGTGTCCCGTAAACGGCAAGAAGTATAGAACCGTGAATCGAAAGCTGTTAGGACTTAAATATACTTTTGGCATTAAATTAAACAGTATCTGATATAATGACATAATTTCCAAACTCCCGCGAATGCTAAATGTACACACCACACAACTTCCAAAAACCGACCAAAGATGTTTATCATTTAAAGCAGTACTACAAAATGATTTGGCTATTTGGAGCACGGGGTATATCGTAACCCCCAACAGCACATTAATTAGTGTATTACATGAAAGTCTTCTAAAGCTGGATAAATACAAAACTATAATTGATAAGGCTACTGCACCGTTTATAAAGTTGGTAGGAAAACAGAAAAGTATTGCATTAATGTTGGCTGACCTGAGACAGTAGTTTATGCGCTATCTAGACCTTTCACCGCGGAGCTGTACGTAAACAGTAGGAAAATTTTGACAAAAGAACAAAAATATTTGTTTCGATCAGCTAGTGATTTGTAAATACGTAATACCCATCCCATAATGGTATGATTTCACGAAATCTATTCATAAGAGACAGTAAATATTAGTTTGAATTTTGTAGGTTAGTGTAATTTACTGAATCATGTGCTATTATTAAAGAGCGAAGATTGGAGATAGAAAAAAATTGACAACTGCATGTGATCGTTTAGTGTAGCTGTTTGCTGTACCATTACGTATTTATCATGTTTGTACAAACTTGTTTATGTAGACGGTAACATTTTTCTGTGTGTTTCTGCAGCATAAAATATCTCTGTTTCAGGATGTATTTTTAATGATCAGGAGAAAAAAGCTCACAATTTTTACAGATGCAAAGGATACAACGTCAGTTCACGAACTTAAAAAAATAATAGAAGGTAAGTTACAGGTCTTATCTTCCAGTAAATATTTATTTGCCTCGCAGGCACTACAATTACTTGATGACAAACACCTCGAATAATATTGGATATGTTGTTTTCAATCACTTGTTATAAGATTGCAAAAGGGGGAAAAAAAAAATCGGAATATTATGCTTGGGCAATGAAGTCTAGACCTAGTGGAAAGAACTTCGAATCAGTTCTGAAGATTTTTGTTTTCCATGGGACACAAGCACAATTTTGTACATCGATATTTTAGGTTTAAATGAAGATGTATTTGTATCTTCATGTAGGCATTAATTTGATGATTATGGTAGTTCAGCTGCAGTACATGCCAGGATAACAGCCATTACATCATTTCTTAAATTTTCTGTCTTTGGTTTGTTATTTACTGGAAGTAAAATGAAAAAACATATATGATGTTTGTGCTTTTTCTAGTAGACATTGTTTAAAGTACAACTTAAACTGACAACTAAGGACTTATGTTTGTTGTCTGCATGTATCTAAGGACTCTTGATTATTCCTTGTGTATGAGAGTACAGAGACATTTTATATTAATGGTATTCTGTTTTATTTAGTTATAGTAATGAAAGAAGGTATTATTTATTTGGCTCATCATCTCTTTTGGCCAAGGAAAAACTGTGTCAGTATTAGTGTTGTGGATAAAATTTTACGACACTTCTCGCCGGGCTCCAGTGCTTATGTTGGCAACAGATGAACAATGAAGTGTATAATTGCATCAATATTTTTTCACGAGCTACAGAGTAAATGTTATTGCTGCTCGTTTCACTTGCAGCAAATTTAATACTGTACCTGCTCTATGGTCAACAGGTTCTTGTATGTACCCTTGTTCATTCAGAGAAAAATAATTTTCGTTTTAACTGCAGTTGTGAAAGGAGTGAAAGTATATCTGAATAAGAATACAATTGGTGTTATATAACTATCGAGTGGTAGCATGTTTCAGCACTTTTGAATGATGATTGTATAAAATCATTTTTGTTATGTGATATTCATTGACATACATTCAGCAATAAACATCAGTTTTGGAGCAGTTGTGTTCCATACCGCATAAAAAAGACTAATCTTATACGAATGTATTTACCAAAACTTGTGGTTTATGAAATCAGACAGCACAATTTTGAGATGAAAGTGTTAAATTTTATTTATGGTGTTGGTGGCCTAGCTTGTTGATGTTGGCAACAGATGAAACTGGCAGGAATTGTGTGACATTCTCATTAGACAATCACTCGACAGTGTAGCAGAATGTTTGACATTTAATGTTTTATCACAATATAGCCAAAGAGCTAATGCTGACAATGGTATGTGACCTTTAAGATACCATAACTAATTTATTGACCATACAAGAGTATCGTACATACAAGAACCTGTCAACATTAGACCACAAACAGTATTAGTATTCCATTAGATGAGATTAATACCTGTTCCATATATTATAAATACGACATTTCATAATTATGTGGTAGATGTCAATTTAATAAATGGTCTCTATAGGGTACATGACGCTCAGTATTTGAAGTTTTTTTTTTATGTCTATTTTTATAAGCAAAATTTCTAGGTTATTATCTAAAAATTCATCTAGAGTGCAGAAGGAGTTGCCATTCAGAAATTCTTTTAATTTCTTTATTTACTAGTTGGTTGGCAGTAATATTTTGATGCTACTTGTTAAGTGACCGGACACTTTTGTGACAGCATAACTCGCCCCTTTATGTGCTAAAGTTAGATTTAACCTTGAATAACAAATATCACCCTTTCTACTAGTGCTGTAGCTATGCACACTGCTATTACTTTTGAAATGTCGCATTGTTAATCACAAATTTTCTAATTAAATTTGTATATTGTGAAGCTACTGTAAAGAACCCTAATTCCTTAAATAAATGTCTGCAGCAGTTATGCTGATTACAAGTTTTGTACAATGAATACATTTTTGACTGATGACCACACAGTTTGGTTCGATAGATTTATAAACATTACAATACATTTTTACTCAATGTTGCATTGCCGCAGAATATGATCCCATATGAAAGCAATGAATGAAAGTAGGCATAGTGAGATGATTTACTGAGATGTATTTCACCAAACTTTTCAATGGCCCTGATAGCATAAGTATCTGAACTCAAATGTTTCAGCAGATGTTCAATGTGTTTCTTCCAATTCAATTCCTTACCACCAAACTATTTTGAATATTTCGCCTTAGCTACAGATTTCTGTTGAAAGTCTATATTTACTAATGGTGTCATGACGTTTACTGTATGAAACTATATGCTGGGTTTTATCAAAGTTTAATGAGAATCCATTTGTAGAGAACCACTTAATATTTTTTTGAAAGACATCATTTATAATTTCATCATTTAATTCTTGTTTGTCAGGCATGATAGTTTGTACCATCAGCAAAAAGAACTATCTTAGCATCTTAATGAATATAGGATGACAAGTCATTAATAACATATATTAAGAACAGCAAAGGACCCAAGACCAAACCTTGTGGGACCCTATTTTTGATAGTTCCCCAATTAGTGGAATTAACTGTTTCTTGCATATTATGTGAACTGCTTATTTCGACTTTCTGCATGCTTCCAGTTAAGTATGATGTAAATCAATTGTGCACTGTCCCACTCATACCACAATGCTTATCTAGAAGAATTCCAGTCCAGTTATTTAAGATTACATCAGTGAAGGCATATACAGCATTTTCTGTTGAAAAGCTTTTCTGAAAATAAAACTGACATTTTGTTAGAACTTTATTTTTACTAATATGTGAAGCTAGATGAGAATGTGTACCTTTTTTGAAAATTTTGGGTAAAGCTGCCGGAAGTGAGATTGGACTTTCTTGTTGACTTCAGATTTATCCCCCTTTTTATGCCATGGTTTAATGCTAGCATATTTTCAGTCTTATCATGCAAAATACAATGCTTTAAAGAGCTATTACATATGTGGCTAAGAATCCTACTTATCGCTTGGAAACAAGCTTTTAGTGCCCTGCTGGAAATGCCATCAATTTCATGTGAGCTTTTTACTCTTGATACAGGTTATTATTTTCCTAATTTCTAGGGAAAGGTGTGTGGAATTTCAATTGTATCAAGTTATGTAAGTATGGCCTCTTCCATTAACTGCCTTACTACTTCTAATGAGCATTTAGATCCTATTTTCTCCACACTTGGAAATTAATCATTAAAACAGTTTTCAACTTTTTTTTTTAGTAAACTTTTCATATGCTTTGGTGGTAATATCATCTTCCTATGCTCTTGGTTGCCCTATCTCTCTTTTAATAATATTCTAAATTGTTTTAGTTTTTTAACAGAGGAACTAAGATAAAAGTGCAGTTTGAGTCCACCAGTGGTGCTTTATGTGTAGACATTGCTAACAGCACAATGAATGATGCAGGGCCGGCCGCAGTGGCCAAGGAGACTGAGGCACTCCAGTCACGGTCTGCACGGCCACTACGGTCGGGGTTTCGAATCCCCCCTCGGGCATGGATATTGGTGCCGTCCTTAGTTGTAAGTAGTTCATAAGTAGTTTGTAAGTTTAGGGACTGATGACCCCGTAGTTAAGTCCCATAGACTCTACAAACATTTGAACATTTGATTTGAATGATGCAGGTGAAGTTGGCCAATCAGGGGTGGCAATATGGTGGCAAATAAGATTCTGCATTTCCGGTGTAGTGAATTTGATGTTTCTTCACATGCACTACTTTTCCGTTCAGATTTGATACTTTCTTGCAAGGTAAATTGAAAGACGTTTGTCTCTCAAGTAATACAACTGACTGTAATTTTTCCAGTCTTTGCAATATGTGAATGATGAATCGTATTAAAATTAGTGTTCACTTCCCTAAGAAAAAAACAGATGTTGGGTAATCTGAAAGAATCCGGTTCTGCACTGGAGATTCGGATGCTACGATCCCTCACATACTAAAAAAAAGTTCTTGTTTAACCTATACCTAACCTTCTTAAAGCTATGTTCCAGATCACTTTTTAAGGAAAACAATGTCTTCACCACACTTTCAGGCTATTCTTTAACACACTATCGACAACTTCCAAACTAACAACAGGCCAGTGTAACTTTAAGGTTAGGTATAGGTTACATAAGTTTTTTCTTGTAGTAGCATCCGAATCTTCAGTTCAGAACTGCTCAGTAAAAGTAATTGCACTCATAAAGGCTGTAAAAGTCATGTAATTACCACAATTAAAATCACTGGTAAAAATAATTTTGATTACATAGTACAGCCAGAATGCAGCTTTTACAGGCTATTTCTTATTATACAAGGAACCTATATCCTCTACCACCTGGCTAAGACCTGCACTGGGCTTGAAGTTTGTGATTTGGTACCTGTCACAAAACTTTTCCTGCAAAATCTGACCCACACCTCTTCCATTGCTACTTTCTAGCAACAAAACTTTGCTCCTACTGTCTACTTTTTTTTAAAACCATTTATTTCTAATGAAAGTGTTGTTTCTCAACTACACCTACTTCTAAAGGAGCCTCTTCCTCACTTAACTGTGAGAGCATGACAGATCTATTGGTTGTGCCAATTGTGAAGCTGTCATATACTATAATCTCTGTGTGGCCACTATTCCCTGCTGCCACTTGCAACCTGTGTTCACCCTTCTCGCCCCTTAGCCGCATAAGTTCCTCCTTAGCACAAGCCGGTTCAACTTGAAGGGCTCTGTTCAACTATTTTTCTGTACGTTATTTTTTGCAAAATAAAGAAAGAGACTTGATTGCTTCCCCCATTCCCACACGGCTACATTCCCCCGAATGAAACCACTTGTCACAACAGTTGCATAGAACCCAGTGCTATCTTTCCTATGGCAGCTCAAATACTTTGCTTTCATGATTTTTCATGAGATTTACTTATGTGATACTGACAATATAGATTAACTACAGATACAAAGGGTTACTAGATATGCTTAGGACATTAAAATATGTGGGTAAGCATTTTATTAAATGCACTTAAAATTGCGGTATAACGCTAAATCTGCACATTCGCAAATTTGGCCTGTGAATATGCACAAACTACTTTTCACAATTACTGAAACAATACGCGGGGGGGGGGGGGGGGGGGGGGAACAGAAAAGAAAGAATAATTTTCAACTGTGAGCTTGAACAGCAGACTAATAAATTAGTTAACTGTTTTAAACTACGATAAATGCACGTAAAATTGCATAGAAGTGCTTAATCTGCACACTCGAAATTTAGGCCTAACAAGAACCATATGTAAACTTAAGTCATAGAATGACAGGGGACTGACAACTCAGCAGTTTAGTCCTCTTTAGACACACAACAACAACAACAACAACAACAACATAGAATGAGAAACATAATCTTTTCTGTTGACCATGAAGTAAATGGTTAAAGCTATTCCTGCATTGGGGTTGACAGGTTATTGTATGTACTCTTGTCTGGTCAATCAATTAATTATCATTCTAATGGGAATATTTCATTGTCAACATTAGGTCACTACACTGCCACCGACCTACATAAAACTTAACCATGTTTACGATTCATCACAACGTGTGAAAGCGAGGACACATTAAACATTCTATCTTATAACTACTTTCTCACGTAACAATTAAAACCAGCTGAATTCTGGTTGGCAGCCTGCATCCGTCATTGAGTACCTCATTTCCAGCCATTGTATCTGTTGCCAACGTTGACACGCTACGCCATCAACAGAGTAAGTAAAATTAAACCAATAAAATAGCAGGCTTCAAAGTCTGCATTCATTTTGTTGAGCTTGTTTTGGTGTGTAACTGTATCTAATGTTTAAATTACTTTCTCGGGTAGCCTGCATAGGGATGGTGTTCTTCTTTTTATTGTAATTATTATTTCTTCTGTAGACTTCCCATAGAATGAAACATGTCATTTCACAGATAATTGGCATTTTCTCTGTATGTTTGGCACAGTGGTGCCTATTTTAGTACAAGGACTAAGTTTACAAAAAGGTTGGAACTAGAATAGTTGCCAGTCTTCTTCCGAAATATTAAAGATACTCCATATACCCATGTCTTGCCCCTGCCCCCCCCCCCCTCCTCCCCTTTAAAAACTATGGCAAAACTGAAGGACGTGATTCCACTTACCTGTTTTGATCTATGACAGCATCAAGATAGCAGAAATGACTTATATCACACATAGCAAAATACAGTGACCAAATTAATCTCGAAAAACGATAAATTGAAACTAGGCCAGAGAGCTGTGGGTCTTGGGTTTTTTGGGATGGGACAGTCTAAAGTCATAAAAAAAAATGACAAAATTCCAACCGAAAATGACAAAAAAAACTATACATGGAATCAAAAAGTTCAATTGACCTATAATACAACTCAAATGAAGACAGTGATACCAATCACCCTTGTATGAAACCAGTAACATAAAAACAATATTGAATACTTCAATTCACTTACACTACACCTAAAAATCAAGAAAACAATACTAATCAACCCTTCCCCAAGTCCCATCAACATTAAAATGGTATTGGACACTAAATGATCAATAATAAACCTCAAATGAAGACAGAAATACCAATTCAACTTGCTCCTCCTCCCCCCCTCCCCTCCAATTGCAAGCAACATCCAACAAAGAAATAGTATCATAAATCTCAGTCATTTCAAATGTTCCGTTCTAACATAATCTTCTTCACCAAATCCACATTTTTATTTTCGCATTTGTTGGCTTTGCCATGTAACAACCAAAATGTTGCCTCCCAACCTAACCTAGACCGTGGGCTATGCTACAGATCAGTGTGTCACCAAAATTAGTTTCTCGCTTTTCACATTTGTTGGCTTTGCGAAAAGAAGTAATCACACCACACCATTATGATATGTTGCCAACCTACAATCACTACAAAAATGCCACTGTAGGGGACTGATGACCTAGCTGTTTAGTCCCCTCAAAACCAATAACAACAACAACAACAAGCCACTGAAAATCACCCTTACAGTAAACTGAACCTTACGCAAACATCCTCAATTACCACCCATGCCGCCGGCCGCAGTGGCCGAGGGGACTGAGGTGCTCCAGTCACGGTCTGCACGGCCACTACGGTCGGGGGTTCAAATCCCCCCTCGGGCATGGATATTTGTGCCGTCCTTAGTCTTAGGTAGTTCATAAGTAGTTTGTAAGTTTTGGGACTGATGACCCCATAGTTAAGTCCCATAAGCTATACAAACATTTGATTTAATTTGAACCACCCATGCCAACAGAAACTACACAACAAAAATTCAAAAAATTAAAGTAACAACTGACCAAAGGTATGCCCCACCATTCACTTTTCCATATAATCACCATCCAATAGGATACATTTCTGCCAACAATGATATAGTTTTCTAAAGCTGTCACAGAAGAAGTCGGCACTCTGTTTCTGCAACCACAGTTCTCTCATCGTCTTCAGCAGAAGCCTAATAATGTCCCTGCCGTTCGTCTTTCATTATTGGGAATAGATGTAAGTCAGACAATGCTAAATCTGAACTGTATGGAGTATTCTGTTTGGTCGTGAGATTCAGTCTCTGAATTTATTGTTGTTCCACTATCAAGGATACCGACATGGATAGCACTATCTGCACTTCAGGACACTGGTAATGATTTTTCCAGCTGAGGGCTGAGTTTTGAATTTATTTTTCTGGGACGAGTCTTTGTGACGATAGTCCATAGACTGATGTTTTGTCTCTGTGTTGTAATGGTGTACCCACGTTTCGTCTCCTGTCACAATTGAATGGAGAAAGTTATCACCTTTGTGCTCGTAATGCAAAAGGAGTTCCTGGCAAATTTCAAGTGTGTGTGCTTTAAATTTTTTATTTATTTACTTTTTAACATAGCTGCTATTGTCAGTGATTGATAAAACGTTGTGTATGTGCTTTCATTACTGAAGTCAGCAGTCAGGGTACCCATCATGCACAGATCTGTTATCCAAGCAAAGCAATAATGTGTCCCACATGTGAAATGCTGATTGTACTTGCAATTTCTCTCTGGGTGATAAGACGATCATCATAAATCAGACTGGCAACATTTGGTTGTGAAACTCGGTGGCTGCTGTCACAGGATGTCCAACACTTTGTTTGTCATGCAGGTTAGATGTTCCTGCCTTAACATCTTTAAACTTACTTGCCCAATGACACAAATGTACTGACATCAACACAATCACCATAAACCGCTTTCATTATGTGATGTATCTCCTTTGGGGTGACACCTTCTGCTGTCAAGAATTCAATGGCTGCACTCTGCTTAAATTGCATTGATCGACCGTCTGTGCAGGGTTCCATACTTTACACTGTAACAACACAACTGCTCAATGCTAAGGCTTTCTGGCAACTAGATCTGTAGAGAAGAGGCTACGGAACAAGCCAGTAGCTGCCACATACCAAAGTTGCCAAACATTGAAGATTTCGAAGGAGAAAGCATTACTTTTCAATCAACCCTCGTAGATGTCCCTTTCATGACTTTTGTTGGCTTAATTGTTTTCCGACATCTTGTATGATTAGATTAGATTAATACTTATTCCATAGACCATATATACGACATTTTGTAATGATGTGGAACGTGTCAGTTTAGTAAATGTTATCTATACCTACAATATTTTAAGAATTTTTTATTTACATTTTTTATTATTATTTACATTCTTTATTGTTATTTATTTATTTATTTTAAGTTTTATATTTATAATTCATCTACATTGTAGAAGGAGTTGCCATTCAGAAATTTCTTTTTAAATACTAGTTAGCTATCTGTCAGACCTTTGATGCTACTTGATAAGTGACCGAAGACTTTTGTGGCAGCATAATCACTCCTTTCTGTGCCAAAGTTAGATTTAACCTTGAGTAGTGAATATAACCCTTTCTCCTAGTGTTGTAGCCATGCACACTGCTATTACTTTTGAATTGGGTTGGATTGTTAATAACAAATTTCATGAGTGAAAATATATATATTGTGAAGCTACAGTGAAGATTCCCAATAAATGTTTGCAGGATGCTCTTGGGTGGGCTCCGGCAAGTATTCTGATTACGTGCTTTTGTGCAATGAATACTTATTTACTCAATGTTGAATTGCCTCAGAATATGATCCCATATGAAAGCAGTGAATGAAAATAGGCGTAGTAAGCTAATTTACTGTAATGTGTATCACCAAATTTTGCAATGACCCTGATAACATAAGTAGCTGAATTCAAAACATTTCAGGAGATCTTGACTATGTTTCTTCCAATTCAATTCCTTCCACATAAAAAAGCCCTCCCTTAAAGCCTGGCCACCTGTGGACGGCATATCTGCAGCGACAAGAACTCCCTTTCTGAATATGCTGAGGGTCTCACAAAGGCCTTCACAGACAGAAACAACCCCACAGACCTAGCCCACAAACAGATCTTCCATGCCATATCCTCACACATCCCAAATCCTCCCTCTAACACCAGTAACCATCCACAAAAGAGCACTCCCCTTGTCACCCATTACTACCCTGGACTTGAGCAACTAAATTGCATCCTTCGCCAAGCTTTTGAATTTCTGTCCTCATGCCTAGAAATGAGTCATCCTGCCCAAGATCCTTCCCACCCCTCCTAAAGTGGTGTTCTGTCGCCCTCCGAAACTCCATAACATCGAAGTCCATCCCTATGCCACCCCAAAAGCTGGCCTGACTGCCACAGGGATCATATCATTGTAGAAGACCCCACTGCAGCTGTCCATTAGGGTTAATGGCCACCACCAGAGTATCCAACAACAAGGTAGATCACCCTGTGACACAGCATGCAGCAGAACACATGCTTCATTTCAATGGCTGCTTCACAACCCGGGCCATCTGGATCCTCCCACCCACCATCAGCCATCTCTGAACTGCACAGATGGAGTTATCCCTGCAGTACATTCTCTGATCCCAAAATCATCCACGCCTCAACCTACAATAACTTCCCTTTTTGCCACATCTTACAGTTCCTACCTCTCTATCCTAAACCTCTCGTATTTTGAATGGTGGTGTGTGTGTGTGTGTGTGCGCTCGCACGCACGCACGCATGCGCGTACGCATGCATGAAACAGTCACATGTTATATATGACGTGATTAGCACACGTGCACTTGCACTGCTGTATCACACTGTCTGTTGGGCATGCCTACCCTTAACTTGTCCACCACTCCTGTTCATAGTTTCTGGCTCAAGTTCCCAGCACACTGCATGTGCAACAGGTTGAAATGAAATCGCAGGTAAACACTATGCCAAATGGGGCAAAGTGAATCAGCTGGT
The DNA here is from genome assembly GCA_026315105.1 of Locusta migratoria. Taxonomy (NCBI): domain Eukaryota; kingdom Metazoa; phylum Arthropoda; class Insecta; order Orthoptera; family Acrididae; genus Locusta; species Locusta migratoria. The sequence goes on along the minus strand of CM048744.1, from coordinate 125,276,331 downwards.
TTTTGAAAGTTTGGTTGGCACTGTTTCCTTGTGTAGGCACTGACTGCTCACTCCTCATTTTAACACCCAAATAAAAATAAAGTTCACACATAAATACACACAACAGTTTAATTAAATAAAAACTATGTTCGCTTCCAAGCAAGACTACGTAAATTATAGTCACTCACAGGTGTTTGCATTTTACAAATAATGATTTATTCAGTTTGGGCTTACATGATATTTGTCCCAAAAAATTTCGTAAAAATATATTGTCCAGTTTGTAACTGAGTATAAACAAGAAGGGGCCAAATCTCTAACTTCACTTCCCTAATTTCAAGAAAACATACAACTCCAAAACTGTCTCTTTGTGAGAATTCAAAGCTCGAACTTGTGTATGTAATCTCAAGAAAAGTCAAAGTCGGAATCATAACTAACTGCACATAAATCATGGAGTATGTCTTCACAACCACCAGACACAAAAGTTTCTAAGTCTTAACTAGATTCGTATGAACACCAAAATATAACCTTGAAGTTGGATAACTTGATTACTTTCTCCACACAAAATTTTTCTAAGTCCTCCAACAACAAAATATTTCTAACTTCTCGAACAGGATTTCTTCTAAGTTCCATTACAACCTCAGTTGGTGAAATATTTTGAAGTCCACCAAGGTGACACTTGGAACAATTTTCACAGTGGACGAGTGCAGATCCAACCCTCACCTCGCCAAGGTTGGATCAAGACCAGGGTTCTTGTAATTTAACCCGACCCAAAAAAAAAAACCATGTGTTAGAAAAACCCATTAAAAAAAAAAAAACACCGATAAACCCAAAAAAAACCAACTATACACACATATGAACATTTAATGACACAAATTGAAAATTCGAGGAACCATATTTATTTTAGCAACTATTAGGCACAACATATTATTTCCTTATTATATTTACAATAATTATTTAAAAAATGGTACAGTTAACACATTACAGTTGACAGTAAAAAAAGTAATCTTTCACCTTCAGCCACATACAATTTAGTCTTTTTGTAAAGAACGCAGAAACTTGTGTATCTTCACTAATTTCTCTGCTTTTCTCACTCCTAAATTGTTTCTAAGTTTAGACCAAACAAGTCCATACATGGAGAATATCCTTTCAATGGATGCAGTGCTGGCAGGGCAAGAAATAAGGCTTTTTATGAAACTAATGAAACCTCTTGGTAAATTTCCTTTTGTTGTCGTTTTCAGTTCCATTATATTCCACCACTTGACAGGGTGGAACTGAGTTATCACTGCCTCAGAGAACATAGTGGCAGGAAAATAGTCCTTATCAGCAATTTGAAAAGATAGAAAAGCTGCGATCTACTCTGGATGCACCTCCATGAGCCAGTTTTCTGCACACTCTTCTTGTTCAGCAGTCAATCTGCTGCCTCTGTATCTTGGATCTAACAAGTTGGCTAGATAATGAAACGGTTCAAGTGCTTGTTCCTTTCGTTTTTCTATCACTTTCTTATGTGGTTCCATATCAAGACTTTCTGATAGGTCAGTCCACAGTTCGACAGCTTGGGCAATATTTGTGCTGTCTGCCTGAAGTAGGTCCAGGACTCTACAAACCTCTGACAGTTGTCAGAGAAGATGATTGGCATCTTTATAAATTACCACATTATCCAAAATTTTGCTAATGTTAGCAGGGACTTCCTCGGAGTGCTCTGTTAAAATTTCTACATATTTCGAGTAATTATCAATAAAAGTTCGTAGGCAATCATGTTGGGAATTCCATCTAGTAGAATTGGGGGCTGTGGCATAAGGCCATTTTTTCCCTTTAACCAACCATGTGGTTGATGGTCGTTCCTAAAGTACTTATGAACTTCACAAATGTGCTTTATCACACTTGAAGGTATTACTTTTGCTTCAAGTAGATTAACATAATGGACCGAACAACCATATGTTAACAAGTCAGCAGGTCTTCTTTTAAAAGCTGTCGCATTTTTGTCATTTCATTTCGTAATAGATATAAACAATGAGTATGTAGTTAGCAGATTCTCACATTCAATGAGAGAAAAGGCAACAATTACTTTCAGAACTGAAATGAATGCACAAATTTAACATAAAAGGATGTTAACTCTAAGGATGAGCCTAACTGTCCAATTTGTACGTCCATGTATCCTCAATAAAGTGACTCTGGCTTCATCACAAGAATTTGACAGTATGAAAAGAACCCAAAAAACCCAATTTAACCCACTGGGCTGGGTTTAAAAAAAAAAAAAAAAAAAAAAAAAAAAAACAGGGTTGAGAAAAACCCGTATCAAGACTGACTTCAATATGGCGCATCCCCCCTTTTATACTCTCAGCTGAGCTGGACTTTCCCCCCCCCCTTTTTGAAAACTTTAAATCAGACTTATTAAATAAAAGTAAAACATCAATATAATAGGAAATTTTATCAGCTTCACAGTGCTTCTTTTGTGTACGTTTAGTGGTTTTCAAACTATAAGTATTTTTCAGTTGGTAGTTTGCAGCTTTGTGTGTGTGTGTGTGTGTGTGTGTGTGTGTGTGTGTTTTTATTTTATTTTTCTTTATTTTTTTATATCTATACTCCAATCTAGGCCATGCTGTACCCATCTCCACCACCATGACGCAACCTTCCTATCCAATCTCCCCTCCCCTCCCCGAACCACAGAATGTGATTAAAGTGCAGCAGCCGGAGGTGATGGATGTATGAATGTGTTGTGTGCCTGTGTGATTGCATGAATGTTCTATTTTCTGAGGAAGGCTATGGCCGATAGCTGAAAGTGTTGTATGTGTCTGTCTTGTATGTGCCTGTCGCGGCGTTTTTGCGGTGAGTTGTAAACTGTCCTTATTACTATATTTTTTACTGGTCTCCAACCTTTGTAATTAGTAGATTTCTTGAATGATATTCTTGGGCTCATCAAAAAATTTTATCTTAATAGAAACTGCAGAGATAGTACACCTTGTTAGCATTTAATTTACACTTCTCTTTGTTGTTTCGTTAATCACAACACCCAGAAATTTGAAAAAGTTCATCTCATTCAATACTATGTTTTCCAATAATACGAGGTGGCCTGTTCTCATTTTATAAATATTTCTCTTTATTATCATGTGCTGAGTCTTGTGGTCATTAATTCTGAGGCCTAATTTTAATGCTAGATCCTCCAGTTCAGTGATCAATTTCCATATTTCAATCTTGTTTCTCCCTATGACTACAGTATCATCTGTGTATGAAAGTACTTTTATGGTACTGTCAAAGGTGAATGCCTGTCGGAACTAATTTCAATGATTTAATAACTATTTCAAAGGTAGTATTGAAGAGAAGAGAAGATAAAGCAGTGCCTTGTCTTAAACCAGTTATGTCTTGGAAAGAATGTAAGAGATTTACCATTTATTTTTTCAAGCCCACTATCAGTACCGAAAGTCTTCAAAATGTAGGCAACAAAAATGCAGTGTGCCTGATAAATTTTGCTGTGTCATGTTAAGAAACATGAAATGGAAAAGTTGAACATTACTGAGGGAAAGGCTAAAATATAATATTGAAATTCAAAATATATTCAAACTTTTGGATAATAGTTCCGGTACACTTAAAGAGAAAAATGAGGAGATTGAGGTGAATTGAAATACACAGTGGAACTATATTAAATAGTGTATTCTATCAGCAGCTGATAGTTGTCTACCTAAAAAGAAAAAAGAACTGGTTTGATGCGACATGTCAGGAGGCCAGGAATGAACTAAGGGTATTCTGTACAGAATGGTTGCAGTCTAATAGGGCTCCTGTTATAGAGCCATCTACAAAGAGAAACAAAAATTCCAGTAAACCTATTAGAAAGATAAAGATTCAATATTTTAGTCAACAATTTGAAGCAATACAATATGAGCATCGAGATAACAACATCCGTAAAATATAGGGCATACAGTAGTTAATACTATAAAGAAAGGCTTCAAACCAAGAACAAAGCTCATGAGAGATCACAAGAGGAACTTAATGACTGAAAAAGAATGAACTCCTATCTCATTGTAAGGCATATTGTGACAATCTGCTAAACTGCTCTGATCCAGAATCACCAGTTGTGAAACAGAAGAGTCCTCATAACTATGATTTGATTCCATGGCTCACTTATGAGATGGTAGAAAACAGCATTAAACATCTGAAAAATAATAAAGCTTTGGGTAATAACATTCCAGCTGAATTAATTAAATCTGGAGTAGAAGTACTATACAAACATATATTCCAACTTATCCTCATTATTTGGCAAGACGAAGTTATGCCTTTAGAGTGGAAAGAATCTCTCATAATGCCACTACATAAAAAAGGAGACAAAGAAAAACTTTATCCTTTATTCTACTAAATCGTTTGAAACCATATATAGAGAACATCATTGGTGATTACCAAAATGGATTTCACAACAACAGATCCACTACTGACAACATATTTGCAATTGAAATGATAAGTGAGAAAGTGTTGGAATATAGAGTATTCACTATTTGTTCAATGATTTCCTGAAAGTTTATGACTCAATTCATAGAGACAATTTGTGGAATGTCATAACAGAATTTGTATTCCATTCTAAACTCATTAACCCGTGTAAATTGTGTATGGATGACAATACAAGTATGTCTCCTTGTAAATAGTGAATGAGTTTATATTATTGATGGCCAAAATCTGTTACTTTATTGTGATTATTAAATGTATGCATGAACCTGATAATAGTCGACAGACAGTCATGTGATCAACTGCATGCAAAATTATAGCCTCCAGTTACCATGCCCTCATCTTTCTGGCCAGCACCAATAACCAAATCCCTTCTAGCCCTATACCACTCACAGATAGCAGTCTTAAATATTCTATTCCATAATATTGCTTCTTTTGGAATAGCTTATTCAGGAGCACTGACATGCCTGAGATCTACTGTAGTCAGGCACAAGATAGATGTCTGGTAATTCTGCCTTGGTCAAAATTTCTGATACATGGCACTAAGAGTCAAATCTAGGGTAAACACTAGAAAACATTTATTTGGTCATCAAATCTGTAATGACTGCTTCCATTAATTATAGGTGTATAACAATCACTGAAGTGAGTTGTATGTCAACATGAACAATGATGTTAGTTGCTCGTGAATGTTACCAGCAGCGAAAGCACTAGCAGGGAAACAGAACTACAGCATATGACTAATGGAACATAATGTAGAAATCATTTTAAATATTTCCTTCTCTCGTAGACACTGTTCCTTATGTTCCACTTGATTAAATACACTATGAAGAGTTGTAGGACATGAGTTTGACTTAGAAATAAAGTGTTCCCAACTCAAATCCACATAACAATTCATCTTGTTCTATTTGTGAGACATGTATTCTGAAGGTTGGTTGACTGCTTGTTGTTAACCCTGTATATGTATTTTATCCTTACAAATGACATAACCAATCTCTGTTCCAATTTTGCACATTGAATGAATTGGCCTGACATTTCATTTTGGGTGAATTTTAAAATTCTACCTCCCCCCCCCCCCCCAAGAAAAAATTATCCTTGCCACTGATCGAAAAAAGCAGTTTGTTGTTGCACCACAATAATTACATAGTTATATAAGTTTCAGATGCGTTATGACTATTTCTTTGTTGCAGGAATTATTAAAGTTCCGCCTTCTCATCAACAGTTATTTAATAAAGATAACCAAGTAATGGAAGATGATAAAATGTTACAAGATTATGGACTTACTTCAAGTGTAGCAAAAGCTCAAAGTCCAGCAGCTGTAGGGTTAGCTCTGAGGTAAGTAGTGAAATTAAAATCTTTGTCTTTAAAGTCTTCATTCAACATTGTTGCCTCATACTTTTCAGTACAGAAGAGCATTCACTGTTTTGTGGGCAATTGTTGCTGGAGTAATATTGGCTGTTTCAGCATTTTTCAGTATCCATCAGGGGAACATCAGAATAATAATTTGTCAGATTCTGTTTACAGTGAAGCTACTTTACTGGATAATTTTCAACACCTGCTTTAACGTATAGGTTAGCATTATGGTAAACTTCAGTAAACTTCAAAATAATTGTGCTATTACTATTTCCTCCAGCCAACTCTTATAGTCTTCTGTACATTGAAGAGTAAATTGACAATTTGGTAGCGTACAATCCCAGCTTTTACTGTTTTGGGAACATTAAAATGGTAGTACACTGAAACAGGCAAGCTCCTTACTACCACAACTATTTGTTTTAGTATTTTCCTTTTAATATTTATATTTTTATGGCAGTTTGAAGTATTGACTGTGAAGGTACAGTACCACAAAAATACACACCACAAGCAGTTTCCATTCTCTTGGAAAAATAGTATCCAATATATTGCAATATTGTTGTTTGCCTTATCAGGGATATGCCGTATAAGACATACTGTGGATTAATATTCCATCTGTATTCAGCGAAACAGAATTTTTAATACATATTTCACACTCTATTTACCGGTACCTTGTTAAGTTTAAGCTTGCAAAATGCTTTCATTCTGAAATGTTGCTTCTCATAATAAATATTCCCTCAAAATTTCATGTTTTTAATTCTGCTTTTTAGACAAGTCAGTGAAGTACCAAGTAAACTTTCAATCCTTCCTTTACGTTAATATGGATTGAATTAAAAATAAAGTTGTAATGGATGTGTACATCACATAAAGAAAGTGTCATCCACCCATCCTAAACATTTCCTTTGTCCTTTCCTATTCCGACCCTGCTCCCATTGCTCACATTCCTATTTAAAAAAATCTGCCATATAGATTATCTGAATATATTTACTCAAGTCCTATTACACATATTTGCTGCTTCAGCAGAGGCCCCATCACTTGTGAAAGCAACTACATAGTCCACCAATTTACCTGCAACCACTGTTTAATATATTATTGGGGGGGGGGGCTTCTACAAAGGTTCACATGAACGTCCACCATTAATCTGTGGCCATTAGACAACTTGACCACACAGTTGCCAAACATGCCATACAATGCAGTGCACATACCTCCAATGACTGCTTCACAGTCTGATAAAAACTCTTCCTGCAATGCACCCTTTGAGGTGTTTAATATCTGGAAAATGTGTACATGTTTGGTTTACAATCTCTGATGCCCTCAAGTTCTGAAGTAATATCTTATCACCCATCTCTTCTGATGGGTTACTTCTTTTCCACTGCAGCTTTATTTGTGCTCGAAGTATGAAAGTGTTTACCTACTTGTTTAAGTTTTTACTGATTTTATAGGATCTTATTGAATCTGTCATTACTGGTGGAATGGGGACTGCAGCTGGTCAAGAGTACATAGGAAGTGGGATACCAACAGCCGTATGTTTAATAGAAACATTTATTCTTTCACTACCAGTTTCGGGATTCCATTATGCCATCTTCAGGTCCCCATATCGGAGTACTATATCCATTAAATAGGGGTTGAAACTGGTTGTGTGGATTTCTAGCTCTCAGTAAGAAGCAATATTGTCATAGTTGTTGGTGTTGGTTCTTACTGAGAGCTAGAAATCCACACAACCAGTTTCAATCCCTATTTAATGGATATAGTACTCCGATATAGGGACCTGAAGATGGCATAATGGAATGCCGAAATGTAATGAAAGAATAAATGTTTCTGTTAAACATAAGACTTTTGGTATCCTACTTCCTATGATTTTATAGAAAGCTCTTCTCCTTATACAAGTATAGTTTGCACATCTTTAGGGAACAGTCTGTTTTGATAGAAAATTGATGCCAAATATTACTTTTTTTTTTCTTTTTCTTATGTTTTTTATTTATTTTTATTTTTTTTTATTTTTGCACAACTAGTTTCAGTAGTGTAGTGTTATATCAAACATATATGTATATAACATTAGGCAAATAAGATATTTTTGTAAAAATTTTGTATGCAGGTGTTAAATTCTTCCTTGTATATTTGTAGAGCACCTGATGATAGCAGCTAGACTGCTGTAACTGGTTGTGAAAAAATAAAAAATAAATTTTACAAGGTCGTATTGATTCATCAATAGAAGTGCTAACATGCTGTATACAGTATTATATGCAAATGTGTTGTGACATGACATGTACTCACTATTTGATTGCCACCTATCTTTAGAATGACCACTTCATCTCTTGTTCCTACTATGATACCAATTGTCATGCTACTCAATGTTCTTTGCTGTACAATGTATGTCTTAGTTGAGATGAAACAGTGAAAAAACTGCCAAATCAGAAATCAGATGTGATAACACCACAATTAAGTTTGATTTCTTAATGAAATCATTCTGCTCAGCAACTGTTTCCCAGTATAAAAGCTGACAGCAATAAGTTGCAAATATTTTCTTTTTTATGACAGATCTAAATATTGTTTACATTGTGGCTTTTGTCAGTGCTTAAAATGTAGGTTCAGGCATATAAAAGTGTTAAACCTTTGACATGAAAATTAATTTTAATCATCACACAGTGACCAAAATGTAGATCTGACACAATAAGGGAAATATTTGCAAGTTATTGCTTTCATCTTCTGCGTATAAAGCTGGTGATGTTACCCTGTGGTGCAGAAACGTTGCATTCGTCTACATCAGATTACATGCAAAAATAAGATGAAAATGTCAATGTTCAAGGCTAAACTCATTCTTCACACTTGAAAAGTCTTTCACAGGGGACTGATGAACCCTTAGTTAAGTCTCATAAGGTCTACAGACATTTGAACATCTTTCACAGGGTATCTACTGCACCGCGAATCTTAAGAAACCAGGAAATAATCAGGATTTTTGCCTGTCTCTAATATTCCAGGAAAATCCCTGGATTTTTTTTTTAAGTTATAATTTTAAATATTTTAAATTAATGTGTTGTAATTATGCCTATTATTTTGGAGAGGAATTAATTTTGTTGTGGCTGAGAGAGTTCTCTGTTGCCGATACTTGCTGATGTTACTTCTTCAAATGCGCAGCAACACAGACAGTTAATTTTAGCCGGCCGCGGTGGCCGAGCTGACTGTGGCGCACCAGTTACAGTCTGCACAGCCGCTACGGTCGGGGGTTTGAATCCCCCTTTGGGCATGGATATTTGTGTCATCTTTAGTACAAGGTAGTTCATAAATAGTTCATAAGTTTAGAGACTGATCACCCCACAGTTAATTCCCATAAGCTTAACAAACAAACAAACAAACAATCTCGTTCCTTTTTGGTAAACTTTGATTACCAGACTCGTGATAGCTACTTCTGCATTATGCAGTACAAAAGCTACACACATGTGATGTATCTAGCTTCATTAAACATACCTACTTACTTATTTACATCTTGGCACTATAGTCCATGTAGGGCCTTGACCTCTGTGATAATCACAGCCCAATCTTGATGATCTTCTGCTTGTTTCCTCCACCCCCTTACTCTCATCTTTCTCAAATCATTTTCTGTATCCTCCAGCTATTGTTCCGAGGTCGCCTGTTGTACCTTTCTGCCACCTGGATTGTCTTTTTAGACCTTTCTAACAGCGCAATCCACCAACATTCACTCTACATGGAGCAACCATTTCAATCTGTTACACATAATTTCAATCATTTCTGTACAGTTCCTCAAATTCCTTGTTTCTCTGTATTCTCCATTGCCCTGTCACATTCACAACTTCAAAAATCTTTATTAATGTTTTCCTCTCCCATCTTCTCAAGAGTTCCTCTTCTGCTTTAGTCATTATCCATGTTTGTGAGCGATATATTACAAGTCATGACTGTTCTACAGACAGTCGCCTTCGATTTTCTACTCAGGGTATGAGACTGAAGGATCTTGTTCGTCGTTCAGTAAATTCTACACACAGCAATCCTTGATTTTATTTCTTTTATTATACTGTTATCCTTTGTAACAAGCATTCCCAGGTGTAGAGACTTCTCACATTTCTCATAATTGCCTCTCTTCAACTCAATATATTTTTAGAAAAGAGACAGATTGGCTGACCAGTACTTACCTTAGTTCTGTTCCGTCAACAGTCATCCAAAAAACACAAAAAATATAAACGAAAAAAGTTGACACAAGCTTTCGGAAATATTTTCCTCTGTCAGGTACGAGAGGAGGGAAGGGGAAGGGAACAGAAGGGAAAGGTTATTCACGACCTAGGCCATGAGGAGATGAAATCGCCCTCATATCTACATGGCCTATGTCATGAATAACCTTTCCCTTCTGTTCCCTTCTGTTTCCCTCCTCTCGTACACGACAAAGCAAAATATTTCCGAAAGCTTGTGTGAACTTTTTTTGTTTGTATTTTTGTGTGACTGTTGGTGGTACAGAACTAAGGCAAGTACTGGCCAGCCAATCTGTCTCTTTTCAAGAATATTTTAGCAGCTCAGTGGAGAATTTCCGTCAGTAATTTAATATCTCTTTAACAAGAGCATGTTTCCTGGAAGCAAAGATATATTTTCGTGTTGTTCACTAAAAGTCTCAACTATTCTGCCTCCTTTTCTAGTCTGTCAAATCCTTCTTCCAGTTCTATCATCACGAGCATGTGACGTAATTGAGCTATATTAAACACAAAAGAAGTCTCTATCAGTGTCGTAAAACCGAAGGATTACAGCACAAGATGATGTCACAATGCATAGTGAAGGAAAGAAGTCACATTTTTTTTTTATTTCTCACATCTATGTGTAGTCCAATTTCTTTTTTTCACTGGACTATATGTAGTTTCTCAACTGTGTTATTAATTATCTTACAAAAGATGGGTTGCTTAAAAGAGGTAGTGGTTGGCCAGTATTTACCTCAGCTCAGTACCAACAATGGTCACAGAAAAAGGACAAAAATAAACATATAACACAAACTTTTGGAAGTTACTTTCTTTGCCAGTAGGAAGGAGGAAAAAGGGGGGATAGAAAGGAAGAATTTCTTACAGCCTAGGCGATGAGGTAAGAATGGTGTGAAGGATGGCTTGAGTCTGAATCCCAGATATTTTTTGTTATGTATGTAAGAATTGGTTTAAGCTCTTTACTACAAAACTATGTTTCTTTATTGTAAAGTATAGTGTCTCCATTTTCATCCCCCCTATCATTATGCAATTCAATTGCTGCATCATTTAATTTATTTTGTGATATGAGGGTTATTCCATAAGTCATGGTCACTGTGGTATGTCATATAATAGACATTTAGAATCACAGTAAATACTCTTGAAGCCCATGGCAATCAGTACTGAAATCAAGTCACAGGTTGGGAATGCCTGAGCAGATTGCTAAGTGCAAGCTCTTGAATTATTCAGTGTCCTATTCACCATGCTAAAAGATAGACGTGAACAAAGATAGAACAGCAAGCGTTATGTGAAAATTGCCTTCCTTGCTGACAGAAATGTTAAAAGGAAATCTCCCTGTGACACCCCTTTCAGATTTAGTCCAAGGATGTTGCAGTGTAGAGCTAATGAAAAACTGATTGCAGATCAACCACGAAAACAGGAAGAAAGTATATAGAACTATGAAAAAAGAAGCAAAATAAAAACTGAGCACTCCAAGTCATATTCAGAATGCAGCTGCAGCAAATGTGTTGTAGTTCTATGGCCGTGGTGTTGGACTACAAAACAGAAGATCCTGGGTTCAAATCTCATTCCTAAACAAAATTTTTATTTCATTGTTGTCACTACGTTATGAACTGTCCGTCATGTCATTGACATCTCTGTTCTCCTTTTGTAGCCCTTGCAATTTTCATACTATATCTGTGGTAAGAACATATTATTGTCACAAACAGATGTGAGTGGAGGCAAAATTTTGCATAGACTGCTCATCTATCAAAACAAAGAATAAACAGGTGGGATCTATGTCACAATAAAGGCTCATCACCTTGTAATCATAATGTCAATCACCAGTTAAAAGAGGTAATTTTGGATGCAACCCTACAAGTAGTTCAGATCCCACTAGAGGCAGTAGGTCCAATGTGAGATAACCATGCTGCAGTATGGGGATGCTGTGTTTAACCCATTCAAGACTGTCATAAGTGACCCTGGATGGGGCAGCTGGACTGCTGTTTTCATCAAGGTTTTTGAAAATTACAGCTTTCTAACTAGGAATGCAATAATTGAGTTGGCTGTCTCATTTGAAATAATGAAACCTCTTTTATCTATTTAAAAAATATATATATTATTAAATATTAACATTAGTAGATACACAATTTTTTTTTTGTTAATCTTATTTTTATCTCCCCTCCCCCACCCAAAAAATGAACATACACTACTGGCCATTAAAATTGCTACACCAAGAAGAAATGCTGATTATAAACGGGTAGGTATTCATTGGATAAATATATTATACTAGAACTGACATGTGATTACATTTTCACGCAGTTTGGGTGCATAGGTCCTGAGAAATCAGTACCCAGAACATCCACCTCTGGCCATAATAACGGCATTGATATGCCTGGGCATTGAGTCAAACAGAGCTTGAATGGCGTGTACAGGTACAGATGCCCATGCAGCTTCAACATGATACCACAGTTCATTAAGAGTAGTGACTGGCGTATTGTGACGAGCCAGTTGCTCGGCCACCATCGAACATTTTCTGTACCCAGAAGAGCCCGTACAGGACCTGCAACATGCGGTCGTGGATTATCCTGCTGAAATGTAGGGTTTCGCAGGGATCGAATGAATGGTAGAGCCACGGGTCGTAACACATCTGAAATGTAATGTCCACTTTTCAAAGTGCCATTGATGCGAACAAGAAGTGACCAAGACGTGTAACCAATGGCACCCCATACCATCACGTCGGGTGTACGCTAGTATGGCAATGACCAATACTCTCTTCCAATGTGCGTTCACCGCGATGTCGCCATACACGAATGCGACCATCATGATGCTGTAAACAGAACCTGGATTCACCGAAAAAATGACATTTTTGCCATTCATGCACCCAGGTTCGTCATTGCGTACACCATCGCAGGTGCTCCTGTCTGTGACGCAGCCATGGTCTCCGAGCTGATAGTCCATGCTGCTGCAAATGTCGTTGAACTGTTTGTGCAGATGGTTGTTGTCATGCAAATGTCCCCATCTGTCGACTCAGGGATCAATACGTGGCTGCATGATCTGTTACAGCCATGTGTATAAGATGCCTGTCACCTCGGCTGCTAGTGATACGAGGCCGTTGGGATCCAGCACGGTGTTCCATATTGTCCTCCTGAACCCATCGATTCCATATTCTGCTAACAGTCGTTGGATCGTGACCATTGCTAGCAGCAATGTCGTGATACGATAAACCGCAATCACGATAGGCTACAATCCAACCTTTGTCAAAGTCAGAAACATGATGGTAAGCATTTCTCTTTCTTACACGAGGCATAACGACAATATTTCACCAGGCAACGCTGGTCAACTGCTGTTTGTGTATGAGACATTAGTTGGAAACTTTCTTCATGTCAGCCTGTTGTAGGTGTCGCCACTGGCCCCAAACTTGTGCGAATGCTCTGGAAAGCTAATCATTTCCATATCGCAGCATCTTCTTCCTGTTGGTTAAATTTCGCGTATGTAGCATCTTCATGGTGTAGCAATTTTAATGGCCAGGAGTGTATTATTCCCGAGGTTCCAACCAGGATTCAATCTTAATTGTTATGAAAAATGTTTAAAATTATGAGTTTACAATTGTAGTGGGTTGAATTCTGATTTTCAGGTTTAAATAACAAATTGGTGCCATTATTCTTTCAGCGGTGAAACGAGGTGAAAAATTCCTAAAAGGAAAAATATACGTAAAAAATAGATGAAGTACACTTACCAGGCGAAAGGGCACAGGCAGTAATAGCAACAAATAAACACACAGACACACACACACACACACACACACACACACACACAAAAATGCTAGCTTTCGCAGCCTAGCTGCTTCATCAGGCAGAAGGGAAGGAGAGGGAAAAGGAAATGATGAGGGTTTTAAGGAAGGGGGTAAGGAGCCATTCCAATCCCGGGACAGGAAAGACTTACCTTGGGGGAAAAAATGGAAGGTAAATAAATGCACATACACCCACACATTTACACAGACACAAGTACACTTAGGCAGACATACTGTAGAACAGAACAGAACATAAACTATAGAGGGGAAACTTTCCCGGTGGGATAAACAAAAATAAAAATAGAAAAGAGATGACTTACCAAAAGTACCGGCTCGTCGAGAGAAACAAATAAAATCACACACAAACACACATACAAGCTTTCGCCACCACTGGCAGCTTCTTCAGAAAAAAGAGGAAAAAAGGGGGAGGAGAAAGGGAAGGATATGGGTTTTAAGGAGTGGAAAAGGAGTCATTCCAATCCCAGGAGTGGAAGGACTTACCTTAGGGGAAAAAAAGGAAGTTATATATATACAAAGATTACTCACCACGCGAAGGAGCACAGGTGTGACAGCATCACAAATAAATAAATGAATTCACACACACACACAAACGCAAGCTTTCGCAACCCAGTTGCTTCTTCAGGCAAAAGGGAAGGAGAGGGAAAAGGAAATGATGAGGGTTTTAAGGAAGGGGGTAAGGAGCCATTCCAATCCCGGGAGAGTAAAGACTTACCTTGGGGGAAGAAAAGGAAGGTGAACACCTAGCTAGGTGTGTTTGCGTCTGTGTAAATGTATGGGTGTGTGTGTGTGTGTATTTGTTCACCTTCCTTTCCTTCCCCCAAGGTAAATCTTTCCTCTCCCGGGATTGGAATGGCTCCTTACCCCCTTCCGTAAAACCCTCATCGTTTCCTTTTCCCTCTCCTTCCCTTCTGCCTGAAGAAGCAACTGGGTTGCGAAAGCTTGTGTTTGTGTGTGTGTGTGTGTGTGTGTGTGTGTGTGTGTGTGTGTGTGTGTGTGTGTGTGTATTCATTTATTTATTTGTGATGCTGTCACACCTGTGCTCCTTCGCCTGGTGTGTAATCGTCGTCTATTTTTTATATATAATTTTTCCTGCTAGGAATTTTTCGTCGTTAAGTTCTTCCACTCCTGTGATTGGAATTTCCACTTCCTTAAAACCTGTATCCTGCCCTTTCTCCTCTCCTTCCTTCCTCTTTTCCTGAAGAAGCGACCAACGATTGCGAAAGCTTGAATGTTTGTGTGTGTTTTTATGTTTATTTGTGTTGTTTTGTGTCTATATATATAAAGATCGTTTGACTTACCCAAAGCACAGGCTCGCCGATAGACACAAATAACACAAATGAAAATGCATAGAAACAAACATTTAAGCTTTTGCAACCGTTGCTTGCTTTGTCAAGAAAAGAGGAAGGAAGTAGGGGGAAAAGGACAGGATGCAGGTTTTGAGGGAATGGATGAGGCTTCATTCCAATCCCGGGAGTGGAAGGACTTACCTTAGGGGAAAAAAAAGAAGGTAAACAAATACACACATGCCCTCACATACACACACGCAAACACACCTAGGCAGACATTTGTAGAAAGCAAAGATGTTGGACAGAGATACCACTTGAGGCAGAGGCTCTGCCCAGAGAGCCAAGGCAAAGATGTTAAAGATGGTGGGCGGGAATTTGAATTTAGCGGAGGTTGAGACCAGGTCGGCAATGGGAAGAGAGAATATGCTGAAGGGCAAGTTCCCATCTCCAGAGTTCTGAAGGATTGGTGTCGGTGGGAAGTATCCAGATAACCCAGACGGTGTAACACTGCGCCAAGATGTGCTGGTCGTGCCCCAAGGCGTGTTTAGCCACAGGGTGATCCTCATTACCAACAAACACTGTCTGCCTGTGACCATTCATGCGAATGGACAGTTTGTTGCTGGTCATTCCCACATAGAACACTTCACAGTACAGGCATGTCAGTTGGTAAATCACGTGGGTGCTGTCACAAGTGGCTCTGCCCTTGATTGTGTACACCCTCTGGGTTACGGGACTGGAGTAAGTGGTGGTGGAAGGGTGCATAGGGCAGGTTTTACAACGGGGGTGCTTTCAAGGGTAGGAGCCAGAAGGTAGGGAAGGTGGTTTGGGGATTTCCTAGGGATGGACTAGGAGGTTACAGAGATTAGGTGGGTGGCGGAAAGACACTCACGGTGGAGTGGGAAGGATGTCATGAAGGATGGATCTCATTTCGGGGAAGGATTTAAGGAATTCATACCCTTGCTGGAGAGCCACATTCAGAGTCCGCTCCAGACCCGGAAAGTATCCGGTCCTAAGAGGGGCACTTCCTGGGGTTCTTCTGTGGAATATATATATAGGTGGTTTCACTGTGAAGCCACAGTGACACAATGGATATTTCAATTTCTTTCAAAGAGTCCACTAATTATGAATTTTTAACATTTATTATTACAGTAATCTTACATTTTCTTTCATTTTATTGTTTTTTGTAAATTAAAGCAAAAAACTTTTTTTTTAATGCAGAATTTCTAAGTTTATTGCTTAGCACTTCTTTCTATTTCTCCTGATATTCCAAAAACAGTTTTTTTTATCAGTTAGGCACAATCCAACATAACACACTTTGCATTACCACCTCGTCCTAAGTGGATTCTTTTTTGTACTACAATTTGCACATTGTTTCGATTTGTTGTCAACAGGCAAATTCGGTTCATTCGATTGTCTTTTGTCCACAGAGACTTTCATTCTAAAATTCTTTTTAGGGCTTTAGGGTGAGACGGAGGTTTCACAGTGAATCACCTATGCCACAAGAGGATACGACACGGCAAGAAGGGGTTTCCCAGTGAAACTACACTGACACAAATGGATAAGCAACACCTTCTAGCTTGTCTTTGTGGAAATCACCAGTACTGAAAGTAACTTCTACAAACTCGAAACCTGCATAATATGGCATACGGTATGAATCAACATAGGGGCGCCATTGTGGAAACTAGCAGCAGCCACGTGCAGAAATAGCTGATATATCCAAAAGGAAGATGAAGACCAGCGCATCTGTGAAATACTTTTCAGCTCAGTTTCCAACTGTCTCGTCTTCTAGTGAGGAAAAGAGAGTTCAGTAATTTTCAGTTTTATCCTTTGGAAGATGTACTGCATGAATAATATTTCCCAATTGGAGGATTCATCGAGCAAAACACACTTTGCATGATTGTCCAAAGTGATTATGACAATTCTGTTGGTGTCCCAAACTAATGCAGCCACTGAAGAGATTTAACATTGTGCATAAAAACAAAACAAAATTCTGACAAACTCTTGGCACTTCAACATTGAATTCATTACTTGTGAAAAATATTAAAATTATTTCGTCAAAAAAAAAAAAAAAAAAAAAAAAAAAAAAAAAAAAAAAAAAAAAAAAAAAAGTATGCCATCAGTTAATATTTACCAAAAAGCAGGTAAGTTTAATTAATGTTAGTTGCCTTATCTGTCAGCTTCTGTAACTCAGACGGCAAGGTCGCTGACTACCACGCAGGGAGCCCGGGTTCGATTCCCGGCAGGGGACTGGAAAACGCGCGACTGAGTTGGTGTGCATAAGACTATTTATCTCAGGCTGTGGGTTTGAGCCCCATATTGGGCACCAGTTTCTGTAGTGACCATGTGTATATTCTCTCTCTGTGTGTGTGTGTGTGTGTGTGTGTGTGTGTGTGTGTGTGTGTGTGTGGTTTTATCTGTTGCTTGTGTTAGTGCATAATAATAAAACTGTTGTAGTGGTGTAGAAGTATTACTGTATTTGACATGTACCTGCCCAAACACAAATTCAGAAAGGTCTACAGCAGTTCATTAAACTATTTTGATTTAAAAGCAGTTCATCGAATGATCACTGACAGTTAACTGTGACACGTAACTAAAAATTGACCACCTAAACCCAAATAAAACATTGTTCACGGAATATGGAGACTAAATTTACATAATAAAAACCTGAATTATTTCCTTTCAATGGCTAGCTCTGAAATAATATAATCTGGGCTCCGAGACTCTTTAGTAATTGTACAGTCTTCGACCAATACACAACACCACAGAAAGCTTCATGAATATGTCTGCCATAAATGTGAGAAACAATTTATTTTAAGATTTGACACTTTGTTTCATATAGACAATTTCACTACTCACACTGGAGATCTTATCAACACACCAATAATTACCCAACTGATCAATGGAGTAAGTGCTGTTGGTTCAAATAATAATGGTGGCAGCCTCCCGCCAACAATGGATTTTGAACAACGGCACCCAATATACTGAAAATGCTCAGAATCTGGGATTAATTCTAAATACTTGAATTAAACACACTATATTTTAATGTCTTTGTATTTTCAAATAATAAAACAAAATCAACCTTTGTTACAGACCTGAACTTAATGGCTGCTGAATAACAATCTTTTGTTTATCTGTTCACACATATAATTACATGTTAACAGTTCAACAACTTATTACAGAGAAAAAACAATAGTTACATATGGATTACAATCTATACTGCTGTATGTCCACCATGCATATCTAATATCCACTATGGTAGGAGAATAATTATGTGATTTTTACATTTCGTGATACAACTTAGTAGCAACATGTAAACCCCTGTTTGCACATAACTGAAGTGGTGTCAGTAGTAGATGTTATTTTAACAGTTCAGGTGGGACTTTACATGAGTGATGCCAAGAAAGCAAGTAGGTTGTGCATTTCAAGTTTCAAGAGGTTCAGTTTCACTTCAGGGTCTCTCTGAGAGCAGGAACTTTCAGGAATGTTTCAAGAAATAGGGGAGAGTGATTACATTAGGTCTAGTAACATGTTGGAAGAAGAGGATGTCGATGGAGACCTGCAGTCTTACTCTAAGTTATGATTTTACATCATCTTGTCTTTGTGTGCAATTTTTATTCTTTTAAATATAGGTATATAGCTTCTACAAATAAATATTAATCTGGGCATCACAAAAGCTAAGAACCTCAGTTCTGAGGGAGAAAATAACCAGCTGAAAAATGCTCCTGCTGGAGCACAGAAGAGGCGAATATGTTCTCTGACACAAAAGAGTGGAACCAGCTGCCTCAATCCTCATTCAGACTTCCTCACCAAAACTTTTGGCATGCAAACATATTCGCGCACTTTTAGCACATAACTTTGTAAATACTTTTGCCCAGTTAAGCTGTCATAGTCAGCAATGTCATCTCACTGTCAGTGTCTATATATGTCTCTGTCCGTTTGTTTGCTCTCACTGCCGCTTTCTGTCTGTGTCAAAGTTTCAACGTCTTCATCCCTTTCCCTCGCAATTCCTCACCGCTGTCTGTTTCTGCCACTTTCATCATCTCTCTGCCCCACTTACGTTGTCCCATTCACTTCCTGTCCTGTTGCCAGTATCCTTTCTTTCTCACTTAGTCAGCTTTCATTGTCTTCAGTCACGATTGTCTCCTTTACACACATGTCCATGGGGATGGTTTGCTTGGGGTGTGACCTATAGACTGGAAAACTTTAGCACGCGGGCACTGAGGATGGGGAAAAATTCGACAAATTGTTTCATGCTATAGTATTGGAGAGCCGCACACTCATGCTTTATGTATGGTCTCCATTTGTCGGTTTCCCACTGTTTTCTCTTTTTCTTGCTACTATCTGCATCTGGCTTAGTTTGTTGTTGCCACTGTTCCTGACTTCCGACATCATGTTTCACTTCCAACTGCTTTTTTCATGCATATGCCTTTCTCCTGAACTGACACTTTATCTGTTCCATCATATATGGCTCTCTCTGCCTGTTGCACTGTCTCTGTCCTACTCACATTCAGCTGAAAAAAGTGCGAATATGTTCGCATGCCATAATTTTTGGTGAGGAAGTCAGAATGAGGATTTAAGTAGCTGGTTCCACACTTTTGTGTCAGGGAACATATTCGCCTTTTCTGTGCTCCGGCAGGAGCATTTTTCAGCTGGTTTCCGTCTTTTTCCTGTTACATCAGAGTGTACTGCTTATATAACATGAAATCAATGGTGAGTAAAATTTCGATAGTATATTATATTTATATAACTTGATACATTTGTACAAATGTCAGACTGAAGCTTTCCGGAATAATAATATTAGAATGCATCATAAAAATTTCGATGATTTGCCATGAATTGCAGTGTAGATTTGCCAATGCACGCAGTTAGATCTTTTGATACCAAAAATTATGATTTTTGGAGCGTATCACGATAAGGAATACACATTTTCAAAAACTGAAACGGATTTTCCAGATAAACACTTAAACAACATATACATAACATTTTAGTCATTTCCTATTCCTCAAGATACGTTACCTCACAATCAGAAATAGCGTTTTCGAACCTATTTACTTTCACGTGTTATCATTCAGGACCGATATCTCAAGAACCACATAAGATATCATTCTGCTCTAAACTTCAAATAAAATTTTGATACATTATCTACATTACATATGCAGCTATTTGTAACCTAAAATCAACCATACAAGAAGTATATGCAATGTGTTTTTACCTCTGCAAACTCTTTAAATATATGTTGCAATAGTTCACTAAACCGGATGCTGCATATTAACTGTAAAGTAAACGAAAACAAAAATCACCTCTTCAATCTTTAAGATGAACAAAAATAAAAATTTTTTCGCCGAGTACCTTTTTTCAAATCGCATGGTAAGTTTCAGAGCTGTCCGAACGCTGCCGTTCAGCACAATAGGCACTTTTTCTAGCAAAATATCGCAGTTATTCGGCCGTATCTTGCTAACAGACTATGATTTACGAAAACTGAAAAATGCCGTTTATAATAAATGTCTACAGGATGTATTGTAAATATTTGAACAATTTTCTATGGCTTGTTATTTAGATATTTGTGATTCACAGTGCTAAAACAGCTAAAAATCGGGTTTTGTGATTTTGTGCAAAACTATGATAAGTTTCAACCTCTGTATCTCGGTAACGGATAACAATATCGAAAAAATTTAAAAACCGCCTCGAGAATATCATCATAAGAACATATGGTAAAAATTTTGAAGACTTGTAATGAATAGAAAGTATTGAAGTGACCATCCCCCCAAAACTTTTTTTTTTTTTTATCCAAAAATCATGGTTTTTAGAGATTTTCTCGGGAACCGCCCATGAATGAATGGTTCTTTTGTACGCCATTTAAAACCCACCACAGACTACACATCATGTACAAAATCCAACTGATTTGTTCAATTTGGATGGGCTCCAGGAAGTGCATAACTTTGAAAATTTTGACGATGTACTGTATGTTAGCTGTAATATACCCATACTTCTAATATATACACAAATGATCACTAGGCCAAGATCTATCCAGAACACTTTACCCCTTCACTCCGAGATGAATAGAACGTGAGATATGGGCCCCTAAAAAATCACAAATTCGCACACGTTTACGTACATACTAATACCGCGCACTGCAATGCTATTAAGTTCTCTTCCCACCCACACACATTCCTACTGTACATATCATAATGATGTAGTAACAAGCTGCCCGTGTGTCATCTGCGACCTTACAGAAACTGTTTTCACAATTTTGATGATTCCTCATTCACTTACTCCCCTTGGACCTTTTCTACCCCTACCACCCCTCAACCCCTCCCCGCTCATACATATTAGGTCACGTTACTATTTGCCATATTCCAAAGTTGGAACCTCTGTTATTCTTACATGTAATCTGAATCACAATAGTCTTATTCCCTCTTCTAGGGCATTGAAAATCGTCACTCTCATGTAAATTTGCCATATCAGGAATATGCAAAGTGCAAGCAATGCAGAGAAGACATGAAAGCCGTGTAGGACTCAACAGATAGTGGGAAATATAAAGTCCTTTTGTAGTGTACAAATAGTTAAAACTCCACTCACTATGTGGTAGCACAATGCAGCGAACCTTTATTGTTAATTTTACGTGGTTACCAACAGATGGCAGGTTGTGCAATGGCAGCTACTAATTTTTTAGCATTGCACAAGTCAAACTCGGGCGCCTTCTGCCTGACTAACTACTGCTGAACAAGCCTGACTTGGGTGCCATCCACAATGTGTTAAACATGCCACCACACAAGGTCAGTTGACTACAATGCACGGTGAAGAGAGGATTACTGCTGACGAGGCTCCCTGGCTGGCAGTCGATTGATTGTGACTTTGGATAAGAGCATATCAAATATGCGAGTTTTATTCCAAGGACAATATGAATCCAGCAAATATAGCTCATGACTTGCATGACAATATCAATGAACATTTTCCGAACTTTAAGGAATCTACAAGTTTCTTAAGGGATCCAATGATTGTCCAACACTTGTACGATTATTTGCTACATTTGTTGATAAATAGAAAGTATGGTGGCATATAACTTGTTACAGTGAACAGACAAGACAATTAACAGGCGGAAGTTCATGATTTTGAAAAAAGAAAAAGAATTTCCTGGTAACCACAGGACCACGACACACCCAAGTTTTTATTTCATTTTTTATTTTTTTTTTTTTTTGATGTTCACCATTTCTATTTCGATTTTTCTTTTTCCCCCATCCATAGTTCCACACACTTTTTTCCTGTTTTCATGCTTGATCTGTGATCAGTTTTTGACAGGGTATTCAATGCACCATACTACCACTAAAACTTGAGGGTGTGCTGGGGAGTTTCCCTTGTCAATGTAATGCAGCTTATTCCATACTTTCGACCTCATTCCAGAACTGAAGAATATGGTAGAAGCTTTGCCAATGCGGAGTTGCATGACGTGTGTGACAGGTGGCACACATGGACAGCAATGCCAATGATATTCAGTGCCTTCCCCATCGTTGGCAATGCTGTGTGAATGCACTGGCGGTGGTGGATATTTTGAAGACCATTAGTTACCTGTGGTTCATGTTTCTTCCACTTGTGCTCTTGCACAATAAATTTACTGAGTTCCAATGTGTGTGTTTCATTTCAACTTTTGCTGTTATTGGAAAGCTATTGTATGCTACCATTCAGATACACACTGCCATACTGGTTCAATCTACATTGTAAAATTATCAAAGATACTCCATACTTACCATGATGTATTTAATGAGCCTCATTTCTAAAATCATTATTATCCAGATTATGTATGCACTCCTTGGAAGCTCCTTGCCAAACAATTACCATGGGGTGCTTGGAACTTTTCACATGAACAGAATACTCCTTATGATACTGAATAAACAAGATGATTTCAAACACATAGATTGCCACCACAGAATTTTTTTAGTGACATATTGTGATGGCAAAAATAAATGGAAATGTTCATGACATTCATCCAAAGTGTAGTGCTGATAGTCTTAGATAGCCTTTCTGTCATGGATCCACACATTTGGAGTAGATGTGATTTATATGCACACGGATTTTAAGTGTGCTTACTGTTTGTTATTCTTTTGAACTGTGCTTGGCTTATGAAATACATACACAATCTTTGAGGGCTCCTTTGACTATTGTGCGAAATTTTTCACACATTTTCCTGTGAGTAAATTCTCTTTTTTGTGTTTGCATTGATATGACTTTGGATACTCTTGCATTTTTCTTGCCAACTCGTGCACTCTCTGCTATTATCTTTTGCAGTATTTCATATACAGGGTGTTTCACTAAGTGTGTTTGCCTCTGTAACTTATAAAATAATAGGTGACAGGAGATTTTAATGTGGTAGGTCAACACTAGAAATGTTACTTTTTCTGCGGAGCTATGAACATAGTTTATTGTATCATTTTCCAAAGTGTTACACCACTAAGATATAATTTTTTAAATGGAACAATAGTTTTTTCTATCATGTATTGGATTCGTTTAAACCAGCTGCGTCCAAATCAATGTAAACTACATTCCTATCACTGTTAGTTTGGGAGCTACAACCCTTCAAAGTTCCGGGGGCGGAGGCTGCGATAGCGTAGCTGACTGGCCGAGTGGCTATCCCCTGGGGCACGGCCCACTGTCTCATGACCAGTTAGCTATGCTGTCGTAGCCTCCGCCCCCTAAACTTTGAAGGGTTGTAGCTCCCAAACTAACAGTGTTAGGAATGTAGTTTAAATTGATTGGGACGCAGCTGGTTTCAACAAATCCAATGCACGATAGAAAAAACTATTGTTCCATTTAAAAAATTATATCTTTGTGCTGTAACTCGTTGGAAAATAATACAATAAACTATGTTCATAGCTCCGCAGAAAGTGTAACATTTCTTGTGTTGACCTACCGCATTAAAATTTCCCGTAACTTATTATTTTATAAGTTACAAACCACTTAGTGAAACACCCTGTATATGAAAAATATCTATCTTCTGGTTTGCATTGAGTTGAAGATTTATGAGAAGAAGTGACGTTTCTCTATAATTATCCAATATTCTCCTTTAAAATATTGTCTTACGTACAATTTAATGTACTCATTCTCTGCTAACTCTTTTCTCAGCTGAAATCATTAATTGTTTCTTTTTGTTCTGTATTTCATCATTCACCTATAAGAACACTGTTATTAAACTTTTGTTATTGTTGTACATTCGTCAACTTATTGATGTTTTGTTGAGTACCTGTATTCTTTGTTTCTCTGTAAAACTTTGTTCCATTTGTCATTTTTTTTTTCCTGAGCTTTCCTGTAATACAAACAAATAAAAATGCTTTGATAAAAATATTTTCTTTTTGTTACAGGCAGGAAACTGGTGACTTTGAACCACTAGAAATTACACCATTTTCATCGCCTCCAGATCTTCCTGATGTAATGAAATCACAAGAAAGCAATGGCCAGGAACAAACATCATGAACACAAAAGAATGATTATGTCTGTTTATTTAAGATGAAGGCCTCTGTAATCTCTCTAATAAATCACCAAAGACAGGGATTCAAATGTAGCCAATACAAATCACTGTAAAAGTGATTGATTCATATAGGACAGAATGTGTTAATTTATTGTTGTTTGTATGACTTTAATATTTATTTTTTCCTGTCAGAGAATTATGACCTCAATAATAAGTTAAGTAGTAACTTGTACAATTTTACTGTATCAGTGCTAATACGCATTTAAAATTGGTATGTCTCTGTTACTGATAAGTGAACTTAATATGTAAAACTTAGCAATCTTTCAATTACTGTTCTTTTTGTTTTTCCCCTCGACACTCATCAAAAACCAAACTACTGCATTGCTGAAATAATGACATCTCAGTTGATACTGTAATTTTGTAACACACTGATAGTAATGTTATCATGGACCTCAGGTATCTGTCTTGAATAACAGCATGCACAATGTGACTGAAAGTAAGTTTTTTAATTGTTTTGTAAGATAAATAGCACCCCTTCAAAAATTAGAACTTTTGCAATTGTAAATTAAAAATTATTAGAAAACATATTCCCATGAATGACATTTAAAAGGAAGAAAGGTGACTGCATTGTGTGTGCCTATGGAGATACATTTGCATTTAAATAAAATGAGTTATTTAATAGGCCAGTTACAATACAGTTTTCAGTCATTTTAAACACGCTCCTGTTTTCAAGTTTACATTCATTATGAATTATCTATAGTGGAGTCAATCCAAGCTAAAAGTATTTATTGAATTTTAGCTGACAATTATTCATGGTTGTGCTTTTATTTCAGAAGGCTGTTAACAAACATTTACGCAGAATTTGTTACTTTTCTTTGAATAAACACTATTTGTAAATATCAAAAATATTATTATTTCTTTCCAGTTTGAAAATCTTTGCATTAAGAATATGGGAAGGGTAGACCACTACTCACCACACAGACAGAACAATGAGTCATGGACACAACAGGCTAAAACACATTGCTATAAATATTTCAGCTTTCAGATGAAGTCATCTGTCAGTAATAGAAAACACAGACACACACTAAGGACTTTATGACAATGGCCTTATATGCTATTTGTTGTGTTTTGTGTAAATGTATGTGTTTCCTATTGTTGAAGGGTGACTTCTGTGAATTCTAGACAGTTTTAGTATGTTTTTTTTCCCATTGTGACTCCCCAGATCAACACTTTTTTCCATATGGTGGACAGCAATCTATCCTATCCATATGGTCATAATTCCATCCATCCTTTTATTTGTGATATTTGTGAATAGACCAGTCATATTAATATAACCACTATCTATTTGCAAATGGCAGGTGACTGAACTAGCAGTGGAATATATATTAACCATACAGGGAAATGCGGAAAACAATGCAGTTATTGTCATAATATGGAAATGGAGCGATTTATCTGATGTCCAAAAGGGTGTGATCATTGACTTTCGTCGTATGGGAATAGACTTGCACTCTAAGGTGTGTGTGTGTGTGTTGTCTTTAGCAAGTAGTTTTTAAGTTTAGGGACTGACGACCACTGCATTTTGGTCCTATAGCTTTACAAACATTTGATCATTTGACTTTCAGGCCAAGGGTGGAGACATTGCCAAAATGACTAAGATTGTACTGTAAATGTTTTGTATGAACCATAGTTAGATTATGCCATGCATGGCTAAAAACTGCTATCCAAAGCAGAATAACTGCATAGTACCATGGGTCATAGATGAAGATGTGTATGGATGAAAGAACATGTAATTGTTGAGCAACTGACCATCCAGTTGAACTAAAGGGTGACAAACAGTTTCCTCAGTGACTGTTCAGCAAACATTGATACATATGGGCATCTGCAACAGGTGCATGGTTAAAGCACAAATGCTGACTTCTGTTCATTGGTGCCACCAGAAATGCAACTGGACGTCAACAGAGTGACAATAGATTGTCTTTCAGTGGAATCTCATTTTATACTCCACTGGACAGAATGCTGTTGGTGTTTTAGGTATGAAGCATCTTTAAAAAAGCTGGGAATGTTTCCATTGCATGCCCTGGGTAATCTATTGTTGATTCATTGTGCCTTCCAGAATAACAAGTATGTGTTTGTCCTTGGGGACCATGATCATCCCTACATGCTGTTTTTTTCCCCTCAGAATGATAGATAGTGGAACATCTACCAGTAAGGCAGTGCACTGTGTCACACAGTTCACAGTGGTATGCCTGGTAGGAAGAATACCAGGATGAATTCACCGTACTACCTGGCTGCCAAACTTTCTAAATATAAAATACCCCAACTGGGCTGTTCGCATTCTAGATGTTAAATGAGAAACTCATATTTGAAAAACTTGAAAAGGTGATACATGTCTTACATCTAATCCATTATATTGAAATGAGACATATAGTTATACACTCAAGTATTGCTGACTTTTTGCCTTACTGTGTTGATTTTACCATATGTCAATACTTCTCTTCATTGTTCAAATGTATAACAGTCACCACCACAAGAAATTTTTGCTTGATGCCTCCATAAAGAACTGAGTGATGATACATCATTATTTTATAGATTGAATGAATAAAAGTTCATTGCCATATAAACTGTATATCATTACAGAAAAAGCATGGAAAACTACTTTTTTATGTATGATGTTACTTCGCCTTCAAAATATTGGGACATATCTATCACATCATTCATCAAAATTCACTGTTTCATTTACATGCCAATAAAACATTAGCATGTACACAAATCTATATATAGCGACAAAAACCAAAATAGAATTTGTTAATGTAACTGTCAGAAGTACCTTTTAACCTGCGAGCACTTGCGCATGAGCATTTTGCTCACAGTAATTTTAAAACAATTGGCATTTTACCTATTTTAAATAGTCAAATATTTGTGTTTATTTATAAACACAACTAGAAATACTTATTTAGACATATTAAGTACATTACTAACTGTTCTTTGACTGTCAGAAAAATGCTATACACGCGATAAGTTTTAAAGGCATGAGTACTTGCGGGTTGAAAACAGACAGTAGTACAGGGATATACCATTATACATTGAATTTATTTCATTTACAAGAACAGCTAATGTTTGAAATTTGTCTTTCATCATACATATTTAAGTTTTGACAATGTAAAATCCAATTGGAATGTCAATAATGGATAGCAGACTTGATTCCGTGGTGGAATTTGTACTCCACGACTATATTTGACTTGTGGAAATATTTCAGCAATCAGTCCTAAAAATATTTATTTATTTGCAGATCTAGATTTCGACCACTGTGTGGTCATTATCAGTGCTTAAAAACAATTAAACTACTTAAAGCATCTCGACCTCCATGTTGGAGGTCGAGTTCCTCCATGATGGAGGTTGCGTTCATACTGTTCACACAGTGGTCGAAATCTAGATCTGCAAATAAATAAATACTTAAACACACACACACAAGGGGGCAAAAAAAACTTAATTTACACAATCAGACAATTATACACACATAACCACCATGCCTGGCCACCCCAGTTCCACAAGCATCTAGACTGTCAGTGAGGTGGGGAGTGGAGGGGGAAGGATGCTGGAATGCTGGATAAAGGTGGGGATGGGAAGTTCCACATTGCATGTTGGATTGTAAAGGCTCTGATAGGTGCAAATTTGAATTGTGGCAATGAATATAGTGAAGGGAAGGGGCAGGCAATGATAAAAGGGAAGTATAGATCAATGTGGGGAGGGAGTGAGGGGAATTTGAAGCTGTGGTTTCTACCAACACTAATTATAATAATACACCATATGCTGGTAGATAATCACTTTTTACTCACTTAAAAAGAGACATGTTGACAGTCAATAGTACAGAGAAGCACTGGCGTCTTGCTGCTGACACAGCTATTGTGCACCTTGACCAAAGAGGTTACTTTTGGCTCCAGTGTGCAATATTGACTCACAGAGCCGCCCCCCCCCCCCGGTGGAAGTGTGGAGCATGGAGGAGGCGTTGGCGTTGACACCATACGTGGCTTGTCATGTGGTGCTGGCCTGTAGTCTGACGAAGGATGTGGAGCGCGCATCACAGTGATGCCGTGCAATAATGTAGTAAGGTCGCCAAGGGGGCATGGCTGTGGCGGCATGACATGTCGGAGGCTGTCAGTGCGGGCTGTGGGGCGAGGAGGTTGCGCGCTTCCAGCGCATGAAATGACTCTGGTGGTGTAGTGCATTTGAGTACTGTCCCAGTGGAGATGCGAGACATGGGTAAGATGATATGTAGAACTCCAACCAGCGTGGATGACAAAGGGTCCATCCAGCACAGGAGATTGGGACAGCAGAGGATGTGGAAGGGGGAGGAAGGAGGGGAATTGACAGATGTAGGACACCTGACGCACTTAAAGATGCCGAGATCTTTGAAAAGTCGTCAGCAGAGCATAAGGGGTGGTGTTTGATTAAGGTGATGTTTACAGGAGAAGAGGGATCATTGGAACAGGGCTGGAGGTATAGAATGAACAACGTTTTGTCCTCCAGCTGGACGGTTAGGTCGTCTTGTGGATAGGCGAAGACATCCATGGCATCTGTTACGTAGGTGTCTGCATCGGTAGTGTGGGAATCGGCGAGGTTCATTGTCGTCACTGAACCCGCGAACATTGGCAAGTTGTCTGGCACGATATGCGGCACTAAGTGCGTTGCACAGGGAGATAACTGCAGGGTGGTGGAGTCTGCCTGACCACTGTCTAAAACTTGATCGTCACACAAATGGTCGGTACTTGATAGACCTTCGTCACATGCAGGAACACCGTGTGCAGATGAAAGATCATCTCACGCTGTAAGATCACTTGTTGGGGGGTTGTCCTCTCTATCATCACTTCCTACCTGTGGAGTGTCACACTCGGGGGCAAGTGTCCATGTGGGTTTCAGCCGGTTGATGACCGTAACCATGCGTCTGTTGAGGAAAATGTCAATGTGTTCTTGTATGTGCATAGGATGCAGTGGAGGCCGGAGTAAGGTGGCTGTAATGGGGGCACACAGTGTTGTCACTCAGCATTACAAACTCACAGTCCTCCAGCACTTTGTTTACAAACACACATGGTGTACAATGGGCACGTGGCGGGGTACCCTCGTGCACACGATATGTTCACGTACACACTTGACTAGCATTAGCAGATCAATTTGTGAGGGGTGGTCAGTCTCGGCGACAAAATCTGCAGGAAGTACAAGTGGTTCGCCATAAACTACCTCGGCCAGGGAGGCATGTACAGCTTCCTTGTGTACAGCACAGATGCCGAGAAGAACCCACTGAAGAGCTATGGTCCAATTACCGTCGTGGCATGTGAGGGATATTTTGAGGGGGCAATGCCATCTCTCGACAAGTCTGTTACTCTGTGGATGGTAGGCTGTCGTATGGAATCTACTGGTGCCGCACAGATCGTGCGAGTTATTGAAAAGTGCTGACTCGTACTGTTGCCCCTGCTCAGTAGTAAGGGAGGACCCACAGCTAAACTGTATGCGTGACTGTTGCTACAGAAATATCTTTGAGAGGGACAGCTTTGACCTAACGATTAGTACAGTTGATCACTGACAGTATATAACGAAACCCATCTGAAATGGGAAGGGGGCCAATGAGATCCAAATGAATAGTTTCAAATAGCCTGTGGGGATTTTGAAACTGCCTAGTGGAGGTTTTGTGTGTGTGTGTGTGTGTGTGTGTGTGTGTGTGTGTGTGTGTGCGTGCGCGCGCGCGCGCGCGCGCGCGCGCGAGTGTTAGCTTTACTATGTTGGCATGATAAGCACGTCCTAGTCCACGACTGGCAGTCACGTTGCATATTCAACCAAACTTTATCATTCAGAAATCAAATTTAAGGTCAGCTTAACTCCAGGGTGGGAAAGGCCGTGAAGAGAGCCGAAAATGTCTGTTCGCATCACCAAAGGAACAAGGGGGCGTGCCACACCAGTGGAAATGTCACAAAAGACTGGAAAGCCTGAGCCGAGTAATGAGTGCGGTTCAATTCGCAGTGACGTATCCAGAGAACAGAGTAACTCTTGTATTTCGTCGTCTGTTTGCTGTCAAAATCCACGGGTGCCGACATAGCACCAATGCACAACGTATAATCTGCTATGACATTGTATGCACCAAGGACGTATCTTACATCAGTTGTAAATTGTGAAATGAAGTCCAAGTCACCAGCTCCGTGGAGGAGTATCACCTGATTGATTACGTATAGTGCTGGCGAGTGGGTGGAGATCTGTATAGACGGTCATAGGGCGGCCCTCAATGTCCTCTCCAAAATATTTGATGGCAGTGTAAATAGTGTAAAGTTCCCTGTCGAATGCAGACCATTTACATTGAGAGGGCATTAATTTATTTGAGAAGAAACGTAATGGCTGGAAATGGTCACTGAAGTGGTGTTGTAGCACGGTGCCCACTGAAGAGTCGCTAGCGTCAGTAGTAATTGAAATTTTAGCATCCGGAATAAGATGTACCAACGTGATCTCGCAAGCGAGTACTGTCTTTAAATGGTCAAGCGTGGTAGTCATATTGTCCATCCAAGGGACCTAGTGCTCGTCTAATGTGTTGTTGCCTGCTAATGCTTCTATTAATAGTGTTTGTAGTGAAGCCGCATGAGGAATGTGCGCCTGAAAAAATTAATTATTCCCAGGAAGCGGCACAGCTCTTTATATGTCATGATGGCTAAATCATGATGTGGCAAGTTCAGAAATATTTAGCTAGGCATGGAATGTATATCGGAAAGATAGATCGGATACAACTGGAGGAGTGTTCATTGCTGTGGACAAAGATGATGTTTCTACTGAGATTGAGGTTGAAAGTAACTGTGAAGTTATCTGGGCACTTATAACAGGTCTAAAAGAAGTAAAGTTAATAGTTGGGCAATCCCCCCCCCCCCCCCAGTGCTGCTGTAGCATTTTTGAATCATTCAAAGAAAGTCTACACCAGGTAGTGCATAGGTATCCGGGCCATGTAATATTAGTCGGGGGAGACTTCAACCTTGAGAGTATATACCTCTCTAGTTACATTTCAGGCAGTACAGGCAAGCAGTCTTGTGAGCTACTTTTGGACACATTTTCCGAAAACTGTCTTGAGCAGTTAAACCAGCAACCCACGTGCAATGGAAATATTCTAGACCTTTTAGCCACAAACAGGCCTGACCTTATTAACGATGTCTGTGTAGAGACAGGAATTAGTGATCATGATATCGTCATAGTGTCGATGGTGACTAAAGTTCATAAACCAATCAAGAAGGCTAGGAGCGTGTTTTTGTTGGGAAGAGCCGATAAGCAAATGTTAGGATCGCACTTAGAAAATGAATGGGCATTGTTTAATTCCGGGACTATGTATGTAGAGGAATTGTGGACTAAATTTAAGTGCATTGTAAATAAAGAGTTAGAGAAATATGTGCCAGTAAAGACGATTAACGATGGAAAAGATCCACTGTGGTATAACAATAATGTTAGAAAGTTGCTGAGAAAGCAAAGACTGTTGCCCTCTCGATTCAAAAAAGAACATGCAAAGGTTAGTAGAGATTCGTGCGTCTATAAAAAGATCGATGCGTGAAGCATACAATAATTACCAAGCCATAACTAATGAGGAGGTACTGAACCGAATTGGGGAGAAAAGAAATTTCTGGCATACCTTGACTAAAAGAAGGGATAGATTGGTAGGACACATTCTTAGACATCAAGGAATTGTGAATTTAGCGTTGGAGGGAAGTGTGTGGGGTAAAAATCGTAGAGGGAGACCAAGAGACGCGTATAGTAAGCAGATTCAAGTGGATGTGGGTTGTTGTTCTTATGAGGAGATGAAAAGGCTTGCCCAGGATAGAGTAGGGTGGAGAGCTGCATCAAACCAGTCTCTGGACTGAAGACCACAACAACAACAACCTTACCAAAAGTTCCTAGGGATTGGAAAAAAGTAAGGTGACTGCCATTTATAAGAAGGGTAAAAGAACTGACCCACAAAATTATAGGCCAGTATTGTTGACATCAGTTTCCTGTAGAAGTTTGGAGCGTATTCTCAGTTTGAATATATTAACTTTCCTTGATATGGAAAAATTTCTTTCTGTGAATCAGCACGGGTTTAGTAAACATTGATCGTGGGAAACTCAGCTTGCCCTCTTCTCACAGACACCTCGCGAGCAAGGGATGAAGGGCAAAAGGGAGACTGAATTTTTCTCAATTTCAAAAAGGCATTTGATGCAGTGCCACATTGCAGCAGACTGTTAACGAAGATACAAGAAAATGGAATAGGTTCACAGATTTGTGACTGGCTGGAAGACTTCCTAAGTAATAGAATGCAGTAAGTTGTTCCCTACGGCGAGTGATCATCAGTCGAGTGTATTGTCAGGCATGCTCCAGGGCTGTGTGATAGAACCGCTATTATATTCTATCTATATAAATGTTCTGATGGACAGAGTATCTTGTAATTTTCTGCTGATGCTCTGGTGTATGGGAGGGTGTCAACTATAATTGACTGTAACAGCATACAGGATGACTTAGACAAAATTTCTAGTTGATGTGAAGAATGGCAGCTATCTCTAAATGTAGAAGAATGTAAGGTGATGCACATGACTAGGAAAAACAATCCCATAATGTTCGAATACAGCATTAGTAGTGAGCTTCTTGATGCAGTCGTGTAGTTCAAATATATACGTGTAACATTACAGAGCGATTTTAAATGGAATGAACATGTAAACACAGTTATGAGTAAGGCGGACAGCCGACTTCGGTTTACTAGGAGCATTTTGGGAAGATGTACTTCAACTGTAGAAGAGACAGCATATAAAATGCTTGTACGATCATGTCTTGAGTATTGCTCAAGTGTCTGGGACCCACAGCAGATCTGTTTAAAGGAAGAGATAGAAGGAGTTCAGAGGCAAGCAGCTTGATTCATTACTGTTAGGTTTGACCAATGTGCGAGTGTCATGGAAATGCTCCGGGAACTAGAATGGTGATCGCTGGAGAAAAGGTGATGTTTGTTTTGAGAAATTCCATAGAGGGAATTTAGAGGGCCGGAATTGGAAGCTGAGTGTAGAACGATCTTCCTGCCACATACTTACACTTCACTTAATGATCACAAAGACAAGATAAGAGAAATTAGGGCTCATACAGCGGTATATAAACATTCATTTTTTCCCTTACTCTATTTTGGAGTGGAATAGCAGAGGAAATGTCTATTAGTGGTACAGTGTACCCTCCGCCATGCACTTTATGGTGGATTGCAGAGTATGTATGTAGATGGCCTTCACTGCCTCCTGCATGAGGCCTCACCAGCAGTCAGCAGACTTCTCTCGCTGCCCTACCAGTCAGTTTCTTCTGGTGGGGAGGTGTATTCTGCCAGCCTACCAGAGCCCCTGAAAGGCCGACAGCCCAGTGTACACCGAAGAGTCCTGTGCAACCTATATGCTTGGCTAGTCGGAGATAAATTCAACAGGATAACAACTTCATAATCATCATCATCATCATCATCTTGCGTACATGGACCTCTTCTTGCAGATGGCACACTGTACACCAGTGTATTCCTATGCCAGGCTGCCAGTGGTGGGCCACCTTTTTGACATGCTCCAGGCAGTATTCTTCCAATTGTGAATGCCTTACCAACAGCACAACTCCAGTCTCCAATGATGACAGAGAAGAGAGACCACACCAATGGGGACTTAGTTTCTGTAGTACTGTGTACTTAGTAGAAGTGTTGAAGTGTGAAATAAACATTGTGTGAAGATTGACCACTGTTCTCTTCACCCGGGTAGGGCCACCTCTGGCCTGATGTGTGGTCGCCACTTAAGCTGTTGATTAAAGGTGATGATTAGGTTGCTGTTTGTTAAACTCCAGGGAACAGGGCTTCCACTGACAAGGAGAAGCTGCAGGTTGTGAGTAATGAGTCTTCTGGTGGCAGTGAACAATTGGTTTTACTGCCACTGAAGGTAAGACGCCACTTGATAGCCCACATCTGAAGGGTATTAATGGCTAGTTGCAGTCATTGGCAAAGAGCTTTGGCATTCATGCTGTGGCATTGCCATTTCATCTGCATAAAGTGCAAAGTGCACATAATCTGCCTTCGGAGTATTAACAGTGCAGAAGCAGTACAGGAGAGGCCCCAGGACAGAGAGACCCACCAGCATAGTTTCTGCATACAGTGGGCAAGCTATTTTCAACTCGGACTTGGAATGTGCATCTTTTGAGGTAGGAGTCAATCAAATGGATGTGCAGTCCCAGCACTCCCAATGCATAGAGCTTGAATAGGAGGCTGCAGTGCCACAAATCCAAGAAGACAGCCCCGAATTACTCACAACACTCCAGGGCATCAAATGCCTATTAGGCAGGCACAGCAGCTGATTCACCACTGATGCCCTGACAGAAACTGTACTGTTTGTCTGGGAAGATGATGTTGGCTGCAACAAGTCGATGGAGCCAGTGAAGGTAGATCCTCTCAGACACCTTGGAGAGGGCTGAGAACAAGCTGACAGGATAGTAATTTGAGGCAAGGTGCAGGTCCTTACCAAGCTTCAGGATCACCTCTATCTCTGTATGCTTCCAGGAGTGAGAGAAAGTTGTGGGTCCAAAATATCAGATTGAAGATATCAGCCAGATGGGAAGTAGCTAGTGGTGGCACCTTCTTCAGGAGTGCATTGAAGATGCCCTCTGGTCTGGCAGCTTCCCTGGGATGGAAATGGTGGAAGACTGTCATAACCTCTTTGGCTGTGATTTCTTTCTTGGTATATGCTACATCTCACACCCCACGATACTATGGAAGACAATCAGCGACGACAGCGATGTGGTTTGCATCCTCTGGTTCCTCTGCTGTCATAAAAACAACTTCAGACATGTTGGTCAGGGCATCTGCTTTCTCATCAGGTTCACAGATCAGCTGGTTATGCACTTCCAATGGTGGGATGTGTTGCAGACTCCAAAGAAATCTTCTCGCTGTCTTCCAGGCCGAGCCATCACTAAAACGGAGGGTGGCAACCTTGTTACTCCAATCTTGGTTGCAATGATTGTTCACAGACACCCAAATCTCCCGCCTCAGGCATTTGGAGGCTGTGTTTTGTCAGCTGCAATTCACAATAAACCCAGTTCTCCTCTGAGTTGGCAACGAGAATATCCAGAGGCAGTTGGCGAGAGAAGACCGGAGCAGGGCACAATGCTGAAGTCAACCCAATGAGCTGCATCGAGGACAGGAGCAGTGAACTATTGTTTTTCTGCTACCACAACAGCAGTGACAGTGAGAGAGGCCTGTAGGAGTTGCTGCACACCTTCCAGATTGAAGTCAAAGACTAGCAGGACATGGTTCAAGTCCATGACATTCCTGGAAGTGGCAATGAATGTGTGGACAACAGTAATGTTTATTTCATGGGGCCAATCATGTGGAGGAAAGTGAGTGAGGTCATATGGCACCTCTGTGAGAGCCTCATTCCATTTGATAGCGTGGAGAAAATACATTAATTGGGGTTGACGACTCTGGAGTAGCCGTTTGAATGCTACAGTTAAAGGCTCCAAGTGAAAAAAAGATTCAATGTCTTGCTTAGTGCAGTTGGCGAAGTAGCTGCTTGTAGTTAGCAACAAATGTTATCACTCCCACTGAGGTGAATACGACAGCACACATGGCTTCCAGTGATGCCAGTGGCACGAGTGCAATCAGGTAGTGGCAGTCTAAAACCAACCAGGTTTATCTTGGGGAGGGCTGGTGCTGGAGACCGCTGTTGCACTGCTCACAAAGGCCGTGAGGTGCACTATTAGGCTGTTGAGATCTGGGGTGGAAAAAGGAGGTGCAACCCTCACACTGGAAGAATGGGCAGCGACCACTTCACCAGGATCAGAGACTGCGGACTGTTCAGCAGGTGCTGTCTTGGTGGATGTGCTGGTTGTGCATCAGAAGAAGGGAGTTGGTGATCTACAGGTGGTTTTCACACTGTGGTGCTGTCACCAGTAGGCACTGGCACTGGTGAACCTGTAGGCATAACAGGAAAATGGATGCAATAGTTCCTTCTAGTGCTCACATTCCAGCCGCTTGTCTCTGCAAATGTGACTCCAAGGTGGATCGGGACAGGCTTCTTGCTACGTGGCACTGGTAACATGCCTTGTTGGCATGCATTGACCTTCCATCAGACTTCACCGTCTCGGTAGTATGCCAAGTGATTGCCTCCACAGAGTACACAAGTCAGCTGTTCCCTGCATGGCTGTAAAAAGAACTACCTGCATGGTTGCTGACACTTCACGCACCTGTCCAGTGTAGAACTGTACCAGATGACATTGATGCCTTGGCATTGAAAACATTAGACAGGTCCCTTCTTTTAAACACAGTGGCATAAATGTGGTCATCAAGATGTCTGACATTGTATCCATCAAGTCCGTTTTCATTGCAAGGGTCTTCATATATGGGAGGCTGGATAGGTTCGCCGATAGAATGGGCCCTATGAGATGGCAACCAGTCACAACCTTTGCAGTACTGGAATGTGTGTGGTCCACCATGCTACACTGCTGTGGCTGAATACCTCTCTGATTAAAATATAATTTTTAATGAAGAACTGTGACAAACATATATATGTAAATTTGTATTACCGTGTTAAAGTGTTCTAACAATATCTATGAAATTGCATTAATCCTATAACATTTAATTCTTATCTGTAAAATTAAGTACCAGTGTTTCATGATATTCATTTATTAAGTGTGTTTCACTGTGTATATATTCATTTACTAAGTGTACCAGTGCTTAATTTTGAGTCAATCGTATTGTGTAAAACCTTTCATGTTTTATATTCATTTATTACATATACCAGAACATAAGTCATAAATTGAACCATACTTTATGTAGGTCTAACTATACTTTTTAGTTGTGATTTAATGTCAAACATATTGTATAAAACCTTGTATAAATACCTCATGACAACATCGATTGCATGGACATGCTTAAAGATGAATAAATATTAATGTGCTGATTCACAACTTTTCACTGCTGAGAAAGCATAATATGTTTCTTGTTTTATGTGGTTAAGTGAACTAGAGACGCTATTCTTTCTTCAAACATTTTGATATATGGAAATTTTGCTGTTGTCTAATACTGAAAGAGGTGCTAATTTAAGTAGCACACAAGAATGGTTAGTTTTTTGATATGATCATCTCTATTTCATCATTGTTTGTCAAATAAAACTAAATAGTTCTTTCTTATACTGTAGTAATCATAACACAGATTATTTTGACATGCGTGTTTATTTTATATGCCTAATTTACATTAATTGTATGGCTGTATACAATGTATGAAGTACTAATATCAAATAGATACTACTAAATAAACAGAGAAATAGTCATCTGCTCTAGTTTCTTGGGTATAAGATAGAAAAGATGAATTACAACTTCCTTTGATAAACGAAACC
The DNA here is from genome assembly GCA_026315105.1 of Locusta migratoria. Classification (NCBI taxonomy): domain Eukaryota; kingdom Metazoa; phylum Arthropoda; class Insecta; order Orthoptera; family Acrididae; genus Locusta; species Locusta migratoria. The sequence goes on along the minus strand of CM048744.1, from coordinate 125,238,463 downwards.
TACATAAGAATTATGACTTGTTGTATGCTTCAAATAATTAGGGTGACTCAAAATCAGTAATGAGAATTTGCGAAATCCTGTAAGCTATAAGGAAGAGTAGTCACCAAAAATTTGGATAAGTACTCAATCAATGTAGTTTCAATTTTTACATGATTTTCTACTGTCCACTGAGTCAGACATTAACAGAGAGGAGGGAAGAGGTAATGTACAGTCATGTGATGGAAGATGGGGCTGAGAAGGTGGGAACATGGCTGTTGCCTGAGCTCGTCATTTCAACAGACTGTGTTCTTAATTCCTCAATTGGATTCTAGATTGTTTCCAGATTGCTTGTACATTAAATAAAACTTGCAATCCAAAATATCTACTATTGTTATGTTAAAACCATATTAATACGCTTTCTAGTTGCACTTTTTTGCACCTGACACACTGATATGACTTTAATCTTCCCATACAATGACGAAGAAAGCGTTGCAGAAAAGTTCAACCCAATGAGAGGGCCTGCCTTCATGCATCAGTTATGCTCAACTCTGTAAATTTTAATCACTTTCTTCTGTATGTACTGTTCCAGATATGATGCACAGCAGAAACTATGAGTCTAGTAGTAATATCTACTGCTGTAAGGAGCGGATTCGTCTTGACTGAAAGCAAATGGGATGATATTCTTTTCCATTTTCATAACTTTTAGCTTTATAATGCTGAAATTAAGATTGTAATGGAAGGAAAATATAAAAATATTAACAAACTGCACTGCGCTCCCTCATTAGAAAGAATAGACACTTGGACCAATGTCATCCTAATCAAGACAAAGCTTTCGAGTCTGATCATTCAGTAAGTGCTAACAGACTAGTCTCCCTTGCTGTATCACTTCACTTTTCTTCCTTTTAGTTTCCATTCTAGCTATTGAAAAGATGTGTGCTTTTTGCCACCTTGCCAGTTTTTCAAATAAGAGAAGAATGATTTTTCTGTCTTTAATAATGAAGAAGAAAAAGTCTAATTTACGAACAACATTGCCTAATTTTGAACTCAGCTTTCATTAAAGCAAGACACAGTGGTATTTTCTACTTTAGCTGTCACTGGTCTTTGATTTAAGTAAATGAGGAGACATTAGTCTGATGATGGTCACAGAGTAGTTTCAATCCGGTCACCCTATCAAATAAATTGTAAAAACATTTTGCGAACATGACTGTTTTTCTCATTTTGAAACATATACCAGTTCACTGTCTTTCCAATAACAAAATATGTTTTCCAAACTTATGGTGAGCTATACTTATTGTTTATAGAGTATCCAGAAGGTCAGGATTCATCTTGATTCTTCCAATATTTCATATAATGTTCAGACAAATACAGAAACTAAAATCAAATGTTCAAATGTTTGTTAAGCTTATGGGACTTAACTATGGGGTCACCAGTCCCTAAACTTACAAACTACTTATCAACTACCTTATACTAAGGACGGCACAAATATCCATGCCCGAGGGGGGGATTCGAACCCCCGACCGTAGTGGCCATGCAGACCGTGACTGGAGTGCCTCAGTCTCCTCGGCCACCACAGCCGGCAATACAGAAACTCACGAAAAGAAGCTTCTGGTAAAGTTCTCTAAAGCATAATAACTTCAATATGTCACACAATTTCATTTGCTTTATTATCAAACAGATAAAAAATCATGCCACAGACAAAATAAATAAATAAAAATAAAAAACCTGAAATTTAAAACAATATACATGATTTTTAAGACGAAAAATTCCTAGCAGGAAAAATAAAATATAAAAAATAGACGAAGATTACTCACCAGGCGAAGGAGCACAGGTGTGACAGCATCACAAATAAATAAATGAATACACACACACACACACAATCGCAAGCTTTCGCAACCCAGTTGCGTCTTCAGGCAGTAGGGAAGGAGAGGGAAAAGGAAATGATGAGGGTTTTAAGGAAGGGGGTAAGGAGCCATTCCAATCCCGGGAGAGGAAAGACTTACCTTGGGGGAAAAAAAAGGAGGGTAAACAAATGCACACATGCCCACACATTCACACAGACACAAGTACACCTAGGCAGACATACTGTAGAAAGCAAAGAAGTTACGTTATAGAAGTTAAGAAGTTAGACAGAGATACCACTTGAGGCAGAGGCTCTGTCCAGAGAACTGATGCAAAGATGTTAAGAAGGTGGGTGGGAATTCAAATTTAGCGGAGGTTGAGACCAGGTGGGCAACGGGAAGAGAAAATATGCTGAAGGGCTAGTTCCCATCTCCGGAGTTCTGAAGGATTGGTGTCAGTGGGAAGTATCCAGATAACCCGGACGGTGTAGCACTGTGCCAAGATGTGCTGGCCGTGCACCAATGCGTGTTTAGCCACAGGGTGATCCTCGTTACCAACAAACACTGTCTGCCTGTGTCCATTCATGCGAATGGACAGTTTGTTGCTGGTCATTCCCACATAGAACGCTTCACAGTGCAGGCATGTCAGTTGGTAGATCACGTGGGTACTATCGCAAGTGGCTCTGCCTTTGATCGTGTACACCTTCCGGGTTACGGGACTGGAGTAAGTGGTGGTGGAAGGGTGCATAGGGCAGGTTTTACAACGGGGGCGGTTACAAGGGTAGGAGCCAGAAGGTAGGGAAGGTGGTTTGGGGATTTCATAGGGGTGGACTAGGAGGTTACGGAGGTTAGGTGGGCGGCGGAAAGACACTCTCGGTGGAGTAGGAAGGATGTCATGAAGGACGGATCTCATTTCGGGGCAGGATTTAAGGAAGTCGTATCCTTGCTGGAGAGCCACATTTAGAGTCCGCTCCAGTCCCGGAAAGTATCCGGTGACAAGAGGGGCACTTCTGGGATTCTTCTGTTGAAGGTTCTGAATTTGGGGGGATGAGGTAGTAGCTCTGGCAATTTGTTTCTCTACCAGATTAGGAGGATAGCCGCGGGATGTGAAAGCTGTTAATAGGTTGTTGGAGTACTGGTTCAGAGCTTCAGGACTGGAGCAGACTCGTTTGCCACGAAGACCTAAGCTGTAAGGAAGGGAACACAAAACCTTTCACCTAACTCCATTAACCTCATGACCCCGCCGACACCCCGCACTCCCACCTTCTACCTACTTCCCAAGATTCACAAACCCAATCATCCCGGCCGCCCCATTGTGGCCGGTTACCAAGCCCCTACAGAACAAATCTCTGCCTACATAGACCAACACCTTCAACCCATCATGTGCAGTCTCCCATCCTTCATCAAAGACACCAACCACTTCCTCGATCGCCTGAAATCCTTACCCAGCCTGTTACCTCCAGAAACCATCCTTGTAACCATTGATGCCACTTCCCTATACACAAATATCCCACATACCCAGGGCCTTGCTGCGATGGAGTATTTCCTTTCACGCCGACCACCCACTTCCCTACCTAAAACCTCTTTGCTTAATACCCTAGCCAGCTTCATCCTAACCCACAACTTCTTCACTTTTGAGGGCCAGACATACCAACAACTAAAGGGAACAGCCATGGGAACCAGGATGGCCCCCTCGTACGCAAACTTATTCATGGGACGCTTAGAGGAAGCCTTCCTGGATACCCAAGCCTGTCAACCCAAAGTGTGGTACAGATTCATTGATGATATCTTCATGATCTGGACACACAGTGAAGAAGAACTCCAGAATTTCCTCTTCAACCTCAACTCCTTTGGTCCCATCAAATTCACCTGGTCCTATTCCAAATCCCATGCCACATTCCTCGATGTCGACCTCCATCTGTCCAACGGCCAACTCCACACATCCGTCCACATCAAACCTACCAATAAACAACAGTACCTGCATTATGATAGCTGTCATCCATTCCATATCAAACGTTCCCTTCCTTACAGCTTAGGTCTTCGTGGCAAACGAGTCTGCTCCAGTCCTGAAGCTCTGAACCAGTACTCCAACAACCTATTAACAGCTTTCACATCCCGCGGCTATCCTCCTAATCTGGTAGAGAAACAAATTGCCAGAGCTACTACCTCATCCCCCCAAATTCAGAACCTTCAACAGAAGAATCCCAGAAGTGCCCCTCTTGTCACCGGATACTTTCCGGGACTGGAGCGGACTCTAAATGTGGCTCTCCAGCAAGGATACGACTTCCTTAAATCCTGCCCCGAAATGAGATCCGTCCTTCATGACATCCTTCCTACTCCACCGAGAGTGTCTTTCCGCCGCCCACCTAACCTCCGTAACCTCCTAGTCCACCCCTATGAAATCCCCAAACCACCTTCCCTACCTTCTGGCTCCTACCCTTGTAACCGCCCCCGTTGTAAAACCTGCCCTATGCACCCTTCCACCACCACTTACTCCAGTCCCGTAACCCGGAAGGTGTACACGATCAAAGGCAGAGCCACTTGCGATAGTACCCACGTGATCTACCAACTGACATGCCTGCACTGTGAAGCGTTCTATGTGGGAATGACCAGCAACAAACTGTCCATTCGCATGAATGGACACAGGCAGACAGTGTTTGTTGGTAACGAGGATCACCCTGTGGCTAAACACGCATTGGTGCACGGCCAGCACATCTTGGCACAGTGCTACACCGTCCGGGTTATCTGGATACTTCCCACTGACACCAATCCTTCAGAACTCCGGAGATGGGAACTAGCCCTTCAGCATATTCTCTCTTCCCGTTGCCCACCTGGTCTCAACCTCCGCTAAATTTGAATTCCCACCCACCTTCTTAACATCTTTGCATCAGTTCTCTGGACAGAGCCTCTGCCTCAAGTGGTATCTCTGTCTAACTTCTTAACTTCTATAACATAACTTCTTTGCTTTCTACAGTATGTCTGCCTAGGTGTACTTGTGTCTGTGTGAATGTGTGGGCATGTGTGCATTTGTTTACCCTCCTTTTTTTCCCCCAAGGTAAGTCTTTCCTCTCCCGGGATTGGAATGGCTCCTTACCCCCTTCCTTAAAACCCTCATCATTTCCTTTTCCCTCTCCTTCCCTACTGCCTGAAGACGCAACTGGGTTGCGAAAGCTTGCGATTGTGTGTGTGTGTGTATTCATTTAATATACATGATTTGTATTACTTGTCAACAGTGTGTGGATATTCTGGAAATTTGTGCCTGGCAGGAAAATGCTAGGGTAGTTCGTGTAAATGGGATCACCAAATGGTGTAGCAGTCAGTGTGACTGCTTAGCAAGCAGTAAACTTCGGTTCGAAACTTGGCATTGGACAAATTTTCATGTCTCCTCATTTACTTAAATCAAAGAACAGTGGCAGCTAAAGTGGAAAATACCATTGTGCCTTGCTTTAATAAAAGCCAAATTCAAAATTAGTTCAAATTTGATGCAAATTGTTTGAAATTTAGATCTTTTCTGACTAGTATTATAAGATCCAAATTGGCTGGCTCTGTAAAATCCAATACCAAGTATGACTGGGAACGCTAAATTAAATGCAAATTATTTCTGTGCCCTTAGAGTTAGGAAGTTAATTTGAAAAGTAAAAAGTAACATTTTAAATTTATAAAATTCATGACAATTCCACAATCGCGACATTCTGAATTTTTTTCCACATATTTTATTCTTCCAATCTGGTAAGTGTAATTGTACTGAACACTTTCCTATTACATCAGTAATGAAGAGATGAAAAGGCTTCCTCAGGAGATGGAAAGGCTTGCTCAGGATAGAGTAAGGTGGAGAGCTGCATCAAATCAGTCTCCGGACTGAAGACCATAACAACAACAACAACAACAACACAGCCTATAATCCCGAGTTACAACAAACTGTAATGCACCTCTTTTCCAACATTAAGAAAAGCAATGAAATTGCTTCTGATCGGTCTTGATTCCATCAGCCAACTGCGAATACCAGTTCTGTATTTTTCTTTAACAAAAAACGCCACAATGGGAAAATGTTTTTTCTAAAAACAAGGAACCAATTGAAAAAAAAAAAAAAAAAAAAAAAAAAAAAAAAAAAAAAAAAAAAAAAAAAACAGTTTTCGTAGTCAGGAACCACACAAACACCACAATGGCTACTCTCAAAACAGGAAAGCAAGTTGTCACAGTATTGCCTCTCAACCCCCTCCCCCTACACACACACACACACACACAGCTAGACCCGCCACTGCCTCTATCTGGTGCTGCCCCGCTGATGTGAAACTCCACGTTTCACACACGCCTTGCGCCAGCCCTGTCAACTGTGAGACTGGATTTAATAGTTTATAGCTAACAGAATTTTGCATATTATTGTCAATAGAGAAAAGTCTTCCAACCTGAAAGCGATTTCTAGCATACCCCAAGGAAATGCTAGAGGATCCTTGCTTCTCGCAATAAATGATATCGTAGATAACATTGGATATTTAATGGGCATTTTTGCAGTTGCATCTGTAGTATATCTAGAAGTTGCAACACTGGAAAGTGGAGCCAAATACAAGAGATTCTGTAGCATATCCACACTTGGTGCACTAATTGGCAACTGTTTCCACAGAAAGAAAGATCCTTTATTATACAATTACGCAACAGTGGACGAACACTACAAGCAGTTACTTCCATAAATTATTGGAGCAGGAGTGATTTGAAATGGAATGACCATGTAAAATTAATCATGGGTAAAGCAGAAGCCAGACAGTGATTAATTGGAAAAATCATTAGGATGTGTAGTTCATGAACACTCCTTCAGCACACTTGGGTATTGCTCATCGGTGTTAGATCCATAATAGGGTTGATAGGAAACTTCAAAAAGATCCAAGTTAGAGCAGCATGCTCCATTACGGGCTCACTTAGTAAGTGTGGAAGCTTCTCAGAGACGATAAGGAAACTCCAGTGGCAGACACTGCAAATGAGATGATTCTATTCCTACCCACAATATTTAAAAACTCTTTGCATTATGACATTGCCATCTCTTTATATTTACTGTATTATCAATCTATTAAGACATACCTATTAAACAAAGATAGCTCATTAATGTTAAACGGGCATATTCATAACCAGTGGCGCAGCTAGGATTTGGTTCTGGGGGAAGGTTCATTTTTTAAAAATAAAGCCTACTGAATTTATTAATGGTAAAGGGTTCTTATCATTAGTTATCAGAAATATAAGAACCTAGCCAATGTTATAACTGTATAATTAACATGAACTAAAATAACAATATTGTTTTTCCTAGTTTTTGGTGGCCTTCATAAGATTCCACTCAGTGGCACCGCTGACCTGCTAAGCAGCTGGTTGTCACATATGAACAGTTTGCTTTTAACTTCAGCACAGCAGTAACAATAGCAGCAGCATCAAAGCTGGTCATGGCGGCATACCTTCTCAGTGGCAGCATCATGTTGGTGACCCATTGTCACATTCAGTTCAGTTGTGCTTGGCAAATTATAGTTATGTCATGTTTATCACACATGCACTATTTCAAATTTCCAGTGCTAACCTGTAAAAAAAAAAAAAAAAAAAAAAAAAAAGCTGTGGGAGGTGCCGAGGGGAGGAGTGGGGGGTTCGGCCCCACTAGCCCCCCCCCCCCCCCCCCCCATGGCTGCACCACTGTTCACAACTATAATACAAGATAGTATTATCTGACCGACATGTGAATCAGTCCAAAACAACCTGCTATCAGAAAAGTGTCCTACATGTTGAGATAAAGATGTGTAATAATTTGCCAGATGGAATTAAAGTATCAGAAAAGCCAAGAACCTTCTTGTATAAGTTTAAAAAAATTGCTTTGGGGCAATGAACTTACTGATACTGGTCAAAATTGCTAACAATATGAAGTGCATGTACTTGTAATATACTGGACCAGATATTATCATGTTCCATTTTTATTGTCCATATTGTTAAAAAATAATTACACACATCTAAAAAAATAAAGCATTTAATGTGATATCTGTCATCCAAATATGCACAATTTTTCATGTAATATAAAAATTGTAAAATCATTTTGAAACAATTGTTTCACTGACTACGTTTTTTTTTTTTTTTTTTAATTAGTTACTATCAATGCAAGTACAATATAATGTCCGTTATCTTCTTGTAAAATTTTCTTGGGTCATTTATAGGCCTTTGACAGTGCTTTGACTCATGACGTCGGCGTGTTGTTGCCTTGGCCTCGGTGCACGGCCTCCTCAAGGAGGCCGTGGTTAAGGCCTACATCGTGGCTGTGTTTGTATGAAGTGGTGTTCGTTGATATTCGTTTGCTGTGTGTTTCGCGCAATTTGATGCTTTAAGTGTGCCAAACTCGATACTGTGAAAATTATAGCACACTGTCGTTACTGCAGTTGAATATATACACAATGTAAGTATAGTATTCTGTAAAGTTTGTAGTGTTTTTAAACGTATATATTCAGCTACGTTACCTTCTTACTACTTTCGCTAATAGCATTGAAACGTGAATCTATATAGAATTTTAAAATAGTGTTTCTAATTCATAAATATTGTACGAATCAACAGCGGTTATGTGACTATGTTTATATAATGAATATTCCCACACGTTAACCTCAATTCACAAACATAGTTTTTGTGATGCCCAAGTGTACAACAAACTATTCTTTCGATTTTCTCAGTTTTTGTTCGTACCTCATATTTTGACGTAAGATGTTAACAATGAATACATCATTATATTTACAGATGCCAGAAAAATGTTGTGTTCCTGGATGCAGCAGCAACTATAAATCCAAAAAGGAAGAGGGTTATATCTCGGTGTTTAGATTCCCCACCGAAGAGACAAATAGAAAGCGCTGGATAAGAAACATTCCCAGAAGAGACTGGACTCCTACCAACAGGAGTGTTGTCTGTATAAAACATTTTGAAGAAAGTGATGTTTCGAGGGTAGAAATTTATAAGGACTCTGATGGGAATTGTCACGAGTACCCTCGTCAGAGGCCACTACTTCTACCAAATGCTGTGCCAAAAATATTCCCTGGGTTACCATCATATCTTAATAAGATTCAGCCTCCAACAAGGTGTGATCCAGAGACCAGAAGGAAGCGTGCACGCAAAGAAGAGGAGGAGAAGATTGAAGCTTGGTTAAACGATGACATTGTACAAAATTTTGAGTGTTTGTGTGCCAAGTATCAGGATAAATTACAGAGTTTAGGAAAGTGGAGTGTTAACGTTCTAGACAGTAAAATAGTCTTTTATAGTGTAGATTTTTCTGCAGACATACCTCAGGTAAAAATGAGTGTACAAATTAATAACAAACTTATTTGCAGTGTTTGTGTGAATGGTTTCATTCTGACATATGATGATCTTAGCTGGATTTTACCTTCCTCACTTAAACAGGTGGTCACAGATTGAAAATATTTTGAGCAGATATATCAACTGTAGTAGCTACATACCCTCTTTTAGTTCTCTTTTAAGTGAATTAAAGAACATTGTTAACAGACTTACTCAGCATTCTGAATCTAATGCAGATTGCTGTACCACTCTTTTGTTTTTATTGGAACAGATAGGTTTGTTGACAATGAATAAGCGAACATATTCAGTTGATATGATGTTACATGCTTTCATCATCTACACCCAGTCTGCAGCATGCTATGCAGCTCTCCGATCAAGTGGATTACTGATCTTACCACATGTGAAGCATATTCAACAGCTGTCATCCTCATTGAAGATAAGTCCAACTAGTGAAACAGAAAATGCCCATTTTCTTAAAATTCTAGTGGATAAATTAGATGAGAGAGAGAGATTTGTAATCCTGCAAATAGATGAAATTTATGTAAAGCCTTGTATTCAGTTTAAAGGGGGGAAACTTCATGGATATGCTGAAAATAGTGTCCCAGCAGAGGCAAGAACTGTGCTTGCCTTTCTTACATCTTCTCTATATGGCAGTTTCAAAGAAGTTGTTCATTTGGTTCCTGTCAGACAGTTGTCAGGCTCAGATCTGCACAAATTAACACTTAAGGTGTTGGATTTGCTTTCTTCTTGTGGTTTGACTGTCGTTGTTATTATATCTGATAACAATAGGATTAACAGGAATATGTTTTCACTGCTAGTAAAAAATTCCAACAGGCCCTATTCTTTCATGTCATGTGGTTCCCCTGTGTTCTTAATGTTTGACACTGTTCATTTATTTAAAAGCATTAGGAACAATTGGTTGAATCAAAGGGACAGTGACAAAACATTTAAATTTCCCCACTTTGAATCTACATCTAATGAAGTGCTAACAGCAAGATTTTCAGATATTGAGAACCTATATAGAAAGGAACTGAACCAGCTGTTGAAATTAGCACCTCGATTGACCTATAAATCAGTGTATCCCAGTAGCTTAGAAAGACAGAATGTCAACCTTGTGTGCAATATTTTCAATGACACAACAGTTGCAGGCTTAAAAACTGAATATGGTGACAATTCAGGGACTGTACACTTTGTTCAAATTATTCTCCGTTGGTGGAGTATTATGAATATTAAGAATTCTACAAAGGGAATTCACAAACAAAATGAATTGCTTCTACCTTTCACTAGTGCTTCTGATGACAGGCTAGTGTTTCTTGATAAATTTTTGGCTTGGTTGGAAAGATGGAGGGCTTTGGACTCTACCAATTGTCTAACTACAGACACACATCAGGCACTGTATCAAAGTACTTCTGTTATTTCAGAAATTATTGAATATTCTTTCAGCAGTGTAGGTGTGCAGTATCTTCTGACAGGAAAACTCCAAACTGATAATTTGGAGTCACAGTTTAGTAGATATCGCCAATTATCGGGAGGAAACTACAATATTTCTGTTACTCAAATATTTGAATCAGAAAAGAAACTCCGTGTTATGAGTGTTTTGGGAATAAAGTCAGCGAAATATGGCCCAGTAAAATTCTCTCCAGAAATATTGAATGATGTGAGCACCTCAGACATAATGTATTCAGATGTTGACATGACTCCATTTTTAAGTGTTTTGAACAAATTAAGTACTGAAAGTGTTCATGTTGACCAGTCTGTGCTTCTGTATGTTTGTGGGTATGCAGCACACAAAACAACCCAAATGCTCAGTTGTAAAACGTGCATTGATTTTGTCTTAGGGCCACATACTTCAGATAAATATTTTGAAAATCTAGTCCGTAGTGGATTGACTGTGCCGTCAGATATTGTTGTGGAACTTGGCAATTTTGTATATGGAGCTATGCAGCTCTTAATATCTCAAGAGCATGAAACAAACTTTATCCTGTGCAAAAATCAAAAGCAGCTGCTGCAGAATGTGGTTGACCAAGGAGTTAATACACATGTTTATCTTAAAATATTTCTAACAGATTCATGTCTTTGTGGAAGACCACTTACTGATGTATACAAGAAGTTGGTTTGCATTATGTGTAATATATTGCTCAACAATTACACCAAACTGCGTAATGAACATTTAACATGTTCTAAGAAGGTAGGAATTAATAGAAAAATAAATACATTTCATAACTTCTGACTAGACTACTGGTGGTTAGAAAAGAAAAACCAATCCTGAGTGAATGTTTGAAAAATAATTTGTTGTGGTTTTCTCTGGCACGCGCCACTTTTCTGTTGTACCTTGTTTATCAAAATACTAAAGATCTATTTTTTTTCCTGTGTGTTTTTGCTTTCCAGGTGGAATGTAATTTAAAAATATTTAACTGTACTAGTAATTGCCATGAAATAAATTATCTGGAAATACAGACTCATACTTTTCATCCACCATAAAGTGCTCCTTTTATTTTTTTCTGTTCTACAAGTGAAGGAATGTGTACTGACACCATTATTTCTGGTATGTTTTTATATTTGCATCAGGAATAGCTGATATACATTTCAAGTGGGTAAAATTTTACTTACCATGCTGGTAGCCTCATGTGATTATTGGACTTCACCAAGATTTTCATTTTCTTAGAAATCCAAATAGAATTACTTGGTTAGTGTTTTGCATAAACCACAAAGTAAATAATTAAAGCTGTTCTGTAGTTGACAAGTTCTTGTATGTACCCTTGTACACTCAGTAAAAGTATTTAGCCTCGTTAAACGAGGATTTCAGGATGAAACATTTGTGTTGTCAAGTGACTGGCTAATGCCAGTGTCACATAAGTGCCAGCATTTCCACACAAGACTGCCAGCATGATAAGTAAAATTTAACCTTTGAAGTGTGCTACAAGAACTTTCATAAGGTCATGCTCCACACATAGTGAAATATTTTTGTTTCCCACCACTGTTCCAAATTGTAGACATTTAAAAGTTCTTCCAGGTAAAGTGACAACTTATTCAACTGATAAATCTTTATCATTGCAGCTGCATTTCAAACTGAGCAATATATGTAAAATGTAGTTCATAGCACAGAATAAACTTTGGTGTCCTTGCAACATATTTCTTAAATTTGAAATTGTGTATTACATATAAACATTTTTGGTTTCATAGTCTGACCTCACTGTTGTAGCATTGCAAAGAGACATTTTTACATCCTTGGCCCAAAGCACTTCATGTTGTGATTTATAAATGTTGGAGGTGAGCACCATGAAATAATCTGCAATACATCGATAACTTTAAAATATTTTATTCAGTTCCTGGTGTGGTTCATGCAGCAACCAGTTAAATTTTAGTTTCAAATACAAGCCATCCTGTTGCTCACCTGAAGACAGAGATAATGCCCATTAGCTTGCGGTAGTTTTTGAGTGCATGTAGAATGCCTGAGTAATTATGTGGTAGCTGCGTTAAAGACGATAGTTTACAAACAGAACAGATTAGAGATTAATATTCTGTGTTTAACAAGTGATCTGTAGCTTTCCTCTGATAGTAAGGTATAGGTTGACAGACTTTTTTTTTTCCGCATCTGAGCAATGAAGGTGATAATTTTTGGGGTGAGACGTGTGATCAATGGTACATTTCGTTATCTGCAATTGTAATTTACGAGGATAACTACAGATTAATTATTATATACAATACAGAAGTATTGAGATATCCCGTATGTGGGTTTCCCGGCATGTTAGTGATGTCATGGGTCAAAGCTGACGGGTGGTATCCCAGTCTTCATTTATGCCCACCTTGTTGCGAAGTTGGTTATGATGAAACCAGGAAGGCTTTTATTTCAAGTGGATAAAGTTAAAAAAAAATCAGTTGTGTTTCTTACACACTAGCAAACATTATCCCACAATGACAGTGTCTGATAACTTAAACCGTACAAGGAATACTGCCATTACTTTCTTAGATCGGTTACTTGGAGAAATTCCTTCTGAAGTCAGTAAAATCAGTATTTTGATAGGTCATAGCTCACAGTTCAAGACTAGTATAAAGTGTTTCAAAATATATTTTGAAGAAAGTAATGTGGCATTATACAGCCACTTTACTTGCGGAAGGTGCTTTGGCATGATCAGTGCAATTAGAGGTAAGTTACAGCACATATCTTCGACAGAGTGTAAGGTTATTTTATGTAAAACAATAAACAAAAAAAAAAAAAAAAAATACATGTCAGTATTCTTACAAATGAATTGCAGCCTTATTCCTAGTTAAAACATATTCCTATGTAGGAAGATTTACTAGTCATGAAGAACAAAGATTTTCTACAAAATATTGCCTGTAAGAAATTCATTATAGTCAAGCAATTCTTCAGTTGAAAATAAAAAGGAACTGAGGGTCACATTTCTACAAAGAGAAAAACTTACATTAAACTTCACTGTCACTGAGGAGGTATGAACAGGACAAATTGTACTCTTAGATCTGAATAGAATGGAAGGGGCAATAGGCTATATTACAGGTTGCTGCAGCCCAGGATACCTTCATGGATGAAAGTTTAAGTATTACTGTTTATTATATTGGTTGCAAAAGTCTTTAATAATGGTATTCCTTCTCAGTTCTCTTGATTGTCATGTGGGTGACAATCTTGTCTTGACTAATGAATTTTTCTTATTTCATAACGACATTAAACAACTTTAATTAACCTGTTTCGTGATGTCTGTGAAAGATAAAGAAGAGAAATATTTGATTCCACGGAAGAAGAGATTTAATATGTCTTTTCTCTGTAACCTGATGGTTTTCTTAGTAATATTCTTCACAATTCAGTTGGCCTAAATTACGCAAAATACAAATCAAAGAAAGAACATTTTGTCAGCAATAAGATAATTTAATCGTAGCCTAAAATTTACGTGACGTAACTTAATTTTTTTAAAGAGAGAACTGTTAGTGTGTAATGTGATAGAGAAATATTTATCGTCGCAACGTAATGAGAACGAAATGCGCAATTTCAACATAAGATCAGCATATTTGTGCAACAAATTGGCTTTCCGAAGTTACTTTGTTATCTGTTGACATATCGCCAAAAAAAGAAACTGATTACAAATGTAGAATAGCCAGAACGGCGTCTGAACTTTACGAATAAATTGTCGCTACTCGGCCTAGCCGGCCCACTGACGTCACAGACTACAGCGTTGTCAACTTGACGACTCCGGCCTCTTATTGAGGAGGCCGTGCCTTAGGGAGAGCTTATGTTCACGACCATGGAAACCCACGTGACGTCATTATGACGTAGTCATGCTGTATCGAAGAAGACAGAAGCCATATATCGACCTTTCGACTTCGGTTAACATTCGAGATGCTGAACTAACTGACAGTTTTGTTTTGACGCCTCCAACTTCAGAAAGATATACAGTACCGCGGCATATAGTTACGTATTTCGTCAAAGCAGGATTAAAAGGAGCTAGATTTTAATGCAAATATTCCCGACATACCACTGAAAAAACTCAGGAAGTAATCGCTTCTTAGAAAACCTACCTATTTGCTGACTGGGTTGTTGCCGTACTGTAAACGTCGTGTGGAATAGTTTAGCCATGTAATACTACGAAATTGGTAGCAAATCGATACACAATTTATGTACTGCTGGGTACGACTGTGAATGAATGAATAAACATTACATGTGTTTATGTGTTAGCTAATAAAGAACGTATTTCAAAGCTAGTTTACAAAGATTAATTTAAACGTATAAATATGACCGTTGCTGTTATACAAGTCCATATAAGTGTGATAACCGAAAGCAAATGACTTGTATATAATAATAACAAGAGTTCTAAAATGGAAGAGTGTAACAGATAATGTCATTGTATTACTTAGTTTATGTCAACAGTTACTTCCAAAAGCAAGATAACGTGAAATATGTGTTGCTTCTCATTACGACGGGAAAGTTTAAACTATGCCGAAATCTTGTTGCATGAAGAAAATGGTACCAATAGGCTATAGCTTGTTTATTCTTGTGGAAGCCATATTTTGGTTATCATATGCTCAATTCAACTTTGGAACCTAGCGTTAAGAGCATATAGAAAAGTGAAAATGTTGTAGAATGCTTTTCTTATCAAAGAAATCTGTAGGTTACAACTCGTAAGAAGACAGTCACTGAGCTGCCAACAGACAAACATTCAAACCAGATATTTAAAATTTTAGCTGCAGTCTTCATCAGAAAACAGTACATTCACACAATCACTTATCCGCTACCTGTGCCATAGCAGCCATGGCTGTCATGTGTGGATGAGTTAACTCTTTTTCTGATGAAGGCTGCAGTCGAAATTTAAGTAGTGTGAATGTGAGTGTCTTTTATGTGTGTGTGTCGACAGTTCAGTGATCAATTTTACAAGAAGTTATTGTCTATCCCCATATCACTGGCATTTCAATCTGGACCTTCCATTGTCAACATTTTTCATTTGAAAATGTAGAACACGTCTCACAAGCTTTATGGTGATACCTCTATTGTAAGGAGAGAGGTGTTAAAAAAGCAGTCAGTCTGTATGGTCTACATTTGCAAAAAGATGGTTACACATATTCCTCAATTAGAGGCGAAAAGATGTGCAAGAAGAAATGGAACTAAAATGATGGTAGATGAGCAACAGAAAGGAGCAACAATTATGGGTAAAAACATGAAAAGCACATCACCCCTGCATGTATCAAACAGGAAGTTAGCAGCACATGCATTCTTACTGTTGTGATAATCAATTAAAAATGTTTATTATTATTATTTTAAAGTACTGTGCTACTGTCTTATGTTTTGTCCACTTTGCAGTTGTCTATGCTTTGGCATAATAGTTCTTTGCAAAGAGTAAATGCATATACAGACTTTTAGTAGATTTACTGCTCTTTGTCTCTTGCCTAATGGTTGTGTGCCTCTTGAGTTAAAGATAACTGTAGCAGTTTTTCTTGTTAATAAAACTTGTCATTATCCTTTTGTGAGAATCAGTGGTATTATATTTAGCCTTTCAACAGGTTATGGGCCCAGTAATCACTGAGTGACAAGTTTTGAACCGACAAAAGTAAAACTGAATAGTGGGTGCATTATTGTAGTATTAAACTTGTGTGAGCAAAAGTTTTAAGGTTATTTCTGCTGTGTTAAAATGATGGAAAACGAAATTTCTAGAATTACAAAACTCAAAGGCATTGAAAATTGGTCTGCCTGGAAATTTCAAGTTCGTGTTACTTTAAGTGCTATGGGAGCTTGGGACATTGTCACAGGTGAAGTAATTAAACCAGAGTGTAATGACAACATGAATACTGAAGCAAGGCTGAAGTATGAAAAAGATCTTGTAAGATGGAATAAGTTGGACAATGCAGCTCAGAAAGTTATTGGAACATCAATTGAAGACAAGCCATTGCTACATATCATTAACTGTGAATCTTCAGCTGCTATGTGGATCAAATTACTTTCAGTTTATGAACAGAAAAACAGTGTAAGCATACATTTACTCCAGCAGCAATGGTATAACCTAAAAAAGGATATTTCAAATGATATGGCTACATATATTTCACAATTAGAAGACCTGGTACATCGGTTAAGGAATCAAGGTGAAAATATTTCAGATTCTATGGTGATCACAAAACTGTTAATGACACTACCAAAAAGTTATAACCATTTTCTGAGTGCATGGGAATCAACACATCCGGATCAACAGACATTAGCAAATTTGACATCAAGATTATTGATGGAGGAAAAACGCCTTAATCTTCAGGAAGATGTGAAGGGGGAAGCATTTGCAGCAGGTACACAAGGAAGAAGTAATCATTTTAAGAATAATCCCTGTCCTACAAATAAAAATTCAAGAAAACAAGGTAAGTGCTTCAAATGTAATAAACCTGGTCATTGGGCTAAAGATTGCAAAACCATTTGTTTCAAGTGTAATAAAACCGGTCATTGTGCAAAAGAATGCAAAAGTACTGTATCAAAGCATCAAGGTCAGAATCAGTGTGAACTAAGAGGGGATGCTTTGATAAGCAAAATTTTTGCAGCCAATCATGTAAATAAAAATGCATGGTTTTTAGATTCTGGTGCTACTGATCACATGTGTAATGAAATTGAATGGTTTGTAAATTACAGTCCATTTGAGAGTGAAGTCCAAATCTGTATTGGTGATGGTAGTTATATTACTTCATATGGGAAAGGCGACATAAACATTCTAGCCTTTGATGGTAAACAGTGGAATGAAAAGTATTTGTCAAATGTTTTATATGTGCCAGATATTCGGTTTAATTTATTTTCACTTGGAGCAGCATTAGACAAGGGCATACAATTTAAATCTGACAAGGCAACATGCAGACTTTTCAAGGGAGAGAATGTTGTTGCAGTGGGAGTTCGTGAAGAAAGGTTGTATAGGATGAAATTTAAGATTTCACTTAGTGAAAATGACAGTGTTCAAGCAAATGTGGCTACCAAGGAAGATCTTAAAATTTGGCACAAAAGACTTGCTCATCAAAATTTTCCCCATGTGAAAAAGTTTCTGAAAGATAGGCAGATTCAATTTAAGGAAGAAGATAAAAGTTTGTGTGAAGATTGTGTCGTTGGGAAAATTCATAAATTACCTTTCCACAAAAGTGATTCAAAGTCAAAAAGGGCAGGTGAACTGATTCACTGTGATTTGTGTGGCCCTATGCAAGTTGATTCTATTGGTGGTTCAAGGTACTTTCTTTTGTTAAAAGATGATTATTCACATTGGAGAACTGTGTATTTTCTAAGACATAAATCTGAAGTTGCGGAACACTTGGAATCTTTCATAAAAACTACTGAAAAACAAATTGAAAATGGCATTAAAGTGATCCGAACTGATAATGGACTAGAATTCATTAACCATGAAGTGCGAAAAATAATGCAGAATTATGGGATAACACATCAAAAATCAGTAACTTATTGTCCTCAACAGAATGGTGCAGCCGAACGTGAGAACAGAACTTTGGTGGAGACTGCAAGAACAATGATTCATGCAAGTGGGCTGCCAATACGACTGTGGGCTGAAGCCATTAATACAGCAACTTATATTTTGAATAGAACAGGTACAAGCAGTGTCAATGGCAAATCACCTCACAAAATGTGGAATGGATTGGATTATGATGTGACCAAACTCAGGATATTTGGAGAGATGGTTTATACACACATTCCAAAGGATAGACGGCAGAAATGGGATTCCAAAGGTGAAAAAGGTTTTCTAGTTGGCTACGATACAGAAGTAAAGGGGTATCGTGTTTGGTTTTCTCATAAAGATCAAGTTAAAATATATCGTGACATTGTTTTCATGGGCAAATTATATAAGGACTGTCAATCAGAGAAAACTTTCAATACTGAATGTGTACCTTTCCTGATATCTGAGACAACTGATGACAAGCAGACTACTCAAGAGGAAATCCTGAATCAAACAGGAGAAGAAATTAGAATCTTTGAAGAAGAATCAAATACTGAAGCCAACTGTAGATCTTCTATGCAAAATGACAATCAAGAGGTCATCAAATCTGAGAATAAAATTAGAAGCAGCCTACGAGACAGGTCAAAAATCAAAAAGCCTGTCAGATACGCCAACTATACTACTGTAAATTCTACCTGCATAACGAAGTGCTATGAACCCATCTCATATCAAGATGCAATGGAATGTGACAATGCAGAAAATTGGAAACAGGCTATGCAAGAAGAAATGTATTCTCTTAATCTTAATGAAACTTGGATCTTGACTGAGCCCCCAGAAAACCAAGAAATACTTGACAATAGGTGGGTGTTCAAAGTGAAGAGGAGAACTGATGGAACTGTGGATAGATTTAAAGCTCGACTTGTTGCTAGAGGATTTAGACAGAAATTAGGCATGAACTATACTGAAACCTTTAGTCCAGTGGTTAGATTTGATTCCATAAGAATAATCTTGTCTATTGCAGCATCCAAAGCAATGCATATGAGGCAGTTTGATGTGAAAACTGCATTTTTATACAGTGAAATAGATACTGAAATATATATGAAACAGCCAGAAGGGTTTGAGGATGGTACCAAAAAGGTATGCAAGCTGAAGAAAAGTATCTATGGGCTTAAACAAGCTTCTAGACTATGGAATAAACGATTCACCAGTGTGTTGAACAAATTTGGACTGACAGAAACAAGTGCAGACCCCTGTGTTTTTGTCAATAATAAGGGTGAATTCTTGACCATTCTAGCCATTCACGTTGATGACGGACTAATCATATCAGAATCTATGGAAGTAATTAATTTACTAATGAGTGATTTGGAACAAGAATTTGAGATAACAACCAGCAGTGTTAATCATTATCTCGGTTTGCAGATAGAGCAGTTCAAGGATGGCTCCATCTTCTTAAACCAAGAGGCATATGCAAGAGCTGTACTGGAACGGTACAACATGGAAAATACCAATGCTGTAGCTATTCCTGCTGATCGTGGACAAATGTACTCTGAGGTGGGGAATGACTCAAAAATTATCAATGCTCCATACCGTCAGGCTGTTGGAAGTTTACTATATTTGTCTGTGGCAACCAGACCTGACATCACTTTCTCAGTACATAATGCTAGTCAGCATCTTGAAAAACCAGAAAAGATGCACTGGAATGCTGTGAAGAGAATCTTAAAGTACCTAAAGGGAACTATTTCTTATGGCATGTATTATCCAAGGAATGAGGATATTCGTTTGTCTGTTTTTTGTGATTCAGATTATGCAGGAGATGTTCTTACTCGAAGATCGACCACAGGTTTTGTTGTTAAGTTTGGTGAAGCTACTATAGCTTGGAGCTCTCAGAGGCAAAAAGTGGTGGCATTATCAACAACTGAAGCAGAATATTTAGCTTCTTGTCAGGCTGTAAAAGAAATTGTATGGATACAGTCAATTTTACAAAATATTATTAATCAGAAAGAAATTACTACCACCTTGTATATGGACAGTCAAAGTGCCATCCGGTTGATCAAGAACCCTGAGTATCACAAACGAACAAAACACGTAGACGTGAAGTATCATTTCATACGAGAAAAATTTAAGTTGGGAATCTTCAACCTTGAACATGTAAGCTCTACAGATCAGCAAGCAGATATTCTTACCAAACCACTCACTAGAAGCAATTTTGAAAAAATAAGACAGCTACTTTATGTTGGTGATGCTAAAGTTCTTGCTGACAGAAGACTACAGAAGTGTTAAACATTTGTTAATTGAAGTGGGAGTGTTGTGATAATCAATTAAAAATGTTTATTATTATTATTTTAAAGTACTGTGCTACTGTCTTATGTTTTGTCCACTTTGCAGTTGTCTATGCTTTGGCATAATAGTTCTTTGCAAAGAGTAAATGCATATACAGACTTTTAGTAGATTTACTGCTCTTTGTCTCTTGCCTAATGGTTGTGTGCCTCTTGAGTTAAAGATAACTGTAGCAGTTTTTCTTGTTAATAAAACTTGTCATTATCCTTTTGTGAGAATCAGTGGTATTATATTTAGCCTTTCAACACTTACTTTATGATGTCTCCTGCAACAGAAGAAAAGAGCACAATAGAGAAATAACCACCCAGTGGTGTAACAAGCTTAAGGGTTTTGTGCAAATATCCAAGTGCTTCAACAAAATGTGTTAAGAGACTTAACTGCAATTTATTTCTGTGCTGAACTTAACAGAACATTGGCTCGAAGAGATGATGTCGAAGATCATAAGTATCCATTTTTTGTTAGATATCTATTTCTGTATAACTATACAAACTGATGACCAGGAAAATCTAACCTATTTATGAAAATAGGTAAAGAGTTGGATAGAATTTTCACCTATTCACAGCACAGGGGTGAAAACAAAGATTCCTCCATTGTTTCTCAACTGTAGGTCCAGAGAAACTGCACTCTTTCATTTTGTAAAAGAAGGTACTACCTTATAGATTCAAACCACACAACTGAACTGGCAGCTACACCAACACAGACTATATTATACTCTCACAGGTTCAATCCCCAGTCAAACCAAAGAGTTTTATCTGTCACTTTTAACTTTTCACACAGTTATTGGTGTGAAAAATGCAGAGTTCCACCATGGTTCAATATTCATTTTAAACTGAATGGTATACTGCCTGCAAAAAAGGACCGTATCTACTAAAGCATTATAGTCTTCAGCCTAATCTTTAAAGTGTTGACTGATTTATTCTACCTTACGATAGAATTGGAAAAAGTATGCAATTAACACTTTCGCTGCAGCTGACGCTATCCTACAGTGAATGCGGACGCTTATAAGCATCAGCTGCAGCAAAAGTGTTAACCTACCTGGAAGGTAAAATTGTACTTACCACATCTGCAGTGTACTGTGCTGACGTTGGCAACGACCATTGAATGCTCCTTGAAAACCCCATCAGAAAGAATGAGTGGAATAACCTTTCATATTGACTATGAAATATGTAATTATCCAGCCAGTATATTAATTACCATTGCAAAGCAAACATTTCATTGCCAGTATTTGTACACTCCTGTTGCGTACTTGGTTAGAAAATTTAACTGTGCAGAAATGTGTGTAAGTAAATATAGGCTGTAGTGTAAGCACTTTCTTCTGTGTTGCTTTTTTTTTTAAATGATACGTGAATCTGCTATTTAAAATCATATCATAAATGACATATGACATAGATTTAGATCTTGTAAAGACTGCTTCTGTAATTGGACCAGCAGCATATCCAGAGGGGATTTTCTCTTTATAAAGGCCATTTTCAACTTGGTTTAGCCCTCTCTAAAAGTACTTGGTTTTAGCTCAACTGGGTCAAGCCCCTCCGAAGCCAAAATCCTGGATCTACCACTGTGTTTAAGACTGTTGAGTCTCTAAATTTTCAAACACAAAGTAGAGAAACATGGCCATTATTACGAAACCTGATTGGAAACAAAAGTTTGGGACAACATATCAGCTAACAAGATTTACATTTACTGTCCATATCCAGGAACCAAGGGATAAAATACACGACGACATGTGCAAACTTATATTGTTCAAAAATAACACTAAAGAAAATGTTCTCTGTATTTAAATTGTCTGCTGTTCTTAAAACTTTAAAACCAGGAAAGGCATCCTGGAAGTAATGAAATCCATTCTGAATTTCTTCCACATAATAGCAACTAGATAAAAAGATGATTGGTATATTTCTTGTCTGCATCTCATAATCTCAGTTCAATCTCACAGGTGGTTCTTGGTAACATAGTCGAGTGCTAGACTATGAATCCAAAGGTTGCAGGTTTGATCCCTGCTCAATTCTAGGATTTTTATGTCGCTTCACTTCTTTCACCTCCGGCAAAAATGCTGAGTAGCATCATGATTTGGAGCTCAGGTAAACTAAGTTTCCCTTTAACTGACTGGGTAAGTCAATTTTTCAAAGATCGGAGGAATGCAATGGCACACCAAGTCCAACAGGACCATGCCTAGTAAACCACTGTGGTATTCATTCCAGTCTTCAGAGTATTGACTTCTTTACCTTTTACCAGTCTCTCAGCAAATAAATCAATAAGAAATCCTAGCAATACACAAACCCAACATGGCATCATGTCAGCCAAAGAACTAGGACGTTCTGAAGAGTGCCCATATGATAATTTCTAAGGAAAGCCAAACCAGGGAGAAAAGTATTTGTAACAGTTTGCAAGGCAAGCAATTACTTTTAAGTAGTCATAATGAAGTTCAAGTACCAACCTGTTAAAAACTTAGTTCTGTTACTACAATGCATACTTTAAAATAAGTTTATGGGAAGAAAAACTGCTGACTGCACTAAATTTTTTCCTTTTCCTGAGAGATAAGGAGACAGGGTCCCCTTGGTAGTTTTCAGTCCTTTTATTGAAATTACATTCAAAACCAAGATATAAATATTGTAATTTAAAACAGTGCAATGCATTAATCACTGTGGGTATTGTTTCTTATATGGCATTACTGATGGGTGACAGAGTTACACCGTAACTAATGAGAATGTACTTAAGAAAAGTAGTCTTCCTTGCACACAAAACATGCGACACTGACCATAGAAGTTGAAGGGCTAGTATGCTGTTTGTAATTTTTCCAACTACTGTACTTTAATATTTCATCTCATTTTAATTTACTCAACATGTATAGAACATTGTCTAATACTATGAAATTCTGTTCAAATTTTAAAATGTTTGGAAATTGTATATCAGTTTAGATGTAGCAAAACTGTTTATTTGAGTGATTTTCAGATATTGTTGGCTTAGCGTAGTTACCAGTATCTTTGAAATAATAGTTGTTTGGTCACTTGTGAGAGCAGCAAAATTGGTTGTAGTAAAGCACGATTTTCAAAGTACAATATTTGAAAGGAAAACAGTGTTATTAGCTAATAAACAAGCTGTTCTGCCATTTTAGTTTACCATCATTGCATGCTGGCATTATCAACATATACAGTCCTCTCTAGAACTTTGGAAAAATGTCAGTGTCTAATTGTGACAAGGATAACATTTTGGAAGAAATCAAAGACCTAAAATAGATTGTAGGAATTTGTAGGGCACAAAAATTTAAAATGCTGCAGAAATGTAGACAGAAGTATTGCATGGCAGGAAGACATAAAAAATGCACATCCCTGTTTACACAATTTCTGATCTTAATTTATTGTTTTAAAAATGTGTTGCAAATGCTGTCAATTTTTGTTGAAATCTTGCACAAAGACAAAAATACAGTAAATGGTAATTACTTGCATTTTATTCAGTATAATTTATGACTACATGTTAATATTCCAGATGATTTACAACTTATGTCCAGTTTACATTCAAAACATACATACAAGAGACACTATTAAATCCGAAGTATGAAAATTTTTATTCATTTTCAGCTCTGTTTGAAATACACATGAGAATACAAGGCCAAACTCTGATAGAACACATCAACCTTCAAAGGAGAAACAAATTGTTACTTCTGTTCAATACATAACAATGTGCAAAAATAATAAGATTCTTCACGTGCATTTCTTGGAAAGTAATCGGAACAGAAAAAAAAGCTTACATGAAAAATCAGATGGCTGAAAGGAATAATACACAATACATTCTGTCATACTAGAAGACAAATCACAGGCTACATCAATTATAACAGTAATCAACAAATTCTCAAGTTCTATAAATCATTTAGAATAACATTTGGAGAAGCCCTACATGTTTAATAATTCTGTTAGATCCTTCAGTAACATGATAAGTCAACAGATTTGGCTGTAGTAACTTGATGTTCAGTTTTGCCCTTCGAAGCAGGCCTCAGGGTCCAATAAGCCAGATGGATTTTTTGGACATTTGCCTGTCCTACAATAATATTAATTTAGTAACAATTTTATTTTACTAGTATCTTAATGCTGGTAAGATTTCCTCTTTTTTTCCCCCCTGCAAAGCAAATCCCTAACAGCCATGACTAAATACACTGATTTTGTAGAAAACAGCAATTGATCAGGATATGCTGCAAGTGAAGGTAAATTAATGAAGGAAGGAAGGAAAAAAAATGACTGGTGGCAGTACCTGTTTTCAGACCTTGTACAGAGGTTGATGGAGAAGTACATCCACTCTTCTTTTGCTATCAGACTGCATGACAAAGGGAACTACTGAGAAAGTATGGGACAGTATGTTTGCTTGATACAACGTAAAAGACCATCAAGTGTGATAATCCACTACTCTTTGTAACAGTAAAGAAAAATGTGTGCTATTTAGTGGTAGATTCTTTTTACATTCAAATAGAAGACACATGGTCAATTTCAGAAGCATTAAATATTTTCAAGGAGTGGAACACAAACATGAATCCTGTATACTGGGTTACTGATTTCTCCGAGTCCAAAATAAATGCAATTCACTCCTTGTTTCCCTGTTTCAAAGTGTATCTGTGTTCATTTAACAGAAATGATTTGAGAAAGTTGGTTATGGTCACACACAAAAGAACAAAAATGCGAGCTAGAATTTTTAATCTGTGGAACGGCATTGCAGAGTCTTCTTTCATGCAAGAGTATATTGATAATTTACTAAAGTTGAGAATCAATGTTTTTGATAAACCAAATGATTCTGCTTTGCAGTGGGTTCCAGTGCATCAAAGGTGGGTGAAGGCTTTCAAGTACAAAAGTATGTTTGCTGTTTAAGTAATGAACAAAATGGTGAAACATTCATACCTAGAGCATAATACCAACACAGAATTAACAGGCCTCATTGCAGTTTTAGTTAACAGTTACCTTCCTAGCCTCATTGAAAAGTATTGCAAGTTAAATTGTACAGCAAAGACATTCCTTTATAGGAAGACACCAAAGTTTGTTAAGCAGGTGATGATGTGATATGAAAAAATTGACTTAAGTGCATAATCAGTAACTATGGTGGCTACAGGACTGTTTCATGTAACCAGTGCAGAAATTGAAGAATTTTTTTACAAAGTAGATTTTGCAAAACCTGATTGTCCATGTCCACATTTCCTAAAGTTTAAGTTTCTGTGCAAATACTTTTGTGCCATCTTTTGTTTCTTCTCTGAATGGGGATTTGACAAATTAAATTTCACTTATAGGATTAATCCTCAATTTGTTTAGATGAAACATATGGGTTTGGTTCAAGAAGCAGTTATAGTACACAAACACTGCAGCACAGGGGTTACAGAATACTAGCAGCAATCTATAGCAAATGCATGGCTCAACATTTCTCAAACATTGAGCACTAATTTTGTAGCATGTAACAGGCAAGAGAGATCTGTAAGAACTTAATAAATCTGACTTATAATTGCAGTACTGAAACAGTTGCAAAAATGACTGAACACCTTGAAATCTCACAACATGATGTGAAGGTATCAAACCCTACAGGCAATGGACCTCCATTAGCAGTGGCGTCAACTTTTAAAAAGATAGAAACACATATTTCAGCAGTGATACCACACCTACATTGGGTACATGTAATTCTGCAAGAGCAATTAGTAGGTGCTAGGGGCAGAGGTGGGGGAGAGATTTGATCTGGCCTGCTTCTCAAGAAGTTATGAAAGGTTGATTGTTGTTGATAATTAATACAATATTTTAAGTTATTCAGTTACTTTATCAGTTTATCTAGTGATTCTTCATTGACTCAATCACAAGTCGCCCCAGTGGTGTCACGTAAAATATTTGCACCAGACAGGCCGAACAGGATCCCAGCTGGGATCTTATGGCCAGAAATGCCACAAAAAATCAGCATCGAGTCAATGTTTTGCTTCATGTTAAAATTATCTGCAACAGAATACAAAAGTTTCAATTATGCTAGTACAAATAGTTGCTCATGCAATATGCAAACAATTCAGGTAAATTTATGCTCACTATGTTTAATTTTTGTAACTGACACTTTAAAAATTTGCAAGGGAATAGATTGTTGGTAAATAAATAGATCTTAAATTTTCATGCTACACAGATTATGAGCAACAACAATTTCTTTCTTATGATTTGATTTCATCATTAAAGTCAAAACCACCAACAATAAGAGAAATAATACAATTACTCAAAAACAATAACTCATCTGGAGAAGTGCATATATTTACTGCACCTGACACCTGATACTATATCAGAAATATTCAATCAAATTTGCAAAACAGTTCACCATTAGTATGGACAACTGCACTAATACATCCACTATATATAAAAGAAGCAAACAGACGCTAACAACTATAGGAGACTCTCCCTCCTACCAGTGACCTACAGGCTCTTATACAAGGCGTTTTTAAAAAGGGGCAGCAGACATACTCGACACAGACAATGAGGAGAGCATCAGGCACAATTCAGAAAGGGAAATTAATTTACAGAGGAATAAAAGTAGCAACTTAATATAGACCTATATTTACTTTTATGGACTTCAAAATAGCATAAGAGTCAATTAACAGAAATGCACTGATTTATGTCAAACAAATTATAATTTGATAGTAAAACAACTAAAATAATTAAAGCAACTTTATGAAACAACTTCCAAAGAACACTGTGGGGGAGGGGGGAGAGATTGCAAAAACGTTTGAATTGAAGAAGTCACTTGTTGAGGGAGATGGTTTGTTACCTCCCTTTTCCCCCCGGTTTTTATAATACCAAATTAATAGTGAATTGCAGGAAAGCATATACCCCGTCTTCAATTACGCTGTCAATGAACACTTATTATTTACAGATGGATAAGAAAGGAAGTAATGAGATACCAACCAGGTGATCTGGAACTGCCGCCTCCTTGTCTTTATAATACTTAGGTCCAAGAATACATTTACGGTCACTTGTGCTTACTATAGAAAAAGGAAATCCGTAAAATCGGATCTCAACGTTCCCTTTACTTTGGGTGAAGAAGAATTTTGGACAACCTGCAAATGTACAAACAAAATGGTTATAATGAGACTGCCAAAGAATCTGACATGACACTGTGAAAAATTATTTTCTTACAGACAACGAAGCAGAGGAACTTATTAAACAACTGAACACATTTTATCGGCTACATATGTCACAATTACTTTTGCTTAGCTATGTACAACTGGTATACCCTCCAAAATGCGTTTTCGTGATCACACGGAAAGATTACAATAAAATTTAGCGATATACGGGCTACAGTAACGAAAACGAAAAGAAAGACATTACCTTACTTCTGGCTTCACCGCTTATTCTAGATGCTGTGTGCTATCTCTCACGGAGTAAGAGTAGCCGATGCACTTCAACTGCGTAAGAAACATATCAACTTATTCTTGTATTTCGCAGTAGCCACACAATTTTCCGTCTTTAATAACGCTGAAATCTTTCAGCTTTTCTCTCATTGTGCTCTCATAGTAAATCGACATACTAAGAAAAGCGATTTAAAACAAGATAACTGTAACAACGTCTGAAGGAAACGCAAAACGCTAGAACAACGAATTGAAGGAGGCGCTACGCAGTACACAGTATCTCGAAATTCACAAAAGTCGACATGTGTCTACGTGGCCTCTTCGATACAGCATGTACACGTCATAATGACGTCACGCTGGCTCCCATAGTCGTGAACTTAAGCTCTCCCCGTGCCTTAACGCAACGTTGCCACAATTCAGCACTCCGGCCTCTTATAGAGGAGGCCGTGCTCGGTGTCGTCACAGGGTCTTTGGTGTCGTCGCGACCGCAACGCATCTTTCTCATAGGCCTCGGTGTTGTCGTGTGTGACGTCATCGCTGCGCGGTAGTTTTGAGGAGCGTCATTGATCTCTGGTTACGTGGTACGGTAATTATGTAGTGGCTGAGTTAAAAGACGATAGTTTGTCTACAAGCTTGTAAACAAGCAGAGCATAGATTATAGATTTTGTGTTTAAAAAGTGATCCGTAGCTTTACTCTGGTAGTGAGGTGTATGTTAACAGAGTTTCTTTTTTTCTCAAGTGAGCGCCGAAAACGCGATCTTTTTGGGCTGATACCTGTGATCGATGGTACATTCTGTTGTTGTAATCTGTAATTTATGAGGATAACCACGGAGGCACGGATTATTTATTATCTACAGAACGTAAGTAGTAAAATATTATCCCGTATTCGGTTTTTCTGACATGTTGGTGACGTCATGGTTCAAAGCAGACGGGCTAATCGCGTCGTAAAATAATGCTGTTTTCTTGCAGCAGAAAATGTAACAATCTGTAAAATTACATATACAAATGTATTCTTAACTTATCTAATGTCACGTGTAGGCCTGCAGTTGTATAAAACGGTACTATAATTTCTTGGATCAATAAACTACAGTACAGACATACGATATGCAAGATGGTGTTTCTTAGGGAGAGAACCATCTCAAGGGATAACGGCTGCGTCATTGTAGAGATAACTGATACGCAAATCTCGTCTCCAGTTACCTGACAACCAGGAGGCTGGAAGACTGTGCGACTCGATTAGCCGATCACAGGCACGACTGTAGTGCCGAATCGCTTGGGATGTGAAATGCAATTAGTACAATTAATTCCATTGTTGGGGGGGGGACAGAAGCGCCCGTTTTTGTGTAGCAGCTGTCTTTAGTGCAATATATAGTGACTATCAGTGACAACGGTGTTATTATCGCCAGTACATGCAGATGGCTCAGAAAATTTGTGAATTTTTAATATCTAGCTCAATATGCGTAATATTAAAACGAAAAACGTGGGGCACATGCATTAGATAACTGAGATACGAATACTTCAAGTCACTTTTGATTTTGTTGCACTACAAACGATATTGACTGTTGTGTGATTATTCTAATCAACATCTACCTCGTACTATTATCAACTCCATGCATCCCATGTTTTACGTTTTAAATTGTACAAGTATTGTCATACATGGGCGTACCCAACGAGGGGCAGAGGGGGACAGCTGCCCCCCCCCCCCCTAGAAAATATTCGAACGCGTTCATGTAGCCCGACGTGTTTTTTTTTTTTTTGTGTTTTTTTTTTTATGTTTTTTTTTCCCCTCATTGGAACGTTACTGTCTCCAGGGAACTTCTGGTGGCCACTATTACGTCGCCGACCAAATGTCAATCGACTTGTAATCAATATATATATATATAGCTTGATTACAAGTCAACTGGCTCTTGGACACTGAAAACACAGACAACACGCAGTCAGAAGTGAACAAGTGAAAATTGGAAAATTGTAGTGAATTGGTGGCAAACGCAGTTGAAATACCGATAAAATCTACCACCTGTAGGATGAAAAGTATGAGCATGGGCGCCCATATGACTTTTCCATGGGAGGGGCGGGGGGCAAAACCTAGGGGAAGGCATTGCGCTATTTAATATTTTGGAAGACAAATGCCGAATTTGAAGTAACCATAAAATAGAGCCAGTTCGAATCCTGCTAAAAACTTTATCCTGTTTCTAAAAAAATGACATTCACATCATTATTTTAAAATATCTCCTCTCTAAACTGTATATTTTCTTTTCCTGAGAGCTAGTGGGCACCCCCGCCCCCTTGCCCATAGGTAGGGGCGCTCTTGAGTGTCAGTTAGCAACACTATAA
This sequence comes from Locusta migratoria, assembly GCA_026315105.1. Taxonomy (NCBI): domain Eukaryota; kingdom Metazoa; phylum Arthropoda; class Insecta; order Orthoptera; family Acrididae; genus Locusta; species Locusta migratoria. Next base: position 125,208,437 of record CM048744.1, on the reverse strand, counting down.
ATCGCCACTACTGATGCTTCAGTAATAAAAGAAAGGAAACGCTTTTGGCACAGACAAACTGCCTTTTCATTAGTTGCAAAACTGGTGATTAATCCGCTCCACTCTTGGAGGTAAACGCATCCGTTTTCAAGACTGCCGTTTGGTGACGAAAATTATTTACCAAGACATTAGTGGGGACTTGAATGGTATTGAAACACGAGTTTGGATTTGTGGCCAGCAAGTTGCGTCTTCTCCGAGCGTACAGGGTGCGGCCGGCAGCAAGTTGTGGCTCACGTCGGCACCAATGATGCTTGTCGCTTGGGTTCTGAGGACATCCTCAGTTCCTACGGGCGGCTGGCGGAATTGGTGAAGACTGCTGGTCTCGCACGCGATTTGTAGCATTGTTCCCAGAGTTGACCGGGGTCCTTTGGTTTGGGGCCGAGTGGAGGGTCTGAATCAGAGGCTTCGCCGACTCTGTGACAGTCATGGCTGCAGATTTCTGGATCTCCGTTATCGGGTGGGGAATTGTAGGACGCCTTTAGATAGATCAGGGGTGCACTACACTAAGGAAGCAGCTACTCGGATAGCAGCGTACTTGTGGAGTGCACATGGTTCTTTTTAAGCTAGGCACTAGCTCTGATGAGCACTCGGCAGTCAACACTCAGGCAGCGAAATCAGGCCGCATTCAGAACAATAATTCCACTATCAAAATATTAACTGTAAACTTTCAGAGTATTAAAAAAACGTTCCCGAATTTACCGCGCTGCAGAAAATTATTGTGCTCAGATAGTTTTAGGCACCGAAAGCTGGCTAAATCATGATGTGGAAAGCTCGGAAATATTGAGCGAGGCGTGGAATGTGTATCGGAAAGACAGATCAGACACAACTGGAGGGGGAGTGTTGATTGCAGTGGACAAAGATATTGTTTCTACTGAGCTCGAAGTCGAGAGTGCCTGTGAAGTTATCTCGACATGTATAACTGGACTAAGAGAAGTGAAGTTAGTAGTTGAGTGTTTTTACCGGCCCCCCAGTGCTACTGTAGCAGTTTTAGACTCATTCGAAGAAAGTCTACGACAGGTAGTTCGTAGGTAACCGGCCCATGCAATATTACTCGGGGGAGATTTCAACCTTAAGAGTATAGATTGGAACCTATCTAGCTTTATTTCAGGCGGTACAGACAAGCGGTCTTGTGAAATACTATTAGATACGTTTTCTGAAGATTATCTTGAGCAATTAAACCGACAGCCCACACGTAATGGAAATATTTTTGACCTTAAAGCTACAAACAGGCCCAACCTTATGAACGATGCCATTGTAGAGACAGGAGTTAGCGAGCATGATATCGTCATAGCGTCAATGGTGACCAAAGTTAACAAACCAGTCAAGAAGGCTAGAAGCGTGTTTTTGTTAGGAAGAGCCGATAAGCAATTGTTAGCATCACAGTGAGAAAATGAATGGAAATCGTTTAGTTCCGGTAAAATGGATGTAGAGTAATTGTGAACTAAATTTAAATGCATTGTAAATAGTGGGTTAGAGAAATATGTGCCTATAAAGTAGGTTAAGGATGGGAAAGATCCATCGTGGGACAATAATAATATTAGACAGCTACTGAGAAAGCAAAGGCTGTTGCAGTATCGGTTCAAGAGCTGAATAAAAAAAAAGTCTCCTGGTCCGGTTGGAATACCAGTTCGGTTTTACAAACAGTATTCTTCGGTATTGGCCCCTTACTTAGCTTGCATTTATCGCGAATCTTTAGTTCAGCGCAAAGTTACTAGTGAATGGAAAAAAGCGCAGGTGACTCCCGTTTATAAGAAAGGTCAAAGAACTGACCCAAATAATTACAGGCCAATATCGTTGACATTAGTTTCCTGTAGAATTTTGGAGCATATTCTCAGCTCGAATATATTAAATTTCCTTGAGACCGAAAAGCTTCTTTCTATGAGTCAGCACGGATTTAGGAAACATCGCTCGTGTGAAACTCATCTTGTCCTTTTCTCACATGAAATCTTGCGAGGCATGGACGAAGGGCAACAGGCAGATTGTGTTTTTCTCGGTTTCAAAAAGGCATTTGACGCGGTGCCGCACTGCAGACTGCTAACGAAGATACGAGCATATGGAATAGGTTCACACATTTGTGACTGGCTGGAAGACTTCCTAAGCAACCAAGAGTGGTAGTATCAGAGTGGCAGCGATTGTGCGACGACGCTACTCAGGTATCCCCGTGTGGCTAACCCCATTTATTTACATTTGCTTCGTCTCTTGGTCGCATTGTATCTCAGTCACTTGGCGACAAGAGTATCCCCGTGTGAATGTGCCCTAACACTAGTAGACACTCCCACATGGCACTGTGCTTGTTCTACTATCCCCCAGATGCCATCTGCTTTCATCGGATGAAAATCGACGTCGTCTTTCTAGGTGTACTAACTTTTTTCCGGCTTTGTATGTTTGACCTCGAAGAAAGCTAACTTACTACTCGTTTTACTCGATTTTGTGTAAAAGTAATTATTTTCCGCGGCAATACGGCCTAGGTGGCAGTTTCTCTGTTTGGAAATTCTCTGATGAGAGAAGCTCTGTGACAGCGGTAATGTTTGGTGTCAATGTGTTCGGTGTTTTTGTTGACTGTTGTGGTTGTGGCAGGGTAGGGTATATGATGTGATTTGGCGTGAACATGGCTTTGAGTGGAAATGATATTGACAGTACGCTAAGGCCCTGATGGCGTTACATTAAAATTTTCCGTCCCTAAATTAATTTGTTTACACGAAAATCTAAGAGAGCTATCTATGACAGAATGACTGACCGTAATAAATATTTGGTTTCTAGCATTGTTTGTGCTACTGTGGGAGTAAGCATATTTTTCGCAGTTAGGAGATTAAGGTACAGGAGAATAAAAACAAATATACTCCATAGTGAACAATGGAAAAAGAATATCATTGTGGTCGACTCTTTAGAAAGATGTGCGCCGGTTATTGATAGCATAAAAGAGTAAGTATATAAATTTGGGGATAGTGGGTTGTGTAATGTTTCTTATTGTAACCAATCAATATTGCAGGAAATGCCAGACCCTTAAAGTTCTTGGATTTGATTGTGAGTGGGTAACAAGTGGGAAAAAATCACATCCTGTAGCACTGCTTCAGTTAGCATCAGCGGACGGGTTTTGTGCTCTTTTCAGGCTTTGCAAAATAAAGTGTGTTCCAGACGACTTGAAGGTAGGCAAGAGGCTACAAGCAATACACATTGAATACTTTTTAAGATACGCAAGAAAGACAAAGTTAATGTCACGAAGCTTTATCTTTCGTTTTCTTTTTTGATTTTTTTTCGGGAGTAAAAACTGAGCAATTTGTTATACTTTTAGATAACTATTTTCAAGCTTTACATACGTCTCAAGTAGTATTTATCATAGTCAGTTCTTTGCATAGGCTCTATTAAATAAAGTGCTGGAATGGTATCTTTGAAAGGGCACAGTCGATTTCCTTCATCATCGTTACTTAAAATTTCCAGCCTGAGCTTTGTCTCTAATGAACACAATGTCAACGCGACGTTTAAACCCTTAACCTTCCTTCTATGGAGCATAAACTATATATGCCTAATCAGTTTTTAGTATGTCTGTTCATGAAACATGGAAAATTCCACAAATAGATCTATATACTTTCCTCCGGTTTGTTCAACTAAATTTTGCTTTTTCTTTTATTGTCTGAGATGGTATATGTAATTTGCTGTACTGTTTGTAGTAAGTTTCTGCCTGCATCGCAGTTATAACTGAAATTTATGAAAAATCATTTTTGTCATGTAACTACATAGAGTATAAATGCCATTGCAGGAACTGTTCTTCTGTTCTCAGCTCTCCTATTGATATTGTGTTTCAAGCAAGTAATTCTTTTTAACATATTGTACTCACAAGGGTTAGCAGAGAAACCATTTCATTTGGGCCACTAAAGTTACCTCAGCCTGAACACATTTTGTATGTCTCAAATGACTGCAGTATAAGACTACCATGCCACATGTTTCTGTTCATTCACTCCCTTCTCTACCAAAAAACTGAGTTGAAAGACTCAAGCCTACTAATTGCAGGGTACTATTGCAGTGTAAGTGATTGCTTGAATGTTCATCTCTAATACTAACGAAAATATATATGTCGGGACAACTTTGTAGATTAAGAATTCTGAATCCTTAAAAATTTGAAAGAGGTGAGATTTTGTGTGTGTGTGTGTGTGTGTGTGTGTGTGTGTGTGTGTGTGTTTGTTTGTTTGTTTGTTTTTGGCATGTTCTCAACCCCATCCTCCCCCCCTTCTTTTGGAGAATAATAGTTATTAAGAAAAAAATTATTTTTCAAGAGAGATTGGCTAGCTAGTACTTGCCTTTTTGCTGTACCGCCGATAGTTACACACAGAAAGAAAGAAAGAAGGGCAAAAATAAAACAAGCTTTCAGAACTGTGTTCCTTCTTCAGTAAGAGAGAAGGGAAAAAAGGAAGTGGAAGGTAATTCTCGACCTAGGTCATGAATTACCTTCCCATTCCTTTTTTTTTTTTTTTTTTCTCTTACCTGAAGAAGGAACAAAGTTATGAAGGCTCGTTTTATTTTCGTCCTTTTTTCTTTCTGTGTGTAACTAAGTACTGGCCAGCCAATCTCTCTCTTTTGAAAAATAATTTATCATCTCTGTGGAGAATTTCCATCATTAACCCTAGAGCAGTCGCGCATTTTCATGGTGCAGGAGCAGTCGCGCGGTGCACTGAGTGCGCCACGTACGTTGACTCACCTCTATTACACTTTTCACATGAACTCATGACAGTACTCATGTTTATAGTTAATTTTCTAATAGATAGATGTACTATCACTCACTCAGGTATTAATAGTATCGAAATGTTACACATTTTTGGCTAATTAAGAAGAATTTATTTTGACACCTCAATTCCAAACACTACATGTCTAATGAAGAATTATGTATATAATATTTATCACTTTCATTGCAAAAAATGGTTCATTATTTAATGTGACAGTTACTGGCACTTCTTATTATAAACGTAGATGAAAATCCAAGAATTTAAATCATACAATTTAACTGACAAAAGATTATGTTTTACTATCAGCTTTGGAAACAAATATGTTCGTACTGAATGTTGTTGTAATAGCTTATAGACAGCCCAAGTCAGTAATTTCAGAGGTCAAGTATCATATCTCTAGTCTTCTAAGTCTGTAGTTGCAACATGACACTTTTCACACGAGTAAATAATAATCACATGCTTCCTGCAAACAAAACCCTTACATGAATCACACTTTATTGTTGTGTTAACATTCTTGGCTCTTCCACAAATAATACACCGTCCTCATTTGTTAGAAGAAGGCTGCACAAGTTGCTCAGATGTTGTCTGGTACCTTTGAAGGAACAGCGAAATATCCTTAGGAAGGCTTGGAATTTTGGCCCTTTCTACTAGATGTGCTTTCATGAGATCATAAGCTAAGTTCTTTAGAAAAATCTTTCTTGACACCTTATGATTTTGTCCATGTGAATAAAATAGGATCTGGGCGTTGATGCCCGCTATGTCCATTAGAGCTAAAAAGATTACCAAGGGCTATCTTCTCGTAATACGAGCCACAGAATTTGTGCTGCACATCTGGTCGACTGTATCAACGTCCCACTTCGTGGCATTATAATGTAACACAATATTAGGCTTACATGAATCTTCATCGATAGTACCTGAATCATACATAGTTGACAGCAACAGAACCGCCTTGTTCTTTTTTTGGCACATACGAAACCAATGTCTTATCTTTATTATACCCGAAAAGGGACGAACCTGGTGCTCGATCTCTCCTAGGCCAAAATTCCAAGGGAATTTCTCGTTTAGTTTTTCTGAGTGTCCCAATACATGTAAGCTTTTTCTGTAATAGTGATATGGCCAAGGTACAGCTTGTGTACCAATTGTCCATTGTTATATTTCTGTTGGATCCCTCTATACGACTCTCTAGCCTGTGAACTACTTCTGAAGCTGAATTGGAGACTGCGTAAGGTCCTTCAGGTTGCTTTCTACAATATACCTCGAGGTTGCTTGTAAAAAATGTTTTCGCGTCACAAAGTGTGAATATCTTCATGTCATATTTGGCAGGTTTGTTGGGAATATATTGTACAAATTCACAACGTCCCCGAAAAGCTTGAAGTTTTTCATCAATGGTTACAAACTAACTGAGAGTGTACGTACTTTTACTTTTACTATTCCAAAATGAAGCGTACTGCACCCAACTTATAAAATTTTCTTCTCTCTGCTCTAGTTGTTGTATCATCAAAACGAATACAACATAGCAAGAACAGGAATCGCCTGTAGCTCATCACAGCTCTTGCAATTTCAATTCCTGATCCATTGGTATTCCACATATCCATTACTTTCGTATGATTAGCTTTCTTTATTCCGAAAAGATAAAGTAAATCAAGTAGTGCCAGTATTTCAGTTCTCGTCGTTTCTTTTTTTTTATCTCTTTCTTTTTGATAATCAGGTAGGAGCTGAATGTATTTCTTTGTGTAATGTACAATTATATCAATTATTTCCACACTAATTATCTTACTGAATCCAGAAATCTCGGTTGTTACGTCCCTAGCAATTGCCTTTGGTCCTGGAAATATTTTTACAATATTTTTACTTCTGGCTTTGCTTGTGGCTGTGCTAACTACTTTCATCCACACAGTTGTTTTGTCCCTTCCCACAAAGCAACCAACAGTACAACCTGACCGACAGTTACTGTCTTCATTTTCATCAAACTTGTACTCTTGTTCACTTTGTGTCATGGTCACTTTGAGTAATTACCTCTTCTTCATCATCAGTGTCATCATCCGATATACTGCCTACATCTTTCAAAAAATCTGGATCTTTATTCAAGAACCGCTCGAGTTCCTCGCTGGTTACACGCTTCCTTGCCCTAAAATAAAGTATTCTCATGAACACGGACCATAGGAATAACGTAACTGAAATACAACACTACGTTTGAGAAAGTAAAAAAAATACTTACATGACTAGTCGCACGGCACACTGAGTGCGCCAGTTATGACAACGCTTCACAAATTCTCCTGTTAAGAATTTTCTTGAGCACCGACAATTACCAGACCGCACACAACAATAGTGAGGATAACAGTGGAGGAATAGCTACAGTTTCAGACGTCTCCATTGTCACCAACATAACGAAAACCTTGTTTATTTAACTATGGCGCACTCAGTGCGCCAGCGCGACCGCTCGAGGGTTAAATGAGTTATTAAGACTATATTAATACAACACATTACGGAAGATGTACATGTTCATTAATCATTGGTCATATATGGGTCAACTTTAATAAAATTGTATCCGCAGCAGCATTGAGTGAGGTGGCACAGTAGTTAGCTCATTGGATCTATAGGAAGGACAGCGGTTTAAACTTGCCTCCAGCCATCGATATTTGGATTTTTCTTTATTTTCCTAAAATGCACCAGGCAAATGCCAGGATGCCTCATTTGAAAGGGCATGGTCAGTTATCTTCCATATCCTCAGCAGAAAAGTGTTCCTTGTGTTCCGTCTGTAACGACCAAGTTGTCAATGTGAAGTTAAAAACCCTATTCGTCCTTTATCCTCAGCGTAACTGCACCTTCATTTCAGACTAAAACTAAACAGGATCTGTGGAATCTGATTTATATTTGAAATTATTCGAAAGAGTTCATGTGGAAACAATACAGTATTTACATTGCTGGCCAACAAAATACAACACCAAGGAGGACCGAAAATAAGCCTACCACCATTGTACGACCACATGTTTGAAAATGCAGACCTAAGTGAATTGAAGATGATGATAACAGTACTGGTACTGAGTGTTGCTGCCATTGCTTGTTACAACTGCTATTACGCACTTTGCCATTGAAGTAAAGAGCCTCTGGATATCTTGTCGATATTATAAATCCATGCTGCTTCCACATATTGCCTTGGTTGATAAAACGGTAGGTGGTGTATCCAACAAATCAACATTAATTTTTGATGGTTGAGAGATTGGGGTGGCAGCAATGCAGTTTGATGAGTGGATGAAGAAGTGACTTCAATACTGTGTTACACACTAATGTATTATCACAGTCAGAGCTCATTATATTCTTGCATTGTCGCCGTCAGCAAGCTGTTAACCCAGATAGTGCTGACGTCCTTCCAGAAGGACAAGACCACAGCTTACTTTTTTATTCTTGTCTGTAAGAATTTGTGTACAATGTTATATTTTATTTCTTTGAATCGCCTGCTCCCATTGCAGATAAATTTTATCTTGTATTGTTGATTGCAAAGTGGTTGGATACAGCTGCAAAGTTGAGGTTCTTACTGAAGACATTTATTTGTATATATTTCATCTTAAATGTTGTTTTAGTAATAATGATTCATCAGATTAAAAATATGAAACATTCATTTTGACTTTGTTCAGAATGAAGGGCAGTATTGTAAAACTAATGTCGTGATTGTGAAAAAAATCATAATGATCTTGTGCAGTCATATAAAGGTAATTAATAGCTTATGAGAAAAAAATTAAACCAAAAATAATTCCACGCTATCAGGGTGAAGATATGTGAGGACTACAGGCTTCAACAATGCTTGTTGTAGCCACAAACACATGGTATAAATTTCACCTGTTTTTGGTACTTCCTTAAGGGTGTTGCATTTTAATTAGCCAGCAGTGTAGTTGGGTGTTTGTGTGGTTGATGATAACCATGAATGAGTTATGGTTAAAAATGCACCATTTTTCATTTATTTGCTGGAAATTGAAAAGAAGATAAGAACTGTCACGTGGTAAATGATATTTTTATAACAACAATAATTGTTGCTTGGAGTCACGGAAGACGCTGCTTAATGGATCCAAATGTTGTAAAAGTAATGTAATGTATTGAAAATCTCAGAAACCTGTCTAGTTCTGCATTGTTTGTAGACGCAAGGCAATTTATGCTAGTATTAGTTTGCTGTAAGCATTGAATTAAATCAGTGGAAAAAGTTGAAAATTTGTTCCATGCTTGGATTTGAACTTGGGTTTCCTGCCTACTAGGCAGTTGCACTGACCACTATGTCATCTGGACTCAGTGATTTTCACAACTGCACAAAATACTGCAGCATACCTCCTGCCTGACCTAACTTTTCAACTTACACGCTATTTATAAGAAATGTTCTGTTTTCTTTCATTTTCATACTGTGGCTTTTGGTTACCTTATATCTAATTAAGTTATCCGTGTAGTTTCAGAAAAATGGTAAAATTGTACTTACCATCCCAGCAGCATTGCGTGATTATGTTGACAACACCAACAACAATAACACATTGGTAAATGAATATTCTTATCAATCTGATTACTGGTTTGTACAGACCATGAAGAAAATTAATAATGCTGTTCCTGCACTAAGGTTGACAGGTTCTTGTATGTAAACTTCTCCACTCACTAAAAATAATTTTCCTCATAGAACAAAGATTTCATGACAAAATATTTTGGTTGTTACGCAATTGGCTAATGCCAACATCACATGATTGCCAACATTATCACACAAGGGCACTGGGGTGATGATTAAAATTTAATCCAGAAATCATTTCAAGAATAGCCTAAATATTTCATGTTCTATTTGTGGTGACTAAAGATGCTCAGGCAGCTGCCATCGTGCCATTAGTTGATGACTGTCAACATAGTTCGTGCAGTGGAAGCTCTGGTTAGCCCTACTGCTTCCTATGGTGCATTGTTATTTCATGTACTTTTACTTATAATTTTTTGTTTGTATTCTATTGTTGACTGTTTTGTAGTAACTACGAAATGAATTTATTTGCTGTGTCATGGTGTAGTGTGACGTTGTTGGCAATGGTCGTTGCCAACCAGTTGTGCAAGTGGAGACAACCTGTTAGATATTAGCCCGTAACAGGTGTTTTGTCAATTAACAATGTTATTTGCATACTGTTCTTTTTAATAAAAAATCTCACAGGATGTGTACTGACCTAGGCTATATTTTGTTCTTTCTTTATTACTATGAAGATGCATATGTAGAAGAGGAGTATACTTGTTTTCGCTGATAATGAACTTTTAATTAATGCTGCTCCTTTGTCTGCTCTAAAAAATGAACTGCAATTGAATCGGTCGGAGGAGAAAGGAACTATGCAACTTTTTCATACTTTTCAGGAAAGAAAAAAAAACTGTTTTATTGTTAAATATTTGATGGATTGCATTGAAATTTTCGACATTTTCTGTACTCTAACCATTCATACTGTGAATGAATATAATTTTTATATATTCTAAAAAGTATCTTCTGAAAAAAAATATTAAAATTTGTAACAGAGTTCCTTTCTCCAGTCAACGAAGGAATTAGTATTTTTCGTGACTATAATACATTCAAAGATACACATTTCTCGATTAAAACTCAAATTTATTGATAAATTATCTTCAACTGAACATGAAAACAACTTTTTACTAGAATTCAAAGATTGGAATAGTTCATATCACAGTGAGATATCACTTAATCGGCCATTTCAAAATCTCCTCATAAAAAATCTCAGCGTGTTCTCCATGGATGTATTTCATCAGTTTCCAAAAATATCTTCAATTTTCTTTATATTGATTCATACTTTCTTCCCATCATGTAGGCCCTAGTTTTTTCAATCCAGTTTCAAATTAAACAAGTTCAGTTATTGCCAGATTAAAAGTGTGACCAACACAGCTGTTTATGAAATAAGTATAATGTTTCTTGCACTGGGATGTTTGGCAGGGGCAAGTTTTGCATAAAGTCGAAAGCTAGTCCAATAATTTCATCCCTGCCCATACATTCTAGCTCAGTTATTGTAATGGATTTATAAAACTACCTGCTGCGTCGCTTGTAAATATCAAACTCGAGTTGTGCACCTCATTTACTACTGTCAGTGATATGTGGACTTTTAACATAGCCTGACATTCTTTACATTTGACACGTACATTAATTTGCAGATGTCCGAAATGAAAATTGTAATTTTCATGAAAATATTTCCTGTGGAAGTCGTATTTCACATTTACGTCTGAATATTACTTAACGAACATTTCGTGCATATTTTTCAGGTCTAAGCGTGCATCTAGGTATTTCATCAGCATAGTGAGTTTCTTCGAGTGGGTATCTATCAAATTTATTACGTTTTCCGCAATTTTGGTTATGAATGGATTTCTTCCACGCATGTCCTTTTGACATTTAGAAAGACGGTATTCAATCACTTACAACACTCAACAATAACCGTGACACCTGACGAAGTTGGCGCCAAGTTACTGTTTTGTTGCGCTTTTTATACCTGCATTCTGCAGGCCAACGCCATCTAGTATGTAGTTGGTGCAGTACAAGCTCACTGACAGTAAAATCTGCTGGTGGAATGCAACGTGCGGCGAAGAAAGGAACTAAGTCACTGACTTGATTCCTTTCTCCTCAGCATGTATAAAATCGACCTCATGTTACTCCCACAGGAAGAAGCCAAACATAGTTCCTTTCATCACAGTAAGGTGTGTCTTGGTCTGTTTACTACATTTATGTAAAAAAGTGAAAATTGCCAAAAAGTGACTTAGTTCCTTTCTCCGCCGACCGATTCAATTGTAACCGGAATATTTTATATCAAAACATTTTCAATTTTATGAAGACACATATGGACCATGAACTAAATACGAGGTGTGTCTACAAAGTAAGTTCCGTTTGGTTATATAAAACAAATGTGTACAAATACAGAAAAAATATTTATTGTACAAAAATCTAAAACTGTTAAATACTTTTCTGCATAGCTTCCAAAATTGTGTAGGCACTGGTCATAGTGTGGCATAAGTTTTTGTATGTCTTCTTCGTAGACTGTTTCCGCCTTTGTATTCAACCATGTAGTAACATGTTCTTTTGGCTCGTCATCATCATTGAAGAGTTAACCACCAAGGACAGATTTTACGTGTAAGAAGAGATGAAAGTCACTAGGAGCGAGGTCCGGGCTGTGCAGAGGATGCTCAAACACATCCCAATGAAATTCCCATAAGAGTTGTTTGGTCACATTTGCCATGTGATGTCTGGCATTATGGGGGGGGGGGGGGGACACAAACAAAGAAATCAATCAGCAAAATGCCTTTTCTGTCCCAAGAAACTGTGCACATGACTTTCGTAGATGTCAAGATTTGCTTAGGCGTAACCTTCCTTGGGTATGAAGTGTGCTTTCATTCACTGATTGCCGTTTTGTTTCAGGGGTGTCATACAATACCCAAGTTTCATCCCCTGTGACTATCCAAGAAAGAAAACCATTGCCTTCTTCATTGTAGCATGTAAAAAAACTGGATCCCCAATGTGAGCAAAGTTTTCGAAATGCTAGCATGCGTACTGTTAGATATCCCTGGAGTAATAAAGTAGCTTAAATCACTAAACAAAATCAGGTCTCCTGCTACAGATAGTGTACCAATTAGGTTTCTTTTAGAGTATGCTGATGCAATAGTTACATACCTATCTTATACATCTGCTCACCCAGCTAAATATCCATACCCAAAAAGTTGATCAGGTCACTCGAATATTTAGGAGAGGTAATAAGAGTGATCCGTAAAATTACACAGCTGTATTATTGACGTTGGTTTGTAGTAGGATTTTGGAACATATACTTTTCAAACATTATGAACTACCTCGAAGAGAATGGCCTATTCATCCATAATCTGCATGGATTCAGAAAGTATTGTTATTGTGAAACATAGCTACCTCTTTATTCCCATGAAGTGAAGCATGCTATTGACAAGGGATCTCAAATCAATTCCATATTTTAGATTTATGGAAGGCTGTGTCTCACAAGTGTCTTCTAATCAAATTGCATGCTTATGGAAAATTTCCACAGCTGTGAGACTGAATTCACGATTTCCTGTCAGAAAGGACACAGTACATAGTAACTGACAAAAAGTCAGCATATAAAACAGAAGTGATATTTGGCCTTCTCCAGGGAAGTGTTGTAGGGCCCCTGCTGTTCCATATCTTTATATATGATTTAGCAGACAATCTGAGCAGCTCTCTTAGACTGTTCATGGATGATGCTGCCATTTATACCTTAGTAAAGTCACCAGAAGATCAAAAGCAACTGTAAAACAATTTAGATAGATACCTACATGGTGCAAAAATTGGCATTTGAGCCAAAATAATGAAAAGTGTGAAGTCATCCATATGTGTACTAAAAGAAATTTGTTAAACTTAATTTACACAATAAATCAGTCAATATAAAGGCCATAAATTCAACTTAATACCTAAGTATTACAATTATGAACAACCTTATAGGAAAGAACACACACAAAATATCACAGGGAAGGCGAATCAGAGGGTATGTTTAATTGGCAGAACACTTAGAAGGTGCAACAGTTCAACTAAAAGAACTTCCTATTCTACACTTGTCTGTCCTATTTTGGAGTATTGCTTCACATTGTGGAATCCCTACCAAGTGGCAGAACACTTAGAAGGTGCAACAGTTCAACTAAAAGAACTTCCTATTCTACACTTGTCTGTCCTATTTTGGAGTATTGCTTCACATTGTGGAATCCCTACCAAGTGGGAGGAGGATATAGAGAAAGTTCATAGAAGGGCAGGTCATTTTGTATTATCCCAATAAACGGATGTATGGGCGGGTTGAAAATCGTTAAAAGAAAGGCGTTATTTATTGTGGCAAGACCCATTTGCAAAATTTCTTTAACCAACTTTCTCCTCTGAATGGAAGCATATTTTTTAGCACCCATGTACATAGGGAAACATTATCATCATAATAAGAGAAACCACATGGAAAACAGAAAGATGTAGGGGTTCCTTTTTTCCCCACACCTATTAGAGAGTGGAACGGTAGAGAAATATCATAAAAACAGTTTTATGAACCCTCCTACCATGCACTTAAATGTGATTTGCAGAGTATTTATGTGGATGTAGACTACACTATGATCAACAAGTAAATCTTAGCTATGATACGCTTTAAAATCATTAATGTAAAAAAAGGAAGGAAGATTAGTGTTTAATGCCTTGTCGACAGCATGGTCATTGCAGGTGGAGCTTACGCTCGGATTGTTTGGCTAAGAATGGGTTAGAAATCGGCTGTGCCCTTTGAAAGAAACCTTTCCAGCATTTGCCTTGAATGATTTAGGGAAATCACAGAAAATCTGAATCTGGTTGGCGGGAAGTAGATTTGAACCACCTTCCTTCCTGAATGCGAGTCCAGTGTGTTACCACTCTGCCACCTCACTCAGTTGATTAATGTTAATTGCTTTTAAGTGTTTAATGTGCTCAATTTTTTGTAGTGTGGATGCACACTAGTGCTAGGAATAAAAGCTATTGCATATTATATCTGCCTAAGTAAGTTATTCACAAATAGAACATGAAATTAAGCTGCAAGCTGGCCCATGCATGATTTTTGGATGAGTATATATTCTCGTGACATGAATTGTGGATAAGCATACATTCTATAATTAAAATGCACCAGAAGCAGATTCTCATGTGATCTGAAGACTGGCGGTACCATTCTTGTTGCATAACTCAGCATTGTGGTTCTCATAGGTTGAGGTGAACTTACTTTATGCTGCTGTAACATCTGATTCTGGTAAGTTTGGATCATAGATAAAATGCTGAAGTGCAAGACATTGTAACTTAACTGCCCGCAACAGAAGCATATATGAAGCTCAAGACAGAATTAATATGTCTCATATCAGCATTGCAAGAAGAGAAAGTGCGAAAAGTACTAACACAAGAAGACATTGGAGACGGTAAACTGTCACAATTCTCTCCGTTATTTGAGGAGCAAAGTTGATGCATGTAAAGCTCTGTACACATTATTTCGTACTTTGTGGAGTAGTAGATTCCCACCTTAGGTAAAATCTATTGTCTTGTCACAGAGAGCTACCGCTCGATGCCACAGCAGATCTCTCCGATCATATACAAATGCAATTTTTCCTGTCTGCTCTGATGCTCTGATGGCATGTGGCAGCGCTGTGACAGCAACCACACCCAACTATGACAATCTGTGGAATAAAGTCAAGTCACTGAAGAAACAGATGAGTGCCATGTTTGATGCCCTCAGAAAACAGATGAGTGCACTATTTCTTCGTCGGAATGTCCAACACCAGTTCTGACAAAGTGAGTCGTTCTCCATCAAAAGCACAGTGACACACTATCAGCAAACATGCTTGTATCACCACCAATTTTGGGACCAAGGTCTTAAATGTAATCTACCATTTACATATATTGATAACAAATGTAAGACATAAATAGATGCACAAGGTTGTCCTTCTGTACACATCTTCAAATCTGACAGTTAGGAAAGAAGTTTTTGATAGGTTCGGGATCTGGTATCAGTATTTTTCCATGTGACAAGTATCATCTGACTATCATTGTAATTGCCAGCTGCTAACAGTTCTGCTATCTGAACATATGTAATGCAACATTTAAAACTGTACCTGGGACTGAAACATCCTTTCACATGCTTCAAAATTGTGATGGAGGCTATCAATGCATGGCTAGTCTTTAATTCAGCGCAAAGTTCCTAGTGATTGGAAAAAAGCGCAGGTGACTCCCGTGTATAAGAAAGGAAAGAGAACTGACCCATACAATTACAGGCCAATATCGTTGACATCAGTTTCATGTAGAATTTTGGAGCATATTCTCAGTTCGAACATAGTAAATTTCCTTGAAACGGAAAAGCTTCTTTCCATGAATCAGCACGGGTTTAGGAAACATCGTTCATGTGAAACTCAGCTTGCCCTTTTCTCACATGACATCTTGCGAGTCATGGACGAAGGGCAACAGGCGGATTGTGTTTTTCTCGACTTCAAAAAGGCGTTCGACACGGTGCCACACTGCAGACTGCTAACGAAGATACGAGCTTATGGAATAGGTTCACAGATTTGTGACTGGCTGGAAGACTTCCTAAGTAATAGAACGCAGTACGTTGTTCTCGACGGCGAGTGTTCATCAGAGACGAGTGTATCGTCAGGCGTGCCCCAGGGGAGTGTGATAGGACCGCTATTATTTTCTATCTATATAAATGATCTGATGGACAGAGTAAGTTGTAATTTGCGGCTGTTTGCTGATGATGCTGTGGTGTATGGGAGGGTGTCGTCTGTAACTGACTGTAATAGCATACAGGTTGACTTAGACAAAATTTCTAGTTGGTGCGAAGAATAGCAGCTAGCTCTCAATGTAGAAAAATGTAAGGTGATGCGCATGAGTAGAAAAAACAATCCTATAATGTTCGAATACAGCATCAGTAGTGAGCTTCTTGATGCGGTCGCGTCGTTCAAATATCTAGGCGTAACATTGCAGAGCGATATGAAATGGAACGAGCATGTAAGGACAGTGTGAGTAAGGCGGACAGCAGACTTCGGTTTATTGGGAGAATTTTGGGAAGATGTACTTCACCTGTAAAGGAGACCGCGTATAAAACGCTTGTACGACCACGTCTTGAGTATTGCTCAAGTATTTGGGACCCGCAGCAGATCGGTTTGAAGGAAGACATAGAGGCGGTTCAGAGGCGAGCAGCTAGATTTGTTACCGGTAGGTTCGACCAATGCGCGAGTGTCACGGAAATTCTCCGGCAACTCAATTGGGGATCGCTGGAAGAAAGACGACGTTCTTTTCGTGAATTTCTGTTAAGTAAATTTAGAGGACCGGAATTTGAAGCTGAGTGTAGTGCGATCTTGATGCCGCCTACTTACATTTCGAGTAAAGATCATAAAGACAAGATAAGAGAAATTAGGGCTCGTACGGAGGCATATAGGCATTCTTTTTTTCCTCGTTCAATTTGGGAGTGGAATAGGAAAGGAAATGCCTAGTAGTGGTACAGTGTACCCTCCGCCACGCACCTTACGGTGAATTGCGGAGTATGTATGTAGATGTAGATGTAGATGTAGTGGACACTGTCACCGGGCTTTCCATTGCTGTGTTGCTGTATATGACTTCAAGCTGACCAAGGCTATGCTAAACTGGTCAGTTGTGTTTTGGGTGGCACTAGGCCTCAAGAGGCCCCACAACAGGTACACTCTTTGACAAAAAACATGGCCGGTGGCCAGCCACCGGTGAGTCTAAGTCCGCGCCGATCATAAACGTGGGATGATAAACATGACCGCAATGATTTGCTCTTAGTCTGGCTATCTGCACAATCTGACAACACTGTAGACTGCAGCAGTTCATGCATTATGTCTTGACTTCAATTACAAAATGTTTAGGTCAACTACTTCCGTGGTCTCATGGTGAGGTGCATGATTTCCAAGTGAGAGTGTAGGCAATCGAAACAGCGTGCGGACAAAGTTTTTATTTCACGGCACAAGTGTAAGGGGAGCATATCGATAACACATTTCACTTTTTGATACACTGGTAATGACATTTGGGCCCAATAGCATTGCTGCCTCTGGACGCAGCACTTGGCAGAGCTCTCCGCGGTCCACTTGCCTGTAGCAGCAGTGGCGGCGCTGCGCTGCCTTGCCCTCTGCCCACAGCGTTTGCTGCTGCTCATCACCCTGGTATGTAAAATGCTTTAGTGTTGATCCACAAAAAAGGTTGCCACATGTATTTCACACTCGATATCAAGGAGCAGATCATCCATTTTTGAATGATGAGCATTTTGTTACACAAATACACAATACATTAAGAGATGCAAAAAATTGTGATAGTTGGTGATCCAACCAAATAGCACTCTACAATGGTTAACACTGATATTTGTAGCTTAAATCTCGTCCCTTTTCCTTTCAGAAAAGCTCTTATGTAATTTGTCATTGTCATCGGTTCGTATGTTTTCATCAGTTCACAGTGGGTAACTGCACTCTAATGTTTTACCTCAATGTGAAAAACATGTGAATATGCAAGACTACCCACTTCATCCGTTTTGTTTCAGCTTCAAGAGGCCCAAATTCAAAATATGCTTGTGAAAATACAATTTGATTAGATATTCCACTGATACATGCTTTGGTATATTTTCCATAATAGCTACTCATTTTTGTAACATTCCTTGAATGTGAACCAAGTATGACAAGACTGAATAAGTTGATGAGGGTATGTCATCAATTCATCTGTATTTTTCAATGCTGTCATCTGGTATTAGACTGAAGCCTTTGTGTGACAAGGCTAAAAGAGGAGTGAGGATGTTGCTTGCTGCTCTAGAAGTTGTTCTTATTGCTTGACAATATTGTTTACAACGCTAGGCAACTCTGATCGTTCACTCAGTTCCAGCATTCGTCCTATTTTCCAACATTCATGAGGAGATGTGATTAGTCATTGCATTTATATGACAGTGTCATCCTTAATTTAATTTTCGACTACAGGAAGGTCGTCCCCTGATTAAATTGCTAACAGTTTTGTGTTTTATGACAGGACTGTCTGTATTAACTGCCAATGGAGAGAAAAATGTCAGACAACTCAATTGGCATTGTCATGTTAGCTCTGTGGTGACATTCCCGTCTCGTGATCTACAGCAACCAAGGTTGATTCATGAGACATCGTTGTACTAGTGATGTGTATGGCTTCAGGTCTATTTTTCTCCTCTGAAAAATTTTCTAAACGGTATTTAGTAACAAAATACCAAAACTCATTCGTGCCTGTCAGCAAAAAAACAAGTATTTTCTATTCTTATTTTAATTGTTATCATTCTGCTATAATGTGGTAAACATCCTTGACTGCTAGTTTTTAATTATTGCCACCATTATTATCATTAATTCATTTGCAGAAGCATTCTTTTCCATGTGGCCAGTGGATCAGGAAGAATGCGTGGTTTGACAGAAAATAGGACAAAGTAAATCATGAAAGACAACATGAGACCAATGATTCAGGCCAAAATTTTTAAATAATTTCTGTTAATTTATCAAACGAAAATTATAGAGGGAAACTTTCCCCATGGGATAAACAAAAATAAAAAATAGAAAAGAGATGACTTACCAAAAGGACCGGCTCGTCGATAGAAACAAATAAAATCACACACAAACACACATACAAGCTTTCGCCACCACTGGCAGCTTCTTCAGGAAAACGAGGAAAAAAGGGGAGGAAAAAGGGAAGGATATGGGTTTTAAGGAAGTGGAAAAGGAGTCATTCCAATCCCAGGAGTGGAAGGACTTACCCTAGGGGGAAAAAAAGGAAGGTAAACAAATACACACACACTCAGACATATCGAAACGCAAACACACCTAGACAGACATTTGTAAAAAGCAAAGCAGTTGGACAGAGATACCAATTGAGGCAGAGGCTCTGTCCACAGAACCAAGGCAAAGATGTTAAAGATGGTGGGCGGGAATTTGAGTTACCGGAGATTGAGACCAGGTGGGCAACAGGAGGAGAGAATAAGCCGAAGGGCAAGTTCCCATCTCCGGAGTTCTGAAAGGTTGGTGTCGGTGGGAAGTATCCAGATAACCCGGACGGTGTAACACTGCGCCAAGATGTGCTGGCCGTGCACCAAGGCATGTTTAGCCACAGGGTGATCCTCATTACCAACAAACACTGTCTGCCTGTGACCGTTCATGCGAATGGACAGTTTGTTGCTGGTCATTCCCACATAGAACGCTTCACAGTGCAGGCATGTCAGTTGGTAAATCACGTGGGTGCTATCGCAAGTGGCTCTGCCCTTGATCTTGTACACCTTCCAGGTTACTGGACTGGAGTAAGTGGTGGTGGAAGGGTGCATAGGGCAGGTTTTACAGCGGGGGTGGTTGCATGGGTAGGAGCCAGAGGGTAGGGAAGGTGGTTTGGGGGTTTCATAGGGATGGACTAGGAGGTTACGAAGGTTAGGTGGGCCGTGGAAAGACACAATTGGCCGGCCTGGATGCCAGCCATTCAAAAATGGCATGAGAAGTATACTTCTGTTTTTATTTGTTGTTATTGTTTCAGGCATTTCCCTTAACACGTAAAAGATACCGTTTCATACCTCCCAGTATTGGTTAAATTTTACCAAATATCCCAGCGGCCTCCTATGATAATGTTGGCAACAGATGCTGAATAGTGAGAATCCTGTGAGTCTTCATTTTAGCTAAGCGCTTGACAACGCTGATGTTTTTTCAAGGAATCTTTGCTCTACGAGGCCAATTATTTTTACTGAGTGGACGAGGGTACATACAAGAACATACAATACACTAATCGAGTCATTCTATGTGGTTCAAACAAATGGCAAAGATTTTCTATCGTGTTGTTGTTGTTGCCAACATAATCACGTCACCAACATGATACATAAAATTTTACCTCCAGTGACCATTGTAAACACAATTGGTCGATTTTCAACCACAGGCAATACTTTTTTGGAATAATTAATGATGCAGCATTCACTTTTTACTAATATTTCTATTAGCATGACGCGTTTCAGCAGCACGCTGCCATCATCAGGTGCATTTTTACAGTTATTGGTTCATTATTGTTTTATTATGTTTTGTGTTGTGGATGCCAGGGAGGTTGTGTTGGGACTTTTAACAGTTTTGTTGATAATCTTGTTGTCTGGCACACACAACACAAGAACACAGTAACATATACATGTAGACATTTTGTATTTGATGGTTATGTTTTCTGCCTCTTTATTGTCGCAGTACTGAATAACAATTAGAATTAAATTCTCACACTACTTTCAATGACAGCCTTCTTTTTTCCAAAAGGAGTTGTTGGGGTAAGTGCAATTATTTTAGCAAATAACAAGGTGGAAGACATGCATAAATCAACAATACGTTGATGATGGCAACAGTGCGTGATGCATGCTGTTACATAGAGGGCATAAACTTTCTGTAAACGGATGAACTCAGCCAACTTCCACCAGTCACAGAGGAATCGTCTAAAAATGTGTGACCTGTACCTTCCAGTATCTTTGTGAAGGACTATCAATGTTTGTAAACTGTCTTAGATCACGTGTAATGTGTCTAATACAGTTACTTTATCTGATTCTTTTGTGAATAGGTCATTTTGGTTCAGACAAAATCAACAAATTTTCAATTTCTTTTGGCCCAGCATTTTTTCATACACAATCTGAAACATTAGCGAATGTGTTTCCTGTTAGTTTAAGAGCATTACTGTTTAAAAAGCATTGCTGTGAGAGTGAAACAAGGTTCTTCACTTCTAAAATCATATTTTGTAATGTTTTGTGTATGAATACATACCATAATGTGTAGTGTACATGTATGCCTTTTGTACATTACAGGAACTATAGCCCAATGGGGCCATGAGCTCATAATCTGCAACTTACAAAATACTTTTTTTTTCCCAGGCCGTACTTGAAGACAGCCGCATTCTGAAAGTGGGTGTTGCTCCTACTGATGATGCAAAATACCTCTTTCGAGACTATGGAGTGTCAGTTCGTGGCTGCTTGGACTTGAGGCATTTGATTGCAGCAAAGGGCCTTAATATATCAGGTGGCCTTGCAGGTCTGGCAGAGAAAATACTGGATGTTCACCTAAATAAAGACTGGAAGATTCGTTGTAGTGATTGGGAACATGATGACCTTACTCAAGAGCAATATGAATATGCAGCACTTGATGCTTTGGCTGCATATGAAATTTTCATTGATATTGCCAGACCATCAGGATGGTTTCAGAGTGGCTCTGATGGTGATAATATATCCAGGACAATTGAATTTTGCCAGCGCTACTTAGATATCAAATACAAGAGTAGAAAGCCTGGTTCATCAGTGGAGAGAGATGTTGGTGCTAATGGAGGTTTTTGTACCGTGAAAGAGGTCAAGAAATTTAAGCAGTCATCTAGAGCACATTATACTAGAAGTAGGCCTCTGTATGATAACTGTTTCTTACAAGCACCAGATGGAGAAATTCTTTGCACCTGTGATAATAGCAAGGCCAAATGGTAATTAATTTTTACATTGATATATTAATTTATTATTTATTAATATATTAATTTATTATATAGAATTTTAGCAGGAAAATAGTTTTTGTTTAATTTATCTTGTGTTCTTAAGACAAGTAAAATGTGTATATAGTCCATAGTTAGTTAAACACCAACATAAAGTAATTCATTCACAAATGTCATTTCTCAAAAGAAAATTTTATTCAAGAAATAATATTTATCAAATTAGACAAAGATTTTTTTACTCACCATAGAGGTGTCCGATGAGTTGTGGAAAGGTGACAGCGTCCAGAAGCGGTGGTCATGTCTTTGTGAATGTGTGTGTGTGCGTGTGTGTGTGTTTCTTTCTGACCGACGTAGGCTTTAACGGTCGAAAGCTGTCAAGTTTATTTACGCCTGTTATTTGTGCCTTTCCACAACTCATCGGACATCTGTGGAGAGTAAGCAACCTATCCTTCATGAAAATATTGTTGAATCCTTCCTGGAATTTCCACTGTTTGATTTAGACAAAGATTTTATATTTTGTGAAGATGCAGAGTACCTTTTGAATTTTGTACACCCCCTACAAGAAAATGTGGAGTTACCTGTATTATTTTATGGTAAAAGAAGTGGTAAAGGTGAAACAGTGAACAGTTCTAAGATTTGTTTGAGCACCACAGTGCTTTAAAAGGCACGGTCTTGTTGTGAGGTGATATGCCATTCCCTTCCTTCAACCTTTGAACTGACTCACCCAGCCAGTTGTAAGGGGACCTACAGTTTAACATGGATTCTGAACCCCACTGATACTCAACACTTTCCACATTAACAACATTGCTAGGTGTGAAAGAAGTGACAGATAAAAATCCTAGGACTTAGTGGGGAAAATCCCATCCACTTTTATCTGCTTCTTGTTCCCTTTTTCCTGTCTTCCATTGTCTCTGTGCTGTGTTTCTTAACAGTTACTGAAAGAAGCATTTAGTGGAGAAATGCATTATGGAAAAATAGTGTCTTTCCTCATTGAGGAATTTTTTGTATTGTATTTTTTGTGTTGGGAATTACTTGAGTTACTCATTCAGGACTGAGAATTTGTCCTTTACCAACAAATTCCTCCTTAAAGAAAGAACCTGTTGGAAAATGAGTGTTACTTTTTTCAGCTTTTAATTTTATGTGGTTTAGTCCTCCCCTGTTTATATGTTGCTTGAAAATTGGATAAAAAATTTATTTACAGCAATGGCAACTAATTGTGCTGATGTTTGCAATGAGTGATGAATGCTCTTGAAAACAAAGTCAAACAGATTGAGGGGAATTATCTTCCGTGTTGACCATCCCTTGTCCGGTCAGTAAATTACTTATCCTTGTAAACCTAACATTTAATCTGAAGGAAATTCTCCACAGATTTATGAAAATATGGTTCCAAAGAGAGTGACTGGTTAGTACTTACCTCAGCTCAGTACTACTGAAAGTTACACAAAAGAGATGCAAATGAAGGTGAAATGAATGTGGACACTAGCTTCTGGAAATCCTTTCCTTTGTTAGTGTGAGAGAGGAGGGATTAGAAAGGATACAGAAGGGAAAGGTTACACCCCAGGCTCTGATGTAAGCTTACCTCTCGGTCTAGGTTGTGAGTAACCTTTTTCTTCTGTCCCTTTCTGTTTCCTCCCCTCTCCTACCCGAAGAAGGAAAAGATTTCCAAAAGTTTGTGTGCACATTCATTTTTGTCTTCATTTGCATATTTTTGGTGTGACAGTCAGTAGTACAGAGCTGAGGTAAGTACTGGCCACCCACTACAGTATATCTCTTTTGAATAGTATTTAAGCCTAACATTTCATTGCCAACATTTTTACATGAAGTGAACACTGTCATAGTAAAATATAATCAAAAACTTTAAAGGCTCCTTCATTTCCAATGTGGATAATTGAATTACATTTGCTTTTTTTCAAATAATCCTTGAAAATAAAATCCCAAAAGTGTAACCAAGACTAAAAACATCAAAATCAGAATAAGATATAATTTGCAGTGAATTGAAACTATATAGGCATATCAGTGGATAGAATACACCATATGCTACTTGAAATACTGTGAGAAATCTCTTTGCAGTATTTGTGCCACATATTTTGTTGAGAGCAAATCAGACCAAATATAAAAATTAATTTTATGAATAAATTTCATCCTACAAATTTTTGCACATATTTGGTATTGTGAACTGGATGGGTCAACCCAATTCTTGCTAGAAATGTAATACTATAATAATTTAAAGTAGGGTGTGAGCCAGAAAGACAAAACAGGTTGTGTATCTGCGTATGAATTTTGTTGAAGAGAAACCTGTGTGTGCGAAGATAAATGATGGATTTTCAACATTATTCATTTCATTTTTTGATATGTTGAGAGTCCAGTGACAAAGTAACATTTGTTATGGTGAGTGCTTAGTAACTTTCCCAGAGTCACATTCCTCAGATAAAATATGCATATTGTAAAAAATTTGACTAAGTGCATTGATCAAAATGTGCCATACATTGAGAAATCTGTGCAGGTTTACTTCTGTTAAAGGCTTTCATGGTTAGGCTGCATATATGCCAATTCTGATCTGTGTATCTGAATTTTGAACTAGGAGGTGGAAACATGTAGTCTAGAAAGTGAATAAAGTTTTATTAGAAGTACAGCTGGTGATCCAGAATAAGGAACAACTCAAATTTGAAACAGTGTGGTATCACCGATGCACAGAACACACAGAGCAAAAATTGGCTTTTTTATTTGTGTACACCAAGTACCAAATTTCTAAATAAAACTAAGGGAGGTGACACAGTGGTAAGACATTAATCTAATACTCAGGTCAATACTGATTAAAATACACCTTGTTGGTGAGATTTTTATACAGCAAGAAAGACACTTAACAAGGCTGTGGGGATTTTCTGTTGTGATGAAGTGCACTTACTAATTAAAGGTATTAGCTTACAAAACATTTGCTTGACCAATAGCTTGTCAGTATGAAATCCATGCCAGACGCATTTGATAAAAGAAACAGATAAGAGCTGTAGAAGAACAGCACACTTCACTGCAGCTTCATTTAGTAAACATAAAAGTGTCACAGAGATGATCAGCCAACTCCAGTGGCAGACCCAATAGGAAAGGCATTTCTACATCATGGTATGGGCTTCTGTGGAAGTTCTGAGAGCTTATGTTACTAGAAGAGTCAATATATATTTTGCAAAAAGGCCATGAAGATAAAATTAGGGAGATTTAAGCTCACACAGAGGCTTACCAGCAATTGTTTTTTACATGAACTGTGTGTGAATGGAACAGGAGGAAATGACAGTGGCAGTGGTGCAGAAAGAATGCCTGTCTTGTCGTTTGTATCTCCTGTTCCTTGGTTTGTATTACACCTTGGTTTGCATTAATAGATAGTCAGCTTCTTGTAGTAAAATTCTCAATGACAACCTGAGCCACAGTTATTGGTGACATCATTACATAGAGTTCTACACTGAAGAACCGAAGAAACTGGTATAGGCATACATATGCAAGCACTTAAAGGACTGCATTAAGCAATGCCTATATACCATATTTACTCAAATCTAAGCCACACCCGAAGAATAAGACTCTAAATTCAAGGGGGGGGGGGGGGGGGGAGGGGGAGTTATAGGCTGCATTTCCAATTCAAAACAAATGTGTTTCATTCTAACATGAATTACAAATAGACAGAATGGATGATGATACAGCTACAGTAGTTAGGTTCAAGTCATAAGCTTTCGGTGAAAATAACTTTCTAGGTGTTTGTGGTTGTTGTCGGTAACGGTGTGATGAATCATGGAAAGCATGTACAGCCAATCATGTGGTGTTGCAGCCAACCATTGAGTCTTTCTGATTATAAACAAATCTGTGTTTCGCTGTTCTACTATGTTCAACCTAACCTCAAACTTGAAGATCATGTAATATTCATAAAAATATACCAATCTGTTTCGGACAAGCAAGTATGTAACTGTGTCTGCTGTATTATGGTTGGAATGAAGAAGGAAACACCACCTTCTGAAGAAAAAGAACAATTAAATATGAGATTTTGATTTTGCAAGAAGACATTGCTTCAGCACAATGCTCTGCCAAGCAATTTTAATCTCTAATGAGCAATGTTTCTAATGATTAGTGTTTTCTAATTAAATCATTGGTAGGCTGTCAGTAACTCAGTTGCATTGTCAGCATAATCACAAAGAATTAAGACAATCACTAATATGCACTGTCAAAAACAGCAAAACAAACAAACACTCCAATTTCTGCTATAAACTCACACCATCTTTTCTCGCCCCCTCATTAGTTACGTGAAATACGTAGAAACACGCATGCCGAGGCGGAGTGGCCTAGCGCATTGAGGTGCTATGTTTCGATGTGCGAGGCCATTCCCTGTCAGGGGTTCGAAACCCCCCCCCCGGGCATGGCTGTTTGTGCCATCTATAGTATAAGGTAGTACATAAGTAGTTTGTAAGTTTAGGGACTGATGACCCCGCAGTTAAGTTCCTTAAGCTTAACAAACATTTGAACATCTAGAAACACACATGACTATTTCTAATTTCAAAACTATTTTTAAAGCTATTCTACTAGATTCCTGCATAATCTCATATTAAAAAATCATGACATTCATAACTAACAACTGATAAAAAATCCTACAGCCTCCTTGTATTGTTGGTATTTATGTAAAGAAAATTATTTTTTGCTGCTACATGTATTTGAAATGCTGCTACAATTGAAGATGCTGAATTTCTCTTCCCTTTGTTGCATTGGTTCAGTGGCTGAAACTTGTCCATTACCGATTTGTATTTTTGTTAGTGCAGAATTTTGGAGCCAGTAGGCCTCTTAGTCTGCAAAGCATGCCAAGCGCTGCTTATTTTAGATGACAAGTTAGTTGTGGCAGTTCCCAGCACCATTTTTCAGAACTTCTGTTTGCTTTGCACTCAATTCTAAGCTGCAGGCAATTTTTTTTTATCCCAAAAACAGGAAAAAAGGGTGGCTTAGATTCAAGTAAATAAAGTAAGACAACAGATGTCCAGCACTGCTACTACAATGGCAGGTTATGATGATTTAATGAACATAGTGTTATAGTCAGTGCACAAGAGATGGTGTGCAACATCTTCGAGGGTGATGTGAAGATTTTCCCACATGTCCATTTCACGAGTGCACCGTGAATATCAGGAATCTGGTAAAGCATCAGATATCTGATATCGCTATGCGTGGATAAAGATCTTGCAAGAAAGGGACCAAAGGTAACTGAAAAACTCATTCGACAAGGCAGAAGTGCATTTCAAGTGGATATCAATGCTGGGCCATAACAAGTGTCAATGTGTAAACCATTCAACAAAACATCATCGAGATGAGCTTTTGGAGCCAAAGGGCCACAGTTTCTTTGCTGACTACACAACACAAAGCTTTACACCTCACCTGGACCCATCAACACTGACATTCGACTGTTGATCACTGAAAACTTGTTGCCTAGTCTGACTAGTGTCAGTCACAGTTGTATTGAGTAGATGGACACTTACAGTTAGGAAGAGAATCTCATGAATCCATGGACCCTACATGTCAGAAGGGGACTCTTCAATCTGGTGGAGGCTCTGTATTTATGTAGGGAGGTGTGCAGTTGGAGTGATATAGGACCCCTGATATATCTGGATACAACTCGTGACACGTGTGTACGCATCCAGGCTAGTCACCTGCATCCATTCATGTCCATTGTGAATTCTGACAGACTTGGGCAATTCCAGCAGGACAATGCAATTTCCCACACAGCCATATTTGCTACAGAGTGGCTCCAGGAACAATATTTTGAGTTTAAACACCTCTGCTGGCCACCATACTCTCCAGACATGAGCATATCAGCAGACATGCCAAGTATTATGATTTGTCCATAATTATCATGATTTCTAGGCAGAATTTATGGTATTATGGAAACCTGTCCTAAAATTACAGAATTTGCTATTTTATTTGTTCTAGTAGTTTGGTCATTTATGAACCACAATAGTTTCAGAAATAAAGCAATACTGTAAGCTTTTATTATCAGTTTTATACAAACAGTATAGTATACACAAACACTGAAATGGAGCCCTGACAACTTCAATACTGCAGTTGCATAAACTTGTAATTGTTATTTGGCGTACTAATGTTCATGTTCTTATGTCATTAGCAAGTGTAAATCGGTTATTGAGTAACCCGTAAATCACCTCTCACACTTTTTTAGTCAGTTTCGGACATAGGTAAACAAATATAAAGGTTAGTGTAATTGTTTCTTCTAAAGTCACATATTTTATTTTTTACTAGGTGGCTTCTCGTGTCTTAACAATTATTTTATACAATTCAGCATTAAATGGAGAGTTTTACTGTCATTTTTTGAAATAATTCTGGGTTAAGGTGCTCGTACACTCCACCTCCTCTTTCCAAATCCTTACCCCATTACGAATGCATCTCTGTATCATGGATTTCTGCTGGTCAAGAGAGATTTCTATCTCCTCATACTCTTATAGATTTGCAGACATCCCTCCAGCACTACTTCAGACATTCAAGTTCATGCTGTGTCATGTTGTGGCACTTCCGTGTGCTTGTAGGTGATTTACATGATATTAGGCAGGTTTAACAGTTTGTTTGGCTTTTCAGTGTGTAATCAAACTGTTGTCAAAACGAAAGGTTCACTTCTGAGAGGTATATTGAAAGATGAGGGAAGAAAATAATGATATTGTAGTGGTGATAGTTTTCTGTTTGAGTAGTAGCAAAATTGAAATGTTAACTAGGAGAGGCAAAGAATCAGAATTTGATGTTAATACTTCATAAAAGTGGGCTAAAAGTTCTTATTAAACTTGAAATGAAAAACAGTTGAGATGACAATATTCTTGTTTTTATTTCACATTTGTGCAGCCTACTGCATCTACCACCACCACCACCACCACCAACTGCCTTCATGGTGGTATTCATCTGAAAATGGTCTTTATGTATTTGAAACTGGCCATGGGGGGGGGGGATTAATATTTTGGAATCTGGATTGTTTTTAATTTTAACCATTGTGTCAAGATCTCTAGTATGCTTTCAAAAATTTTGATTCATTATGTTGTCTAAACCTGCTTGGTTCCTTCCTTTCTTACCCTTTGTTTCTGTCTTTCTCTCCTTGTACTCTCCAAGCCTTCTTCTCCTCCTCATTAGTCTCCGCCTCGGCATTTGAGACACTTCTTTCCTTCTTTCTCTTCACTTCCTCTATTCTTCTTCTTTCCACCCTGTGTGTGTCTGAAGGCCGACCCACGCATTATCATACGTAGCAGGTGACGGGGTAACGCGTAATTCCCCACCCCGGGTAGACAAGTAGGGCATGTACGTACCCCCTGGTAAAGACCAGGCCCAGGGAGGGTGATTACCCGAGCTGGTACCTTCCGAACATGCCGATTGGTCCCTCCGTCAGTTCTCGGGAGGTGTGACCTGAGGTGTGAACAATCACCTAAGGCAGGTCAGCCCTCGGAGAGGGCCCCCACTAGGAAGGAGCGCGCCATCAGAGACGCCGGTAATCACGGGGGACACTTCCGCGATGACTTCCTTCTCTTCTTCAGTGACGTTGACCCAGAAACGAAAGATAGATTCACCTCAGCAAAAGAAGACTGCCTAATCTACTGAAATTTCTTGTTATCTCTCGCACCGACGGAAAAGATTTCAATTTTGTAAATCCTTTCATCATTCAGAAAGGTGTTGATGCGATTGCTGGCCCTGTTAAAACCTGTTCACGTCAGCGCAATGGCACATTGTTGCTGGAGGCGGACAGTGCATTCCAAGCCCAAAAGCTAATCCGGACTACGTTGTTACACACGTTTCCAGTCAAGATAGAAGTGCACCACACACTCAACTCGTCACGGGGGGTAGTTTTTAAGAGATCCCTTGACGGGTTGTCTGATGAAGACATCCAATCCTATATGTCCAATCAGGCTGTAACAGCCATCCACAGGGTGATGAAAAAGGTAGATAACCAGCTGACACCGACTCGTACAGTGTTTTTGACGTTCGACAGAGTTGAACTCCCGTCGAAGGTCAAAGCAGAGAATGAAGTCATCTCC
The DNA here is from genome assembly GCA_026315105.1 of Locusta migratoria. Taxonomy (NCBI): domain Eukaryota; kingdom Metazoa; phylum Arthropoda; class Insecta; order Orthoptera; family Acrididae; genus Locusta; species Locusta migratoria. The sequence goes on along the minus strand of CM048744.1, from coordinate 125,178,654 downwards.
GTCTGCCCTTATGTACCTAACCTAACGCGCTGTTTTCAATGTCACCGATACAACTACACCCGTCAATTTTGCCCTAACGCAGCAAAATGTGTCACTTGTGGTAGGGACGCCCATGAGGGGGATTGCCCACCTCCGTCCCCTCAATGCCTTAACTGCAACGGTGACCATGCGGCTTTCTCTCGAGACTGCCCTGTATATAAGGATGAAAAAGTCATCCAGCAAATACGGGTTACGGAAAAGGTATTAACATCTGCCGCTCGAAAGTTGTTGGCGAGTCGAAAGCCCACTGTTCTCCCAGCGGTCACATACAGTAAGGTCCTCACCTCCACTCAGCCTACTAAGGATTCCAGTACCCAGACCTGTGACTTCACTTTCGCTGACACAGTTGTGCGATCCGCCAGCCCGAAGATTGCCCATTCCACGTCCCCGCTTCCTCCTGCTGCTTCTAAAGTACAGTCTTTGTCAACCTCTAGTAAACCGCGGGCACCTAAACAAGATGCCCGGACTTTGAAAAAGGAATCCGTCCGTGAGGATTTTCTGTGTTCTCAGGCGTCCCAACCGTCAACTGCCTCTTCTCACCGTCAATCTTCCAGAAGAGCCAACAGGAAAAAGAGTTCCTCACCTTCCCCGCCGAGGCGTGACCCATCCGTCACGCCGCCAAACAGTTGCCGGCCTCGGCCGTCTTCTGTTTCACCGGGACGCTCCGTCTGCCGGGCACCCGGCCCTTTACCGGCGGTGGAAACTGCCCCTCCTGATCAACTCAGGGAGATGGCAGGCGGGTCGGTCGAACCTATGGACCACGACCCTTTTCCCCTAGACAGCGATAGCAGTGCTCCCTCGAAATCCGGTCCTCAGCGGCCGTCGAGGTGACCCCGCTTGCTTGTTCGTTTTTATCCTCATTTCTTATCTCATTTTTTATCATGGCGCTCCTTCAATGGAATATTCGCGGAATTCATTCCAATCGGGAGGAGTTAAAACTACTCCTTCGATTGCACTGCCCGCTTCTAGTCTGTCTCCAAGAAACTAAGTTGCGTCCAAGTGATCGTGCAAACTTTCCCCACTACACCTCTGTGCGTTTCGACCTGCCACCTGTGGAAGGTACCCCAGCCCATGGAGGGGTTCTGATGTTCATTCGAGACGACGTCTATTACCATCCCATTACATTGCATACTCACCTACAGGCAGTTGCCGTCTGCATCACTCTATCCACATTTACCTTTTCCCTCTGTAATATCTATTCGCCATCGTCATCTGCCCTTACTGGGGCAGATGTGCTACACCTCGTTGACCAGCTCCCTTCATCTTTCGTGTTGGTAGGCGACTTCAATGCTCACCACCCCCTGTGGGGCTCTCCGGCACCTTGTCCGAGAGGCTCCCTTTTGGTGGACCTTCTCCAACACCTCAATCTTGTCTGCCTCAACACTGGTGCACCGACCTTCCTTTCTGACACAACCCATACTTACTCCCACATAGACCTTGCGATATGCACTCCTCAGCTTGCCGGTCGGTTTGAGTGGTATGCACTTTCTGACACGTACTCGAGTGACCATTTCCCTTGTATCATCCACTTCCTGCATCATTCCCCATCTCCTTGTCCCACCAGTTGGAACATTTCTAAAGCCGACTGGGGGCTTTATTCTTCCATGGCTGTTTTTCATGATCAGAATTTTCCCACCTGTGACAGTCAGGTCGACTACCTCACAGAGGTTATTCTCACCGCTGCCGAACATTCCATACCTCGTGCCTCCTCTTCTCCACGTCGTGTTTCGGTCCCTTGGTGGACTGCAGCTTGCCGCGACGCGCTTAGAGCCCGGCGACGTGCTTTACGCACCTTCCGCCGCCGCCCAACTTTGGAGAATTGCATAAATTATAAACGAATGAGAGCGCAATGTCGTCGTATCATAAACGACAGCAAAAAAGCTTGCTGGACTGCTTTTACTAGTTCTTTTAACCGTTTTACTCCCTCCATGGTTTTTTGGGGTGGCCTACGCCGTTTATCCGGCATCAAGGTCCACTCCCCGATTCCTGGCGGCCTGACAGTGGAGAACGCAGTCCTTGTGGAACCCGCTGATGTATCCAACGCATTGGGCCATTTCTTTGCAGAGGTTTCGAGCTCTGCCCATTACCACCCTGCCTTTCTCCCTTGCAAACAGGTAGAGGAGGCACGGCCGCCTTCTTTCCACTCTTTTAATCGTGAAAATTATAATGTCGCCTTCACCATGCAGGAGCTAGACCGTGCTCTCGCTCTGTCCCGATCTTCTGGTCCCGGTCCCGATTCCATCCTCCTGCGGGCAAGTGTTTTCTTCTTAGTACCTACAATCGCATATGGACTGAAGGTCATGTTCCCACAAGTTGGCGTGAAGCCATTGTTGTCCCCATCCCCAAACCAGGGAAGGACAAACATCTTCCTTCCAGTTATCGCCCCATTTCTCTGACGAGCTGTGTCTGTAAGGTGATGGAACGCATTGTTAACGCTCGGTTGGTCTGGCTCCTCGAATCTTGCCGCCTCCTAACAAATGTCCAATGCGGTTTTCATTGACACCGCTCTGCTGCTGATCACCTCATTATTTTGTCAACCTTCATTATGAGTAACTTTCTAAAGAAGCGTCAAACAGTAGCAGTGTTCTTCGACTTGGAGAAGGCTTACGATACCTGTTGGAGAGCGGGCATTCTCCGCACATTGCACACATGGGGCCTTCGGGGCCGCCTCCGTCTTTTCATTCAAGCGTTTTTGGCGGATTGCAAGATCCGGGTACGGGTGGGCTCTGTTTTGTCAGATACCTTTCGCCAGGAAAATGGGCTCTCTTTGCCATTGCAATCAATCCGATCGTAGATTGCCTTTCAGCCGACGTTTCCGGATCCCTTTTTGTAGACAATTTTGCAATTTATTGCAGCGCCCAGCGGACGTGTCTCTTGGAGCGTTCTCTTCAACACTGTCTTGACCGTCTATATTCCTGAAGCATCGCAAACGGCTTCCGATTCTCCACTGAGAAAACGGTGTGTATAAACTTCTGGAGATACAAGGAATTTCTTCCACCTTCTCTATGTCTCGGCCCTGTTGCTCTCCCTTTCGTGGAGACAATGAAATTCTTGGGACTCATGTTAGATAGTAAACTTTGCTGGTCCACACACGTGTCCTACCTGGCTGCCCGTTGTGCCCGATCCCTTAATGTTCTTCGTGTCCTCAGTGGCACGTCATGGGGAGTGGATCGTACCATCCTGCTTCACCTTTACCAGGCCATTGTTCAGTCGAAGCTCAACTACGGAAGCCCTGTATACTCTTCTGCACGGTCGTCGATTCTCCGCCGTCTCAACTCTATTCACCATCGGGGATTACGTCTGGCGACCGGTGCATTTTATACCAGCCCTGTTGAAAGTCTGTATGCCGAGGCTGCTGTATTACCCTTGACCACTCGACGTGACATACTCTTGTGTCGGTACACATGCCACCTGCAGTCGATGCCCAACCATCCATCTTACCGATTATTTTTTGACGACTCACTTGATCGCCAATATCAGTTGTCTGCGATTGCCTTGCTTCCACCTGGAGTTCGCTTTCGCCGCCTGCTACAGCGGCTCAATTTTACCCTTCCTTCCACCTTTTGGTTGAGCGAAAGCCCATTGCCACCGTGGCATCAGGCCCAGGTTCTCACTCACCTTGAACTTAGTTGGCTCCCCAAGGAGAGCACTCCGGATTTGGTATACTGCTCGAGGCTTGTCGAACTCCGTTCGCGGTTTGATAATGCCATATTTATGTATACTGATGGTTCCAAGAGCACTGCCGGTGTCGGATCTGCCTTCGTCGTCGGGGACAACCGTTTCCAATACAAGCTCCCTGACCAGTTCTCGAACTTCACGGCTGAGCTTTTTGCCCTCCACCAGGCTGTTTTGTATACCTGCTGCCACTGCCAACCTTTCTATGCCATATGTTTGGACTCCCTTAGTGCCCTGCAGAGTCTTAAGGACCCTTTCTTGAACCATCCTCTCGTGTATTGGATCCAACGCTCCCTCCAGTTGCTAGCAGATGACAGCTGTCATGTTTCTTTCCTGTGGGTCCCTGGCCACGTGGGTGTGCCCGGAAATGAGATCGCCAACATAGCAGCCAAAGCCGCAGCTCTTTTGCCTCGCATGGCTACCTTTTGCGTCCCATCGGACGATGTTCAACTGGCTCTTCGCCAGAGTATCATGTCGTCATGGCACAGTGCGTGGTTTTCACTGTACAACAATAAATTGAGGACTGTAAAACCGATCCTGACCGCTTGGAGGACCACCTCGGCGGGAGGAGGTCATCCTGGCCTGGTTGCGGATCGGTCACTGCCGTTTCAGCCACCGTCACTTGCTCTCTGCCGACCCTGCACCGCTGTGCTCCTGCGGTGAACTGCTGACAGTGCGACATGTTTTACTGTCTTGTGTTAATTTTAATCATCTCCGTGTAGCCCTTCACTTTCCGTCTACTCTGGAGGAAATTTTAGCTGATGACACACGAGCAGCTGCTCAAGTTTTGCGTTTTATCAACTTGGCCAATTTATCGAAGGATATTTAACCCTTTTATTTGTCTTTTATCTTTCGTTTCTAGCCTCTTCTTGATGTTCTGACAGTCACCATTTTTTTTTAATTTTTTTTTTTTAGATATAGCGAATCTATGTTCTTAAAAAAGTCTAAACCTGCATTTAATTTTTAAAATAAAAAATTTAATTAATGAAAATTAAAATCATTTTTTTCCTTTTTATTTTTTAATTGTATTTGTTATTATTTTTTATTTTATTTATTTATTTTGGACTTCGTCCTTTGTTTTGGTACTTGGTTTATGGCAACCCTACCGAAAACATTATTCCCAACCCACTTTACTGACAGTACCTTTATATATCCCTGAATGCACGCAAAAAATTATGTTCTGTATGGCACGTAGTTCAGTAGATATGTCATGATAGATACTTCGGCTTATGTTGTCATTCAGTGAAACTTCGGTATCAGCTGTGACGTTTTAGTTTATAACATTTCTGTTGCTACAGCTATCCACAGCACATTTTGTGTATACTGTATCTTCATATATCAGTGAATACACCTGCAAAATTATATCATTTTACAGCAAATTGTTCAGAAGATGTCATAAGTGATGAGATGCATCAAAGATGTGCTTTTGCTTGAAAAGGAGTTAAAATTTCCAATTTTCCTGACTCCGGCTGGTATATTATACTGGAAATACCATGTTACCATCTTCAACTGGGGCTTTATACTGGTTTCAGGAACTAAGAGGAGCCACATGGAATGGCCGTGTAGTGTAAGGCATCATGCTACAGACTGGGCGGCCGTTCTCGCCGGAGGTCGAGCCCCCCCTCTGAGGTGTGTGTGTGTGTGTGTGTGTGAGAGAGAGAGAGAGAGAGAGAGAGAGAGAGAGAGAGAGAGAGAGAGAGAGAGAGAGAGAGAGAGAGAGAGAGAGAGTGTTAGTTTAAGTAGTTTGTAAGTCTAGGGACTGATGACCATAGCAGTTTGGTCCAATAGATTTAAAAACATTTGAATAAAAATGAGTTGTTTCTGGAAATTAATGAGAGCAGAATATATTGGTTGAAACAGTGCAATTATTGTGGAAATAGAGTAGATGATGAATGTTAAGCTTTGAGACATGGTGCAGCAAAAGTTACAGAATAGCAGCTAGGCAAGGACACAAGGCCAGTAGAAATCTTGGATGACACATGACAGAAATGTTTATCTGCATCTCTCAAGGAACACCAATTGTGGAAGATCCTTAGCTGTACTAAATATGTCACTAATAGTTACTATAATGTCAACAATGGGGGATAGATAACAACTCACCATAAAGAGGCTCGCTGAGCTGCTGACAGGTGCCAAAATAGATAATCACTTTCACACAACAATAACAATAGTTGTTATGCCTACACCTAAACTGCAAATGTAAAAAAAATAATCTGTCAGAAATATGAGATTAACAAAAGAAAAAAGAAAAGAAAAATCACAGCAACTGGAGCAGCCGAAAGGGAACCAAAATATTTGAAACAGACAACTGCCAAAAAGTAAAAAATGGGTAAGCAGGAATGACTGTAGGGGAAATGCTAATTGCATGTCTATGGGGAAAAAAGATGCCATGTACGTGGAAGTTGAACAGATATTTAAAGTATATAATAGTAGCTGTTTGAAAGTTCAGGTGACAAACCAATACGAGGGAAGGATGACATGCTGAAAGAAGAATGAATATGTGGAAGGGATATACAAAGAAAACAGACTTTCGTAACATTATGAAAAGTTGAAGAGAGCATGGGAAATGTGAGATTGCGACAATAGAATTGAATGTGTAAAGCATGTGGAGTAGACAGCATTCCTTCCCCCTGGGCATCCCTGATAGAACAGACTGTGGAAAAGCTAGTTCAGCTGGTATACGAGATATGAGAAATGCAGAATGCCCTCAGATGAATTCCAATGCCAAAGATGGCAGGTGCTGACAGGTGTGAACATTACAAAACCAACAGTTTAATAAGACATATTTGTAAAATACTAACAAAATTAACCAGTATTTTTTTGAGATCGGTTTGAGTTCTGAAAAAAATGTACGATACACAAGACAATAATCATAAGACTTGACTTTGAATATTGGTTAAAGAAAATCAAACCCGCATTTGTAATATATGTAGAATTATGGGGAACTTTTAAAAATTTTGGCACCTAAATTAACTTTTTGACAATTGCTTAAAAATTGTGTGTGTGTATGGGAGGTGGGAGATCCAGATGGCCTGGGATGAGCAGCAGCCATTGAAATTAAGCATGGTTATGCTCAGCTGCATGTTGTGTCATGGATCAGTTTAGTTTGCTTTTGGTCACAATTTGGTGATGGCCGTGCATTGATGGAAATCTAGTTAGCATGGCAGTAATAGCAGTTGTCGTTCTTTGTTGTAGTGTTCTGCAACCTATGTTTATTATTTTGTTTCAATAGCATTTCAAACATTTGAACTCGTCCTTTATATATACACACAACATTACCATTCAATGAGTACTTGGAGTGTGGCATATTATCATGCCATGAAATTAGTATTTAATTTTACAAATGATGATGTAGCTGTAAAACACTGGGGGTGCAGATTCTAAGTGACAGTGTTTTCCCAACATATTGTGCAATATTTCAAAAATAAAATTCTCAATGGTTCAAAATTTTTGGGAGAATATTTATTATTGTGAAAGTTGTAGAAAAGAATTTCAGATTAATCTACAGATAAATCTAACATTTGAACAATTTTTATTTCTTGAAGGTACATACAGAACAATCTTGGTGATCTGGTTACCGAGGACCCATTCACAGTAAGGTTGCGATTTGAACCTTCAGGAAGAGCAGTGGGAGAAGTAGGAAGTTACTACACCCAAGTGAAAGACAACTGTTGTGTTGTTTGTGGTCGTACAGAGTCATATTTACGGAAAAATATTATTCCTCGCGAATACAGGAAGTACTTTCCATGTAAGTGTACTAGTATTTTAATACACTGGTGTATTTTTAAATGCAATGTCTCATTAGAGCCTTGAATTTGATTACACTTAAAACTATGTCATATGAGTAAGATATCCATTTGATACTTTCATCATATTTTTGCTGTATAATAGCTGCTTTAATGATTGATTGTCGCCCTCAATACTATGTCAGTTAGTGTGAACTATATTTGATTTGAAATCTTGGGTAGTTTTGATACATAATCCTGCTGAATAACAAGATCCGTGTTCACAGAAATTCGGGACTGCAACAAATAAATGGTCGCAGATGTTACTAATAATTTTCTATTTACATCTGTACTAGTGAAAATGGTATGTGAAGTCCACAATTTAGTTTACCTTACAGTTGATGCCCACCCTCCCCCCTCGGGGGCTCACAGCTCTTTTGTGTGTACGTGTGTGGTGCACACGGGTCCCCGAGCCATTGCAGCCTTCCTTTCTACTTCCCCAGGCCGCATTCCTCTCTTCCCCCCCCCCCTCTTCCCACCCCTCCCTAATCCCATTCCTCCCCACTACCCCTCTCCAACCCCATCTCTAGGTGTTCTCACGTTGATGGCCTGGCTATATCCACGGTACTGATGGTTCTGCTATTGTGTTTCTGCTTGTCGTTTCCACCAGTTTTGGCCCAGTTTGGTCCCCCTAGGGGTTTGACCTCCACCCAAATTTCAGTTTTAGTGTGAGCCATTTGGGAAAGAATTCCCAACCTAGCTCCTATGGCGCGGATTCCTACTCTTTCCTTCCCAACTCCTTCCTCGCCGTAGCCCCCCCCCCTCTCCCGCTAGGTCACCAGCATGTGTAGACAGTCCATGTGGTGGGGCTGTTATGTACCCACATGGTTGAGCACCCGCTGCAACCTCCCCATGAATGCCAGCAGTAAATGCTTGTCTTAGTGGGGCATTAGGACTCCCAGCAATGGTCATCCCACCAGGGGATGTTGTTGTGGCTGGGTGGTGCCCGTGAGGAGAGCCCCTGTTTCAGAGTGGGTGGCATCAGGGCGGACGTCCTACAATGAAGTGGAACAAAACCTCAGATAATCCTGGTGCTAAGTCAGGTGCCTGAAAGCATGGAAACTTTCACTTTAATGCTGAAAGATTTGACCCCAAATCGTTCCCTTCCCTAACTCCATCGGGGAGGGGGGGGGGGGACATAAGGCCACAAAGCAGACTGAGCTGTACTCACTACAATATCTTGTGTGTACCAGAATCTATGGGGAATCTTTCCTGGCAACTAAGACTTTCTTCTTTCTTGAACACTTTGAGGAAAGGTTTGGAGAAGTTTCCAGCCTGTCCAAAATGTGTGATGGTTTGGTCCTAATACAGGCAGAATCCCCTGCTCAGTTGTGAAGCCTCCTGGCATGTGACCACTTAGGCAACATCCCATTCTCGATAAAGCCTCACAAATCCTTGAATATGGTGCAGGGGTCATTTATCACAGGGACCTTTTGCTGCAGACCGATGAGGAGTTGCACAAGAATTTACGACGACGTGGAGTCCATTTTGTCCGATGTGTCTTTCAGGGACTAAAAGGTAATAGGGTGGCCGCCAGCGCATTCATCTTGGCCTTTGAGGGTGACACACTACCCGAAAAAGTCAGGGTGATGATGTATCGCTGTGATGTCCGACCATACATCCTGCCTCCAATGCGATGTTTCAAATGTTGGCGTTTTGGGCACATGTCATCTCGTTGCGATGCTGCCACAACCTGCTAGGACCATGGCCGTCCTTTGCATCCACACACTGATTGTGCCCCTCCCCCTTACTGCGTCAACTGTCAAGGTCACCACTCTCCTTGTCCACAGGGCTGTCCCGTTCTACAGAAAGAGTGAAAGATAGTCGAATATAAGACTTTGGATTGCCTGACATACTCTGAGGCTCATAGTAAATATGAGAAGCTGCAGCCAGTCTCTCTGCTAACTTCATATGCTGCAGCTACGATGATGACACCACCACTGGTGGCCATTTTCCGACTCACTCTACCATCCTCTGTGGGCTCTTTGGGCCGCCCGTCTACCTCGGCCTCCCAGACATCTGGAAGCACCCCATCTTCTGCAGGGCCAATACTGCCCCCCCATGTCAGGAGCAGATATCCTTGGTCCCCAGCCAGAAAAGGGTTTCCCTTCTCTGGCTCCTTCTTCTGGGAAGGAGACCTGTGTGCCCTTTCCACCAGTCTCACCCAAGATTTCGGACACCAGCCTGTGGCTGAAGGGCCCTTGGTCAGAAAGCAATTTGACTCCTCAGTCTTCCCACACTTCTCAAGTCCCTCTGGAGAAAACTCCTTCCTCCGCTAGTCCCAAGGAACAGTGGGAAGACTATGGCGGCCCTGGTGTCCCCAGCCCTTGCACCTGAGGATGAGGTGATCCTTCTAGCAACATCAGAAGACTTGGTTATCATCGATATTGGTGACGCCATGGACGTGGAGGACCAGACTTCACATCCAGAGACAAGTGCTTGTGCCACCCCTTCCTCCTCTTCATGTGCCCTCCCACCCTTAGGGACTACCGGCGGTACTACAATAACTGCACTGCTTACAGTAGGATGTCGGGTGGGGTATGTCTCTATGTACATGCCTTTGTCTACAGTTCACCAGTGCCACTTCAAACAGCCCTGGAGGCTGTCACTGTCAGGGTTTGGGCACCATGGGACATCACCATCTGTTCCCTTTTTCTCCCTCGTGACTCAGATGTGGCACCTGCTGACCTAGCAGCCCTGATCAGTCAACTCCCTTCACCTTTTCTTCTTTTAGGAGATTTTAATGCTCGTCATGCCCTTTGGAGGGGCCTTGTCCATTTGAAAACCACTATCATGATTAATAATATCGTGTGCCAAGTGTGTATGTCCATAGATTTTTTAATCAATGAATTCCAAAAGGCTCTAGTCATAGCCAATTTTTCTGTGGCACAATAATCCATAAGATGTCCTGTGGAAATACAATGCTTGGCTATGCTAACAGGCTGTGAAAGACGGATCTGATGATCATGTTCCATTCACCTTTCATGTACTGTGGGTGTTGTCTGACCAATGTAGGCTTTGCTACACTCACAGGTTACTGTGTATGTTCCAGTCATCTGCAATCTCAGATTTTCCTCAATTGAACCAAGGAAAGCACTAATATTTGCAGGCACCTGGAAGATTACTTTAACTTGATGTTTTCTTAAGATCCTGCTTAATTTTGAGAGAGGTTAGTGACATGTGAAAGGAATGCCCTGAACCTAAAAAGCTTCTTATCCTATTGATTCTAAAATTGCTTATAGGTTGCTGGAATAATCTCTTAGTTGTTGTTAGTAGATTATTTATTTTAAATATGCTACATGTTTCGGGCCCTGCCTATCATCTGGTGACTTATATAATATACACTGAGCATTGAGGCATTTAAATTTCAGTTAAAAATACTGTTGTTGTGGTGTTACTAACAACTACTGAGAGATTATTCAAGCAACCTATATACTGTTGTTATTCCATGTTGGATAATTAAATATTGGAAAGTTTTAAAGAACATAGTTTTTTTTCTTGCATTGTTAGGTTACTACATGCCATGTTTCAAGTTTTCAGTATGTTTAGTGCGTAAGATATGTGAAGCCAGACATTGAAATTTTTTCAGGTGATGAGTTTTCTAGCTGAAAAAGGCTTATAAAATTCTTTTCATTATCATTCTTAAAAAGACTGCATAGAACTGTACAAAATGGCCAAATATAATCACTTTCAATGAAATATTTGCCGAGATATTTCATCTGAAAATAGCCAGAAATTTACAGCTGCTGTGTGCAAAGTTGTGCTTGGGATTTAAAAAGTGATTACTGTATATCTGTGGCAAGGTTGCATTGATAAATTTTAAATTTTAGCAATGTTAATTGGAGGCATGTGTGAATGTTCACATAAAATTTCAACAAAATCCATGATGGTCAAGCAAAGATCCCTTTTTGACATGGAATGACTCTTATGTAGAATGAGGTTTCTTTGTTAGCGAAAAGAAGGGTTTCAGTTGTGACACGAATGGGTTGGAGACGTTTAAGGAAATGAACAACACTGTGCTTTGGGTTGGAGGTGTTGGTCAATAAGGGATGTGCGATACTTTGAACCTAGTTGCTTTTGAACATAGTTTTGTATTTTTTGGGAATTTAAAAGAAAGGGGAGTAGTCGTAAGGACTCCCAGATAATTAGTAGGAAGTCATCCTGAGAGGTCTATGGTCTATATCCACACACCACCTTCAAGAATTTTCTAAGTTCAAGCTTATGGTCATCCATTTCTTCTGTCTGCTCAATGACTGATAATTTTTAAAAACCTCAGCTGATTTTATACATTTATTGACTGTGATACATGAAAATGTTCATTTCTTATCTGGTGCTACTGTTTCCGTAATGCTTTCAGTGGAGGTGATGAATGGAGTTATAATTTTATTTACTGTTTACAGTAACGGGCAGTTGATGGTTATTTATTCTCTGTCTGAACATAGACATGAAAATAAATCATGATTACAGCTATAAAACAAGCAATTACCATTAACACAATTACTTGTACTCAAGTTTTTTGTTTATTTTTACAAGTAGCTTGGATGACCATATTCAATGTTTTTTGTCTTTTTCCTTTTCTTTGCAGTTGTAATGAAAGATCATACATCACACGATGTTTTGTTGCTTTGTTGGGAATGCCATCAACTCAGCAATTGGCATGACTTGTCCCTTAGAACAAAACTTGCAGAGAAATGTAACGCTCCAATAGGGACAAAAGAGAATCTGAAGGTAAAGCCTCTTAAAAGTGTATAAAATGAACTCTCTTGTCTTGAAAGAGAACTAATAAATAAGTATTCATGTGTGTGTGTGTGGGGGGGGGGGGGAGACTGTATTTTGGAGTTGATTTGTTAATGGCTTGGACAGTGCTGAATGAGAAACCTTAAGTGATATGGAAGTAGGCCAATAAATGAAAGATGTAATTTATTTTTGTAGACACACAATATTCCTGGATTGAAAGAAGTTCGTTCTGCAGCAGTAGCTCTGCTGAGAAGTGGAGATAAAATTCCACCAGCACGCAGAGAAGAGATTAAGAAGAAAATTTTAAATTATTTTAAAGAGAGAGGTGAAAATAATGTGGAACTGACTCCAGAAATGTTGGAGGAGGCATCTGTTATTGAAACTTGGTAACTATATATTTCAGTTTGTAATAAATACTATAGTCATTGTATATGAAGTGTGCTGAATTTTATGTGCAGGAATTTTGTCATTTTACATTTTATATAAGGTAAGTTTCCTTTATTTTTTCATTGTTGTTGTTGGTAGATAAAATATCTGTACTTTGTTAACCCTATCAGATTTTAGATGGATTTTGGTAGTATCAGCAGTTAGTTATTTTGATGAGTCTGCTTTGAATAAAGCAAGGGCTTATAACAGGGTGTGAAATTTAAGTTCTGAAGCCACTAGCCTGTCTGCCAAATTTGGTCGCCAAAATCTGTTTATCTTACTACAAAAAAACTACCTTCCAACCCCCTCCCCCCGCCCCCAATATTTGGAAAATATCTTTATACACAACACCATATAAAATTGTTTAATTGAATACTAAGATTCAACATAAGCACAAGAATCACAAATACATACCAGTACCATAGTGTAGCTGTCATTTTGGTGTAACGTCGCCTTTCTGCACAGAAGTACCACTTATCAATGGCAGCTCTTTGATCAAATTCAGAGAGAGAATGTCCATTCACAGTGTACCTGACTACAACCAGAAGGACAGGGAAAGGAGGGAGAGAACACTGCTACGCCCATTTAATAAGATCCTTAAAGAGTTCATACATTCTGAGTTTATGTTTCAGTTGTCGATTACTCAGACATGCTTAATTTCGCATCCCTACTGCAGCACATTAAAACATAACACATTCTTTTCTGTCAAAAGCTGTAAGCTGTGCACCTTAAGCTGCCATCATTGGGAGAAATGGGCACAGCTAGTGCTAACAGTCAATGTACTAAGAGCCAAATGCTAGCTTCCCCTCCCAACATCCACTGTTTACGGGCCTTGTAAAAGTTGTGACCTGTACCATGCCAAACGTTATTGCTTTTTATAAGAGGTGGCCATGCTCTCTTATTTCAGGAACCAGGACTCTTTCATTCTCAATATGATTGAATAATATGCTTACCTTACAATTGACAATGAAACATGAAAATAGCAACTGCCACAACTTCCAAAACTTTGAAGAACCCGTCACAAATAAAAACACAAATCACATGAGTCTACCCCCACTCCCACTTGACAGCTCTGCTCATCCATGAATCTGACATCTAGGAAGAACCAGAAAACCTTTTGTGGGTGGATTCTGCTACTTTGCTTGTTTACTGTCATTGCTTAAAATACTTTCACACTGAAAACCAACTACAAACATGCAATTGTTGTAAGTTTGGAAAACTTGCAACTGTTCTTATGTTGTCAACTTTTACTTCACTTACTGTGCCTCATTAAAAGTAATTCAGACAAAAAACACAACAAATTTCTGGTTGTCCAAGTTTTATCTGTTGCTTGTATGTTGGTAAAAGTAATCACATACTGGCACAATCTTTATTCCTCGTTTATGAGCCGTGAGACTTAATGATGAATACACAATCTTGACTTATCAATATTGAATAATTATTTTAAAAAATAGTGAATTCAAGAGACGAAACATTTTGCATCATCTATTAGAATTTTTCAATGTAATTACAATCAAAGGGGCTCTTTATTCAAGACAGGTCAGGTTTTAAAAATATTTCAGATTGATATGCTGGCAGTTCAAATTCTGTAGTCTAGAACTCAGCTGTTTTCATGTGGCCCACTTTCTTTCACATTATACAAGTGATACCGGTACACCAGTTTTATCCAAAACTTTGTTTAACAAATCATTTCATTTGTATCTATCTCTATCCACAGAATAAAGTAGAATTCTACATAGGTTTCCTGATTATAGTTTGTAACAAAAATTGAATTGTTCTGTTGACCTTTCATGATCCGCCATTATGTAAGGCACGCAACATATGGACGAAAACTGAGCAGACAATGCGCCAATGCATGTGCGCTGGGTGACCTAACTCTGTTATGTTTTTGCTCGTTGATCATTATCTACAAACTCTAGAAAAAATTCACTCATTTAGTTTTTCAAACTCATGATTTAAAACAACTGTTAACAATTGAAAACTGAGTCAAACTTAGTGTTGAAAATATTGTCAACTGTGGTTGTTGGAGTTTTTTTACAGTATGAAGCTTCATATACAGTAAACTGCCACATTCCAAGCAGGAAAAGGCACTGCTTGTACACAATTTCAGCTCTGCACATGCACATGAGGCTGTTGGAAGCCACTCAAACAAAAGTGGACTGTGTGGAGGAGGTGATGTCAAAATAAAATAGACATTCAATGTTATTTTGTATTTGCACTAATCCAGAGAAAAGATGTTAAAAAAACTAAAAATATTGTTATAATTACCTTTAAATGCAGGCGTGTCCTATTCATTGGTATAACTCTTCAGACTTGTGAATGCAGAATTCTGAACCGAGCTCTAGGGATTTTAGAATGTAAAATAAAATTAACATGTAAACCTAAGTCACCAGCTGCCAATTTTTGGTCACCAATGGCGAGCTGGCAACTGTAAATTTCGCACCCTGCTTTTATAAGGCATATAATTATTTCAAAGGTGGTTTGAAAGAGATTGGATGTCTCAGAACATCAGTAACCAAAGAAATAATAAAATAATCACTGAATCACAATTACAGAAGCCTTTGTGGATGGTATAACAATTCTCTCCCTCCGTCATTCCCCTCTGTCTATACCTTGCTTTATCCCTTGCCCCACTTCAGAGTGCTGCTTTCATTTCACACAACACAGTTGCTCTCTGACTGGAGCAGTTGGAGATAGTGGTCACGGGTATGTGAATTATATGAATATGTTTGTGTTTTCCTCTTCTGGAGGTGGCTTTTTTGGCCAATTGTTTACAAGTCATTTCATTGTGTCTGTCTGCAACTCTATGTTTTGTATTTACTGTAAGGAGCAATTATCCTGTACATAATAATATCTATGTAGATGATTGAATAGAGTTACTCAAATTACATAAATAAAGTAAAGTTTCATTTATCTGAAATGATCGGTATGGTGACTAGTTCAGTTAAGGAAAATTTCAAATAAACTGAAGTCCTCTGTTTTGACATGTGAAACACATTGAATTGCGTTAATAGCACACAATATGGTCATAAAACATGCGTACATAGGTTGTTATTGATATGGTTGTGAATAAGCTTGCATGTTTGTGACTGAAAAAATTGTGTTGAAATGTTAAAAAGGTACCCAAGTATGATCAAAAAACCACAAAAGTTTTTAAATGCTGTATAACATAGCTTGTTTATTTTGCATTTGTACAGAAAAAAATTCACCTTATTTGGCAACAGGAAAAAACAGGAATTTTAATTTTATTTACTACTCTTTTGAATAAAAAACAAACTACAAAATTATGAAACAAATCTAGAGATTACTCAAAGGAACTTAGTTTGCCAAGTGGTACTTCAAAGTAAAACACCAAAAAAACCTTTACTTTGAGGATGTTAAAGTTCTAGGACACTTCATTGGAATTTAGTTTTTTCCTCAAAAAAGTCTCTAGTTGTTGTTTGTTTATTGTCTTCAGAAACTTACATTGCAGCAACATTTCTCCAATGTTGAAAACAGACGATTTTGGTATAAGTCGCCGCCTCCTGTTGGCTGATATATGCCAGAGTAGCTTGGATTGCTTTGTAACTACCGGCTGTGTGAGGAATCTCTTTCTCTGCTCCATCATCAAAAGCATCGTCTTATGTTGCTTTCTGATTGGTTGCAATTTGCACAATTTCTTCCTCAGTTGGAAAAATAAATAAATAAGTAAATAACTAAATACAATAAAATAAAAAATCATTTTCCATCCACTCTTCAATATCTTCAAAGTTCACATCTTTACAACCAGATATCTTCTCCAGTAAATTCACCAAAATAATGTTATTTTCATCTGTTTCTGGCATGTCAGGTAGAGTTTTGGCATTCCCTCCTACTTCCCACCATTGATGAGTTGCCTTTATGATCTAAGAGTTTTTTCCGAGACCTAACGAGAGAAATTGGAGGAATTAGATTCCAAGCTTCAGCAATCCAATGAATAACACTTAAAAATCAAGTTTTTTAAAACCTTGTATGAAATCATCTTTAGCATTAATCGCACCAATTAAGTATTCCAGCAGCTTGTATCTGTAACATTTTCTCATCACCTCAATAACACCTTGATCTGTCAGTTGACATAAAGATGTGACATTTGGTTGGGGAAAACACAACTTTGATATCCCCATCTTGTTGATCATCTGGGTCAGCAGGAGCGTTTTCGACAAGAAGTAGTGCTTTTCGAGGAAGTCCACTTCCTCCATGTATTTTTCTACAGCTGGAACAAACTCTGCCTGAAATCACTCTTTGAAGATCACTTCTTTTATCCATGCCTTATATTGATTTGTGTACCAAAATGGTAAAGGTTTATCAGCTGCCATCTAAATTTTCTTGATTTCTTTTATGTTTCCAATTAAAGTAAGGTGCAGTTTGATTGCCGGGCATCACTGTATGTGAGAATGGTAACTCTTTCTTTGCCTCTTTTTTTCTTTCTCTTTAAATATCTGGATCCTGTTCTTTTTTCTTTTTAGAATTGAGGGTTTTTGTTGGCAACATTTTGTAACTTAACCTGGTTTCATCACAGTTGTGAAGTTGGTTGCCAATATAACCTTCTTTGTCGATGATTGTTTGCAGTTTCTTCTTAAAATCAGTGATAGCTGCTTCATCCCTGTATAATGATTTGCCACTGATGGCAATTTCATGAATGCCATTCTGCTTCTTTAACTGGTCCAGCCAACCATCACTTTTGTGGAGTTCTATATCCTTTCCTTCAATCAACTCACAAAAAGTCATCACTTTTTGAAGAAGTAGAGCACCTGAAGCCAGCACACTTTTGGTTCTTATTTGTTCGTGCCACAAAAATAAGACCTCTTCTAACTGAGGATCCACATCATTTCTCATTGTTTTACAAGATTCACTGCACTTCCTAATGCTTGAGTGGAAGTAAATTTTCAATTTATATTTGATTAGTCCTACAATCAGTAATTGTACTCTTGCCGGCATTCTAATCCACAGCAACTTGGGCGGATGACTCACCAGCATCAGTTCTCTGCAAAGTATGAAGATTTTGTTCCAACAAAATCACATTCTTTTATCATTTCATGCCCGTAGTCATGTTCAGTGTTTTTTTACTGACACTTGACTGATTCTTTTATGTTTTTGGCCACTTTTATCTCTGGACATATTAAAGTATGTAGCACGAGCACAAAACATTGAATTGGGGGAAAAAAAAAAAAAAAAAAAAAAAAGAACCCCACACACAGACGCATGACTTAACAACACTTGAGATGCACTAGACAAAGCTTTTGACTTTTGAAACCAGGCTGTGGCAGCCATCGAATGAAAACATTCAATACATCTATCCCCTCTCCCCTGTCCTAGCCCATGCGGCACCACAACAGTGTGTTGTACATTGTTAAACACTCAGTTTTGTCTGTTGTACTGACTGATTGGTGCCACACTCTCATTGTCGGTTTCAACAGGGCTATGTTTCCCTGGATAGAGCAGTACTGTATGTACTGTGCTTCCAAGGAGTTTCAATAAATGGCAACGGTGTGAAACCACACAATAAAACAAGAAACATGCTAAAACTTAAACAACACTCGCATAAATTGATGCTACTCAAACTTTTGACTAGCAACAGTTCACTGATTAGCAGTAGAATGCTAAAACACACCAGCCAATGCATGGCTCTAGGTGCAGACAAGTTTAAACTTGTCAAGTGTCAGTATGGATAGTCAAAAGCATAGCTGTGCGATGTATCAGACAGCAACTATGTGAGCTCGGAAATAAGAAAAATTTGCTTGGATAAAGCTGATTTAGGATAAATGTGATTTGGATAAATGGGAGTTTACTGAAAATAAATTAGTAAAATTTTAAAAATCTCACTTAATTCTGAACACACCTCACATTGTCATGTGACAAAATATAGCATTAGGAGGAAATTTAAATTCGATCAGTCAAGTATTTTCAGTTTGGAAAATGTGATACAGCAATCTGATATATGACTACAGCGATGCTGATTTGAATAGTATATGCATTAACTCTTCTGAGTGTGATATTTAGGTTGTGTGTATTGGTAGTACAATTTATTTTTATTTGAAAAATGGAAAATTTGGTGAACTGACGGACTGAGCTCCTGGAAACGCACTGGCACGGAGATCCGCACGCTACGGCTGCTCGAAGGGAACTGGGTTCTAGCCTGGTAGCGGGCGATTTAAATACCCTCGGCCCGCGGAGCGACCCCTCCGCGGTCCGCGCTCCGCGCTGTGGAACCGATTGCGCCGGCGTCTGAGATGACGTCGGTGTGAGGGCTCTGTCCACCGTGGTCGTTACTTCGTTACGTTTGCTAGATTTACTCTTAATTAACCCAATCGCTGTTTCCCAAGCTTTGCTAAGATTATAGCCACAGTCACGGTTTATGAGGTCGTCACTTGTGCGAATTTCAATGGCCTCTCTAACGACGCAGTCCCAGTATCTCGACGTCTGTACCAGAATCCTAGTGCCTTCATAGTCCATGACATGATTCTCCGACAAACAAATGTTCAGCGACCGCCGACTTGCTCGGATATATCAATCGTGTGTGCCTCTGGTGTTCAACGCATCGATCCTCGACGGTACGCATCGTCTGTCCAATATATGACTTTCCACACTGACACGGAATCTGGTACAATTAACTCATTGACTGCCACAGCCAAATTTAGTAAACTGCTCCCAGAAATGTACAGCTTGATTAGTCATTTAATTTGATGTCCATATCATAATACCACCACACGTCGGATAGGAGGTGTCTTTCCACCTGTTTGATAACGCTCTGACAGCTTCACTGCTCATTACAGTATTGTTTCGCCCTGACGAGTAGAAAGTTTTCTTCCCTATAAAATATTGAATGTCATAAATCAGAAGAGTAATCTTTGCTCTCAACAGCTGAAATTGAATTAAGGTACTGTTTACTGTTGAATGAACACAGACTGCTCCCGGTAAGTTGATATGTTGCCTATTCGTAGAATTATAATCCCTAAGCAAATCAAGATTCTTTATCTGTGTGAAAACTGAACTTCAAAAAGCGAATAAAATAAAAATCAATGTTGCAGGTAAATTTTTGAAAATTAAACAGTGATTCTATTTCACTAAAAAGTCTCTACACAAAGTTGTGTGAGTTTACAAACATGAATATTAATTTTCATTTAAAATAATAATCATAAACCTAACTGCTATAATTGGTCATGGATTGTGTCCCTCAATATAAAAAATTATAAATCGTAATGCACTGTCCTTCTCTAGACTACACTAGAAAAGCAAACAGTGAAACTGAAATACTATGAACTTGCAGCACACTACTGTTTCCTTACACATTTGCAGATCACTAAAGGTTTCCCTGTACACTTGAAACATAAGTCTAACATTAAAAAACAAGATGAACTTTACCTTAAACAATATTATGCGACTCTTTGCTATCATCTGCGTCGGTATCAATCTGCACAGCTTTCTATATTGGCATGACCACTAACCAGCTGTTCGTTAGGATGAATTGTCACTGCCATACTGTGCCCAAAAACAAGGTAACTGTGCCACAGCATGCAGTGGCGCATATACTTGATTTCAATCATTGCCCACAACTTGGACCATAGTCAATCCCGAAATTAATTTTTAGGTCTCAGCCTACAATGACTCCTTTTTTTCTATCCCCTCTTCCTACAACTCTATTTCATGTGTTGATGTGTGTCTTGGAGGTCGGGGGGGGGGGGGGAGGTCTTGCACATGTTTGTTTTGTTTTGCTTTGCCCCCCACTCCATTCCTAAGCTGCATCTCGTTCCACCCATGCAATACATACACATACTTGCTCATAAGGCCATGCTGTATCTATCCCCACCACCACACAACATTCGTATCCCCTGCTCCCCTATTTCGACACTGCAGAATGTGATTTGGAGTGCAGCAGCTGGAGACGACGTTTTTGTGACTGTGTTGTGTGCCTGTGTGGTTGCGTGAATGTTCTATATTCTGATGAAGTCCATGGCCAATAGCTGAAAGTGTTGTATGTGTGTATCTTCTTTTTTGTGTGTCTGTCACAGCTCATTGTTACGTCTTTGCAGTGAATTGTAAACTATCCTTATTGTATTGTGTGATGAGTGAAGTGACATTTCTCGAAATCCACTAGTATTTGTATTCTACAAGGATGAGGGATTGAAATTAGACTTTGGTGTCAATATACTTGTTGATTTTTATCCCCCCATCCTGTCTTCCCAAAATGTTTGTAACATTGTTATAATACCAAACAAAGTTATGGGGAGAAGATCAACCAGGCACTTGAGATGGAGGGATACAGATGTTGTGGAAGTGAATATTGTTGTCCACTGATACAACATTAGTGGAGTAAAAATCTTTTTTATAACATGTTCTGACGATTGTTAAGAGTACAAACAGATTTCAGCTGTTATTGAATATTTACACTTTTCAGTCAAATCATTTAAATCCAGTTACTGACTCAACACAGTTTGATCAGTTTTGGACCATTGCTGTAGTATCACAAGTAATAATTAAAATCCAGACAATAACCTGTCTATAGATGAATCATTAGTTTTGTGGGACAGCCATCTTTCATATCTGAGAAAATATTTGTATATGTCCAGTATCACTTGTTCGTCACATTTCATATGATCCCCACATATTTGGGAGCAATTTAAGATGGAATTCATAAGTGATTTTGAGCTTTCTCCTTTTTTCACTATCCTGGAATGAACCATAATCTGTCACTTGCTTTACCTGTTGTGAGTTATTAATATTGTAGTCATAGGATTTTTCATTTTCTGAAGTGTATAATTTTATGTCGCTGTACATTTAAGGGGTGGCATTGACATTAGCACCATTTGAAAGTCTTTATCAAGATCTAAGTGACTATTTCTACAGGTTATTTCTGACAGTACTTTATAAAAGGTAACAGAATTATTTACACACACTGCTAATACTGGCTCTGATGCTATTTATCTGTTAAGGCAGCCAGGTAGCGCTGGCACATAGTTGCATTTCCACCTTGAGTGCATAGTTGCTGTCCAATATTTAGCTGTGTGCATTTGCTGCTATGGTAGGTATTGTCCCTAAATAATGAAAGCTTCTTATCTCTCTTGTTGCCCTGTGCATGTCTTACTTAGGTATTAGTGGAAGTTATAACTTACTTTATGAATGAACAGTTCACGCATTTGTATGAAAATTTAGTATTTGATAATTGGTTTAGAAGGGTGAGAAATGCTTTCATTGTAGTGAGAACTGGCATCTTCATTTGTTTAAAACTGACTTAATTTTGTCTAACAAGAGGAAGTCCACCTTAGAATATAAACATTGTTATGAGGATGAGATTGGAACTTACGTAAAGACAATCACTGAGTTGCAGACAGGCATGCAGGAAAGACATCACTCTCATACAACTAAAGCTGAAACCTTTGACACAGATAGTGCGTGCGCACACGCGCGCGTGCACACACACATTGACACTTTCATACATCATATGGGCACAACTAGCACACAAGACCACTGAATTGGGGCTCCAGCAGCTAGAGGCGGTGTCATTGTGTGTGTGTGTGTGTGTGTGTGTGTGTGGGCGCGCGCGCACTATTTGTGTAATAGAAATTACTGTGGCAATTTTCCTACTGTCATTAAAAATTGACACATGTGGTTTTATGTAAGTAAATGTTGCTAGAAGGGAAGGTAATTCCTTCATGGTTGCCTAGAGCCCACTGTCCTGCCCCCAAACTGTTCTTACTTTAATATCAAGAAAGACTGAGACCTTGTGAATCAGATAAATTTGGTCTTTTTCTGTGTTGTCAATTGTCAGACTTGGAATTCTGAAGTCTCATGTGTCAAGATTTTAAATTTTTTAAAGCATGAAATTTTGAGATGATGTATCAAAGTTGGTACCTACTGTTTACTTGTGCATGAGTCTGCTGCAACTCAGACGATCGGCGTGCACCTGCTATGCTGGCATTGAGAAGTTCCTAATAGTTTTTCGTATAAGATGGCTTATCACTTCATGCATTTATGTCAGATTTCTAGTTGAATATACTTTTTGTACTTGGTGCTTTAATTGTTCTTCTGATATTAGGCATGGCAAAATATAAAGAGTGAGCTAAAACGAGTGGACACTGCTGAAAGGTGGAAATAAATTTAGCAAAATTATTGAATTAAATGAAAATCATGAAAAATGTACCAAAATAGCTACTTAAATTGAGAAAATGAGGTAACAATTGTTACCACAAACAGGTGCCTCTACTGACACAAAAGTCTGTTTCCTGATCACCCTTGTACCCAAACGTAGTCCAGATAGACCAACCTTGTTGAACTGCTGACTGCATTTACCCCTGTTACCTTGAAGTGGTTATGTGTTCCTCAGTAATTTAACCATGATGACCCAGAACTATTTTCCATATAGTTTCTCTCAGTTTGTTTTCTATTTGTTTGCGATGAAGCATGAAGTGTTTTCAGCAGTTTGTTTTGAAGCAAATGATTTTGAACCTATGCTGGCATATCAGGATTGTACAGTATTGGAACATTATAACAACAAATTTTGTGGGTTGCTTAAAATGAGTTCAAATGAACATAGTTCTCTCATTATGTACCAATATTAAATCATCTTTAAAAAAGTTTTGTACTTCCCCATATACTATTTTGTTTCCTAGATACAGCACATGTTTGATAAATAAACTTATGCAGTGGCAGCAAAGTATGAAAGTATTAAAAACTCACCAGTTCTGATTTGAATGTGGTCAGGTTTCTTTGTAATGTTAGAACAAAACAGTGGAGCTATGGGAATCAAACAAATTGTGGTGCAGGCATAACTGGAGATATTGCAGGCAACAACAAACTGTTTCATTTTAAATAACAAACTAAAATCATATTACTTAATTGTGTAGTAAGTTGTTTGTTGCTGTCTTGGGGCATTTCCTTATTACATCTGCATCCCTGTGTTTTTAAGACTCATGGTTCCTTTGCATTGTTGTAAGCTTTCATGTTTTTCCTTTTGAAAGAAGAAAAGCACCTTCAAAGCAGAACTGATGCCTTTTTAATGTTTCCAGTTTTATAATGTTAACAGCTTTCCATACTTCACTGCTATTAAATAATTTTATTAACAAATTCCTGTATTAACCATGTGATATATCTGGGAGAAAATATTTCATTTGATTTGTTTTGTAACAAAGGAATTCTTTTCTAATATTCCTGTTAACTCTGTTTCATTTGATGAAAATCTCTCTTGTTTCTATCCAGGGCAATGTTGATGTACCATGATGTTTTGGAAAGTGTCATTCTCTCAACCCTCTCGCAAAGACTCCCAGAAAAGGGAGTATGACACTTTCATAAATGTTGCAGGACATCAATACTGCTACTGCTGGAAACCAGGGAGATTCTCATCAGCAGTTAACACTGGAAAGGCCAACACACACACACATCTGATTTAATCTGTCAAATTCATGGAATTACTTTCTCATTTGTAGAAATACTTTTACAGATACTCTGTTTTTATATTACTTTATCTTATTTCTAGTGTACTTAATCAAGACTACCAGCCACATGGACAAAAAGTGGTTGAATTTTTTAAGCAAGAGGGAATGGGTGGCTTGGTGCAGTTAGAAAGAATGTGGCGAGAACACTTTCTGGAAACAATGCAGCCCAAGTACCTACCACCATTGTGGTCTGTGTCACACAATCACCATCGACTAGCCCAGCGAGCTGAACAGAACAGGGTTTTGCCCCATGAATTAGATATTGCTGGTCTTGGACATATCACAGTCAAAGACCCACAGAAGAGGTGTGAAGATCCAAGTGGTTGACTTTAATGTTTTCACTGAATGCACTAAAGATTTGTTCTGTTAATTATTTTGTTTTGTTATCTTGTGAAGAGTAACAAATATATATTTTTCGCCTCGTAATTTACTTAATTTTTACTGTTCATTTGATGATTCTTTAACCATTTCCCTCACACTACATACATGTAGTTAAAATTTTGTCTCCAAAAAATATCTAGTTTCATAGGTATTTTGCACAAAACTTGAATGCAAGAAAAAAATTCTGCACATTGAAGGAATGGTCTTAAGTTATAAATATAGATTGGTATTTAAGTCTACTACCTTCATTTGTTAGTTGTGTATGTTGTACAATAAAAATTGCATTGTCATACTGAGAAGCAGAACATCCAAGCACTAAAAGAATAAAAATGTTGCATGGGAAGACAGGCTTTTCTATAAAACTTCGTAACATAATTGCCATTCAAAAAAACAGCCCAAAAGTAATGGTGGTTGGATTCACACTCTGGATGAAACTGAATATAAATCTGAAATAAGCAACATCTCTGAGAATATAATAATTATTATTATTATTATAATATATTTGAGGACAAACTTTCAAACGCAATACAAATGTATTCTCCAATAACACAGGCAAATTATTGTGAAAATGATCTTAGAGTAAACTGATCTATAATTGATTACTTTATTGAATCAGTTGATCAACACCAAATAAGATATATGTAGAACTCCATATTGTCTGTAAATGTGAGCTGAAGGAAGTTTCTTGACCTTTACTTTGCTGGCATTAATTACTTATTTATATACTGAAGTTGATTTCCTTCTGTCCACGTGTTTCATAAGCTAAAGCAGTCAACAATCCGAAGATTTGTTTGAACACCACAGTGCTTTACTAGGCATGGCCCTGTTTGGAGGTGGTATGCCGTTGCCTTCCTCCGACCTTCAAACTGACTTACCCAGCCAGTTATAGGGGGACCTACAGTTTAACGTCGGTTCCGAACCACGGTGCGACTCAGTATTTTTCACATGAGCAATACTGCCAGAGGTGAAATAAGTGGAAAGTTTCATATTGGCAATAAAAGTATTCTTTTGAATTGGAAGAATAACTGCATGAACGGAATTCACATACCAAAGTGTGTTGCTGCTTACAACTATAAGGGTCGTTTGCCAGTTGTACATCGTACTGAACATAGTATAATAGTAAATTTTATAATTGATTTTGATCAGTTGTCTATAAGAGAAATCTTTATGTGATGACATTGTTGTGTATTTAGCTGACACAGCTTTGTGAAGATGTCAAGCACAATTTTTTTCAAAAGCTGAGGATGTTGAACTGGTCTTAATATTTGTCAGTTTAATGCAGTATGGTCTGTATAATATTTAAATGTGTAATGCACAACAAAATTAATGTCAATCACAAAACAGTAATAATTAGTTGCTCGACAACTTCTAATACAAAGAATTATTTTAAAAAGTATAATTTATAATGCATATGTGTGGACATTTTTGACTATAGTTAAGTGTAAATCACTGTCTCATTGGGTCTGGGGGTCTAGTAATAACATTCTTGATTGGAAACAGTGAGATCTTAGTCAGACCACAGACTTTTTCAGTCTGCCTTTACTTTAGCTGGCTTTCTCTCTCAATGGTGTGTGGATGTGTTAAGAACAGGTTCTGTGATAAGCCCTAGGGCTCCTTTCCATTGTAGGATTACTGAGAGAGGTTGATTGCGAGAAAGTCGGCAAAATGACATCCAATTAAAACAGTTTGCAAACAGATGACTGATTTTCCTCATTACGGAGCTCCAGCCAATCATGCAGCATGAATTTACTTTCCTTTTTACTGTGCATAAATAAGGACTTACTGATAGAAGAGTGTTTGTAAATGGTCCGTATTGCCATCATTAGTCAGTTTACTCATTGTTGAGTGTCATTATTTCATTACTTCATTCTCTTCTTGAGTTATTTAATCTTTGACTAAACATCTTCATCCACACCAATCTTCAGCTCTTATTATTACAATGTGCAGTGGTAGGCTAGTCACCACCTTCACTTAATCAACCATCTACTTACTTGTCTTGATTGTAGTATTATTATTGTAGTTTTGCACGAGATTTTTGACATGGCTGCCGTGAGATTCTGCATGATGGATTACAGGGTCGCTGCTTTCAAAATAGTGCTACGGCAGTGCCAACAAGAACGCAGTGTGGGGAAGGGCGCAGCTATGAGGACAGTTCTTGTGTGACCACTTTAATGTAAACATGTATTAGCCTTTCACATGTTTTGTTATGTATGAATTCCGGAAGTGGAATTAAAGTTCATTTAAAGTTAATGCACTTTACTGGCGACGAGTTAAAGATTTTCTGTTTCTTTAAGTAACGTGAACATTTATGTTATGGCAACTCTTGAGCAGGTTCTACGCAACTTAATCTAACAGCAACAGTTTCTCACCACTGCTACACGCAAGGTTGTTTCTGTACACACCAATGCCCGCCTGTCATCATTGACAATTCCCACTTTTCCCCCTAATCCCCTAATGATGAGGTGGCGGAGGACTGTATATACTACGAGGAACGTCTTCGGCAGCACTTAATGGCTTTCAGCGTAGCTGACCAACAAACCTATAACTCTTTATTCCTTTCATGGATATCACCAAAGTTGTATCAAATGTTGTCTCAACTCTAAACGTTGAAAGACCCTTCCTCGTTGTCGTTTGAGTGAAATGTGTACTCTTCTTTCAACATATTTTCAAAAACAGACACACGTCGTCGCATCTCATGTTGCATTCTATAGGTGTAAAAAACAGCCTCATCAGACCTATCGTGCTTGGGCTACTGAATTACAAGGACCCAGTCGCAAATGTTAATTCGTAACAGAAATTCACAAGGAATCATATGCCGACTCTTTGGCTAGGGATGTGATTTTGCGTTCTGCACTGGATAAAGAAGTTCACCAATGAGTTCTTCAGTTAGATAATCCCACTTTGGATGAAGTACTTTCCACAACTCAGTCCTTTGAAATCACTCTTGCCCCGGGCTCTCAGTTAGAAGCATGGCGCGACGTCGGCGAGATACAGTAAAGTCAAGCAGAGGATGGCGTTCCAGGCACTAGCGCAAATGAGGATGATACCGCACTAAACATGCAAGCACAACATCGGCCAGACGGTCAAAACAACATGAAGCAGAAGATCAGACGTTGCATTCTCTTCCTTCCTGCCCTCATTGTTTCACCAAATATGCGTGTGAAGATTGTCCACAGCGTTGGGCGACTTGCCATAGATGCAAAAAGAAGGAACATCTTTCTTCTGTTTGCAAGTTGGAAAAAGTGCATGATGTACAAGACGGGTTAGCCCATGATGATTCTGTACTGTATGTAAATTGCATGTCCACTCTCCACCGTTGTCGGTCATTACGCGTCACCTATGCACTTATAATCAGCAGAAGATCTCACTTCTGTGTCAATGTCACGTAGATATTTCCTACAAATCTGTTGTGTGCACAATCAGTGTATTTGTTGTTCAAAGCACTGGCACTGAGTATCTATTTGGGTATGATGCGTTTCGCATTTTTGGATTCTCAGTAGATGACACAGTGCACGTCATTTCTGATGACATTCCTTATGCTCAGCTTGATTCCTTATCCGGGAAATTTTCCACACTCTTTCCTCCTGGTCTACGTTGTGATACCAATTTTGAGGCGCATATTACTCTGAAACCTGCTGCCTGGCCGCAGTTTTTTCGGGCCCGACCCATTCCTGTTGCCTTGTGTGATGCGGTCAAACGGGAGCTTGACTGACTAACTGTTTCAGGTGCATTGCTTCCCATCTCTTCCAGCAAGTGGTCCTCTCCCCTCATTATCGTTATAAAACTCAATGGCAGTCTTTGCCTCTGTGGTGATTTCAAAGCGTCCGTCAGTGCTCAGTGCCTTATTGACACATATCCTATGCTTCACCCTAAAGAATTATTTTCAAAGTTGGCCGGGGGTCAGTTCTTTTCTAAGATCGACCTATCTGTAGCATATCACCAGCATCCGTTGTATGCTGAATCTCGCCAGTTTCTTGTTCTCAACACTCCGTTTGGTCTTTATCAGTATCAAAGATTGTCAGTGGACGACGCCGAGCAAAGTGTTGTTGACGGGCTCCCCATCGACGGCGACAAGTTAGCCACGGCTACTGGTTCTGATTCTATTCTGTGTCGTGTGCTGTGTTTCATTCAAAGGGGTTGGCCTGATCGCCCATCTGGAAAGGCCTCTGACCCATTGCGTAACTACTTTGTCCTTCATTTCCGCCTCACTGCTTATAATGGTGGTGTTCTCTCCACCAATGGGGCCTCACCACGAGTGGTTGTTCCTGCGTCCCTTCGGGCTTCTGTTTTCCATCTGCTTCATCAGGCACATTGAGGTGTCTAACGCACAAAAGGGTTGGCACGTCGGCATGTCTACTGGCCCGGCATCAATGCGGACATCACACACATGGTTGCTGCCTGCGAACCATGTGCTAACCAGGCTCCTGCTCCTAAGGCATCTCTATCTCCATGGCCTACACCCTCACGCCCATGGGAGCACATACATGTTGACTATGCAGGTCCCTTCCTTGGCCCCTACTGGCTTCTTGTGGTGGACACCTATTCTAACTTTTCCTTTGTTGTACATTGTGCATCACCTTCCACAGCAGCGACCACCCTGGCACTAGCCAGAATATTTTCCTTTGAAGGCCTCCATTCCACACTGGTCTCAGACAATGGTCTGCAGTTTACTTCCTCTGATTTTTGTACTCAACGGGGTGTTACGCACATCACTGCTCCACCCTTCCATCCTCAATCAAATAGTGAGGTTGAATGCCTTGCTTGTACTTTCAAATCTTAAATGAAAAAATTGCTCACAGTTTCTGGAGTCCTACCGTTTAACTCCCATGAGTAATGACAGTCCAGCCTCATACCTTGCTCCACCTTCTTTGCTGTCCACCCCATCGCCCAGGGCAGATTCCATTTACAAAATTTTTGGAGGATGCTCCTGTTTGGATACAGGGGTACGGCAGGCACCCAAAATGGAATCAGGGGCGGATCTTGAGCCCTCACGGCAAACACCGTGCTTGCTAGCTCAACAAGCCAACCACAAGCACAGCAACAGCCACTGACAGTTCCTGTACTGGTTACCAATCCAGAATCACAAGGTGGTGTCATCATGCACGAGCTTGAACAAACACCTCAGGAAGAGTCATCGTCACCCTCCGAGTATTAAGCCTGATCAAACACAAGTCTCTCCGGTCATTCCAACGCACTATTGTGCATTGTGTGTCCACACCAGGAGCAGACATCTGGCAGCTCTCCAATGTCTCCAATCATCGCTTCAAGGCATCTTCCCACAAGACTGGGGTCTGGTCAGGGACACTTTCGGCTATAGGTGAAGGTGCCTCCGAGGGTGTTTGCAGACACGCAGTCAGAACACATGGACATCGACATCGACGCTCTTCACACCACCTATAGCAAGTGAGTGCTCATACCAAAAGGGGGAGAAGTGTTGTGGGTTTGCACATGATGTTTTACATGGCTGCCGTGAGTTTCCACATGATGGACTGCAGGGGCGCTGCTCTCAATATAGCACTACGGCAACGCCAACCAGAACACAGCGTGGGGAAGCATGCGGCTATGAGGACAGTTCTTGTGTGACCACTTCAGTGTAAACATGTATCAGCATTTCAAATGTGATTTGTTATGTATGAATTCTGGAAGTGGAATTAAAATTCATTTAAAGTTACTACAATTATCTTTTCTGAATTTTCCTCTTTTCATCTCAAAACACCCCAAAGAATGGAACTATCTTTGGTTGACATGGAAAGATAAATTTCTTGAGAAGCATAGGTGGTTCTTTTTAATGGTATATGTGACATCTGCTAATACCACATCTCAAAGGCATCATTTTAGCTCTTGTCACTAGCTTTCATGATCTAGGTGTAACAGCAGTATAAGAACACAGGAAACACCAGTCATTCCACAAATTGCATATTTTTTTGTTTTGGAAGTTTCCCCATTTCTCCCTATGCTAATTTAACCATTGCAGCTTGTCCAAGGATATTTCATCATTTAATATCTTTAACACACTTTCCAGTTTCATTGACCAGAAATTCTAGGTGCTATATCCATGATTATTCCAAAATCAGGTGCTCTTGGAATGCTGGCAGAACAGAGGCATACGAGAGGTTGCTTGCAGAAGATAGTTCTTGCAAGCAGTAGGCATGAGAGAGTGAGGCGCAGACTAGACTCAATGATAGGTTGGGACAAGACAACCAATGAGATACCATGAAACACTAAAAATTTGTAGTACCAACGACAATGCACGACTACAAGTGGGGCGGGGGACAGAATTGCGACACAGATAACGACCAGTAGATCAGCCACATAGTAGTTGTATAATTATGGGTGAAGTCCTGGTGCCTTCAACAGCTGGTTATGAGGAATGACTTATATGGCACCCATAGTGAAATTTCCAGACTGGAGGTACCAGAGGGTTCCATTGGTTGTTATGTAAATGTAGTACATTTTTAGACAACACTTGAGAGGGTGGGGGTGAGTCAGCTATCGTCACTGGCATTTGTTCTGAGGTCTCCTGTTATTAGAAAAGGAGGCAGTGCTAGTGAGAGCAACATATGTGCTCAAGACTGGAGTTGGTTGTGGTGGTGGCACCAAAGCCATTTCTGTCTGCGATCAATAAATGACTGTCAGTTTCTACCACTGTTGCTGCTCTCTTAGCAGCTGTTTTCCTTTAGGAGTGAGCCTACATATTTGCATCAAATGTGTAATGCTGGGTGGCTTGGTTGCAGGGTGCTGAGGTGTTTTGTGTAAGCTGATGAAGCAGGGTCTGCAATTGCCACCCATGAAGTAGTTCAGTAGGCCTATGACCATCAATCGGAGTGATGTGGTAAGTACTCAGAAACTGGCATTTGAAACGGGGAGGACCAATGTAGTGGCTGAGAATTCAACAGGGTTCTTAATTTGCTGTTTGAGAGTCCTAACAAGACATTTTGCTGTTTTGAAGGAGAATTGATTCACTAACTGAGAGTATGTCTTATACCATTGGCTTCATAAAACGTTTTGAAGGCAGATGCTGTAAATTGTGCTGGAGTGTGAGACATCCTTCGGTAACCAAAACCTGGGCCAAAGCTGCGAGAATAGCTTCAACTGTGGTGGACGCAATGCATACAACATAAAGGTACTTCACGTAAGAATCCACAGTGATCAAGCACATTGATCTGTACTACCATGGACCATTCTCACTGTGTCATTGAAACCTGGTCAGTATGAGACAACAAGACAAGGGCTTAGTACATTCCTCAATGCAACAAATTCAGAACTTATTATTGCTATTCAGCTTGAATGATTACTTTGTGTATCAGTCTCTGTATCCAATGGAATGACGTTATCAACCACCAAGGGCCTGTGAGACAAGTGCTTCCAGAGGCTGATTTATCATCAACTGGAGTCTTAGGTAAGTTGCTCAACCATAAGTCACATAGCAAAGAATTTGCAAGTGGGTGGTTTGTTTGGCAGTGGGGACTTGTGCAACTATGATGGGAAACCCATTCAGAGTATGTTGTTGTGCAGTGTCAATATAGAAATAGAGGACTTCCTGTTGGTCAAATTCAGGATCTGGGATAGCTGGTAGATGCAACATTACGTCAGTATTATAGTGTTGTTCTATAGGTTTGTACCAGATGGTGGATTTGTATACAATCAGAAACAATACCCAGCACTGAAGGTGTTGAGTTGCTCACTCTGTGAGGTTGGATCGGGGTTTGAATATTGTCATTAGTAATTAAGAAGAATTGTTTCCCAATTGTGAGTAATTGTGCTGATCAGGTATCAGCATCTTGGATGCACATGTTGGTTGATTGAAGCCATCCTCATTCCTGTGTGCCAAAACTTTCACAATGCCATAGGCAGATGAGATTGCTGTCACCAGTGAATGGTTGGGAGAAAATGCCATGAGACAAGGGGAAGATCTCAATATTTTTTTCATTTAGGAGAAATGCTGTTCACAGACAATGAGTGATTGCACTATTTAAGCTGCTTGTGCTAGAAATTTTCCCCAAAGCACCCATACTTCTGTTAAGCAGCAACATTTCAGTCAGTGTGACAAAGGTTGTGCAAATGCTCCTGGTGGCAGGCTCCTGTGAGAATGAAAACATCAATATACAGTAATTCACATAGGCTGAAATGTGTTGTCAATTTATCCAGATAGCTTTAGAAACTTGCAAACACTGAATTGAAGTCACTTGTATAGCCTAAAGGGTGTAATGTTGACCATAATGTTCTAAGATTCCTGGTCTAAAGGCAACTGAAGGTAAGCATATGCAATGTCAATCTTTGAGAAGTATTCCCCTCCAGAAAGTTCGGTAAAGAAGATCTTCCTATGGAAGAATAGGATAAAATTCAACCTTTGATTGTGGCCTTGAGAAATACCCATATAATTGAAGGGGTTACTGGCTCAATTACTCCCAGCCACCTGGGCACGATAAATGTCCTGCTTTACTGCAGCATGCGATGCCACTGGAATGCTAGAAATGAGGTGTGGGGTCCAGCCGAAGGGTTATGTGCTCTTGAAAACAATGATACACCCCAAATTTGGTTTAAAAAGAGATGCAAAAGCTGAGCAATGGGACTGCAGTCAATATGACCTTGTCTTCATATGAGATGGATGATTTTACAGCATTTGGGTTTTCCAAGCCAGAAATGTTAGTGGCCAACAGGTTATCGATGACAAATAGCATAGAAATTTGTCTGCAGCCTTAAGAAAATTATTTAGTTCTTTGATACAGGTGGTTTAGAGAAACAACAGAAACACAAGCAACTTTACAGACATGTATTTCAGCTCGTATTCTCCAGTATAATAGACCAGTGTCTTACCATTGCACCACATGTTGCTCCAGTATTAATCTTCTTTTTACGAATGGGTGTGAAGGAGATAAGGGTGGTGCTATGGCAGTAAGGCGATGGAAAGTCAAAGCAGATTATATGTAAGATGCCATAAAGTGGAATGGTATGTTTTTGGTCGTTACACTCAACAGAGTTGCTGGAGAGTGCTGCCCTCTTCCGATTGGTTTGTACCTAAAGAACAATGACTAGGAGGCCACCCCTTGAAGGGCATCTAATGGTACACTCACACCACGTGTGGGTAGTGGAGTTCTGAATGAACAGTCAGTCGGTTGGTTGCCATAGTGATGTGTGTGGCCTGCGTGGCTTTTACGGGACATCAGACTCAAACTGCCCACTTGATGGTTGGGGGTTCTCCTTCGGTTATGCCCCCTACACCTATTTTGGTAGCAATCCAACCTCAGCCATTGGGGGTCACTGATTCCCATCCCTCAAGTGGAGAACCCTTCTCTGCCACATCTCATAAGGAAGAAATCCATTGGAACTCTCCCTTTCATGGTTTCCTCCAATGGGAAAGTAGACACCAGCCATACGTTGAAGGAACTACAAACTGCTCGTTGAAGGGCTTCCCCATCTTTATCAGTCCCTGAAGTCACTTCAGAGAAACCCTTCTAACAGTCTCAAACAAGGGAACAGTGAGATGAAAGGGGGAAAAAAAGCTTCCAGTGATATCTCGATCACTGTCCATTGCTACTTCAGATTCTCAGGATGGGGTGGCAATACTAGCATCCCATGATGACCTAGAATTCTCAGAAGTGTTAGACACTGACGCTACTTGCACTCAACACAAAAGGTGGCCCTGAGGCATAAATCCTCTCTGCAGTCCATT
Organism: Locusta migratoria; assembly: GCA_026315105.1. Taxonomy (NCBI): domain Eukaryota; kingdom Metazoa; phylum Arthropoda; class Insecta; order Orthoptera; family Acrididae; genus Locusta; species Locusta migratoria. The sequence continues at coordinate 125,144,491 of CM048744.1, read as the reverse complement.
CATGGCTTTCTGTAGTCGTTATTTTTGTAAAAAAAGAAAACAACTGCCGTATTGTGCAGATCCAGATTTCGGCAAGTGACTTGCATTCTCAATGCATACATTTTTTATACCAGTACGTTACACATGTGCATTCTGTAACTCCCCGTCAAGACTATATAGTACACTTATCACAGTTTAGTTTAGAGGCAACACCGTTTCAATGAGAATGGCAAGTCACTTGCCGAAATCTGTATCTGCACAATAAAGTAGGATTTTAAAAAATAACGACAGATTGCTGCAAAGCGTCCATTTGGAAATCATATACATTTGTGCTTGCAAGAAACCTTCTTTATGGAAGGCAGTCAGATGATCTATTAAGCATATCACCTGCTTTTTGCTATGTCCTCCAGGAAACCTTGTTTCCCCGTCAGGGGTTCAGCATTAATTTGCTGAGTATGTGCTTTGCAAACCCAGGGCCCGAGTAGTGGACTGTGTCACACCAACAGTCTGTGTCACACCATAAGTACTGTGCGTGCTTCAACAACCACCGTACAGCGCGATTGTGGGACTTTGTATGTTTCAGAGCTTGGGGATCTTGGCTCAATCGTCCAGGTTGCGAGGATGGTACAAACCTCTGTTAAAAAAGCCTCAATCTCAAGGTGTGCTATGTGCCGATGAGATGCATGGCTGTTGAGACAGAACAGTCACTAGCAGGTAACCTCTAGGGAACCTGCCACACCTCAGTTGTATTAGGTTTACCGATGCAAGTAGGGCTGTGTCTTGGTGGACCTTTATATCCATAGCTGCTCGTGGGACCGCCATGAAACGATCTCAGGGTAATGTTGGTGGACGTATAACTGCCGTCTTCAAGTGCAGAAGTGTAGACTTCAATGCCGCAACACATAAGCCCCGGACATTCCCTTCCCTTGCTACACCATGGGAAGAACGGTGGGCTAAAGATAGGGATGACCATTAATCTCCCATATTTCTAGGTTGCAGCAGAACTGACGGGGAATCTTTCATGACAACTAAGCCTCTTTTCCTTGTGGAAAACCTCGAAGATAAGTATGATGAAATCGCTGGCATGTCTAAGATGTGAAATGGATCCATCTTAATAGAAGCAGCGTCCCCTGCCCAATCCTGTGCGCTACTTGCATGTGACAGACTGGGCGATATTTCGGTCTCTTTCACTCAACATGGTGCAGGGGATTATTTTTCATTAAGTCTTCCTTCTGCAATCCAATGACAAGCTATGCACCAACTTCAATGACGGGGTGTACACTTCATCAGGTGCATCTACAGGGGGCCTAAGGTCAAAAAGTTAGCCACCAGTGCGTTAATCTTCGCCTTTGACAGCAACTCTCTGCCAGAAAAGGTCAAGGTGATGATATACTGGTGCAATGTGTAACCTTTACATGCAGTGCTTCAAGTGCTGGAAGTTTGGCCACATGTATTTCCGCTGTACTGCCAGTCCAACTTGTAGAGATTGTGAGCGTCCAACCCATCCGGACGCTCCCTTGTACTTCGCCTCCTGTCTGTGTCAGCTGTAGACAGCAGTGCCCACCTGCATCATGCTCCATAAAGAGCAAAAAATAATGGAGTATAAGACGATGGAGCGACTTTCATACACAGAGGCAAAAAAGAAAAATGAGCGGCTGCACCACGTGGTGATGACGACTTCTTTTGCAGCAGTTTTGTCGTTGCCATTCTCTTTGGTGACAGCAGTGCTCCTTGCTACATATTTTTCTGTGGGCCCCCAGGGCCGCCAACTTACGCCTGCCACCATGTTGGTTGGAAGCTCTCTTCCTTCTACTGTTCGCAAGGCAATTGCTTTGGGAGCAGTCCCTATCCCTCCATCAAACTTCTCCGGCTTTCCTCCTTTGGAAGGGGTGCCTTGGACACTCCCTTCCCAGGGCACCGTCAGTGTCAGTATCGACACTAGCCAGCGGCAGGCAGAACCGCCAGCTGCTGGTCACAGGGCTTCGCGCTCCTCAGTCTCTGAGTCTGAGAAGCCCTCCCCACTGGCGAAGCCCCCAGGGACAGGAAGGAGAGAGAAGAGAAACACACGACAAAATAAACCCTGGTGGCTTCCATGCCACCACATCCCTCCACCTCTGCTTCTAAAGACGAGGTGGCGATTCTTGCATGTGCCAAGTACCTCGCCCTTGTCGACACCTTAGGCTATGTCCTACCTGAGCGACAAAAGCACAAAAGCACGTGGCAGCTTCAAGTGACAAAATACGACCACATGTATCGTTATAGGAGTGTCCTAGCTGAACTGCATCCGGCGTGCTGCCGTGATAAGTGGCGACGTTTGAATTCAAACGCGTTTGATATAGTCGCACGCGCGACAATGTGTCGACTTCGTTAAGAATCGTCTGATTTACACCATGATGAACGTGTTTTGAACGATTATATTTGTGTGCTTTTTAAGTATTTGCAGTAACAACAAACTCCAGAGACAGAGATAAAACTAGGATGTCAGACGAGATATGTGTAAAATTACGTTTCTGAATAAAATATCTTGATATAATGTATCAGTAATAATTTAATGTGTGTGGTAGACCTTCAGTGGGATACGTGTGTTTTCAGTAAAGATGAATATACTGGTATTAACTTGGTAAAAAATGTAGCTTGAAGCCCACATCACTACCCCTATGCAACGCCCACTGCTAGCAATTCCATCCAGAATTAAATGATTTACTGTCGTCTTACAATAAGACTCATTTTGTACTTATTCAGTTGTTGATGGTTTGTAGCCATAATAGAAAAATTCGAAAGTATCTGTACTCGTCGTCGTGTTTGGCTGGTGATCTTCACTGTCTGTTTTTGTATTTGAAGCTATGAATGAAATAGCCCACGAATATTCTTCACTTTGTAAATTTAATGCACAGCACTCTTTTTACGTCTTATTTCCTGAAGTAAATAAACCTTTGTTGCCTTACTCTAGAGCAGTGGCGGACTAAGGCTGTTGGAGACCTGGGGCAGTAGTGAAACGAAATGAGGCCCCCCCCCCGTCCACTTGGAAATACATGTATTACTATAAAAAAGAATTGGAGGCCCCTTCCAGGACAAGAGGCACGGGACAGTCTGAAAAAATAGCTTTCGAGATTTGCAGGCCCCAGCAGAACGAGATGCCAAGAGAGCTCAAAAAAAAGGTGGGGGGTCCTTTCCAGGTATTCAAATATTCAAATGTTTGTAGAGCTTATGGGACTTAACTACAGGGTCATCAGTCCCTAAACTTACAAACTACTTACGAACTAGCTAACACTAAGGACGACACGAATATCCATGCCCGAGGCGGGATTCGAACCCCCGACCGTAGTGGGCGTGCAGACTGTGACTGGCGCACTGCAGTCCCCTCGGCCACCGCGGCCGGCCTTTCCAGGTATTTAGAGACCCCCCAAGACCAGAGGTCTGGGGCAGACCGCTCCCTCGCCCCCCTCCCCCCCCCCCTCCACCATTTAGTCCGCCACTGCTCTACAGCTATCGTTATTCTGCGGTTTCTGGGTGCCAAATTTTAGAAACAGCTGATCGGTTCTAGCCGCCATCTTGTAGTGAGAAGTTGTCGCTCACGTAGGATACACGGCCTTGCCGCCGAATGTGGCTGTTTGTAGCTGTAGTGTCATGTAGCGGTATATCGTGCGTTGTCGCCCGCTTTTGTCACTCGCTTAGGACATAGCCTCAGAAACAATGGATGTTGCAGCAGACACGTCTCACCCGGTGGATGTATGTGATTCTGAGGCGCAATCAGGCCCCTCAGATCATTAATGTCTTCCCAGCTGGCTGAGCTATGACAACTTCTAAGCACAGCACTCTTTTTACGTCTTATTTCCTAAAGAGCATTGCTCTCGAGGAAACCTGGTTTCCAGCAATGCAGACCCCTGCTCTTTGTGGTTAGAAGGGATATTATTGTAATCGTACTACACGTAACAGGTTTCAGGTGGAGTGTGTATGTCCTTACCTGTGTTTATAGTGAACCTGTGCCCCTTGAAACACCATCAGAAGCAATGGCTGTCAGGGTAAGGACAACACAAGAGATCACTGTCTGCAGTCTCTATCTCCCTCCGTATGGTGATGTATCTGTGAAGTTTTGGCTGCGTTAATTTCTAAACACCCCCCACCTTTCTTACTATTGGGCCTCATTAATGCCCACAATCCCATGTGGGATGGTATCATAACTTTTGTCTATGGCAGAGTTGTCGAGGATTTATTTAATCAACTCGACCTCTGCTCTTAAATACTGGTGCCCCCACACATTTTAGTGTGGCACATGGCACGTTTTCGGTCATTGATTTATCGATCTGCATCTACAGCCTTCCACTGTCCATCCACTGGAGAGCTCACGATGACATGTGTGCCAGTGAGAATTTTCTGATCTTTCTGTCACTTCCACGGCGTCAGTCCCCTGGGTGCCAGTTCAGGTGAGCTCTAAGCAGGGCTAACTGGGAAGACTACACCTTTGCTGCCATCGTTACACCCCCACTCGACAACATCGATGTGGTTGTCGAGACTGTAACTCGTACCATTGTTTTTACTGTTGAAGCCACAATTCCTTGATCGTCAGGGTGCTTACCAGAAGTCACTGAGGATATTAAAGACCACAGGTATGTTTTACTGTGATACAAGTAGCACCCCTCTCTGGAGCACTTCATCACTTTTAAACGGCTCTGTGTTTGTGCTCGCTAGTTAATTCTAAGATGGAAACAGGAGTGTTGGGAGAGGTACATTTCCACCATTGGGTCTGGTACCTCCACCTCCCAGGTTTGGAGCAAGATCAGGCGTTTAGAGAGATTCCCGACACCAGCATGAATTCCTGGGATCTCCACAAATGGGGATATATCTATGGACCCAGCCTCGCTTGCAGAGATGTTTGCTGAGCATTACACTCGCACCTCTGCCTCTGCAAAGTACCCTACCGACCTTCCGTACATTAAAGGAGTGGGTAGAACGCCAGCCGATATCCTTTACCGCCTGCCGCACTGAGACTTATAACGCTCCATTCAGTGAGTGTCCCAACACGGCCCCTGGGTCTATTAGCATCCATTCTTTAATGCTGACTCACCTCTCAGCAGAAAGCCAGGGTAATATCCTCACTCTGTTCAACCGAATCTGGTGTGATGAAAAGCCCTGTTTATGTGGATAGATATCGGCCCATCTACCTGACCAACGTCCTGTGTAAACTGTTGGGGTGTATGGTCAGTCAGCGATTGTGCTGCATCCTCGAGTATCGGGACTTACTGGCTCCATGCCAGGGCGGTTACCGTCAGTGTCGCTCTACCACCGATAATCAGGTGTACCTCGGCTCCACAATTTGCACAGCCTTCTCCTGGCGCTAACATCTTGTAGCCACCTTCTTCGATATGCAGAAGGCATATGATACAACCTGGTGACACCACATCCTCACTACTTTACATGGGTGTGGCCTCTGGGGCTAGCTCCTGATTTTTATAAAAAACGTTTTAGCTGTCCGTAGCTTTTATGCCCCCTGTAGAACCTCTCATGTGCTGGAAAACGGGGTTCCTCAAGGCTCTGTTTTGAGTGTTCCCTTATTTTTAATAGCCATTAACGGCTTAGCAACAGCAGCTGGGTCGTCAGTATCCCTGTCCCTCTATGCTGACGACTTCTGTCTCTCTTTTACTTCCTCCAGCACCCAAGTTGCTGAACACAGATTGCAAGTAGCCATTATGGAGGCACAGTCCTGGGCTCTTGCCCATGGTTTTCCGCAACCAAGACTAGTGTTATGCACTTCTTTCAGCATTGGACTGTTCACACTCACCCCGATCTTTACCGTCATGACCACTTACTTCACGTAGTTGAAACCCATAGGATTGTAGGGCTGATTTTTGACGCCCGGCTGACGGGGCTTCCCCCCAAGACGGGAAGCCCGGGGCGGTTAATCCCCTCCCCCCCCTCTTAGTCCGCCACTGCACTGGAGTCCACATGACGTGTTCTTGCCATCTTGAACAGCAGCTGGAGTGATGCTGAATTCCCGTCACAGTGACGAGAGTATTATCATTCAAGAGCTCAATCTTGGAAAAAATGTTCTTTGGAAGCTGCTAGAACTCACAGTGAGTTCACAGTTGTGCTGGCTCTTTGAGTCTCAGGGTCTACAGGGTCCATGCCAGGGCAGTTTATGTCAGTATCGCTTCATCATTGATGAACTGGTCTATCTCAGGTCTGCCAGTTGGTCAGTGTTTTCCAGGCACCACCACCGTAGCCTTTTTTGACAAAGGCCTATGACACGACCTGGGGACAACAAATCCTCTCTACAGTACATGAGTGGGTTCTCTAGGGCTCCCTCCCGTTTTTATACAAAACTATTTAGCTATCCGTTTCTTCCAGATTCAAGTCAGTGCCTCCCATAGTTCCTTGCATACACAGGAGAATGGGTTCCCTCAAAGCTCTGTATTGAGTGCTCCCCAGTTTTTAGTGGTCATTAATGGCCTAGTAGCAGTAGGGTAGTCAGTATCTACCTCTTTGTATGCTGAAGACTTCTGCATTTACTTCTGTACCTTCAGTATATGTGTTGCTGAACAGCAGTTACAGGGAGCCGTACAAAAGGTGCAGTCATGAGCTATCGCCCAACGGCTTTAGTTTTCTGCCACCAATACCTGTCTCATGTACTTGTGTTGGCATTGGACAGTCCACTCGGAACTATATATTGACCGCCACTTACTTGTAGTGGAACTCACCACTTTTTACGACTGGTCTTTGACAACCAGCTGATATGGCTCTCTCATGTTCATCAGCTTAAGCAGAAGTATTATTGAATGATGCCACAGTGATCAATAATTTTTATCCAATTTCTTTACTTTCACTGTATAAGAAATAGGCGTACTATTAAGTGTTGACATATGAAAATTTGTGCCGGGCCGAGAATCAATCCCAGATTCCTGCTGAATGTAGTGGACTAGCATATACCTATAGTCAGTATGGCATCCAGAAGTTTGAATCATTTTGGAATCGTGTTCAGGTAAACCTGATGGCAAGGTGAACACTCGCAAAAAAGTGGGAAACCCGGATTTGAGTCTGGTCTGGCACAAATTTTCATATGTCACCATTTGGTATTACATTGAAGCAAAAGAAATTCGCAATAGCAAAACATTTTTGATAAGAATTAAGCAGAAGTGCCGGTAGTATCTTAACACCCTCTGTTGTTAGAGAAACGTCGCTTGGTGTGCAGATTGCAGTACACTGCTGTTATTCTACAAACCCCTTGTTCTGTCCTGGCTTGATTATGGGAGCCTGGTGTTAGGTTCAGTATCGTCCTCAGAATTGCGTATGCTGGACCCAATCTGTGACAGGAGCTTTCAAAATGAGCCCTCTGAACATTGTAGTCATGGAGTCTGGAGTTCCTCCACTATGCTCTAGGCGCCAATAACTACTTGCTAACTACACTGTTGACGTTTGTGGTTTGCCTAACCATCCAACGTCTCCTTTTATTAAAAACAGCATTCCATACCCCATTACAGAGGCTGAAATCAGGAATTACAGTTGCAGTCTGTGTCTTGTCCTGTCTCAGTGGACTGGATTCTTTTCCCCTACTAGTTCCAGCCACGTACACTACCATGCCGGCCGCGGTGGCCGAGTGGACTAAGGCGCTCCACTCACGGTCCGCACGGCCACTACGGTCGGGGGTTCGAATCCCGCCTCGGGCATGGATATTTGTGCCGTCATAGTTCGTAAGTAGTTCATAAGTAGTTTGTAAGTTTAGGGACTGATGACCCCGTAGTTAAGTCCCATAGACTATACAAACATTTGAACACTGCCATGTTGTGTATATCGACCACAGTTTGAATTGATATTATCGCAATGTTCCAAAAACTCAGTTCACCCTGAGACCCTTCGTCGTCAATTCCTGTCCATTCTCGATGTATCATGGAGGTCTGAAGTGGTCGACACTGATTCAGTGATATAAACAACAACTTATTCATTGAGGAAATACTTACGAATATGTGTATATTTTGTAGCATACTCCGCTGAAAGTGAGATAATATAAACAAACGAGAAACATTAATTCCTGTAGTGGTCTGTTCCTATATACAGGAACTTTCTTTGACGTGTAAAAATTCGTTACGGTGTCTAATGGTTCGAAGATTTTTACACTTCACTCGTCTTTGTTATAAACCCATACACTTTTGAGTATAATTACTTTTGATTATAAAACAAATGTCTTGAAGATTTTTCCCGTTTGTGGTTCAGATGTAGTAACAATTGTGAAATTGGTTTCTGCTTTGTTGGCAAACTGTGTTTTTGCTTTCGATGTCATATTGTCACGTTTGTGAGGACTTTCCTTCAGCTACAACTTTAGTGGCCGATCTGGTACATTTAATAATGTAAGTAATGCGTTACCTGCACGTTTTTCATGTCCAACACTTACTGAATTGGCTGGACTTGTAGCGAACAAATCCTGACATTTCTGAGAAGCGAACCGACGTCTTTCTGTAGATGGTTGGGTCTTCTGTTTATTAGTAATTTTTTCTCTTAATAGAAACTGAAATTCTCGATTAAAAAGTCGTAGATTTCAAGATAAATTTAAATAAACTGCCCTGCAAAGTACCGTTTCACACCCTCCATTGGTTCTTAGGAAACGTGAAGTTATTTTGTGATTATTACCTACTGTTATGGCACTAAATTTCTTCCCCGTTGGAAAAAGTATGTTAAAATCAATGTAAACGACAATTTTCACACTCGCCCTTTATAGTATTCAGAAATGTACCTCGCAAACCGCTTGGAGCGCTGCTGTCGTGGCGTATAACAAACATCAGTGGAAGAGTCGTGACCGTCTATATTAGACTGTGGCTGCAATGTCTTCACTCCAAACTAATAGCCATCTTTTGTGCATTTGATTATATCCTCCTCACTAAGGAGTCCTTCCTCATCTGCAGCGGCCTACAAGCCCTCGACCAACGATACCCTCACCATCCTTAGGTACTGGTCATCCAGTAGTCAATTTACACCCTTTGAGCAACGTGAACGGTCGGTAGTCTTTCTGTGGACCGAATGATACGTTGCAATAGCAGGAAATGAACTCGCCGACAGGTTAGCTGAAGAGACTCCCAGTTAACCAACTCTGGATATCGGCATTGCGGCAACTGACCTCCAGTTGGTATTACGTGTTGTGGAGTACCGAATGGCGTACAATCATTATAACTAATAAATTAAGACCAGTAAACGAGACAACAAACGTTTGGAGGTCCTCCATGTGGGCCTCTCACAGAGACCTGGTCATCCTTTACAATATTGTTGCATTACTGGCATGTTCATCTTTAATATGGCATTATTTACGTATTTTCAGTAGTGACCAGTTTTTTTAACGCACGTTCTGTGGTTTGAAAGAGAGACCGATGACCAATGGAATATGTACGTAGAACCACAAACCAACCAACAATCAATCAAGTACATTCGGTTATTGTTTGCTGAAGGTCAGTCCAGGCAAACGTGTGCTCCTTGCAAAAGCAAGTAGTAAATGGTAGACTTGTCAAGCTGTATTAGATTCTGGATCACATTATGCTTCATATCAGGAGCATGTAGGCAGCGCCTTAGACTTTAACAGCAGCACAGCAGAGTACCGATTCAACGAATAGGTGCAATCCACGCAGAATCAAAACACCACATCTCTGTGCAAGTGAGCTCTTGTGCGAGGAAAATTTGTTGTCTTTTGATTGTTTGGTTTTGCCAGAGATAACTGACAACCTTCTGGAACAAATAATTGATCCTGGTACGTGGATCACCCTAAATGTACAATTTGCTGATCCAGAGTTTTGATCATGTGGAAGGATTGATTTATTGCTAAGAGCATAATTGTGTCTATACATTCATAAGACATCTCTAAATGGTATGATCATGCTGTTCTTCTAGAGTTGGAATCAAGTTGGGTGGTATTGGGATAATATCCAATTGTAGAGCACACATGAGCACCACAGCTGCTGGTCATTTGATTCTTTGCAAAAACAGTGACGTCAAACGCCCATTAAGAACTTTTGGGAGATAGAAGAATTAAATTGTGTTGTAAAGACGAAAGAAGAGGAACAATGCAAGCCGCGCATAGTGGAACAAACAACGGAAGTTTTAACAGGCAGAGTCATTGTCTTGTTTCATGAAGAGTCAAGTCAATTAGGCTATTATTCCCCCACTGCAGCAAGGTGATTTTCTCAAATTGTGCAGACACTTTCGGGACAACAGATGCTTAAGCAAAGCTACACCTAATTCTTGAGGGAGTGTGAAGGCTTAGAACATGGACCCAGTAGAATAGCCTGTTGCGATTTCATATTACATGACAGATCATGCTGTCCTGATGGAAGCAAGCTCGACTATGACACCGGAAGTGTTTGGCTATTCGACCAAAATGAGCACTAGTTTGTCATTTAAGAGTCTGTTAATGGTCGGCCAACCATTGGATTTCTGTTCCATTACTTTCACAGCTGACGTAGAAAATATGTATTGGCAAGTTCTCATAGAGGATGAAGAACGTGGCTGTCAACGAATATTGTGGCGGAGTGATAGTTCTGCACGTTTCCAACAATTTCAATTGACGACAATCGCCTACAGAATAGCTTATGTACCTTTTCTTGTGGTACTATCTTACGCAATTAGTTCACAAAGAAAGTCAATGTAGCGAAGCTACAAACATCCTTATTGATGAGTTGTGTGTGGGTGATTCTGTGATACAGGAGAGATGAAACCAAGGTCTAGTAAGATCTCACGAAACTATTGGTTAAAAGGTGGATTCTAACTGTGAAAATGGTAGAACAACAGTGCCCACTTACTCGAAAATATCCCCTTGCAGATACGAGAAACACAACTATCCATACGGATTGATCATGAGGACGCTGTTAAAACTTTGCTTTACTCTGGCATCCAGCTGCTGATCAATTTCAAACTGTAAGCAATGTTCAGCATGTACACATGTCTAACGCATCACAAAACACATTGTATGTCTGTCACTTCATCCACTTTTTATCCTCTGGAATTAGTCTCACTGTGATCACCTTCAAGATCTTCTTGCATCGGCTGTGGCAGCATCAGTCGAGATGGGATGAGCCTTTGAATTACATGTGGCAGGCGCTATGCAGCGAGATTCACATGATAGACAGCATTCATGTTGATCGTAGAATACTTACAGTTAAACCACCAGTTAGCATTCAGTTGCACAGATTCGCTGATGCTTCCAAAATGGTCTATGGATGTTGTATGTTGTATATATGTACGATCAACGAATCAGCGCAGAGTCATATGTGTCAAACTATCGAGTTCCAAAATAGGAAGGTCTCCACTCGAAAGACTGTTGGTACCTCATTTGGAACTCTGTAAACTTTCTTCCTTTCACGACTACTGTAGCTTGTTGTTTGATCACTGGATGTAGATTTCGAACGCATCTACCTGTGGACTGATTTAACTGTCGTGCCGTCTCTAATGACTACGTTATGGGCGGGACGTTTCTTCATTCATCGTGCTGGCATCGGTTGCTGCTTCACCCATCTAGTGAAACACACTCATAGGGAACTGTGTTTCTGAGATACAGTATGGAACCATGTAGGCCTATCTACAAGAAAATGCCAACTAGTGATCTACCAGGGGCAGCACCACCATCATGTTTGCAAACTCTTATCTCCAAATCTTATCGACTTAATTTTAATGTTGCTTCACCGATAACTTGAGTGTTGATTGCATCTAAACAAAGAGAAAATAAGATATTGTGATTTAAATTTTAATCTCCAACAAGCGCGTCTGTCTGTTCGTCTGTTTCAACACGCTAATCTTCGAAATTATAACATACTAAAATTCACAGAATCACTCGGGCACAACTCATGCACACTTGACTGCCGTCTCTGGCTGCTACGGCCCGACTGTTGGTCCATAGCGGCGAGATATACTGTTTCTCTGATGAAGACTATTTAAGCTGTATGAATGTAACTGCCTTTCCTACATGTTTGTCTGCGGCTCATCGCTCGTCTTCACAGTGAGTTACTACATAACCTCATACTACTGATACGCCAACCTGGACTTTCCAGCGTTGAATATTATGCGAGGTCACTGTTACAAAATAGGATTGGAAAGAGACGTTTTTATTTACGGATTTGAAATATTGAAACATTCCGACCGTTTCAGGACATTGAAATAAATTCAGTGGCGAAGTTGAAAATTTGTATTGGATCGGGCACGCTTCCCTGTCTCTCCAAATTCTCAGCTTACAGCACACTACGATGATAGTGCCCTGTTAGTTCCTCTTGCTCCCCCACAAGGGACTGAGTGTTCGCATTGAAACTCACAGTTGCCTGTTGGGGGCACATATACAGTGGCAGCATATGTGTGCCAAAGTCGCAGTCGAATTCACATCTCCTACTTACTGGCAGAGTCGGAGTGTGAACTCACATCTCCCTGCTTATTGGGCAGTCACTTTATCCACTTTTTTTCCTTCTCCTTTTGTATTCGGGTAGTTCTGCCCTTTTCAGACGTGGAATCGAGTTTGTTCTATGTCGATAGTTGAGTTCTTGGCTCAGTTTTGTATTACGCGCTGAGCTACCGCGCCAGCATCCACTTGGCCACCCTGGCGAAATAGATAAAACTACTGTTCGCACGACGTAAGCACCTCTCCCTCATCAGTACAAACTTCACTTCTAATTAGATGTTCCCCTTTATCATTTTAGTTCAGTGCTCTGCCTTATATTCTTTATTTCAGATAATATTGAGATTAGGTCTCAGGAAAATGTATTAATCCTATTACGTAACTTCTTTTTTGGCGAAGGTCTATTACTTATACCACCATATAAATGTTGTACAGCGGTAAATGACGTTCACGGTGTGTCTAAAAACTTGTCGTAACTGAACGGCAGCTCGGCACATGTGTGCGTGCATGTGCATGGGTCTTCAGAGACTTTAGAAGAGTGGCAGCGCGTCTTATGTTTTCAATGGTTCAGTGAACCCCCGGAAAAAAGTTAGTCTTGAAAAAACAGTAAATAAATAAATCGAATAAAAAGTATTTTTAAACTACCATTCTTCGTTTCGTACTTCTATCAGATCATTTTATACGCGCATTCAAAGTATTCTTATCGATGGGAAACGTTTTACATCGCGGAGATACCATGTATAAGAGTCGTAGCGCGGCCGCGCGGCAGTGCCAGTGTCCACAACGTTGCATGCGCATGCTCGCCGGAGGTTAAAATTCTTTACACAACCCCCCCCCCCCCCCCGCCGGCCGCGGTGGCCGAGGAGACTGAGGCGCTTCAGTCACGGTCTGCACGGCCACTACGGTCGGGGGTTCGAATCCCCCCTCGGGCATGGATATTTGTGCCGTCTTTAGTATAAGGTAGTTAATAAGTAGTTTGTGAGTTTAGGGACTGATGACCCCGTAGTTAAGTCCCATAAGCTTAACAAACATTTGAACAGAACCCCCTTGAGGCAGCATGTGCCAGGCAGCATATGGGCTCTCCTGCGGCAGGGAGGGGCGAGGGGAACGCCGCTTTTAACATTGGCGTGGTGGAGACGCCAGCTCCTGGCTGGGTGCTGAAGCTCTGGCGGTTATGCACGAATGGTCCCGTAGCAAATACAATGGAGCTAATGCGCACTTCGCCTTGCGCATCGGCTAATCCTCCAAGTCCAATAAGGTAACATCCGTCCTTCATATTTATTCTTGGCGCTTTGAATATTTATCAAAAACACGCCATATTTGATAAAATATCTTATAACTATAAATTAAAGGCGTATCAACTGTAAAAACCTTTTAACACAATTTTCTTTGCATGATCTCTGCACTTAGTGTTGATTCTCCTAATATCATGTACGTTCATTAAGCAACAATACTAAAATAGACCAGAAGAAGGGCACTCAGGCGCCCGAAACCGGTCGTCAAAAATAAATAATCACAAGCAACTGGATGCTGAATTTTATTAATTTATAACCTGAACAGTTACTGAAATGGATAAATTACTATAATTTTCTTCCTTCGGAACATCCAGAACCATCAATCTACATTTTAAATACTGGGATCCGGAACTGTTGTTAATTTTTAACTTTTTATTTTATGCACTACCCGAGTTTCGAGATCTGTATCTCATTATCAGGTGCATCTGCAAATTACAATCAAATAAAATAGTGACGTCTATCATGTAATAAAATGGCTACGCTATATCTAATATGCAGGGTGTCCCAGCTATCTTGTCCACCCAAAATATCTCTAGAACAATAACAGCTATTGGAAAACGACTTTCACCGGTATCAATGTACGGCTGGGGCCCATCAATGTACATATTTGGAAACATTCTAAAACGAAAGCAAATGTGTCTTTTTAACACAAACGTATGTTTTTTTTTAATGGACACCATATATTTTTTCTTCAGCAATCCATAGATTGACAAATCACATAAACGACGGCGTTGATTGCATCGCAATATTCCAATTACATCCCGAGATATTGCGACGAGAAGTTGACGCTTGAAAAACCCGAAATCGCTGCTAGCGCCCGTCCTGAGGCTCAGGCGTGAACCCCATGCTACCCGTAATCGCGATGTGATTGACATGCGTAATCGCACTTCCATACTTATCAAGAGGTCCGAAACGAATAATACGGTCTGCTGCCATCAACTCTCATAAGCACACAATGGTTTCCCTCTTGCACGTTTTATGTGTCTACGTACACAATATGAACCAGTACCGATCGGTATACACCAGTCAGGTTGTCTTATTTATCCTGCACACGCAAAATAAGGTTTATCGAATGCGTTAAATAACCCATTGTGCCTTTCGCGCACTCGTTCATCCAGTTCCTAGCTCTACCGAAACACGTGTCCAACGTAGTTCCCACTACAGCCACAGTTACCACTTCGCCTTGTTTGTGATTTGCGACCCATGCAAACTCCTGTACTCCACCACCCTCCGAGCATCCAATTTGTTGTTGCTTTGGCGTGCAGTACACCGCTTGCCAGTGTAGTCGTGCATCAGAGTAATCTAGTGACGGCACGGAGGTAGTACACATCGCGAATAAACGTTGTGTTGTGGAACATATACTGTATTATGTACACACATGAAGATATGGTAGAAATGCTGCTGATCTATGGAGAATGTACGTTGACGGGAAATACGTTATCAGATCGCTTGTTTGTTTATAGTACTGTTAGAGAACATTATGATTATTACGTTAATATGTCTGCTTTATACCCTACTCTACATACCTGTACTGTACCCTGTTGTGGGCGGTCGAAATTCTGTTCAGGCAGAACGACTGTACAGAAGACGATTCCCTGACAAGCCATCGCCTTCGCGCCGGATGTCTGGTCGTCTCACATTTCGTCTACGTGAAACGAGAAGCTTAAATCCAAGACCTAGACATCGTCCTAGAACACGCACAGATGAACGTGCTGAAGTTGCTGTGCTCGCTTCCGTAGCTCTGAATCCTCACATCCGCATACGTCAAATTGAACGTGAAGTTGGTGTGTCGAAATCAAGTGCACAGCGTATTCTTCAACGTCATAAATTTCATCCTTACCATGTCCATTTACACCAGGATCTTCATGGAAATGACTTCAGCAACAGGGTAACATTTTGTCGATGGGCTCAGCAAAAACTTCTGACTAATCCAAATTTTTTCACAGATGTTCTCTTTACCTGCGAGGCATCATCCTCCAACAAAGGAATTGTCAATATGAGGAATATACATTATTTGTCCGCAGACAATCGAAAATGGCTCCGTCAGGTAGAGCAAAAACGTCCGTGGAAAGTGAATGTTTGGTGTGGGATTATTGGAGATACCATTATCGGACCTTTCTTTGTAAATGGCGTCCAAAATGGCAGACAGGACTCCAGATTTATACGACACAATCTTCCTGTTCTCTTGGACACGATACCTCTGAACAGGAGAATGGTCATGTGGTATCAGCATGACGGATGCCCTGCACATAACGACTTAAGAGCACGACGACTTCTGAACCGTAAGTTCCCTGGTAGGTGGATTGGACGTGGTGGCCCAGTTAGGTGGCCTGCCAGATCTCCGGACCTTTTTTTCTTTGGGGAGCAGTGAAGGATGCTATTTACCAACATGAACCAACAACACCAGAGGGCATGAAGCAACGCATTATTGATGCTTGTACAGCCATCAAAGAGGAAACAGTAGCATGAAGTAGGAAATCCTTCATCCGCAGAGTGACCCTATGTATGCAAACCAATGGTTATCACTTTGAGCATGATATGTGAACGCTATCTTTAGTATGTAGTGCTGGTATCACAGTGCAAGTTTCTACAAAGGGCCATTTTACCCAGTGATGTTCAGAAACATTTGTTTGAACCAATTTGTCATGTAACGCATTAGATAAACATAACGTGGATAATAATGTGATAATAAAACTAATTGCTTAAACATGTTTACATTAATCTTCTATGTCTTACCTGAAATTCCCAAAACCTAAACAACGGCAAAACCTTTAGTCCACTTGACGGTTTCACTAAAACCATCAACATGAATTTTACTATTATGAGTTAATGATTCACTGTCATTTGCACTAGATCTACAGTAAAGTTTTAACGTTGAACGGCATTACCTTTTTAGTAACGGATTAACGATAAGCGAAGTTAACTTTGTGACTAACGTTGCGGTACACAGATATGTTTCAGAACCGCATCACCCCTAGCCTATGGGATAAATACCTGCTGGAATGTACGACTTTAATGCAGGATGGCAGCAGACCGTATTATTCGTTTCAGACCTCTTGGTAAGTATGGAAGTGCGATTACGCATGTCAATCACATCGCGATTACGGGCAGCATGGGGTTCACGCCTGAGCCTCAGGACGGGCGCTAGCAGCGATTTCGGGTTTTTCAAGCGTCAACTTCTCGTCGCAATATCTCGGGATGCAACTGGAATATTGCGATGCAATCAACGCCATTGTTTATGTGATTTGTCATGCTATGGATTGCTGAAGAAAAATATAGGGTGTCCATTTAAAAAAAAAAAAAAACATAAGTTTGTGTTAAAAAACACGTTTGCTTTCGTTTTAGAATGTTTCCAAATATGTACATTCATGGGCCCCAGCCGTACATTGATGCCGGTGAAAGTCGTTTTCCCATGGTTGTTATTGTTCCACAAATATTTTGGGGGGACAAGATAGCTGGGACACCATGTATAAAGCAGTATGTCCGTATGTGTCCGTGTGTGTACGTGTTGCATACAAATCTACAGTTTTGATCCAATCTTTCTCAAATTTTATACAAGTAAGCTTCAGTCCATGAGAACGGTCGTCGTAGGTGTAAGAATCACGATCGATACATAGTTGACGAGATATTACGTCATAAACAATGAGATGCGGGAAAAACTGCTGCATTTTGCGACAATGCTGCTCATTTTCTCCTAAACCATTAGACCGATTTCAACCAAATTTGGTACACATATTCCTTACCGTGAGGTAACAATTGCTGCATGTTTAAGAATCACATACGGTACATGGTTCAAAAGATAACCAATAGAAATCGCAAAAAAATGCCATACAATGCATGAGAATGAGAATAGCAGTACTTAGCGACTTGTAACAAACTTTAAACATAATTTCAAACCTTTATTAAACTTTTTCTCGCTGGCAACCATAGTAAAATGATGAAAGGAAAAAAGTTTCTCGCTTGGTACTTTTTCGCTGTTTATGGAGTAAAACTATGGCTCTCGGTATGACGTTACAATTTATAATTTGAACACTACAAATTGTGGCGACAGGAAATTTTACAGACAGTATACATACGTATAGTTGAATGTAGCTTCTAAATTGTATCACATTCCGACACGTAGTTCATGATATATGAGCAAATAAACAGTAACGTTCCGCTGTTCATGGACTAAAACTACGGATTTCGGTATGACGTTACAATTTATCATTTCTACACCACAAATTGTAGCCGCAGTAAATTTTACAGACAGTAAATACGCATATAGTTGAGTGTACACTCTAAATTGTATCACAGTATGACACTTAGTTCATGAGATATGAGCACATCAACAGTAACGTTAATGGAAAACCTCCTCTTCCCGCACCAATTTTTAATTGTCACATATCTGTGGACGTGTCAGAAAACGTGTCGCGATTTTGAGGCTATTTGAAATTTATACTCTTCGTTGTAAAAAATATTTAACTGTTCGAAGAGGTGTGGGACAGAGCAGCCTTTGTGCATGCGTAAAGTTAGGAGGGGGTGCTGCTTTAGTGTCTCGAGACACGAAGGAAGCTTGTCTCTTCATCATAACAGATTCATTTGTTACAGTCGCTGAACAGTGTAATCAGTTACTGTGTTTTAGTGTTCATGTGCATATTTGTATGTTCTTGGCGTTTATTATTAAAGAAAAACAAACAACGTTCAGTATCTTTTATAAACAAATCACTCGGCTTAACGCTTGGAACCAAAGTGTGAAGTACAGAAGCTTTTTAGGCCGAAGCCTCGGCTCGAGTTGAAGCAAGCGCAAACACGCCGAGGTAAGACATTCTGCAAATCTTGTAACGCAAATATATCTAAGAGGGAAGGGGGGGGGGAGGGAACCAAGGGCGCTTTCCTCCAGCTGCACTGGCAGAGGTGCGCCAAATTGTCTCTTTGCTTTGGAGGGAGGGAGGGAGGCAGCGCCACTATCAAGACCCGGCACTCAAAGAAGTGAACTCCAGTCATCTGAATCACCAGCCGCCCGTGCTTTAGGAGAAACGATGCACAACATGCACTGCATGTGACTGTCACTGCATGCAGACTGCAATCATTTGAACATAGACACTGTGAGAGGAAGTGTCACAGTGCAATGGAGTAACGTGTAAACTTCAAGTTCTGCTACAAGTTGGGGAAGACTGTTATGGAGACACATGGTGCAGGTGTACAGAGAGAAGCAGTGAGCAGAAAAGATGTTTACGGTTAAACGCTTCTGTGAATGGAAGGAAACAACTGAGGATGAGCCACGTTCAGGTCGGCTATCAAAAAGCAGAATTCCAGAAATGATCGAGAAAGTGAGACAAATGCTGGCACAAGATGGGCGACCAACTCTCAGATTGATTGTCGAGGAATTGGGCATTAGCAAGGACACGGTACACACCATCGTCCACGATGATTTGCGCTTCACAAGCTCACAGACGAGCAGAAAGTAAAACGGATGGAAACTTCAGGTTATTTCATTTTCATGTTTGCTTCTGAACACCATCGTCATGGGAGGTGGCCTGGTGCTACCAGTTTGATCGAGAATCAAATGGTAATCGATGTCATGGTGTTCACGGCCTTCACCACGACAAAAAAGAAAATACAAATAAAAAAGGTGTGCAAAAATTCTTGGTGTCTGTTTTCGCCTTCTTCGCCAAAAATGGTATTATCCACAAGGAATTGTTTCCTGCAGGACAAATGGTCAATGCTACATTTTTCCAATCTTCGTATCCGGCGGGTTCAGCCAGAATTGCATAGGACAGAAAAATGAATGCTGCTCCAGACCATGTCTCTGCACACTGCGCCATCAGTTTGCGCCAATTCCTGCTAACTTCTTAAACGCCCTCCGTACTCCCTTGATCTGGCGCCGCAGTGGAGTGACCGAGCGTTCCAAGGCGCCTTGCCGCGGAGCGCGGCGCTGTTCGCTGTCGGAAATTCGAGTGCTCCATCGGACATGGATGTATTTGTTGTCCTTAGAATAAGTTAGTTTAAGTAGTTTGTATGTCTGCTGACCAGAGTAGTTAAGTCTGGAAGATTTACAAACATTTGAACATTTTTGAACTTGATCTAGAACCTGCAGACTTCTTCCTGTTTCCCCGCGTGAGTGGCGATGAAACGTGAACGTTTTGCGGACGTGAATGCCAACAAAATTGGCGTGTCAGCCGTTCGATTCCACGAGAGATCTTTGCTCGTAGTTACCAGAAGCTGAACGTACGTTGTCAAAAGTGTGTTGTAGTGGGTGGCAATAAAGAACATTTTTATCTTTTGTTTTGTTTGTTGTGGCCTCTGCACACGTAGGCCTATGGTGTGCGTCCCGTTATAACCACGACGCCATTTAGCCCACAGAAACTGGGCGGAGGAACATCAGGCTTGGAGTCGTAAGAATGGCGCGGGGTTCTGTTCACAGATGAGTCAAAATATCGTGATCAGTGAGACAATCGTCGTCCCCTCAGGTAGAGAGAACGTGGAACTCGGAACAATCCTTCTTCTGTCCAGAAACATCACCATATCTTTTTAATAGACGGATGGTGTAGGCAGGAGTCAGTATTGGATAACGCACAAACTTTATGTCGTTTAGAATGGCGCTTTGATTATTCAGCGGTATAGAGACAAGATCATACGACCTTTTGTTGTGCCCTACGCTGGTGCCATACGAAATGTATTCCTTCTAGTGGTCGATAACGCTCGTCCCACAGAGCTGCCCTAGTGGACAACATGCTTGAACCAGAGGGAACTGAACGAATAGATTGACCAGCACTGAGCATGTCTGAGATGCACTGGGATGCATCTTCCACAACGGTTGTAGAGCTGGATGTTGCACTCATGGAAGAATGGCCAAATATCCCTCAAGAGGTGAATCATAGCCTCATACTGTCCATCCCACGCAGGTGTGCAACTGTACTAGCCGTCCGAGGTGATCACGAACTATATTAGAGGGTAATGAGAATGAGTTTGCCACTATTAAGGTAGCCCCATCGTGATTCGCTCTACGTGAACGCCATGTAAACCTTAAGAGCTGATATAGCAAAATATCGTGCTGCATCACACTCAAATTACAATTGTAACCAATACCTGAATAAAATACGTTACCATTTGTGTATAGTGTATGATATTTCACCTGATCAACTAATTATTTTGAGCAGTGTAGCAATGTTGTGAGACACCTTAGATCAATTTTGTATTGTTGCCTTATGAAAGAACACATTAGTTATTGTATGAGTTTGACTGCAAATACTGTTCACCGCTTGGGCTAAGGCACCAAATCACAGATATTTCCAATCATCAGTGGTGTGGCCTCATCACCTTTTTGTTGTTTACTCGTCCCGGCCTGGTTGCCAATAAAGGTATTGGTGCAGGATCCTTTGACATCTAAAACATTGATATAGTTAGTATTAGAAGATATTTATTGACTGAAAAGTATAATACTGAACTTTAGAACATGTGTCTGTTTCTTCTCTCTTCTTGCTTCTTGCGGCGGCGTCCGTATTATATTGGCTGCGCTGAGACCTGATGACTGATAAGTTCGTAGCGGCGTTCTAACTTAGTAATGTCCTATTCCTGACTTCGCAGCTGACTAGTAACTGTCCGAGTTCTCATTAGTAACTGCCTTATTCCTGAATTGTAACTGACGGCCGTCCAGACGTATGTCGGCGTAGATATAGTCGCTTGTAGAGGGCGCGCATCTTCGGTTACTCCCTCCAGGATGCACGGCGCCTGCTTGCTATTGGCTGTCGGTCGATCGCTGCCTTCTCCACGATCGTTCTCTTACGTCTTGCGTGTGGCGCTGACTTTACACCACAACAATCAGCAGTCCAGTATCGGTGTTGAAGGGCCCAGACGAGTGAAAAGCGTTGTGTTGTGCAATCAGCAAGGGTGTATGAGTGGATCTTCGGCTCCGTAAGGCTGCATCATGATGTTTTCATTGAATGGTTCGCATGGTGATACATGTTGATGGCCCAGTAATTTGCGGGAGGAATGCACTGTTGTCACATTGAAAGATCAGTCTTTGTTGGTCCTGTTCTTGCAGGACCTTTCCTCGGCCACAGCGATGTCGGAGATATGATGTTTTACCGGATTCCCGCCGGAGGTTCGCGTCCGCCTTCGAGGTGTGTGTATTGCTTCTCGAATAAGTTTAAATTAGAGTGCAATCTTCGGGACCGATGACCCTAGCAGTGGGGTCAGTTAGTTACGTTAACTTTGAAGTACTGTGCTCTTCTACTTGCTTTCCAATTACACTTTTGTTACAAAATTTAGTGTTGCTCACAGGGTGGATTTTCTGGTGAGCTTTGTTTTCTCACCAATTTACTGGGACTCTTTGCTTTGTTCTAGGTGATCAGAGACAGCAGTAAATGGTGAATCGAGGTTCTGGTTTAATTACAAGTTTTGGATACATAAAAATCTTCAGAAATTATATAGTTTGTGTGTACTTCAGAAGGATTGGAAATAACACGTGCTGGTATTGTTTTCTGAGAGCATGAAACTGTTACACTGAAGAGCCAAAGAAACTGGTACAGACATGCGAATGCAAACACAGAGATAAACACTAAGAGGACGGTGCTAGGGAGGGTAACGACTGTATAAGGCAACAGGTGTCAGGAGCAGGCGTCAGATCGGTTACTGCTGCTATCAGGTTATCCAAGATGAGTTTGAACGTGGTGTTATAGTCGGCGCAAAAGAGATGGGACACAATAAAAAATGTTCAAATGTTTGTAAATCTATCGGACCAAACTGCGTGATCATCAGTCCGTAGCTTACAAACTACTTAAACCAAAGTAAACTAACCTAAGGACAGACACACACACCCATGCCCCAGGGAGGACTCGAACCTCCACGGCGAGCAACCGCGCGCTCCGCAGCGAGACGCTTTAGACCGCTCGGCTACTCCACCGCGGCGGACACAGAATATCCGAGGTAGCGATGAGGTGGAAATTTTTCACAAGTGAAACGTGAATATCGGGAATCCGGTCATCTGTGTTTGTGACTGCAACTCTTCTCATTGTTAACGGCGGTATCGTCACATTGTCAACGACGAATAACTTCCCAGAAAATTCTGTATTACGTGTATCCGGCGGAACAACTTCTTCAATTTGCAGCTCAGATCTTCCACAGTCAATGATAGCTTGGGATGCCTGAAGGAAGTCCCATCCGAGGATGACATTGTGACTAGATTCTGTTAACACGACAAATTCAAACGGCTGGGTCCTGTGGTTGATGGTTATTCTTGCGACACAAGTTCCTGCTGGATGAACGTACTTTCCATTCGCGACCTTCAGCACAGTTGCCCCCGTATGACAAAGCATTGTCTTCTTTAGTATGCGGCGGTAATTATCCTACAGTACAGAAAAAGACGCTCCTGAATCAACAAGTGCCCGGACAGGTTGGCCGTCGATTATGACGTCGATGAGATTTCCCGACATCTTAGCGACTGTCGTCCATGGAGGATTTTCATCTGCTGCGGCCTCACCTCCGTAGATGGTAGCCTCGCTTAGTTTTCCTGGGCGCGGCGGCTAGAGGAGCGGCTGGTACGTCTGTGCGGCGACGGTGAACGGCTGCGGCGCGTCGGGGAGCGACCTTGTCTAGGGTACTGCGATGTGCTTCTTCCCATAGGTCGACTGAACTCATCGGCAGTTGATTGCCTGGGATAGAACTGCCCTGATGTCAGACGTCTTGTGGCAAAATAATCGTCGAATACTCGCCTTCTCTCTCTGCAGTAGCGTACGACATGTCTAGGGCGCCCACAGTGGAAACACAGTGGTGTGTTGTCTTTTGTCCTCCAGACGTCTGTTCTTTTGCGGGACGTGATTGTTGCTGGGGGAGTTGGTTGTGGCCGCGTCGACCGGTTCACAGGCTGCCGTTTGACGGCTGCAGCCTTTATTATAGCAGAGCGACGCCATTCTTCATGTCGGGTGCAGACAGGAGCTAATATCTGAAATACCTCTTCCTCAGCGCCGTCGGCTCCCTCGTGACTTACATGGCCATAATCTAATGTTCGCTCGGTCTAATAGTCCCACCTGCCATGCACTGTTGTAATTCTTCTCTCACGATTTGTCGTATGAGAGAAGCGAAGTCATGCTGGTCTTCCACAACGGCCATAGGGACTACATTAGGGAGTCGGTCATACTTCTTGCGTCCAACTCTCCTTTGTTGCATCTCTTCAATACGCTGGCACCGCTTGATGAACTCTTCTGTCGTAGCAACGTCTTTTATCAGAAGGGCTTGGTACATGTCTTCTGCTATACCCTTCATCAGGTGCGTGATTTTGTCGGCCTCAGCCATGTTCGGATTGACAGTGTTACGCAGGGCCAAAACATTCTGTATGTAAGACTGTGTCGGCTCACCATGTCGTTGGGCCCGGTTCTTCAGTTGTTCTTCAGCCGAGCGGATTTGTCGCTTCTTCTTTAAGAAGACGTTTGGAGACCGACAGCGACAAATCCGCTCGGCTGGAACGTTTCTCAGTCATTCAGTTTGTCTTCCTTGTTCTCAAACCATTGTTGGGCTGTTCTGTCCAAGTAGAAATAAACGTTGGCCAAGCACATTATATGATCCCACCTGTTGTACTTGGCCTCACCGTCGAATCCTTTTAGCCATTTATTGGGATCCTGTCCAGCGTCTCCAGAGAACACCGACAGGTGTCTGATGTGCAGCTGGCCTACCGTTGATTTCGTGTCCATGGTTCTTCTGATGATACGGACTTCCGGAAAGATGTCTATCCATTGCTGCGCATTGACGACACCTTAGACTGCTTGAAAGGAGCTACATACTTCTCAACTATGGACATGCAGACAGGTTACTGGCAAATCGAGGTTCACGAAGCTGACAGGGAGAAGACGGATTTTATTACACCTGACAGCCTCTATGAATTTAAAGTAATGCAATTTGGATTATGTAATGCTCCAGCCACATTCGAACCCATGATGGACAACTTGCTTCGACACCTTAAGTGGACGACGTGTCTCTGCTATTTAGATGACATTGTCGTTTTTTCGAAAACATTTGAAGAACATCTGAGTCGCCGTCAACTGTGTTGAAGTGTGTTCGGACTGCAGGTCTCCGCCTCAATCCAAAGAAGTGCCTCTTCGTCGCCAAAGAGATAAAAATCCTGGGGCACCTAGTCAACAGAGATTGTGTCCGTCCTGTTCCAGATAAAGTAAGGGCAGTCACAGAATTTCCAACTCAGCACATTCGTGATGTGAGAAGTTTTCTCGGGCTGTGCTCAAACTACCGACGTTTCATAAAAGCATTTTGTAACAAGGCACGTCCATTACAAGAATTCTGCAGGGAGACGCCAAGTTTTACTAGGATGAGACAAAAGAAAGAGCTTTCCGGGCACTCAAGGAGGCTCTAACTTCCGCACCAGTGCTAGCATTGTACGACGAGAATGCAGAAACAGAACTTCACACAGACGCCAGTGGTTATGGAATTCGTGCAGTGCTTGTACAAGTTCAGGAAGGTGCTGAAAAAGTGATAGCCTATGCGTCAAGAGTATTCTCAAAGTCCGAGATAAAGTACTCTACAACTGAAAAAGAATGTCTCGCAGTTATCTGGGCTATCAACAAGTTCCGGCCGTATTTATTCACCGTCGTGACAGACCACTATTCTTTGTGTTGGCTGACTAGCTTGAAGGATCCATCAGGTCGACTAGCAAGATGGGCACTAAGACTCCAAGAGTACGATGTCACAGTGGTATTCAAGAACGGGCGCAAACACAAGGATGTCGACTGCCTTTCGAGGAATCCATTAGTGGAACACAACAGCATTAATGGAATTTCAGCCCTCAGTGAATTAGATAACGTTACAGCTGAACAGAGGGAAGATCCAGCACTATTAAAAACTATAGAGGCCTTGGAGAAAGGAGAACCAACCAATGGAGAGTTCCAACTTATAAACGGAACATTGTATAAGAGCAACTACGATCCACAAGGCCCCAAATGGTTACTGATCGTTACAGCTCATCTCCAGCCAGTTATTCTCAAATATTTCCACGATACTCCAGTATCCAGTCATCTGGGATTCGTGAAGACCCTAGACAGAATCAGACGCAGGTATTACTGGAAAGGTCTCTACCGATCTGTCAAGCACTATGTGAGTCACTGTAAAGAGTGCCAGCGACAGAAGCATGTGCCGCAATTACCTCCAGGGCATCTCGTACCGATTCCGCCGGCAGCAGCTACATTCCACCGAGTTGGGATCGATCTTTTAGGGAGGTTCCCGAAGTCGACAACCGGTAACCGTTGGATAACAGTCTGCACTGACTACCTCACATTCTACGCTGTCACCAAACCTGTGCTTACTGCAGAAGCTCCAGAGATCGCAAAATTCCTTGTAGAAGACATTATTTTGAAGCATGGAGCTCCACGTGTCATGATATCTGATCGTGGAAAAGTATTCCAGTCAAAACTCAAATGTTCAAATGTTTGTATAGTCTATGGGACTTAACTACGTGGTCATCAGTCCCTAAACTTACAAAATACTTATGAACTACTTACGAACTAGGACGGCACAAATATCCATGCCCGAGGGGGGATTCGAACCCCCGACCGTAGTGGCCGTGCAGACCGTGACTGGAACGCCTTAGTCTCCTCGGCCAACGCGGCCGGCAGTCAAAACTAGTATCAGAGGTAATGTCTCGGTGCGACATTGTCCACAGAATGACAATTGCATACCATCCTCAGACAAATGGTCTTACGGAACGTTTTAACAAGACGTTAGCCGACATGCTGTCGATGTACGTCGATGTTGAGCAGAAGGATTGGGATACCGTTCTGGCAGTCGTGACATTTGCTTACAATACCGCAAGACAAGACACCACAGGCTTCACTTCGTTTTTCCTGCTCCATGGCCGTGAATCTGAGACGACAATGGATACGCTGTTCACGTTCCAACCGGACACACTCAGGATGACTATGTTAAACAGCTCATCACCAGAGTCGAAGAAGCAAGACAGCTGGCTCGCATACGGACACTGGGCGCCCAAGAGAAGGACCGTCAGCGATATAACGACAAGCACCGACCTGTTGTGTACAGCCCAGGAGATCTGTTATGGATATTTACCCCTGTACGGAAGGTTGGACTGTCAGAAAAGTTATTAAAGCGATACTTGGTCCGTATCGTGTCATACACCGCCTGTCAGACATCACATCCGAAGTTGAGGATTATGAGCCGTCGTCGAAACGTCAAAAACGAAGAGACATTGTTTACGTCCTGCGCTTGAAGCCTTACTACGATCCTGAAGAGCAGGTAGACGACCGTGGCTTCTTGTTGAAGGACGGTAATGTTCCTGATGAAGCCACGACAGGAACGTCTGTTGTCGATAATCGTGGCGAAGGGAAGATCCAGGACATTGCAGCTGACTCCACAGGGATCCTAACAGCGGGTCGCTCTTTCTCCAGGAGAGGGAGGAATACCGCGAGAGACAACGAACATCGACTGGCGGCGTGGCGCAGGGGATAGCGTCACGGACTGCGGAGCAGAAGGTCGCCGGTTCAATCCTGCCCACCGGTAAAAATTTATTTCTTTGTAATTTACAATTCCAGAATGTTCTTCATCTTTCTTATGTTCAGTTGTAAATTCTACTTGTTTCTTATGTTAACTGTTCTTCTAATTTCTGGTAAATTCTATCTGTGTATAAATAGCAGAGCACCCTGGCTGAGAGGCAGTCAGTGCTTCGTGTATGTTGAGTTCGTAATAAACGTGCTTACAATACCGCAAGACAAGACACCACAGGCTTCACTTCGTTTTTCCTGCTCCATCACTATTGCTTTGAGTATAAGTGCTGTGTTCAGTTGCCTTCGAAGTCAAGCCTGCTCCCATTTCAACGCGACAATATTTCTGACTTAAAGACATCATATTAAGATCGAAGCATTGCTTCAGTACAGGATGGTTAGGACCAGTTGGCGACAGATGCTATAAACTGGTGAGAACCGCGACAGGTGGTACAATAGGTCGGGTTCACATGGGAAAGAGCACTGACAAATTCCCTCGAATTCTAGGGAAGTCCCCGAGCGATAGGTACTGGACGCCGATTGGCTGTAGCACTGGCGGTCACGCGCCAAAAACGCATTCATATTTTTGTTAATATTTAATAAGTACCATCTGTGTTTCTGGTAAAACATCCCTGCGGCCGGAAAAAGATGAAGAGAATCATTCAAAGTGAAACAACTGCAAGCCTTCCGCAAATTGCTTCGGGTTTCATGATTGGGCTGTCAACAAGAGTCAGCTTGTGAACTATTCAACGAAACCACATTCATATACTTTCAAAGCCGAAGGCCATGCATGTACACTTGCTGCCTTCACAACAAAAAGCTTTACACCTCACTTAGACCCGTCAACACCGATATCGGACTGTCGATGATTAGAAACAATTTGCCCGGTTTGACGAGTCTTGTTTCCAATAGTATTAAGCGTGTGAACATTTACAGGTAAGGAGGCAACCTCATGAATTCATGGCCCCTTCATGTCAGGAGGGCACTGTTCAAGCTGGTGGAGCCTCTGTAATGTTGTGGGGCGTATGCAGTTGGAGTGATATGAGACACCTGCTCCGTCTAGGTACGGTTCTGACAGGTGACATGTACGTACGCATCCTGGTGGATATCCTCCATCCATTCATGTCCATTGTGTATTCCGATGGACTCAGGGAATTCCAGCAGGACGATGCGACACCCCACACGTCCGGAATTATTACACAGTGTTCCAGGAACATTCTTCTGACTTGAAGCACTTATGGTGGCCACCAGACTACCAAAACAGAAACTTTATTGAACATATCTGGGACGCCTTGCAACGTGATGTTCAGATCTCCACCCCCTATATTCTTACGGAATAATGGACCGTTCTGAAAAATGGCCTATGTCAGTTGCGTGCAGCACTACTTCAGTCAGCAGTAGAGTTCATGCCATGACGTGTGCATTCCAACGGACCTGGGCAATTCCAGTAGGAACATGCGAAGCTCCATAAGTCCAGAATTGCTACAGAGTAACTCCAGGAACACTCTTCTGAGCTTAAACACATTCGCTGGTGACCAAACTACCCAGATATGAACATTATTGAGCATATCTGGAATCCCTTGTAACGTGCTGTTGAGACGGTACATAAACCCCCTCGTACTCTTATAGATTTATGGACAGCCCTTGTTTGATGCATGGTGTAATTCCCTCCAGCAGTACTTCAGACATTAGTCGAGCCCATGCCACGTCGTGTTACTGCACTTCTGCATGCTCGCAGGGGACCTATCCGATATTAGGCAGGTGTACCAGTTTCGTTGGCTGTTCAGTGTATTTACTTGGTAGGATTTATTGAAAGTAAATGTCAATGGATGAGGAATTGTTGGTAAAAGCCTTCAAGAGTTTCTAAAATAAATTACAATAGCCCGAATTGCAATGTTCAGTATAGCTGTATGGATAAAGGTGTCATGTTGTTAATTGGAAGATTAATTTTTGCCCTGCCTTTTTCGAGTTTGTAATAGGTTCTGGGACCAGCAATGACTTGTACATATTCTTGTCAAAAACATTTAAACATTTTTTTCGAATACGTCGCGATTTTCGAGCGTGCTGCTAGGCATGAACTCTGGTGAACAGCTTTAACACTTCGTTTTCTTTTTATGAAAAGATCGTGGAATAATAGAAACCTTCATTATTGATTCACATAAAAGTCAGTCTAGATTGCAAATTTTTATTTCTTTGGTAACAGGTTTCGGCCACTTAAATGGTCATCTTCCGACCACAACAACTGTAGTGTTGGCCACCAGCTATTCTTGTTTGGAGCTGCCTATAAGTTTGAATGTCGACTCAACCGGTTACCGAAGAACTAAAAATTTGCAATCTAGACTGACTTTTATATGAAGCTTCAGTAATGTCTAAATACATTACATATCTTTATATCTGGTGTTTAAGAGTTTATTTACAACAACATTGCTAATTTCCAGAGTGAGGTAGGAAGCCCATATCATGATGTTTTCGTTGAATGGTTGACACGCTGATGCTTGTTGATGGCCCAGCATTGAAAACCGACGTAATATGCGGGAAAGTTACACTTCTGTCACGTTGAATGATTCTTTTCAGCCTTCGTTGTTCCCGATGTTGCAGGATCTTTTCTTCGCTGAAGGGATGTCGGAGATTTTATGTTTTACCGGATTCCCGATATTCACGATGCGCTCTTGAAATGGTCGTAAAGGAAAATCCCTCCCTCAGCGCTATCTCGCAGATGATGTGTTCCATCTCTCGAACGCCGACTATCATCATCATCATCACCATTGGCGAGTATGATAGTCTTCCTTGTCCTATTGGTGGGTCATCAGATGGCTGATCAGTACAATCCACGCATTGCACGCTCTGCAGCAGTGATGACGGACTATGTTGAGGCACTGGCTGGTATTCTCAGAACCTCTCCTCGTTTTCTTCTCATGCGTCTTTCCTCAGCGTCTCTGGTCATTGAAGTGCGCTACACCATTATGAATGGTGTTTCTCATGTTGGACGGTCCAAGGTGTGTGTGCCAGTTTACTACACCGATGCTACATTTCTTCAAGGTGTCTAATTCAGTCTTTATATCTTTTCCTCTGACCTCCACGATGACGATTACCTTCACTTAATTCAGAATAAAGCATTTGTTTGGGAATAGATGGTCTGGCATATTGATCACATGTTCGATCAAGGGGAGCTGATGTTTAGCTAACATTGCCTTAATGCGTGTAGTGCCGGCAATCTCCAGAACGCTAATATTAGTGCATTTATTCGTGCTGAGGCATCTTTGATGTTTTTTCGGGGATTTTGAGATATCGCCTTTATATTGTCCATGACTCGCATGCATATAAGAGAGTCTGTATGACCACAGACTTGTATACCAGCAGTTTGTTGCGCAGCTGATGTCTTGTTTGTTGAATATTCTTGGTCTCAGTCTTCCGAATGCAGTCCCTGCACATTTCTCACGATATTTGATTTCTGCATCGATGTCGGCTTGAGATGGCTCTCAAGATATGCGAAACAATCGACAGTCTCGGGTGGTTGGCTGTTGATTGTTATTTTAGGGGCTTGTGCAGACGTTCCAGGAGCTTATTGGAATAAAATTTTGGTATTTTGAATGTTGACTCTGAGTCCTAATTTCTGATATGCACCAGTAAAAGCATTTAAAATGAGTTACAGATCTTCTTCTTATTGGGACGGTATAGTATTATCGTCTGCACATTGAAGCTCCAAAGCAGATGTTACCAATGTCTTGGTTCTAGCCTTGAGCCTTCTGAGGTTAAATAGCTTGCCATACATGCGGTATGTGATTTGTATTCCCGGAGGAGGGTGATCTTCAACTAGCTGTAATATTGTTGAAATGTATATTGCAAAAAGCGTTGGCGGTATGACACAGCCCTGTTTCACACCTGTTCCTACTTCAAACGGTTCTCCAGTAATTCTACTTGTGATCACTACGAACCTAATGTCATAATGAAGCAGTCTTAAGACCTTTACGAACTTTTCAGGGCAGCCATGGAGCAAAGGAATTTCCATAGAGTATTACGTTCAACAAAGTCCAGTTGGTTCACCAAGTCTATGAAAGCCATATAAAACCACGATCAATCTCTCTTAACTCGTGATGACCCATTGTAGCAGCAGCAGCAGCAGCAGTAACCGTCCTGTTACTGTTTACGTATCTCTGTCTTTGTATTCACTTGGCTATTCTTCGTCTTCGTCGCCACCAATAGAAGGGGAGTGAAAATCAGGCGTTGCCCACGCTCAAGATGAGATGTGGTTGCTGGATACAAACTCTTGTGTTCACCACTGACCAGTGACGGATTAAGAATTTTTTTCTGGGTGGGGCACAAGGCTAAGGAAGGCGAACATATCCGTAAAGGCTTTGTGAGACTAATTTAAAAACACATACTCACACATACATATATATACTAGAAATAAATTTTATTACAGTCATTATCACGTATAACCAATATAGGAAAAACACAAAATATGTTCCAAAGCCACAGTCGCTTCGTAGAAAAAACTTTTGAATATATTTCCCTCTAACTACCAATGCAGCATTAATTTCTGCGCACTATGTCGTCATTTACAAGTGCCTCTCTGAAACCAGAGAATCTGATGAGTGGAACACTACTTCTATCAAAAAGGCAATCAAACCTTGTGCCCTGGGTTTTTGTACAATTACCAGTAATTCATTTCGCTCTTTTACTATAATCCTGTGGTCATCATTGTACAAAACTGTTATTTTTCGACCATATTGTACAACTTTTTGAGTTTTAGAGTGGTCATTCCTATTCACCCTTATAGTGGAACTAGCTTAAGCCCGCGGCTCCGCTCGCTTGTTGGTTAATTATGATAGGTAAGCTATCTTTCAGTAGTGTGCTGTGAGATTGGTTTTGAAGGATGAAATGAAATACAATACCTCCTTTAGAAACGAACATTTTTAATCAACAATCAAATAAAAAAATAAAATTATTGGAAGTGTTTAATGATGCACTCGTTTCGAAGAATCCAATCACGAAATTCAACAATAATGATTGTCATAATATCACAGATCGATCACTTGATGTAATGTACGAAACGTCAAATCGATTTTTTAGAGAGATGTATTAAAAGAAATTTCTTTTTTACTGCTTTATTTATTTATTCTTATATTTCCTTATTCGTGTACTTAACCGAGAAAGAGATGAAGACATTGTAGCACGCATAGACCAAAGATATGGTCGGTGACATCACGTTTCGTTGTATGTAACCTCCTTGCTATATAGTCGCAAACGCCATCGCTGGCCTTCAGGCCGAATTTTTTTTAATAATTTGACGACTTGCAACCACCATATCTTCTGCTATGGTGTACAACGGGAGACTTCGGACAACAATTACACACAGACCATTCGTTTGCGTTCTGTAGTTTTCGCTGCACAGCGAAATATTAACACACACACACACGTAGAATTTTATATGCACCGATAACTTTCCATCCCAATATACTCCACCCTTTTATCATTATCAACCCTCAAGCAACAATGCAACCAATAAAACCATTTTCAAAGAGTAAATATAATTTTCAAAGAGTAATTATTGTTCCGCATTTTGCGTTATATTCTTCAAATTACTAAATATCTATCAGATCGCTATCAAACCGTGCCTAAAACCTTCCTCAGATATAAATTAGTAACTGTACAAATATTTAAGTCTCTGCGTCTTGTCGTTCGGACGTGATAAGCGTACACCGAACAAACATATATATATATATATATATATATATATATATATATATATATATATATATATACTTACAAACCACTTATCAACTACCTTATAATAAGGACGGCACAAATATCCATGCCCGAGGGGGGATTCGAACCCCCGACCGTAGTGGCCGTGAAGACCGTGACTGGTGTGCCTCAGTCCCCTCGGCCACCGCGGCCGGCTCAGACGTGATAAACGTACACCGAATAGACATTCACATTTATAGATATAGATTATTCCCAATATTTAAATTTGTAGATTGCAGAGGAACCGATGCCAATTTCGTATGGCTTCCTCTATGTAGAGATTCCCATAAACCCATCTGGCCAAGCTGAGAAACAGTTACAAATAGAATTACATTCAGAGCCTGAATGCCACGGTTTAAGCTGTGGGCACATTTGTTTCATCCTTTATCATCGTACAGGATGTAAAACTTGTCACGGGTGACGTTGCCAACACTGCTACGCTGCTTTCGGCTCACAGCTGCTCGCCCCATGGCAGCCGCTGCCAACAGCCAGAGCAAGAATCGTCAACCTACGCGCACAACTATTTCGTCGCGGCGACCGCATCTCAGACCGATGTTCCGTTCGCAAGGTTAATTACAGGAATTTTGCATTGTAAAACTCACACCTGCTGCCTGTAAGTTAATTATTCTTATGCGAGATTCTCTTTCTCCCTTCCTCCTCCTCCCACCTTCTCTCTCTCTCTTCCTTTGTGTCTGGGGAGCGGGGGGGGGGGGGGGGGCACGTGTCGCTCCCCTAAATCCGCCCTTTTCACGGACTCACTTGTGAGTCTGCTCTCTTCACTCTAAAACTTCTTAAAGCTGAATGGATGGATGAATAAAATGTTCAATTGTTTGTCTTATGGGACTTAAGTGCGGGGATCATCAGTCCCTAAACTTACAAACTACTTATGAACTAGTTTATACTAAAGATGGCACAAAAATCCGTGCTCGAGGGGGAATTCGAACCCCCGACTGTAGCAGTCGTCGGTGGCCGAGGGGACTGAGGCGCTCCAGTCACGGACTGCACGGTCACTTCGGTCGGGGTTTCGAATCCCCCCTCGGGCATGGATATTTCTGCCGTCCTTAGTGTTAGCTAGTTCGTAAGTAGTTTGTAAGATTAGGGACTGATGACCCCGTAGTTAAGTCCCTTAAGCTTAACAAACATTTGAACATTTTTGTAGCGGTCGTGCAGACCGTGACTGGCGCGTCGCAGACCGCTCGGCCACTGCGGCCGGCGATGGATGAATAAGTTTTTACAGACATACTAAACTCTGCCTTAATCATATATGTGGTGGACATTTCATAAAAAGAAATTATGCAGTTTTCTTGCTTCAGAAAAAGAGACCTCGAGAGCGATAATATTTTGGTGATGTTAATATATGTTCGAGGAGACACAGAGTAGCGTAAGCTTACACAGTATTTCCTTAATCTCATGAACTATACGCAATTATGAGCCAAAGAACAAAATTCCACATAAAATTTCTTTTGCTGTTACTCAAATTACACATATTATTACTAGAAGTAGCTTCAGTCGTATAAATTTGTTCATAATCATAACTGTTATAAAGCAGATGCTGTTTGACACTTCCATGTTTATCTGAGTATCAAAACTTGCGAACACCCATAATGTATTCTGCAGTGTCGCCGCTGCTGTTAGCTCTGGCAACTGGGCGTAAACACAGCTGCATTTGGTCATTAAGTGCAGCCCGCCGTTACGACGTTGTCCTTGGTAAGACTTAATGCCTGAAATTTGGCACTCTCGGCACACTTATGACACGGGACAGCTCTAATATTGTGTTCCCTAACGTTTTCCGAAATGGAAGTCCCACGTCTCTAGTTGCAACTTTTATTTCTCGTTGAAAGCTCTGTTAATCTCCGTCGTGCGTTCGTGATCACATCGGAAAGCTTTCCTGATGAATCGCCTTGGTGGAAATGACAGCTCTGCTTACGTCCGGCGGTTGAAATGGGTTCCGAGTTAGCTGTGCCCACTCAAAAACTTGAGAGTGGGGAAAATACCCACTCTCAATTGCGCTTTAATTCAGCGCAAAGTTCCTAGTGATTGGAAAAAAGCGCAGCTGACTTCCGTTTATAAGAAAAGAAAGAGAACTGACCCACATAATTACTGGCCAATATCGTTGACATCAGTTTCCTGTAGAATTTTGGAGCTTATTCTCAGTTCGAATATAGTAAATTTCCTTGAGACGGAAAAGCTTCTTTCTAGGAACCAGCATGGGTTCAGGAAACATCGTTCATGTGAAACTCAGCTTGGTCTTTTCTCACATGACATCTTGCGAGCCATGGATGAAGGGCAACAGACGGATTGTGTTTTTCTCGACTTCAAAAAGGCGTTTGACGCGGTGCCACACTGCAAACTGTTAACGAAGATACGAGCTTATAGAATAGGTTCACAGATTTGTGACTGGCTGGAAGACTTCCTAAGTAATAGAACGTAGTACGTTATTCTTGACGGCGAGTGTTCATCAGAGACGAGTGTATCATCAGGCGTGCCCCAGGGGAGTGTGATAGGACCGCTATTATTTTCTATCTATATAAATGATCTGATGGTCAGACTAACTAGTAATTTGCGGCTGTATGCTGATGATGCTGTGGTGTATGGGAGGGTGTCGTCTTTAACTAACTGTAGTAGCATACAGGTGACTTAGACAAAATTTCTAGTTGTGCGAAGAATGGCAGCTAGCTTTCAATGTAGAAAAATGTAAGGTGATGCGCATGAGTAGGAAAAACAATCCCATAATATTCGAATACAGCATTACTAGTGAGCTTCTTAATGAAGTCGCGTCGTTCAAATATCTAGGCGTAACATTTCAGAGCGATATGAAATGGAACGAACATGTAAGAACAGTTGTGAGTAAAGCGGACAGCCGACTTCGGTTTATTGGGAGAATTTTGGGAAGATGTACTTCACCTGTTAAAGCAGACCGCGTATAAAACGCTTGTACGACCACGTCTTGAATATTGCTCCAGTGTTTGGGACCCGCAGCAGATCAGTTTAAAGGAAGACATAGAAGCAGTTCCGAGGCGAGCAGCTAGTTTTGTTACTGGTAGGTTCGACCAATGCGCGAGTGTCACGGAAATGCTCCGGGAACTCAAATGGGGATCGCTGGAGGAAAGACCACGTTCTTTTCGTGAATTTCTGTTGAGGAAATTTAGAGGGCCGGAATTTGAAGCTGAGTGTAGTACAATCTTGCTGCCACCTACGTACATTTCGCGCAGTGGTCTTTTTATTCCTCGTTCTATTTGGGAGTGGAATAGGAAGGGAAGTTCCTAGTAGTGGTACAGTTTACCCTCCGCCACGCACCTTACGGTGGATTGCGGAGTATGCATGTAGATGTACCTACTGTTGATTTGAAGAAATATTTATTTACATTGAGCCGCGCGGGGATGACCACTACCGGTCGAAAGGGCTGGGAAAAGGGGGAAATCACTTTTCCGATTTTCACCCTGTAAAAACTGTTGACAGTATATAGGACCGCTTTATCTACTTATTTTTTCCTTACATGTTTTCAATTGCTTGTGAAATTCGAGAATTCCTAATTTTCATCCTCCCTGACTTTTTAGTTTTATAACGCTTCTCAGTCTGTCTTTAAGAAAGCATACGGTTTAAAGATCTGATTTTTTGGCACGTGATAGTACAGCATCTTAGCTTTCTAATAAAACATTAGCCTTTTCTTAATTCGCAACAGTCGTTTTAAAATAACACTCTTTGTTAAGTATGTGTACGTAATTTATTCAAAAAGTTCTATAGTGGGTAGCTCACTGTTCGATGCATTTTAAACCCATCATTACTGCGACTTATATAGAACTAAAAGTGCAGAAAATTTTTTGTCGCAATGAACATTTTTCGTTTAAGTAATTGCATGTTAATATCCACATCATCATCACTCTTTGTCTGTTTGTCCCCTTCCCCCTCTCTACACCAGTTTCCTCCGCCTCCTCTGCCTCCTCTTAGAACTATATCTAACCTAGAGCCATGTGTAGTGTTACCCGAAAGTTCTTGACCGAATGTTTTGAAATTTTTACACAACGTTCTACTGGATTGCGGCGGATTAGCCGCACGTACTGGAGCGCCGTGTTGCGGTGCGCACGGCCGACCGCCGTTGGGGATTCGATTCCACCCTCGGGCATGGGTGTTTGTGCTGTCCTTACTATAGTTTACCTTAGGTTAAGTAGTTTGTAAGCTACGGACTAATAACCAAGCTGTTCAGTCCCACAGATTTACAAACATTTAAACATTTGAATTTTGTTCTACTGGAATATGCGCATGTCAAATATGAATTTATATAAATTTTATAATGGGCAGTGTGCGCCTCCGTTGCACAGTGGTAGAGTGCCAGACTACAAGTCCAAAGGATCGCGGGTTCGATCCCCGGCAGGTCCTAGGATTTTTATCTGTCACTTTCCACTTCTTTCACCTCTGTCAGTATTGCTCATGTGAAAAATACCGAGTAGCACCGTGGTTCGGAACCTACGTTAAACTGTAGGTCCCCCTATAACTGGCTGGGTAAGTCAGTTCGAAGGTCGGAGGAAGGCAACGGCATACCACCTCCAAACAGGACCATGCCTAGTAAAGCACTGTGGTGTTCAAACCAATCTTTGGATTGTTGACTGCTTTACCTTTACATTTTATAATGGGCAAACGTTGATACGAAAAATCCCAAAAGTAATATACATATAGGTTTTATACAGTAGGCCTATAATCAAGAAATGTGAACTTAGAAACCTTCCTGTATTACAATACAACGTGGGGGTCTACATTTCAAAGCAATCTGTCTAAACCTTTCGGAGAATAACGGCTATACACGAACCAACAGAACTTTTTTTTTATATATAGAGAGATTACTGACAGTTGGGGAAGGGGAATTATTATAGGGGGGGGGGGGGGCGGCAACTTATGGACAACTATGCATTCTTAAAAAATATCAGCCAGCCGCGGTGGCCGAGCTGTCTGCGGCGCGCCAGTCACGATCTGCACGGCCACTACGGTCGGGGGTTCGAATCCTCCCCCCTCGCGCATGGATATTTGTGCCTTTTTAGTATTAGCTAGTTCATAAGTAATTTGTAAGTTTAGGGACTGATGACCCCGTAGTTGAGTCCCATAAGCTATACAAACATTCGATTCGTAAAAATATCAACCGCCGAACCTGGCTCTGCCAATGCACCGTTCTTTTATACCTCGTGTGCCAAATACTACTGGCATGTGTTTGTACAAATGCTGAATTGTTTGTAAACCTATTGAATCAAACTGCTATGGTCATCAGTCCCTAAATTGCCCTGGAGTGCAGGTCGATGACAGGCTGATACTATTCCCGTGCAACACAGCGATTCTACAGGGGAATCTATATGGCAAGGCCGCAGTGGTGGCGCTACACAAAAACTGGGCGTTGGTGAACTCGTCTTTGCGTGGCCCCTTTCATTTTTTCAGTAAGGAAGAAAACGTTGAATAAAATGAGCTGAATTAAACATCAGTAATCATTATACTAAAATTTTATTAGTATAATATACAAGTATTATTGCAATGACAAAAATTACAATAAACAAACACAAATTAAAATAGAGAAATTTTTCGCCTTTTCCCTCACTGAATTTTTTTAACTTCACATCTTGAATAATACTAGCCACTATTTCGGCTTCAATTGGTACTACTGACAACGCAGGTGGTCTTTCTTGGCTCATTGTGCTTCTCAAATAAGTCTTCATCAATTTTAACTTTGAGAAGCTTCTCTCGGTCGAAGTTGTACTGACTGGAAGTGTGAGCATGATTCTGATTTTTACATAAACACTTGGATATACTTCTTCCAAATTGTTTTCTAAAATGTACTGAAGAAGTTGTTTTGCAAGTATTTAACTAAAAACTGCATCACTTCTGCACTTCTGCACTCGTACGGAAATAAATACGGCCAGGAATGGCCGAGCGCACTAAGGCGTCATACCACGGCGAACGAGATCGCTCTCGTCGGGAGTCGAATCTCACCCTTGGGTACGGATGTTGTGTTCGTCCTTTCGTTAAGCTAATGTAAGATGTAGGTCGTCGCTACACAGCAATTTAAAAGCACCGCTAAACATCAAATACAAAAAAAGAAATTAAAAACTAAAATTTTCAATGTTTTTGCGAGGCCCCCACAGGCGCGAGGCCGTCGGCGGTGCCGATGTCACCGACGCCTAGCGCCGCCACTGGCAAGGCCTGGTTTAATGAAAATGGCTGTATGTGTGTATGTATGTTCTAGACTTGCGCATAATAGTTCGCGATCGGGAGCGCTCACTTTAGTTCGCGGCTCTGCCGCGAACTAGGTCGTTCTTTTAGTTCGTCGCTCCCAGTGACGGCTGAGCGGCGTGGCCTGCCATGCAGGTGGAGGGAGAAGTTCCCCCACCTAGCTGCTTCATGCGCTTGCTGCTTGAGCCGCTAACGATATCACGCAAACCAAAAGAAACAGTTTGTGGATAATTTCTCGCGTTTAAGTTTAGGGTTATCTCTATATCTTGGCATTATGGAATTTATTAGTCATATATTGCACAGTGCAGAATACATCAAAAAATGTTCAAATGTTTGTAAAGCTTATGTTCAAATGTTTGTAAAGCTTATGGGTCATCAGGCCCTAAACTTACAAACCACTTATGAACTAGCTTATCCTAAGGACGGCACAAATATCCATGCCCGAGGGGGGATTCGAACCCCCGACCGTAGTGGCCGTGCAGACCGTGACTGGAGCGCCTCAGTCCCCTCGGTCACCGCGGCCGACAGAATACATCAAAACAGACATTTTGTACCACTGAACTATGTAATCTAGCAGGCAGACGCTAACCTCAAAATGGCTCTCATCAGTAGGAGGCAAACACGTGATTTTTAATTCTGTTCGCGACCTGTCGCGCATATTTTAGTTCACGACCAATCCCGCATATTTTAGTTTGAGACGGTAGCTCTCATTTTAGTTCGCAGCTCGGCCGCGAAGTAGGACGCTCTTTTTAGTTCGTCCGCTCGTTTTGGCTTTTGCTACCGCTACTAAAACTACAGCTGAGCTGCATCTCAGCTCGAAATGACGGCAACTGGCAAGAGGGAATCACGCGATTCTGCGCGCTCTCACGTCCTCTCTCTCTTACCCGCCAGTCTTCGGAAAAGGAGCGGACGAACTAAGAGGCGACTAGTTCGCGTAGTTCGCCTGTGGGAGCGTTCTTCCGAATTAGTTCATTCACAAACTACACAATACTAGTATGTTCCACACCTCCTCCGAAACTACTGGATCGATTGCAACCAATTTTGGTGCACATATTGCTTCCTGCTGAAGTTATCAGTTCCTAGACCTACACACTACTTTAACTTAAATTTATGCCAAGGATAAACCACATACGCACGTTCAAGGGAGGACTTGAACCTTGGGCGGGAGCGGTCGCACATTCCGTGACATGCCGCCTCATACATTCCCGCGTGACTATGGGACAACAGAATGCAACGGTGCGTTTTCGTCTATTTAATACAGAGAGAGAGAGAGGCCTAAGAGGAGAATGAGTAAGGTAAGAAGAAGAAATAGGGATTCGAAAAGTTCAAATGTTTGTAATGCCAAGGGACCAAACTGCGGTGGTCATCAGGCCCTAGATTTACAGTCTAAACTAACGTATCCCAAGGACAACACACACACCTGCCCAAGGGAGGACTCGAACCCTGATGGGGAGCAACCGCACTCTCGGCAGGGGGTTGGAACACTTGCGGGGAGTGACACTTGCGAGGAGTGACACTTGCGGGGAACCTGGGACCCTTGGGGCGGCTGATGGCTTTTCCTGGGTACAGGCACACCAAGAAGTCTAGCACTGCTGTTGTCAAGTTTCCACACTGTCAACATAACACGAAACTCAGTGAAACTGCACAACCCTTTGAAAGCTGAAGAGCAATACAGTAACTTGTTCTAACTACATATTAATTCATTGAGTGTTCCTCCTCAAAACAAAAAGGTATTTCAATAGTGATCATGTTTGGAGAGTTAGTAAGACATTCTCTGCTACTACAAGACGATGACTTTCCACAGTCATACCTCATAAAAGCATATTATTCAGAACACTGAGCATATCAAGGCACCTGCACAAGCAATAAATATATTAGGCATACTGCACAGATACGTTGATGTAATTGACCGCTATGTAGTTAACCCCACTATCACGCAACTTCCATCTCTTTAAAAATAGCTACTATGCTTTTTAATAGGAGACGCAACCTTAAACCTTCAATTAAAAAACGTTAACAATAAGTCAATGAGTGTTTTACATACTTGAAGCGTTCATTCGTAGACCCCAAAACGATTTGGCTGTATTCGAATTACAAATACATCTAAGAAATGGAATGTCACACACCGAAAAATGCTATAAATTATATTTTCTATCACCGTCATATAGAACCATTTTTACTCCGAACTTGGCATAAACCAACAGGGAGAAACAAGTTGCAAGACTTCCAGGAAAAATGAAGCGAAATTGGCAGCAAATAGTTGGTTATAAATTACATTGGCTGTTAACTGTATAAATATAAATTACCGAATACGCGGAACTCCTGTTCAGTACAGTCAAAAAGGTCTAAGGTAATAGGCAGTGGTTTACAATCAGATATCCGTATCACTCTCCTCCTCAAGAAGTCTGTGTGAAGATTTATAATCAGAACATTCAAGAAAAAGGCTACTGTGGTGTTGAAACTACAAGAAGCAGCTCATTTATTCAGGAAGGGAAAACGTTATGGTGCCCCTAAATTTGAATGGCTGTATCTCTTGTAGTAACATTCATTTTTTGATAAAATGGTAAAATCCTCTGAATACGGCACAGGTAGCGGTTGGAGGGCGTGGAGTAGGGGTGGTGTATCCCCACTTCTGGAACACCCTGTTCACTACCTGCAGCGTCCGGGTCTCCCCGCAAGTGTTTACACATTCCCTTTCCCCGCAAGTGTCACAAACTCCTCGGCAGCAAGGTGCCTTAGAGCGCAGAGACAAACCTGCGCGGCTATGGAGAAAGTAACGGGTAGAGAGATTAGGGAAAGGAGTATACGCATGCATATCCAATCCACATGCATATTACGGGTGGAATTTCTTTTTCCGTTATATTCGAACACATTTATTATACTTCACAGACCAAGAATCCAAATATGACTTTACTTTGACCGAATTGGCTTTAGTTCTGAAGAAATTTATGTTTTTTGGATTTTAATTAAATCTTCCCATAGGAGCTGATGTTTCGTCGAATCTTCAAATGTTTGTTAAGCTTAGGGGACTTACAAACTACTTATAAACTAACTTATAATAAAGACAGCACAAACATCCGAGCTCGAGGAAGGATTGGAACCCTCAACGGGGAGCGGCTTCGCACATCGGAGCATAGCGCCTCAATGCACTTGGCCACTCTGCAGCGGCATGTTTCGTCAGTATCGTTGAATTGATTTTAATCTAACTTTATATACTGTTTAATATTTCACTTCTGAACGCTCTGTTAAATTCTTTAACTTTTTTTATTTATTTTTTTATTTTTTATTTATTTATTTATTTATTTATTTTTTTTTTTTTAATATAATTTCTGTTTCGGGAAAAGATTAGTTATTTGCGAAGAGGACACAGAAATAAGCCCAATGTGCTCTGTTATATTTGCGGTGAATATTACCTACAGAAACAAAGACGGAACATCACAGACTTTGTAAAGAAGGCACATCTTCCATATTTAGGGATATAGTTAAGATAGACCTTGTGCTCCCCACCATGGGCCTACAATTTTCTATACAACTGTTAGGGCGAGTTTGAATACGTGTCACACTCGTCCATTAACTAAGTGAGGTTCTTTTCTTTACATTTTGAACCCCCGCTACTCCTTGGTGAAATTTGATGAGATTTGTTCCGACACCCCTTCCCCCATTCCTTGAGATGTACCCTACAATAATTTTACAAGTTCATAAGTTTTCCTCATACCGCTTACAGCATGTCTTCCCTGTACTAAAAGTCTTCTATGCAGTTGTTATCTATTATGAAAATGTATTATTGTTATCTGTTAAAACAATGTATTTTCATTGACGCCCCCTCCCTTTATATAAGATTTGGTGAAATATTGCCTGAGTCCTTCCCCCCCTTTCGGCCAACCACGAATTTCGATATCACATAATTAAGGGACATCGTCTTACACGAAAAATTTATTACAGCTGAAACAATTGATAATTACCAAATGAATATTACTTTGAGGTAGATCACTTTTATACTTAAAGTTGCGAAAGGGTTAATTATTATTTGTTTATACATATCTTCTATCAGCAAATGATTATGAATGTGACAGTTATTTGTGCATCATGACATGCAATTATATTCTCACGTGATTAAATACCTGATGTATCGAAGGAAATGTGGAGCAAATTAGGAAATATATCTAAAATAATTTTGATTTGCATACCACTAGCATAAGACTGATATTATGGTGCAAAATTTGATATATATATTTTCTAAATGGAAATTTATGTTGACACTGAATAGCTTTTTCCCACTCTGTTATATATATATATATATATATATATATATATATATATATATATATATATATATATATATATAAAACAGAGTGGGAAAATGGAAATTTATGTTGACACTGAATAGCTTTTTCCCACTCTGTTATATATATATATATATATATATATATATATATATATATATATATAAAACAGAGTGGGAAAATGCTATTCAGTGTCAACATAAATTTCCATTTAGGAAAAGCACTGACTTATACTGCTCGAAGGCAAAGAAGTGGAAAGAAGCAAAAATAATGTTAAACGAATTTTCGCGCAAAATAAAATTTTTCGGACGTGTGTCTGAAGTGTTACCAGTAAATCTGACTCACAACAGCGTAAAATCGAACTGATAGGATCCTCTCTTTGACACATCATCATAGAGCCACGAGGTGAGAATTTCACAGTAACTGAATGCCTGTAAGTACTGCCACTCTATGAGAGTCGAAAATGTAGCAACTCCTGCAGATGATACTTTTGCGAACTTAATGCCAATGTCACTTTATTTCTGTTTTTCACTTATATTCCAGAAAATGGCATATTTTAATCCTAAGTGAAGTATTTGGGTTCGCAGGCATAGACTTGGTAAGAAGAAGAACATTTTTTATAAAATGGAGATGATACTTTTGGAAATGTAATTTGTTGAGATATTCATTGTTTCTAATTATATATTTACATACAGAATAATACTTAGTTACAGAAGAGATGTGTTACTGTAACGAAGTTATGAACTCTTCTCTACCTCGCCGCAGTGGAGTGGCTGAGCGGTCTAAAGCACCATGCTGCGGAGCGCGTGGTTGCTCGCCGTCGGGGGTTCGAGTCCTCCCTCGGGTATGGCTGTCTGTGTTGTCTTTAGGTTTGAGTTAGTTTAAGTAGTTTGTAGGCTTAGGGACTGATAACCACCGACGTTGAATCCCATAAGATTTACAAACATTTGAACATTTTCTTCTCTACCTCAGGGCCAGGAATCTTTACTATAACAAATCGCAT
This sequence comes from Locusta migratoria, assembly GCA_026315105.1. NCBI lineage: Eukaryota > Metazoa > Arthropoda > Insecta > Orthoptera > Acrididae > Locusta > Locusta migratoria. The sequence continues at coordinate 125,100,140 of CM048744.1, read as the reverse complement.
TTTTCACAGCTACTAAGAAGAAACACATGATAGCTCATTTCAACAAATAGAAAGCAAAGTGGTATGAAACAAGCATTTATTCAAATAAGCCCCAAGCTCAACTTTACAGATTTTTAGAAGAAGACTTTAAATGACAACAATCTTAACAGCTACAAGTTTTCATAGTAACATAATTATAATTTCGTAATTACATCCTTGAACATAAAAAACAAAATGGCAGAATCACATGAAACAAAAACAACACACTAAATAAAAGCCTAACTTGTTTCTGCATCTTCTCTGAAGGCCAATAATAGTCGCTGAGGCTGTTGCCAAAATTTGTTAATTACTAAATTAATAAAGCCGCCTTTTCTATCACTTTTTTCTGTGAACGCTTAGCATGCACAATCCACATAATCTATTTTAACTCATTGTTGAACGAAGTCATGTTTTTACTCTTCGAAGAGTGCTGAAAGACCGTTCAATTGTACATGTTGTTACAGGCAAAGCAAGAGAGACTAGTAGAACCTTTTTAAGGGCAGGAAAAAATTCAGTATGTTGATCAATAATACTGGTGATTGGAAGATTCGCTGGTATTTCAGTTTTCATATAAGAAATTATCATTATTATGGTATGTTTGAATATTTCTTACTACTTTTTGTTGTGGAAGTAATTTAAATAAATTAAAGGTTTCAGTATACTCCTCTGGAAATCTGGACTATAAAGACGAAATTAAAGAATCTATCTAAGGAACAAAAATTGATCATCGATAACATTCATTTAAAGACTCACATGGATGATTTGGTCTGTGAAGTTGTTTAGCAGCTTGTCTAGGCATTGAAAGATCAACATTTCTTTCGACTGCAATATTTTCAGCAACAGTAATTATATCCTCCAAAACCGATTCAGAATTTTCTTTGTATTGCTTCAGGATTACTATTATTTCTTGTATATGAGTATATGCTTTTAACAAATCTCCAGTTTTGAAGAGTACTTACTAATTACTACAAGAGAAATAATGGCTTTGGAATCGGTGCAAGCACTGTATAACTTGTATGCCGTCTGTTTTGACTTTGTATTGCCTTCCTGCGAAAAGAGCTGTAGTTGGTTCACAATTCTTACAAAATTATCAGCCAATATTCGGATACTTTCGTGTTCACCGAGTTTCACACAACAAAGGAATATTCGATACTCTACCTCTTCTGATAGAACTTTCCCATTTTGCCGGGTGGGGGGGGGGGGGGGGGGCAAGTGCCCCCTCTTGCCCCCACCTCCCTCCCTGCGGATGCTTATGCTCACCACACAGTTTGTAAAAATTCAACTTTGGAAAAATGGCCAAAGAAAATGTTTACATTTAGGTATACTAATGATCCTAGAGAGAGCAAAAAAAAAAAAAAAAAAAAAAAAAAAAAAAAAAAAAAAAAAAAAAAAAAAAAAAAAAAAAAAAAACGGCAACTACCACGATGACTGTTACTTTTGTGTTGTATGTGTCAAAGGTTTCAAGTGATAAAAAAAAAGTAAACGGGAGTATCCAAATTTAGAATCAGGCAGGAGACCTGCAGCGCACAGTAAAGAACCTGTAATGTCAGAACGTGAAGAAATCTAGGATGTGGAGTGCAAAAGCAGTATCAGCAGTGGAAGTCAATTATAAGAAGAAATTTCTATATCTACATTGTTAAATCAAGAGAAACTAAATGATATGGTACTGTCCAAGAATGAAGCAGAACTTCCGGCGCTAGGGCTAAAGGAAAACGACTGTTTTAGTCCAGAAGCGAAAATTTCATTATACCGTACGAGAGAAGCAGTACTTTAGCGAAGACGAATAACGTGTATATGTCTGTAACATTCCCAGTCTTCTCATTCAGATGGGATTACAGGAATATCAACAAAAAACTGTCGGCTTTTTATAGACAGTCCTACCAGATGCCTGAAATGTGTCTTGCTTCACATCAGTACATTCTTGTATGCAATCCCATTGGTCACTCAACAAAACTGAGGAGTAATGTGAAACTATTAAAATTATGTTGAAGAAATTATGCTATCATTAACATTAATGACCTATTTGTTCTGATCTGAAGGTGGTGAATATCTTGCTTGGGCAGCAGTCTGGGTACACGGGTACACATAGGTTGACTTTAAAATAATAACAAAGGCCTTTGTCAACTTATGGCAAACACATATCTGTGTTATTATTTTAAAGTAAGATGCGGGGACAAATGTGTTACCCATTTTATGCTTCTGGCATGGACTCAACTCCAATGTTTTTATTGATTTCATTATCATGACCACGACATAAGAAAATATGTCTGACAACTTTTATCAGTTGAGAATGGCCTAAGGCTGAAACTTGGTTGTGATAATAAATATAAAATTATTAGACAAATGGCGGTCAATTCTTTTAAAACAATTTATGTTAGACTCCAGACACATACAAAATCATACTCTCGTCTTGTATGCTAATCGGAGAGCAGAGTAAAGTGACTTGGCCTTCAAGGGAAAATCTTACTGCTATAGTCGACATAATCGATTTTCGAGGGAAAGCAACTGTTAATATTTAAAATAATTTATTAACACCCAACGGTTGCAAAAGGTTTTTATTTATTTTTATTTTTTTATTTACATGTTTCAATCCTTCTGGATCATCTTCAGAATCTACAACAAGATAAAAACCAAATACGAGGGCTAGAACTTAAATAGTGACAACATTGCTGTGGAGACACTATGCAATGGAATGTATTATTGTTGCTCATGGTACACGTTGTTGACCTACCTTACCTCCGAGCAAATGGACTCGCCAGTCTCACGTCACCGGCATGCGCTTAATGGAGAGAAACGCAGTCACTTGTGAGCGACCGATGTAACACTGGATGAGACATAGGCCAAAACTGAAACCCCAGTCCAACGAATGGCCTCATTATGGGTCGTCGCGAAAGTCGAAAGTGCGTCAGAGCCTCAGTATGGTGAAAGTGAGCCGCGGTGGAGTAGCCGAGCGGTCTAAAGCGTCTCGCTGCGGAGCGCGCGGTTGCTCGCCGTGAATGTTCGAGTCCTCCCTGGGGCATGGATGTGTGTGTTTGTCCATAGGTTAGTTTACCTAGGTTTAAGTAGTTTGCAAGATACGGACTGATGACCACGCAGTTTGGTCCGATAGATTTACAAACATTTCAACATTTTTTGGTGAAAGTTATGGTGATTCTCGTGTACGACTGTGGTGGTGTTATCCTAACACATTACGTAACTCCAGGGCAGACCGTCAATGCACATTTTTACTGTTCGTTTTTGGAACATCACGTGCGACCAGCTTTCCAAACGAAGTGGCAAGACTTTCTACGCAATCCACCCATCATTTTGCACGCCGATGCGCGGGCGCTTACAGAGCTAGCTGTGGCTGCTCTGTTAGGTCGATGGGATTGGGAAGTACTGTACCATCCACTACACTCCCTGAACTTTGTGTCTTTGGTTTGATTCCGAAGATGAAGAAACCATTTCGTGGCTCTCGCTTCAGAACTGTTCCAGAGATTCGACAGGCAGTAGACCGCTCCGCTAGCATCATCAACAGAACAAGCTCTCCTAACGGTAACTATCCACCTCTGGCCATCCAGATTTAGGTTTTCCGTGATGTCCCTAAATTACTCCAGGCAAATGTCGGAATGGTTCCTTCAAAGGGCACGGCCGATTTCCTTCCCCAAAACCGGGAGCGTTAGTACCGTCTCTAATGACCAAGCTGTCGACGGGGCGTTAAACCCTAACCTTCCTAACGGTAACTACCTCTTCCACATCACTGGCAACGGGTTCTACACAATGCTGGTGACTACTTTAAAGGACAGTAACAGGTGTAAACATGTAACTTTTTTGTAGCAGTTGTGAATAAATAGTTGCCACTATTTAAATTCCAAGCCTCATATGTACTAACCGATATTTGTTACAATAATTAGATTATAAAATCAATAAAAATTAAAAATTAATAACATTCATGTTTAACAGAATTGTACATATCTGAAGAAGTTTAACTTGTTGTTGCATCCGACACCTGTCTCGTTTGTGTTGTGACAACTATTGTGCTTTATGAGGTGCAGTAAAATCTTTATATATTGTTTCAGGTAGTGGTAGGGGGGTGTGGGGGCAAGGGACAGGTAGGGGAAGGGAGAAAATGGAGGTAGACGTAGTGGAAGAGGGGGAAATGCAGCTAGAGTGTTTGGAAGAGAGGCGAGGGGGTTGAGATTTAAGAAAACGTCGCCCTAACGGAACTTGAAAAAGTGAGCTACTTAAAAATATTTTAATTTTTGTTATTATATTAAAAGTGCGGACCAATTAATGGGTCATACTGTAGAAATAATAAATAAATTATGATAGAATGAGATAGATAATTAAACATTGCGTTATTTTTTAAAACATTGAAAGTGTATAATGAAGTATAGAATTATAAAGGTGATATTATAAAAGTCTAAACGTAAACATTGTATAAAAAGTTGGTTAGTATTGTTGAAAAAGTAAAATACATCAGAAAAGTATGATAAGGAAGTTGAATGTTCTTGCTTGTGCTTGGTGGCGTTGTGTGGCGCGCAGCTTCTCCCGTATGTAGGAAGCAGTCTGCTCGGCGTCCAGCTGCTGGCTACAGGACAGGGTTAAAGTCTCGATCAGCGGCATGGCCTAATGTATTTACGTGACGTGAAGCGGCAATGTTGGCAACAGTCGCTGTGGATGCTGGGATGAATGGCGGCACACAATGTTTACAAGATGTGAAAATGAATGTGTTAACATCACGTTTGAATGATTTTATTTTCGAAATGAATCACAGCGTTCGAATATAAAAGATCACACACTACAAAACTACGTTTCTCCACTTGCACTGTCTTTCTGTTCAGATGTAACACTTTGTTGTTATGTGAATCGACATACGCGTGTGTCTGTCTCTCAAATGATACGAATTACAATTTTTTTTTTCAATCTTAATAATTCGGTAAAACGCTTGCAACTATTTAATCTGTACTCTTCAGTTTCTGCCTAACCACTTCCTTTAATATCATGACATACTCGTAAAAATAAAACAATCGCTCAGAACAATTGAAGCTGTATTCTTCGGTTCCTGTCTAACCACAACCCTTAAAATCATGACATATTTGTAAAAATAATAATATTCGTCGATGTACTCTTGTCCAGTCAGTAAATTAATTATCGTACACCCCATCGGCTACTCGCAATGTACTACGTTGCCACCCTAACAGTGATACGTACACAACCGCGACGCTACCCATGCGTTGATCGAGACTTTAGCCATAGGAGTATGTATGAGCCGACGCGCTGCCGCCGTCACTTCTCTTCTCGGTGAGTGGTGCCGCCGCTGTCTTTTACTTTATTTTCTTTTCTTTTTTTTCTTTTTTTTTTCTTTCAAATGTTCAAATGTCTGTAAATCTATCGGACCAAACTGCGTGGTCATCAGTCCGTAGCTTACAAACTACTTAAACCTAGGTAAACTGACCTACGGACAACACACACACACACCCATGCCCCAGGGAGTACTAGAACCTCCACGGCGAGCAACCGCGCGCTCCGCGGCGAGGTGCTTTAGACCGCTCGGGTACTCCACCGCGGCTTATTTTCTTTTTTTCCGATCGGAGGCGCGTCGAGTCGAAGTGAGCGGTTGAAAGAGGCCCTCAGTTTTCCAATAAACAAAAATTTTAATAAAACCCAGGCTTAAAAAAACTATTCCAAAACAAATTAATATGCATTAAAAAGTAAAAAAATAATTCCTTATTCTTCTACAACTTAATAATGAACTTCCTTTTTCTTCTCATCAATATGTAGGTACGATCTATGTGTTTACCACACAAGAAGATAGGTACGTACCTACCCACTTTAAATCTAACTCAACAGATACCTAAGAATAAAAAACAAAGATCAAAATGTTTTTTACAGTTCTCCTAAGTAAAATGAAATAAAAATCTTAGACTATTTAAAAGTTAATGAAGTCATTACGATAACATAATCTAGTTACGATTATTGTTATTCTTGGAGTCGGTGTCAGCCAAGGAAACACTACAATTTACCTAGCAAAAATAATATGAGAATATTGAGACCGAATTCGGATCGGATCGGGATCACAAGAGATCGATCGACTGGGCAGAGTATCGCCGCAACACCTAGAACTACGTACATAATTTCAAACCTACCTTGGCTGGCACCGGATCCAAAAATATCAATAATTGTAACTACATTATATTATCGTAATAACTTGATGGACTTTTAAGTAGTCTAATATATTTAATTTTACTTATGAGAACTCTAAAAAATATTTTGATCATTGTTTGTTATTCATAGGTATGTTTTGACTTAGATTTAAAGTGGGTAGGTACAGTCTTAGACAAAAAAATTGATCGCCGGCCGGCCGACGCAGAGGCAAAGTCCGAGTCGGTCGCGCAGTGTGGACAATAAATTCGATCGCCCCTCAGAATGCTAAGTCCGGCGATGTGCACGATCTGGCAACACCGTAGAATCCGGTACTGTCAGGAGGAAGTGTTCTGTCCTTCTCGAGGCAGCTGTCTGGTATATGAGCGCGTGGTCTCGTGGTAAGAGTCGCATTTACAAGTGTATAAGTAAGAAGTCGCGAGATCGAATCCAACCACCATCAATTTTTTTTTAACCGCAAATCTGCTGTCTTCGTTATCAGTGTGGAAGAACCTCTAATGTAACAGCGAAAAGTCCCAGATATAATTACACAAAAGGGCTCGCTGCTGCATCAAAACTGAACTGTTTACTCTCGGGAGTATTGGGCCCCGGCTACGGCGACGCGCCAGCGGCCGCATCGCTGCTACCGCCGGCGGACTCGGTGACAGCGGCGCGCCGCTGTGAATCTATTTACCGGCTGTTATATCCTTACTTCAAGTTCTAGTACTTATATTACAGTCACGTATTGAATTTTTCTGACATATGAACATAATCTAAACGTCGTAAAGTAGAATCGGTATAAAGGGTCATAGGGGTGACTATCACCACATTTTTCTTGAACGCCATCAGGCCGCTCAATCAGGATTCCTAGTCACGATTGTTACTAGTGACGAGTTATGATGCTCTCATGCTGACATCTTAAGAAGAAATAAATGACTGAGTATTAAAAGATATTTATAGTCAGCAAAGTGCAAGCATAACGCCAGGGTGCGCCCATTTTTTGCAAACAACTGTGACACCATTTAGTCGCACTGTAAGGACAAACGACCTAAAAAATTACATCATGTGTTAGTACTGCACTATAATAATTCCAGTTGATTTCACAAACAAAACATCGAATAGTGTGCTTTGGAAATCACCCATTCCGCACCTATTCTTTCGATCACATGTCCTCAAATGTTTATGTTTCCCGCCCCTACTCGAATAACCTACGACAAAAATTATTTCCAGAAAAAATACACGTCGAACATCGATTGGCGTCATAATTAGCTTGCAATCAGTTCGATTCTAAAGGGACAGATTTGCTGAACTACCAGAACGTTGTCAGACTTTCCCATTATCAGAGAGAATATAGCAAGTAACCACAAGAGGTTTCTTGTTGTTTTCGATGTGGATTCGTGCAATTCCTGTCACAAAAAGCTAAAAAATTCTACTCCAATGATATCCGAACCATTGGCCAAAGCCACCTCTCTGTGGCAGGCGACTACTTTACCGCAGAGCTAGCGAGGAGCTTGCACGCTAGAGCTTTCCTACTTCCACATACGTTAGTAGAACATATAACTCGCAACGTAAGAGACGAGATTAGTTGGAATTTCACAGTGTAAACAATTTTATCGACCCAAAAGCATGAACAAATAGCCTTCTGTCGCCTCTAGACTGAGAAACCAGTCAGATTATTCAATGGAAATTACAGGAAACATCAAGTGAATTTATGAGCATAGTTCTGTGCTAACCAGGAAGTAAGACCTCGGTACCAGCGTTGACAGACTTACACTGCGATGTTGCCAAGCTTTAGTCATACTATCAACAGGAAGAATAAGAGCCGAGGTGATTGCCAAGCGAGCTCGATAGAGACTTAGCTCGCTCGTCGCGCGCCTGCTGGGGGTCCGAACACCTAAAGTATATGTCAATGAGCCCTGCTCGCAATTCCGTAACTAGCTTGAATGAGCCGATCGTTGTCACTAATAAATATATACATATGCACCGACCGCTAACATAGTAATAAATGTCTCAATTAGTTGCGTATTCTGTCTTAAGCGCAATGACAACAAAAGTCATTCACCAGTGCTGTTTCACATTTCTTCGAGCATTTCCATCGATTATACTGAAAACATTAGATGTAAGCGTCAGTTTTCTTTACAATTATAGACTCAGAAAATATCTTTCTTGATATCGCTGTCAGTGGCATAAACGAACGAAAAGAAATCAATGCAGCATTGTTTTCAAGATGTGAACATTTCTGGGAAGGCTTCGTAACATGGAGTGCAAAATAAGAAGAGCTTCTGTTATCTATAGAATTAGGGACAGTAATGTATAGATTAATTTATCTTTATGCCAAACTGTCATCCAGTCTACAAATATTGTAAAAATGAAACGTATCACCTGTTGATTAGAGTCCCATTACATCCCCTAACAAAAACAATCAGCAGATATACTTAAAACCTTTTGATGACTGCTCAGAACATTCAGGGCAGAAAGAATCCTAAATTCAAAATAACTATGGGTTAACGAAGCAGAGAATAGTTTTGATATTGTATGCAGCAGTCGCACAGTGTTTTATTTTTAAATTTTTTTAAATTTTTACCCCAACCGTTTTCATATGACTACAAGCTCGAAGCTCCCACAATAGGCCGTAATATGATGACACAGTTGATCAGATGGTTATAGAAATTGCAGTGATTGTTTTTATGCTGCCAATGGATAACGGCAAATTGTCACTATTTCGGAATATATCACAGATTAAGTTCTGTCTGTGAAAGAATTGTTCAACAGTTAGTGAACAGTATCGACATCTCTGCACGTAACAGGAACCCATTAGTTGCCAATTATACGCAGGTAATTTTATAATTTGATCTTCCTACGAACGATTTAATTTCTTTCACAACAGTGTTATTACAAACTGAAAGAGTTCAGTACGTATGAGTCTATCACCTCTCGTTAACGTCCACTTCCTGTTCTCACCCCTACACCACTGCAGAGGTCTAATAAATGACACAAAGTACAGGTTTATACCTATATTAATGGGGTTATTGATGTCAGTTTTCTCGCCAGTATTCTGCTATTGTTCTGAAGATGAATACTCAAAGTAAATAGTAATATTCAGTTGAATGAATATCTGAGGTGTCGACTTCAGTTCCACAAACAAACAAAAATGGTTGAACTAAGCGAATAAAAAGAGTCTTTATGCCAATAAATAAAAATGAAATAACAGTTAATGGAAGTTTACAAACTCCATCGGAAAAATGAAAAATACTTTCTTGACTTACAGATTACTGCAATACAAATTCTTGGATTTCACAGAAATGAATTACTTAGACCCTACTTTTGTTTTGGTGCATTTCACTTGCATTAGAGGAGGGATAAAACATGCGAATCTTTAAACTTCTCGGTAGTTGCAGGAAAGTGAATTCAGGTAGACAGCGGTAATATTGAAAATTTGTGCCACAGCGGTACTGGAACCCTGCTTTCGTTTTCCTAGTAGAGCTATTCATTGCGGTCGTTGGATAGTTTTTGTTCTATGTTGACTGGTATGATTGATCTCAGTTTCCCTCCCTTAAAAAAGACAACAACAAAAAAATTACAGATGCGGTGACTCCTCTGGCCTAGCGATCTGAAAGAATCGCCTCGGTTATTTATGTAAATAATATTCAATGTGCTTCAGGTTTTTCACTGTTGTCACTGGGTCTCATATAGGTATGACAGCAGTGGAGATAGCTCGAAACGTATGTATGGTGCGATTACTTTTGTGCAAATCACCTCACAAAAGATATTTCCCGTTTCAAGAAAGATCTTTCCGGTATTCATGATTTTATACATGAAGTAAGACTCGATAACTCACGTAAGTGCCAATTAATCGCAGTGAAATGCAATATGACCGTTTCTTTCTGGCAGCGACTATCTTTTCGGTTTTTATATTTTCTGTTTTGCAGCAGTCTGCCACCTCGTTTTGGAAATGAAAAACGATTTTTGCAGTCCACCTCACCTTAATTCACACACACTCCCTTCCCGGACAATGACAATTGCAACCGGAGATGTTAAATAAAATATGACACTGAATGCAATTCCATACCAACCCAATCTGCTTCTCGTTGTCAGCTTTTTTTTTGAGAGGTTATTGTACTTTTATTCTGAAGACATTAACGCCTCCATTCTTACAGCTCCACCAATAAAAATGCAATTCAATGACTGACATAAATTCGTTTCTGACAGATAAACAATATTATAGTAGTAACTGGCAAGTGTGGCGAATTCTATAAGTCATCTGTCGAACTCAGGTGTTTAGTAGGATTCGTGTAGTTGATGTTGCAGTCGTACCCATTCATAATACAGGAATAATAAAAGCTTCCGGCTTTGAAGATACTTTTGTGGTGGGATTTAACTGTATGGTTACAGTTGCAGCAGTACACAGGTGGTGATATATTGTCGAGTACGTGAAGAGTCTCTCATTTCTTTAGTACAGGCTAAGTTAGAAAGCTGCTGTTAGAATTATTGAAATGAAGTGATCATATGGCATTATGGTCCGGGACATCCCAGGCGGGATTGTTCGGCCGCATTACTATTTATTTTATCTCGAATTTAACATTCTGCAATAATAATAACAGAAGATAGGAAACAACTCGCCGTAAAGACGAACGCTGAGTCGCAGGCAGACGCAAATAAAAGACATTCACATTCAGACAATTTAAATTTTAGGCCGCGCCCTTCTTCAGAAAGAGAAACATTCAAACACACAGTCATTCAGGCATAACTCATCCCCACACGTCAGCCATCGATGGCAGCTCAGCACGCCCTGACATATTTCAAGCTCGTTTTGCTCATTATCAGGCGTTTATGCGTTATGATCCGTTAGTTAAAGGAATTTTCATAGCATCGGTTTTGTTCATTCTCCGCTCTAGGGAGGCTATTTTAGTCTCAGACGGAAAGCAGTGCTAGTGAGTGAACATTGAGGCGCTATGCTCCAATGCGCGAGGCCGTTCTCCGTCGGGGGCTCGAATCCTCCCTCGGGCATGTATGTTTGTGCCGTCTTTAGTATAAGCTAGTTCATAAGTAGTTTGTAAGTTTAGGGACTGATGACCCGCAGTTAAGTTCAAAAATGTTCAAATGTTTGTATAGCTTATGGAACTTAACTACGGGGCCATCAGTCCCTAAACTTACAAACTACTTATGATCTACCTTATACTAAAGATGGCATAAACATCCATGCCCGAGTGGGGATTCGAACCCCCGACCGCACGCAGTTAAGTCCCATAGGCTTTTCAAAAAGAAGAAGTGAGTGAACAGAAATCGATGCCCAGCGGTGCCTTCCGCTAGCGCAAAGAAATGTCCCATCATGTGTCCTGACTGAAATCATCGCATATGTGGGTAGCAGATATTGTTACGTCCTTCGTTTTCGCGTGACATCTTTTAATACACATTTTATAAGCCACTTGATCAATCATGATTACTACATCCCACACTTCATCTTCATCCATGGCACAACAAAGAATTACGAAAATAGGTTTTCCATGCTGTAAATTACGAGAGACATTGTAATTTACTCTTCAGATGAACTCGTTGTAGACGAAGACCTAAATCCTATGATTATTGCTTATTACACACGAATTATGTTTAACTGCTTGTCAGACAATAAACGTAATGGCACTTCAACGGTATTCATTCGTCAGGCATTGTTTGTGAAGAGACCAAAACATGTCAAACACTTGAGTCTCGGAATGGGAACTGTATTTATTCAAATAACTAATGGAGCATACATTTCCTAACAGTGGAAATACTGCAGTAAACTGATTACTTAATTGTAACATATAAACTTGTGTAATGGCTGTCATTTAAATTGCGAAGCAGACGGTAAATTGTCTAAGCAATTATTTGCAGAATTCATTATTTACCGTACGTTTTAACGTTGTATCTTCTTATTCCTATTTAGACATGTGTATCGTATATTGTACTGGAGCAGACAAACGAGTGTTTTCTTTCAAATATTAAGGGCTCTTGGTTCCATTCTTTGCATGTTATTGATGGTCTGGTGGTCATAAGAAGAGAAGACGCCACCGACGTTTAGGCGATGTCAGCGCTAAATTAAGCCCACCAGGACTACCATGTTGTAAAACCGGTAGACAGCGTGACGCCATGTCGCTCTCTAAGCATCCCTACTGTTCTGATATAGAAATTCTACTGTCCAACATTGGCGATGCTTACAATAAAACTGCTGCTGATGCTTTGCCGCGAAACGTGAGAAGCGCCTTACAGATTAGAATTTTTGTTTCAGCATGCCTTGATTCTTGTTCTAAACAAATTCCAGGCAGCTCCACACTAACGAACATTTTCAGCTATCAAATTAAACGCATAGAAATTATCCAAGTGTAACTGCTGGATCTGTTTTAAGTAATATTCAATTTTTGGATGAATATGGCTCGGAAAGCAACTTCAATTTTATTACAGTCCCTCTCCTGTCTCTGAATGATTTGACAATTGCGTTAATTCTGTAAAGCGTTGTGGCAACTGTGAGTCAGTGATGAATGAACACATGCGCAGCGATATTCACCGGTGAGAGTGGGGGGCTGCTGTACTTCCCTCCTTATGTCCCCACGTCTATATATATAAAGGTTAGGCGTATAGCTGTTAATCTCCGAAATTTCTTGACCCATTGCTTTTAAATTCTGACTCGACGTTGCATTCTAGCCCAGGAAGGTTTTTAGGTACACATTTCTTGAATATATTATATATAACCTATAAATTCGTTACTTTTGCAATTTTTAGTATAAGCCTTTTTCCAATTATAAAGTTTATATAAATTCATATATGACACATACTGAAAAATTTGGGATATGAAAACATGCACATATTTTATTAGAATGTTGTGTCAACATTTCAAAGCTTTCGGAAATATACGATTTTGAACATAACACTAAACATGGCTCTAGGTTAGAAACAGTTCTAAGAGGAAATAGAAGTGAGGAGGAGACGAACAGGGAAAGCGTAATGATGAGATGTAGAGGGAGACGGAGGAGGTGCAGATGCACAGAAAGTGGGGGGAGGAGGATCGGATAGACAAAGAGAGAGGGAAGAAGATGGAGAGGAGAAAATGGACAAGAAGTGGGGAAGGAGGAAGTTTGGACAAAGAGAGGGGAACGAGGAAAGGTGCAGAGAGAGGGGACAGAGATAAGGGGAGCAGAGAATGTAGGACGTATGTCCAATTCCCATCCACAAGGCAGTAGGAAATTACGTATATAAGAAATGTATGGTTCCTCTTATCTTTCTTTTCCATTTAGTCTGTATCAAGCCACAGCAACGCATGGACGGGTACAGCTAGTGCCATAGTAAGTAAAGTAACACATCTTTCATTCACAAGAAAAATTTGATGTCCGCAATTACATAAATAAAGGGTTGTGAGGAATAGTTATGTAGAAAGGAAAGTCCTGGAGTTTATGATGTTTACGATCCGGACTACTATTACGCATAGGCATCATATCAGACTTCGGAACCCCAGCATGTTTATCACTTTACACTGACACAATGGCTGTGATACGAGAGAAGGAAATTTATTATATGCTACTCACAAAAGGTTGTTACTTGTGTACCACTATCGAGTGCAGGAAAGCTCCTCAATTATTTTCGTGTGTGTTCCATGAATTTTGGTCTCACCTAGGTTGTCTTCCTGTGCAGGTAAGAAGAAAGTCATCGTAATAGAGTCTGATCTTAGTTACGAGAAACCTGTGCAGATAGTGTCGGCATACTGCGTTCAGAACCAAGACGACGTCTTCCTCTTTGTGTCTTGGCGTGTGCTGGAGTGGGGCGCTGTTTACAGATGCACTTGTTGCTAGTCTCTACACCCGGAATGCACTGCCTTTGCCAACTACTTTAAAAACGTAATACATTCTCCATTATTCCATTTTATGTAATTTACAGGAAATTGTTTGGGTAATCTTGAGTTTTGTAGCTTTAGAAGCCATTAAAACATTCCACATTGACATTATATGAATTTTTATTGTTGCTTGTCTTTTACATACTCGCACACACGCACACACACACACACACACACACACACACACGCACACACTTGCACACACGCACACACTTGCACACACACATACACACTGCTTGATTTTTTTAGAAGAGACTATTCCTATAGCCTACCCATCCAGCAACATTTCGTAATATTTTTCTAAGGCGTTTGGAACTGACTCTGCTAACTGCCTTGATAATGTTTCATAATGGTTTATTTGTCACCATGTATGTTCTATATTTTCCCAATAGTCGCTTGCGTTTTCTTGATCCAAGTGGCAACGACCTCGTTACTTCCGCCCACATATTCTAAATAGGATTAAGGTCCGGTGACCGTGGAACGAACTCAATCAGCTTTATGCGATCTTCGCTGCGAAACTATTCTTGAACGGCGCAGCTTTCATGGATGGGGCTGTGGTCCTGTAAATAAATAGGTATCAAGTCATTTCATGTATTTATATTTGAAGAACGTATTTATAATTTACGCACTGTATTAATGTTTTGTATACGGTGTCTAACAAGTTGGGTTCAAATATCGCTAAGAGGCCTTTGTCAGTTAAACATTTCCGTGTCCATCATGTCGGATTGAGCATGACAGGCTGAATCATACCAAACGATGCAATTTGGTACTGATAAGAAGACCATCGCACCAGTTACCCAACCACGAGGAACCTCTATTCAATAACAGGCTTCTAACTGAAGTATTTTGCGTACCATCTATACCACTAACGTGAACCTATATTAAGCAACTAACAAAAGCGCAGCGGCTATACTCCGAAGTTATCATGCCTACAGTACAGGTCAGAATGTGCATAAATATATGAGTAGCTTCTTATCTGTCGTTTACAAATAATTGAGATAACTTTGAGATGACTTTCGCCTGGAATGATGTAGAGAAATCATGGAAAACGTAAATTAGGATGGCCGGAGGTGGATTTGAACCACCATACTCCCGAATGTGGGTCCAGTGTGCTAATCACTGCCCTACCTCGCTCCGCTGAGTTTTGTTATTTGGATTTTAAAATAACTTCTGATGCCCGGAGTAGTGAAGACATAAAATGTAGAATGCAATGGGAGGAAAACTATTTCTGTAGAAGAGAATTTAAGGGATATGGAGTCTTTTCTAAAGGCATTTGTCCGAAGTGTGGCCTTGTACGGCAGCGAAGCGTGGACGATGAAGTAGTTCAGACAAGAAGAGGATAACTTTCTAAATTTCTTGCAACAGGAGAACACTGAAGAGTAGATGGGTAGATCATCTGACTAATGTTGACGTTCTGAATAGAATTGGGGAGAAAAGAAATTTCTGGCATATCTTGTCTAAAAGACGGGATCGATTGATAGGGCACATTCTGAGACACAAACGAATCGTCAATTTAGTTTTGGAGGGGAGCAGGTGGGGTAGAAATCGCAGGGGTAGACGACGAGATGGATACAGCAAGCAGATTCAAAGGAATTTGGGCTGTCTTTCTTACTCAGAGACGAAGAGTTTTGCGCAAGATAGGGTAGCGTGGACTGAAGACTGAAGACTACGACAACAACAACACACCACAATATTAAGTAGTGTATGTCGTGTAAAATTATTAAAAACTAGTCATTTTAGAAACAGTAATTTCATTAATAAAGCACCATCATTACAGCACACTTTATTCAAATGTGTAGTCAGGTTGTCACGGAATGAATTGCAGTATCCTCTTAGGCATTATCGTTTACTGTACCAGAAAAGAATTGGGAACACAATTTGTAGCACCAATTTTTGAAGAACTGTCCATATTTCATGGAATATGCAGGTGATACCCGAAAACATAGTTTATTTAAATTCCAAAAATTATTATTATTTGATTAATGATGGTAATTCTCCCCGGATATATATATATATATATATATATATATATATATATATATATATATATATATATATATATATATGTGTGTGTGTGTGTGTGTGTGTGTGTGTGTGGTGTGTGTGTGTGTGTGTGTGCGTGTGTGAACTGCTTGGGCTCTCCTCTTTCGTTATTATATCCTCTCTGACTTGGTTCAGTACTATAATACAGTATCTCTAACTTCCACACTCCGTAACACCATCCTCATGACCTAGGCCGGGAATTACCTTCACTTTCCGTTCCCATCCTTTCCTTCTCTCCCACCTGAAGAAGGAACTGTGTTCCGAAAGCTAGTCCAGTTTTCTTTTTTCTTCATTTGTGTCACTATCGGCGGTACAGCACAAAGGTAAGTACTGGCCAGCCAATCTATCGCTTTGAAAAATAATTTGAAAATTATTATTGCTGCGATCAATTTTGACGTTAACCGCGCATGTCTGATCATTAGTGTGAAAGCAGGCACGTTAAACAGATACAGAACAGAATGTTGTATTTCTATAGAAACTTCCCTGGAAATATTTTCTCCATTAGGCTTATGCAAGTTGCCTGCTTTATACATTTTCAGTGAAATCTTCAACCTGCATGTAAAAAGAAACATCACAGGTTCAGTAAAGTGGAGTACCTGTTCGCGGTACAATTTTACAATGCAAAAGCCTACGTTTCTTCTCTCTACAAAGTTTTGATGGAAAAGTGCCTGATCAGAATGTTATCCACACACGTGAGACTAACTACCTACCAGAAATATAATTCATGTTTGAAGAAAGTCTGATAATTAATACAACTACTACGACAAAAGCACTTGTATGAATAATTTTCCATGGCATATTATAACGATGATCTGTACACGTCCGCATGATAACCGCAAACGATAGCCACAGCACCACTCCCTCTATCTCAGAACAATACTCACGTTAATGCTATAGGAGAAGCGCAAAAACAACATCTATTTCGTCGGAAAAGCCACGTACTGATTTACGGGTCTAACGGTCTCCTTAGGAGGTATAAAAACACTGGACAGTTTGATATTCTGTGTTTGCAAGAATACTGAGCACATAAATCCCATCGATGTTCTTACAGGTAACGAACGCACAAAGGACGTTGAAAATTATAAATAGTGCCAGCATTGTATAAATTCTTATACATTATGATTATGTGATGCTAATACTAGAATGAATATTAAATATTAGTTTAAGTGTTGCAAATATACACCTTATCAAATGTGCAGGCGACACAAAAAGAATAATAGACGGATTATAAGAAAGAAAATAGGTCCAAGAGAAAATACAGCCGTTTGGAAAATCAATAGTTATGAGACCTACAAAAATATGGAAAACAATATCAGTCGGAGTGGTTAACTTTTGTTGGACATATGTATTAAATGAATGATAAAGGCTAAAGAAACATTCGTACACTTCTCGAAGGATTAATCAACAATAGCATGAGCAAAGAAGAAAATAAGTACTTAGAAAGAAACATCATCAAATAATCTTAAGTAAACACAATAAAGAACATAATAAAGTTAGAAGCTATTGAAAGAGGATGAAATAAGAAATTGGAAACAACCTGAAAAAAGAAGTAAAACACAACATGGGAGATTGTTAGGGGATGTAATGGGACTCTAATCAACAGGTGATACGTTTCATTTTTACAATATTTGTAGACTGGATGACAGTTTGGCATAAAGATAAATTAATCTATACATTACTGTCCCTAATTCTATAGATAACAGAAGCTCTTCTTATTTTGCACTCCATGTTACGAAGCCTTCCCAGAAATGTTCACATCTTGAAAACAATGCTGCATTGATTTCTTTTCGTTCGTTTATGCCACTGACAGCGATATCAAGAAAGATATTTTCTGAGTCTATAATTGTAAAGAAAACTGACGCTTACATCTAATGTTTTCAGTATAATCGATGGAAATGCTCGAAGAAATGTGAAACAGCACTGGTGAATGACTTTTGTTGTCATTGCGCTTAAGACAGAATACGCAACTAATTGAGACATTTATTACTATGTTAGCGGTCGGTGCATATGTATATATTTATTAGTGACAACGATCGGCTCATTCAAGCTAGTTACGGAATTGCGAGCAGGGCTCATTGACATATACTTTAGGTGTTCGGACCCCCAGCAGGCGCGCGACGAGCGAGCTAAGTCTCTATCGAGCTCGCTTGGCAATCACCTCGGCTCTTATTCTTCCTGTTGATAGTATGACTAAAGCTTGGCAACATCGCAGTGTAAGTCTGTCAACGCTGGTACCGAGGTCTTACTTCCTGGTTAGCACAGAACTATGCTCATAAATTCACTTGATGTTTCCTGTAATTTCCATTGAATAATCTGACTGGTTTCTCAGTCTAGAGGCGACAGAAGGCTATTTGTTCATGCTTTTGGGTCGATAAAATTGTTTACACTGTGAAATTCCAACTAATCTCGTCTCTTACGTTGCGAGTTATATGTTCTACTAACGTATGTGGAAGTAGGAAAGCTCTAGCGTGCAAGCTCCTCGCTAGCTCTGCGGTAAAGTAGTCGCCTGCCACAGAGAGGTGGCTTTGGCCAATGGTTCGGATATCATTGGAGTAGAATTTTTTAGCTTTTTGTGACAGGAATTGCACGAATCCACATCGAAAACAACAAGAAACCTCTTGTGGTTACTTGCTATATTCTCTCTGATAATGGGAAAGTCTGACAACGTTCTGGTAGTTCAGCAAATCTGTCCCTTTAGAATCGAACTGATTGCAAGCTAATTATGACGCCAATCGATGTTCGACGTGTATTTTTTCTGGAAATAATTTTTGTCGTAGGTTATTCGAGTAGGGGCGGGAAACATAAACATTTGAGGACATGTGATCGAAAGAATAGGTGCGGAATGGGTGATTTCCAAAGCACACTATTCGATGTTTTGTTTGTGAAATCAACTGGAATTATTATAGTGCAGTACTAACACATGATGTAATTTTTTAGGTCGTTTGTCCTTACAGTGCGACTAAATGGTGTCACAGTTGTTTGCAAAAAATGGGCGCACCCTGGCGTTATGCTTGCACTTTGCTGACTATAAATATCTTTTAATACTCAGTCATTTATTTCTTCTTAAGATGTCAGCATGAGAGCATCATAACTCGTCACTAGTAACAATCGTGACTAGGAATCCTGATTGAGCGGCCTGATGGCGTTCAAGAAAAATGTGGTGATAGTCACCCCTATGACCCTTTATACCGATTCTACTTTACGACGTTTAGATTATGTTCATATGTCAGAAAAATTCAATACGTGACTGTAATATAAGTACTAGAACTTGAAGTAAGGATATAACAGCCGGTAAATAGACTCACAGCGGCGCGCCGCTGTCACAGAGTCCGCCGGCGGTAGCAGCGATGCGGCCGCTGGCGCGTCGCCGTAGCCGGGGCCCAATACTCCCGAGAGTAAACAGTTCAGTTTTGATGCAGCAGCGAGCCCTTTTGTGTAATTATTTCTGGGACTTTTCGCTGTTACATTAGAGGTTCTTCCACACTGATAACGAAGACAGCAGATTTGCGGTTAAAAAAAAATTGATGGTGGTTGGATTCGATCTCGCGACTTCTTACTTATACACTTGTAAATGCGACTCTTACCACGAGACCACGCGCTCATATACCAGACAGCTGTCTCGAGAAGGACAGAACACTTCCTCCTGACAGTACCGGATTCTACGGTGTTGCCAGATCGTGCACATCGCCGGACTTAGCATTCTGAGGGGCGATCGAATTTATTGTCCACACTGCGCGACCGACTCGGACTTTGCCTCTGCGTCGGCCGGCCGGCGATCAATTTTTTTGTCTAAGACTGTACCTAGCTATCTTCTTATGTGCTAAACACATAGATAGTACCTACATATTGATGAGTTGAAAAATAAAATGATTATTATCTTGTAGAAGAATACGCAGTTATTGTTTTACTTTTTAGTGCATAAAAATTGGTTTAAATTCGTTTTGAAGTCGGTTTGTTTTGTTAAAACTTTTGTTTATTTTTTTTATATTCAGTGAATCTGAAGTACACTAACTAACTTTTCTGAATATGGGTAGACCTACTAAACGAGCTGATCCGTAAGTAATGCAGCAACGGACATAAGCATATTGAAATTTAATTACAGACAGTTAGATATTCTGCCACATATCGCACCCTTAGTGTAAGCCATTAAGGAGTTCCATTGGTCATCATATTCGATTACGACAATTACTTGACCATAACGACCTTTCGGTAGATGACTCAATCATCCGGATAGCCTATAAAAGATTCGGCCGAGTATCGTTCATTTGCTCCTAAGAATTGAAGAGTTTCGTTACTTTGTCACGGATACCATGATGAGAACCTAACCAAACTCTCATCAAACTACCCTTGAAGTAGATCATTTCCAATAAAAAAAGAATTCAGTTATTCGTTATATTCAGTTATTCGTACATTTATATGCGCACATACTTCATGCAAATTTAAGACTTATACGGTTTTCTTATGATTGCCATTGCCGGAACTGGACCAAATTGAAATGAGACCATATGGGGTACACCAGCTTTCAAATAAAAAAAGAATCGCTGGTTACAACCGCGACTGTGTTTCATTGCTAAAAAAAGAATCATCAAAATCGGTTCACGCAGTCGAAGGTATTTAGGTAACAAACATAAAAAATTACAGTCGAATTGAGAACCTCCCCCTTTTTTGAAGTCGGTTAAAAAATGCACTGCTCTTAACATCAGTCTGCTGATTCAATGTGTTATCGGGATCTTGGAACCGGTGTGGAAATATTTAAATTTTTTCCTTCTTTGTCAGGAGGCGTCCTTTAGGTTCCCTATGTTACACTCAAATGTTCAAATGTTTGTAAATCCATGGGACTTAACGACTGAGGTTATCCGTCCCTAGGCTTACAAACTATGTAAACTACCTTATCCTACGGTCAACGCACACACACACACACACAAACACACACACCCGCGCGTACACATGCCCGAGGGAGGACACCAACCTCCGACGGGTAGCATCCGGGCCTTAGAGCTCTCGACCATTCGGCTGTGGTACACTTTTAAAAGTGTACCAACAGCGTGCTTCGATGTTAACAGATGTTTTCCAAATGCTGATTTGTTATTGTGAACCGAAGCAGGTTCTTCGAAACGCATTTCAAACGTTCTACGTATCTGACCTACCTACGTGTTTGGACAGTCTCCGCATTTTATTTTATATACACTTACTGCTGAGAACTTACAGGCTTTTTTGTTCACGCGATTCCTCATTCGGAAGCGTGAAATGTCTTTGGTCTTAAAGCCAACACGTAAATTGGTATTTCGAAATTCCCTGGCACTAATTTCTGAAACGTTTCATTTATAGCTCCTGCGCATGTAGACGATTTTCTTGTCTTTCTGTTCACCTTGTAGATTACTTGCATGGGTTTTCCGTTGTTGTTCTTTTTTAATTTTTTGTGGTAATTTAATTATTGTTGTGGATGCATATCCGTTGCTTACTGCAACTTGTTTACGATAGGAATCTCTTGTTTCTCTCCTGCTCGTTTAGTGGCAGTTTCAGTAATCTATTACTCATAGAACGGAAGTATGCAATCTTGACTCGTTCTGTTTGCCAAGATATTTAATTGATGGACCGCGGCGGATTAGCCGCGCGTACTGGAGCGCCGTGTTGCGGTGCGCGCGGCCGTTCGCCGCCGGGAGTTCGATTCCCCTCTCGGGCACGGGTGTTTGTGTTGTGCTTAGTTTAGTTTACCATAGGTTAAGTAGTTTGTAAGATAGGCACTAATAACCAAGCTGTTGAGTCTCATAGATTCACAAATACACACACACACACACACACACACACAGACACACACACACACACATATATATATATATATATATATATATATATATATATATATATATATATATATCCTTAGTTTAGTTTACCATAGGTTAAGTAGTTTGTAAGATAGGGACTAATAACCAAGCTGTTGACTCTCATAGATTCACAAATACACACACACACACACACACACACACACACACACACACACATATATATATATATATATATATATATATATATATATATATATATATATGTTAAGAACTGCAAAAGTAGTAGACACCAAAACGTTGTCTGCCCACCTCTCTTGTTACCCTAATCTCTAGATAACTGATGGTCATATTATTTTCATGCTCTACTGTGAACTTAATATTTAGATGAATAGCACTCATATTCTGCGCTTTATCATTAACATTGTTATGATCTCCTTTAATTAATAAAATGGTATCATCCACGTAGCGATAGAAGTAGAGAACTATGTTGACTGTTGTAGGGTTGTTGGTGGAAAATTGGTTTTCTAACTGATTAAACCGCAAGTGCAGCCATTACCATTCAGAAGTTATTGTTTTAGAGACAGAAAATAATTCCCTCTCCATTGCACATAAAACTAGAACTGATGAAGCAGTTAGTTGCCGCGCGGGAGTAACCTTGCGCTTCCCTAAACTTACAAACTACTTGTGAACTATCTAATACTAAGACGGCACAAATATCCATGCCCGAGGGGGGATTCGAACCCCCGACCGTAGCGGCCGTGCAGACCGTGACTGACGCGTCGCAGACCGCTCGGCCACCGCGGCCGCCCCTTGCGCTTCAAGGAGCCTTGCTGTGGCGTGCGTGGTTGTTCCCCATTGGAGGTTCGAGTCTTCCCTTGGGCATGTGTGTGTGTGTGAGTGTGTGTGTGTGTGTGTGTGTGTGTGTATGTGTGTTGTCCGTAGCATAAGTTTAAGTAGTTTGTAAGTCTAGGGACTGAGGACCACTGCAGTTTGGACCCATAGCTTTACAAACGTTTGAACATTTTGTAGCATTTGCTATGGCCCTAGATAAATAAGACAATTGCTTCAAATACATATGTAGATTTTTTTCTCGCATGAGCATTGAAAAACTGAAAGCTAATATATTTGATGGCCCGCAGTTTCGGAAAGTCACGAATGATTCCAAAGTGACAAAGTTCATGAATGATTCGGAGCTTTGGTCTTTCATAGCTATATCTCAGTTAAGAAAAAATTCTTGTGTAGTCATAAGGCAGACAATTGCAAAGAAACTGTGCAGAACACGTTGACAGTAAGGTGTTACTAGGATTATTAAAGTGCGTCATCTCCACAGCTACTTTTCAAAATTTCCAGGTAACTTAGGTGATTACAGCGAGGAGCAAGAGGAGAAGTTGCACCGACAAATTAAGACGATGTAGGACAGATATGAAGACAGTGGGATACACATGATGACTGACGACTTTTGGTGCCTCCAACCGTGTCCTGAAATACAGATGAATATTAAACCGACATTGTTTTATGAATGCAGGCTTACTGTTTTGTCTGTGGTGAAGTACTGGAATGTGGCGTTAATACAGTACCTAATTTGTCGTATTGTTATTATTTAAGACAGTAATCGTTTGACTTGTGATTAGCATACGCCTACTCACACCTGATATTGCTGTATGCTCACATTCGTCAATGAATATTAAAATGACTCAAAACGAGAGCAAAGTTAGAAAAACTGATGCCATATTCTCATTTCGCAACAGAATGTGGTCCTAAAAGCACTTTAAATTAATTGAAAAACATTGTTTAGCAGGTATATTTAGCAGCAGCTAAGCATTGTCCAGTTCGTTAGTTTAATATATTATAATTTCTCCATATCAAACATAGTTACCTGCAACATTAAAAATTCGATTGTCAAAAGGTCGGTCTTTGCGCGTTGCCAACACCTTGATAGTCGGCTGCTTGAGTTACAGACGTGTTTTTCAAAGGTTCAAATGTTTGTGAAGCTTATGGGACTTAATTACGGGGTCATCAGTCCCTAAACTTACAAACTACTTAAGAACTACGTTATACTAAGGACGGCACAAATATCCATGCCCGAGGGGGGATTCGAACCCCCGAATGTAGTGGCCGTGCAGACCGTAACTGGAGCGCCTCAGTCCCCGCGGCCACCGCAGCCGGCGTGTTTTTAAGCGCTATGTCGCACAGTTAGCGCTCAACGAGGTAAAGCACAAAACGCTCATATAGTTCTGACTCACTGCTCAAGACAGCCGACAGTAAACGCGAAATATCCTAACACGCGGCCGCTGCGCGGTAGGCGGGGATGCTGTCGTCTATGGTATAGAATACACTGAAATATGGAAATATGCGAAGTGTGCTCGGAAACAACACAGTTCAATCCCTGCCTTTCTTTGCTGTGGATATATGGAATGAAAGGAAAGGAAGAAAAAAGATGTTTTCCCAGAAAATCGTTATTTATTGTTAAGCCAAAGGACTGATTACATTTTTTGTTCCTTCCTTTTTCTACATAGTGTAAAGTGGTACAGTTGCAATCATTTCGGACGAATGTTATTGTAACTGGAAATATATTGAGAAAAGAAATAATTTTAACTGTGGCATTTGTTCTTGGATGTTTAATGAATCTGTAACACAAATGTTAGACAATCACAAATGTTGGAATAAACACAAAAAAGATTACAGAGTTGAGGAAAATCCATCGAAAATGTGCTACACTAGGTACTATTGTGATAATTTCCTGATACAAGTTTGATCACTGGCATCTTACACATAAAAATCACTTTTTCCCTCGAGCATCAACGCATACTTCGTGGTACCAAGTATTGCATTTTTGGCAGCGACTCCAATCACCTTTAGCTACTGATTTATTAGAGCGTCTCAGACTAAGTAGCTTCACTTACAGGAAAAAAGTTTATATCTCGGGAGCACAAAGTGGTGTATTCTTGTAAAAGACAGGAGGAGCTGTAGAAACCTCCTACACTACAACATCACACAAAGGCAAGTGCTACCAACACTAGGAGACACAAATGGCGCGAAACATTATGTTGATCGGAATGTACCTATATCGAATTTGTACCACCTTACCCTAAACAGAAAGTTCGGGAGGAAGGTAGTTCAAATCCACCACCGTCCATCCAGATTTAGGTTTTCCGTGATTTCCTTAAATCACTCCAGGCAAATACCGGGATGTTTCCTTCCAAAGGGCACGACCAATTTCCTTCCCCCATCCTTACCCAAACAATCGAAGCATAAGCTCCGTCTCTAATGACCACGCTGTCGACGGGGCGTTAAACAGTAATCTGCCTTCCTTCCATAAAGATCAGACTGTTTAACGAATCTGGAGTATGCGACGCGTAATTGCGCATGAAAGAAGCAATGGCTTTCTACATTCCGCCCATCTCTTACACAATAATAGTTTTTCTGGTGTGTGTGTGTGTGTGTGTGTGTGTGTGTGCGTGTGTGTGTGCGTGCGTCTATGTATTGTGTTATGTGTGTCATTCATAGAGTAGAAATCAATGAAGTGTGTAGTACATAGATAGAAAACTAATATCGTTATTAATGTTGGTTCAGCATGCACTGAAAAGATTTTCGTGTTATTTGAAGACTGAAGAAGTTAGCACAATGTAGATAATTGCATGTAGAAAACTAATATCGATCATTAATGTTGGTTCAGCGTTGACTGAAAAGGCTTTTTTTGTTACTTAAAGATCTAAGATGTCGTCGACTTCTAGACATTTGCAAATTCGTAGATTTTTGTCTGTATCACACCGACCGTACCGACGTAGATCCGCAACTTTCTGGATCTGATCAGTATCAGTAAATTTTTTTAGATATATTATCTCCTACTAAATGCTGATAGTGCTTCGGTTTAATTTACAATTAATAATAGTCTTGGACATTGAGAAACGTGGTTAACAAATATGCTTACTTCCTGCCAATCGATGACTTCGGCAAAATCTCCGTTTTATTTTACATATTAGTGGCTCAAGTGTGTCGCCGATAGAACTGCGCATGCGCAAAACTATTGAGTTCTATAAGCAGCTATGCGCATGCGCAGTTTTGCACTAGCGGCTAGTGGTAGCGCATACCCTGAGCCACTCCTGCACTGCGCATGCGCCAACTGTCGGGGTGCGCGCAGACACCGCGCACGATCTCTAAAATGTTCAAATGTCTGTATAGCTATATGGGACTTAACTAAGGGGTCATCAGTCCCTAAACTTACAAACTACTTATGAACTGCAATGTAGGCTTCCGGAGCTGTTGTCACTATCAATAAAATTCTTCCGGGTATGAGACCGCGTCGTCATTTTATAAACTCCGCCATCGTTTCGGCCACTGTTGCAGGCGGCCTTCATCATGGTCTGTGTCAGACACAGACCCTGATGAAGGCCGACTGCAACAGTGGCCAAAACGTCGGTGGAGTTTATAAAATGACGACGCGGTCTCATACCCGGAAGAATTTTATTGATACTTATGAACTAGCTAACACTTAAGGACGGCACAAATATCCATGCCCGAGGGGGGATTCGAACCCCCGACCGTAGTGGCCGTGCAGAACGTGACTGGCGCGCCGCAGTCCCCTCGGCCACCGCAGCAGGCGCACGATCTCTCAAAAACCATAGCAACTGGAGAGTGGAGAGCAACACAAGTGGCGCTGATGCGCTAATCTTAATTCGTGTGTGGCGCAGTTACGTATTGAAATTTTTAGTAAGCGCATTGAATAATATGATGTTTAGGGTCTACATGCTGAAATACTGGTATTCATTTTACATTTCGAAAACGTATTCGAGAAAAATGTATATTTAAACATATCTTATTGTAGCAACACACAGCACGCAAAGCGGAATTTACTTTCGATGTGTGAAAGCCGACAATGAATTTGCTGAGAGTTCATTTCACTTGTGTTCACAAAACCATCCCACATGTATATATTAGGAGTAATTGTATTTGTTTTCTGAGGCACTTTCTGAAGAAAAACAGACAACACTGTTTGGTCGGTCCTGTTTGATATTAAAAAATGTACACGGGAAACGTTGCCTCAGTTCATCTATGATGAGTGTAGTCACAAGTTCATTACCATAACTATTGAGACCATGTGTACCGTCCATACAGATGCAGTTACCATTGTACTTCTGTAGCATGCTACTCTGAGCATCGTTCATTAAGGTTAACACAAAATCATTTTTTTTCGAGTTGAGGGAAGTCTTTCCCGGTGGCTTGTACAATACAACACAATTTACACTTTCTTCTATTTCCTTAACCCACGCAGTGACACTTGTTCCATCGTCTTGATGCTTAACAACACAACAATTTAAATTAAAACTTCTTCCTATATCATGCAGGTATTTATTAGTTAGCAGATGCACTTCGTCTAGCTCGTTTGTTACGGAAGTTCGTCGCCATCTAAGTCTGCATCAAGTGGTACTTTGCTAATAATTTTAGTCGTAATTTCATCTCTTTCTTGTGGTTGGAGCCAGGGCCGGTGCAAGGCATGTGCGAAACGTGCGGCTGCACGGGGCGGCACTTTCCGAGGGGCGGCAAATCTGTCGCCCCTCTTTTTTTATTTTTGTAGGACAGACACAACATTCATGCCCAAGAGGGGATTCGAAACCAAACCTCGGAAGGAGCGTCTTCCGGAACTTTGGCAAGGCGCCTCGACTACCTGCCGGCCGCCCCTGTTGAACATGGGGAGGGAGGAGGACTGATTTCTTCCTCGCCACTGTGGCAGCACCGTCGTGTTTACTCCAGAGTAGAGATGGGCTAAACCGTGATTTTCCGCTAACAGTGATTTCCGTGATTGCTACTTTTAAATCACCGTGATTCTAAACCGTGATTAATCACGGTTTAGAATCACTGTTTGAGGTTTTCACGACATGTATCCCTCCGCGATTTCTACTCCTCCCGCTATTCCGTGATTTCAGCTCTTTCCGCTATTCCGTGATTTCTGCTCTTTTCGCTATTTCCGTGATTGAATCGCCGCGATTCCGGCGACTTGTATGATTTACCATGGAACTGACAAAAATTGAGTTAGATACTTTTGTTATAATGTTTCATCCGCCAGTAACTAATTTATCGTCTCTTTGTTGTTATGAGTTATGTTGTGAACCGAGAAAAGTAAATATCAACAAATAAATCAATAGTAAGTATAGTTTAAAATAACTGTACAATAATCTTTCTCACCACATCAAGACAATGAAAGAATAGTAAATATTCTTAGTAAGTGTAAAAATTATTTGCAAGATAGGTGTTATTTCATTGTCAATGAATATATGCCCTCAATTTTAATAACTTGTTTCTTTAATGTAATTGATACTGCAGTTATTAGTGTGTGCTGTTATTTAAATACACTGGCCTATAATAGTTATATTACTTTAGACTTCACACTTTACTTTAGTAATATAGTATCAGTTTTACTGTTAGGTGCCATATGTTTTTAAGAAGTATCATGCACAGCTAACTGAATGCTTAAATAAATAAAAAGTTACTGCAGTTTCATTTCCAGTGACATACACTTTTAACTCAAAATTTATGCATACATATGAAATAAGAAGCTGAGATCTTTACTATTATTGAAGCAGTTAATGTGATATCAGTATTCCAGCGCAAGTCCCAAGGGGAATTTTTTTATGCATATGTTTTTTCGAGTTGCTCATGCGTTGGTAACGGCAGCAGAGAGCGCAGAACTCTGACTCTGATTGGCTACTACGTGGTATTGCCAACATCGTAGAGGAGTGCAAGCGCGCACATTTCAAATAAGTGCTTCTTCAAGTTGGAGATATAAGTTTTATGCGACAACTGTATGCCGCACAAATTACATTTCGCATAGTCGCTATTAAAAGCGGTGAAATACAATCTCGCTCGTCCTCGATCGCTTCATCTCGGCAGAAACAAGATATACACTTTTAGACGACGAACGGCGAAATGGACAAGATATATATTTTTCGGTTTTTAACCTTTCCTTGCCGGGCCCTGGCGATTTTCTAGGAAAAACGCACAAGTGTATGCGAACTGGTCACTGCCCATAATCGGCTTTTAGCCGGTACACCCGCTCTTCGTTAATCGGTGATTCGCTGCTATACCCGTTCTTCGCTTATCGGTGATTCGCTGCTATACGCGCTATTTGCTGCATTGATATTAGTACAGATTTCGACCCACAGATGGCTCTTTTAGCCTTTGCTGCTTCTCTTCCCTCACCTCCTCTTCGCTTTTCCGCTATTCGCTGCTACACCTGCTATTCGGTGCTGCATTTAGTACTCATTTCGGCTACTAGATGGCTCTTTGTAGTTTATACTGCTGTTCGCTGCTATTCCTGCTCATCGCTACCCAACCGTGACCGTGACTGAAATCACGGTCAGATTCCAGATCGCCGCGACCGTGAAAACAGTGAATTTTCAATCACGGCGATTTTTCACGAGTACGTGATTTCTTGCCCATCTCTACTCCAGAGGAACACAGAGTGGGAAGCAATCTGGCGTACACGCCGCAATTTTGCTAAGCCCTTCAATGGCAGTTTTCGAGTGTTTTATTCTTCCCGCATTATGGATAAAAATGGTTGAACATTACTAGTCAAACATGTCCAACATTTACAATGATTAGAGGTATTCCGAATGGGAAAATACGCTGCGAGTAATTACAAGGCATGAAGACATTGGTAGTAAGCCTGGCATAAGTTGGGTTTCGACGTATTTTTCAAAATTTTTGCTATCCGTATCTGAGCGATAGTCAAACGTTTTGGTTTTTGAGCCATGAAACACCTGTCTGCGCCTGCATTAACAACAATTAAACTCTGACCGGCACTTTTGTTTGACAATACTACTCGGACACTATCACTTTGCTAACATTTATTTACTGTATACGGTTTTCCTTTGAATTCATTATCTGTTCACAACAACTGAAAAAAATATTTATTTACGTTAATGTTGTAAGTTCATGTTGCGCGGGATCAACCGAGCGTTCTAAGGCGCTACATGCATGGACTGTGCGGCTGGTCCCGGCGGAGGTTCGAGTCCTCCCTTCTGTTTTTGTCCTTAGGATAATTTAGGTTGAGTAGTGTGTGTGTGTGTGTGTGTGTGTGTGTGTGTGTGTGTGTGAGAGCTTGTGGACTGATGACCTTCGCAGTTAAGCCCTACAAGATTTCAATCAGGTTTAACTCTATTTTTGAGCTGGTGCCCAGCGTCTGTTTTGTACAAAAGTGTAGAGAATGTCACATATCAGTCGCATTTTTTTCCCCAGATCTACATATATTTCGGGTACAGTGTGACTATTCTCAATGCTTTATGTTTACATCTATACCGCCATGCTGAACGTAACTGTCAACCTGGTGGTTTACATGTAAGCACGTATTAAAAGCTTTTGAGACTGGCCACTCAGCGGCCGAAACCTAGGTAGATCTGAAAAGTAAAAACAAATATTGCGATTGATTGCTGACACTTCCTATAGATTTGTTTAAATGAAATTCCACAAACGTTTTGAAAAACAAAAAATCGTAGGGTTGAAGGGGGGCGGCAATTTAGCAGCTCGCACGGGGCGGCACTTGGGCTTGCGCCGGCCCTGGTTGGAGCTGCAAATGACCCAAATCAAACTTATGATCCACATGTGTAGATTGAAAGGAAGCACAACATGTTCCATCCGGCCGCGGTGGAGTAGCCGAGCGATCTAAAGCGTCTCGCTGCGGAGCGCGCGGTTGCTCGCCGTGGAGGTTCGAATCCTCCCTGGGGCATGGGCGTGTGTGTTTGTCCTTAGGTTAGTTTACCTAGGTTTAAGCAGTTTGTAAGCTACGGACTGATGACCACGCAGTTTGGTCCGATAGAATTACAAACATTTGAACATTTTTTTGTTCCATCGGTGGATTCTTTCATTTTGATTGCAGCTGGGCAAAGTCTATTTATCTTGCAGCTTCCCTTGCCGTTTACCAGTGGCCTTTGATGTATAAGAGTCAGATTGCTGACACCTGTAGCTGTAAATTTTCATTCCGCTACTGCAGGTTTCAACACCACTACATTTAATGAATGAAACTTTACCATTGGTTTCAATTCCTTCTTTCCAAGAAGTGAAATCACTGAATGACTGAAACCGTTCTTCCTGATACGTCAGCTGCGGCGGACTAGCCGTGCGCACTGAGGCGCCGTGTTGCGGTGCGCGCGGCTGTTCGCCGAGGACGTTCGAGTTTTCCCTCGGGCATTGGTGTGTGTGTGTTTGTGTGTGGTGTATGTGTGTTGTCCTTAGGTTAGTTTAACTTAGTTTAAATAGTTAGTAAGCTACAGACTAATAACCAAGCAGTTAAGTCCCATCGATTTACAAACGTTTGATCTGATACATCAGTTTAACATTGTGAATATTTTTAAAATGTTCGAGAATGTCCACTTTCTTAAAAGCTATGAAGTCACAAATACCGCAAATAGTCATAGTATTGTGCTCACGAGATGAATTTCCGAAATGGAACAGTCTTTCAGAAATGTTTTTTACAGGAACTGCATATAATTCTCTTCTTCACCTTCGTTCTTCATTTTCTTCGGCACAATTTCTTCTTCCTTAGAAATGTTCAAATGTTTGTTAAGCTTAAGGAACTGCGGGGTCACCAGTGCCTAAACTTACTAACTACTTATGAACTACCTTATACTAAAGATGACACAAACATCCATGCCCGAGGGAGGATTCGAACCCCCAACCGTAGCGGCTGTGCAGACTGTGACTGGCGCGCCGCAGACCGCTCGGCAACTGCGGCCGACCTTCCTTAGAATAATGTGTTTTTTTAACATGCCTCCATAAATCCGAGTGGACTTCATATTCACCTTGACAAACGGACACATGCAGAACATTCTGAATAAGATATCAGTATGGTGTAAAAATTGGCAATTGACTCTAAATAATGAGAAGTGTGAAGTCGTTCACATGAGTACGAAAAGAAATCCGTTAAGCTTTGTTTACAAGATAAATCAATCAAAAGTGAAGGCCGTAAACTCCACAAAATACCTAGGAATTACTATTACTTCAGACTTAAATTGGAAAGACCACGTAGATAATATCGTAGGAAAGGCGAACCAGAGACTGCGTTTTATTGGCAGAACTCTTAAAACATGCAACAGAACTACAAAAGAAACTGCATACACTACGCTTGTCCGTCCATTTTTGGAGTATTGCAGCCCAGTGTGGGATCCTTATCAGGTTGGTTTAGCGGAGGACATCGAAAGAGTCCAAAGAAGGGCAGCTCGTTTCCTATTGTCACGATACAGGGGAGACAGCGTTACGGAAATGATACAGGATCTGGGATTGGATTCATATAACAATGACGCTTATCGCTGCGGCGTGGGCTACTTGCGACTCTCCAATCGCCAACATTCTCCTCCGAATGCGAATATATGTCGTTGACTCCCATTTACATAGGTAGAAATGACCATCAGAATAAAATATGAGAAATCAGAGCTCGAACGGGGAGATTCAGGTGTTCTTTCTTCCCGCGCGCTATTCGAGAATGGAATGGGAGATAAATAGCATAATGATGGTACGAGGAACCCTCTGCCAGGCACTTAAATGTGATTTGCAGAGTATCCCATCTAGATGTAGATGTAGAACAACCTTTTTTGTTGGCCTCCAAGTAGAATGTGTGTTTTGCGCTTTACATACACTCGGGCGTCCCATGGGCAACGATTGAAATTCCCCTCAACCGGC
Organism: Locusta migratoria; assembly: GCA_026315105.1. Taxonomy (NCBI): domain Eukaryota; kingdom Metazoa; phylum Arthropoda; class Insecta; order Orthoptera; family Acrididae; genus Locusta; species Locusta migratoria. The sequence goes on along the minus strand of CM048744.1, from coordinate 125,067,638 downwards.
TGATCTTTCCAACCACAGAAGCGTAGCGATGTGCGAAAGAGAAAGCGCACGGTCTTTCTCAAGACCAAAACTGTCGATAATGACAATAAACATTGAAGGCTTATCAGCCTTCAATCTATGTGTCAAGACTTAAACTGTGACATTTTGTGCATGGAACTACATGCTGTCTCTAGTTTGTTGAACAAATACATCTTCCTGTTAATTTTAGTCGTCCTTAGTATTTTTGTAATCACTGCTGCTTCAACTTCCTCATGGTCACTGATGCCAGTTTCAGCATGAACTTCCTCAAAGAAGTTAGATCTACTTGCTATCATTAGAGTAGGCTTTAGAATTAGCTACAGTGGGCTTCAGAACTGATCTTAGCAGATTTCAGGAAAAGAGTTCATTTTATAGGACGTCTTATAAAGCGCACTATGTTGTTGTGTGGTCTTCGAAGAATGGTTTGATGCAGCTTTCCATGATTCTCTATCCTCTTCATCTCCGAATAAGAGCGGCAACCCACATCCATTTTACCTGCTTACTCTATTTGTCTCATGGTCTCCGACTACGATCCCCCCCCCCCCCCCAAACTTTCCTCCTATACTAAATTGACGATTTATTGATGTCTCAGAATGTGACCTACCGCTCGATTCATTCTTTTAAACAGAATATGACACAAATTACTTTTCTCTACAGTTCTGTTCAGAAACCACCTCATTAATCAATCTAATCTTCAGCATTCTTCTATTGAACTACATTTCAAAAATTTCACCCTCTTCTTGTCTGAACTGTTTATCATCCAAGTTTCACCCCCGTACAAGAGTATGCTCCAGACCATTGCCTTCAGAAAACTACTCAACACTTGAATTAAGATTTGATAGTAAATATTTCTATTATTCATAAATGTTTTTCTTCCCATTGCCATTCTGCATTTTATATCTTCATTTCTCCAGCCTTCAAAAGTTATTTTACAGCCCAAATTTCAAAAATCATCTTCCACCTTTATTGTCTAGTTTACTAATCTAATTCCCTGATTTAATTGGACTACATTCCATTACCTTTGTTTTGCTCTAATTAATGTTCATCTTATACCCTCCTTTCAGAACAATGTACTCTACATTCCATTCAATTGCTCCTTCAAGGCCTTTGCTGGCTTCAGAATTTCTGTCATCGGCAAACTGTGTGATTTTATTTATTCGCCCTGAACTCGAATTCCGTTTCTAAATTTCTCCTTGCTTTCCTTCACAGCTTGCTTAATGTACAATATTGAGGAAATGGTGCCCTTCAACTCTAACAACTGCTGTCTGGGTTCCGTTAAAGTTGTGTGTAAGTTTTAGTTCCTGTATTTTACAGTATTTCAAAGAGTGAATTTTAGTTAACATCGTCCAAAACTATAATTACGTTATATGATTGCTAGATGGGTCAAATCTCTTCCAGTCTTGATTGGGGAACATAATTGTGTACAAGCGAATTGAGTCACCTCTAAATTTTTCTGTTATATATGGGGGTCTGATGGTTATAGGAAGACCCAGGTATACGTTTATGCCTTCCCTTGGTAGTGAATATTTCCCAAACAATTTCGCATTAGGCTTCTGTTTCAACCCCAGTGGATATTTTTCTTCTTCTGTGACGAATACATCACCTCCAATTCACATTAGTCAATCCTTTTTGGATTTAGAAAAAATTTCAGGACTGTCTATTTCGGTTTTTAGCTAGTTTCCTCTACTAATACTATTATCTGAGCTCCATTGATATACAGGAGTGATTCAAACTGTTTCGAATGCTTCCAAAGGGGTCACTAGGATTTTAATGGTTTCATCTGCAGGGGAAATTCTCTTTATCTTACACTAATACTTGGAGATCTACAGGTATCTTCATCCAAAGTGATTGGAAAGTAGCGTACTAAAAAAGAAAATATCTATGTGCATCCAACACACAGCCTCTGCTGTTTAGTGTATCCCTGAGCCATTTAGGAGGATCTTCCAGTCTGATCCCTGAGATTTATTGGTGAAAAGTCGCAGTTTTCATTTGTCCTGGATCTTTGATACTGTTTGATGCAATCCTTACATTTACTCAGAACTACTTCAGACAGAGAGCTCTGTGTCTTTTGACACCTGTAGAAATTATCCAGTTATGACTTCAGAACCAGACGACAGGCATCGTTTGTTCGAATATACTTCACAATCTGTAGCTCGTAGCACATTGTTTCTCCATGATTCGAACAACATCTTCAGTAGGTTGTATGAGAGTCAATAATATGCTTCAGGGGTTGGGACCGCATGCCCGCATTGTTAGTTTATAACACTGTCCGTCGTTTTGGCCAGATTAAAAAGAACCGTCTTCAGGGGATTTTTCCGACCGCTGAATGAATGAAAACTTGTTTCTCATACAGTAAGAGGAAAAACTACTCGAGAAAGAGGAGAGCGGTTATTGTTGGGCGTCCTTTCTTAGTCTTCGCAATATGTCAGCCATTGGTGGAATTAGACGTCTTCATTTGGTGTTTGCATTATTGTTTGCCAGTCGCCTGAACAAACGAATGAGAGAAATGGACTACAGTTGTGTTCTGGCGTTATTTACTCGTTGCCTGATGCACGCTGAGCAAAGACTGCTCTCTGTACACATATGGTCGCTGTGATCCCCCGCACTCTGCTGAGTTGCTTTTTTGCGCTGCCGTCTCGTAGCGCTGTTACTTTTGGCAGCCAGGATGTCTGAGTGTCCTCTATTGCTTCTCTAATTTTTCTCCTCGTTCTAAATTGCTGTTTCACCTGTATGAGGGCTTCTCGGAAAAGTTTATATTTGCTGCTCTCATTCTGATTCTCTGCTGTTTCGCAGACACCGGTGCTTTTAGTTTGTCGATTGCATCTTTATTTTTTATTTATTTTTATTTTATTTGTTTATTTATTTTTGTTTTGAGCCGAGAACATTTTTTTTTTTAATTCTATTTCTACCCTGGAAGTTTGGCTTGATGCCTGTCCAATAGTGAATTTTACCCACAATTTCAGTCACCCCTTGTATATATGGTAATAATACGGTGTTTGTTTTGTGCTTCCCTCTGCTCGTCCTTATTGATTTCATCCTTAATCGCCGTTGTTTTGTCTATCATCATCATCCCATAACTGTTGATCACCATGATTGATGAGATTTTGTAGTTCACCCTTTAGATTTTCTTCATTGCTCATCCTATGCGCCCTCCTAATTCAAGTGTGAAGGGAGGATATGTTGTGTGTAGGGTGATTATGGGGGGTTGAGGACCTGCCTATGCTAATGACTTTTCTAAATACATCAAAAAAATGTTACATCACCACGATTCTAAAGGTTCATGACCCTTTACATAAAAATGTGAGCATATGGCATTTATTGGCCTGGAAATCCCCAACTGGGGTTCGGTCACCTTGTTGCAAATCTATTTAGTTGACGCCACTTTGGCGACTTGCGTGTCAATAATAATGAGGACAACACACAACACCCAGTCCCTGTCAGGAACTGAACCTGGGCCCCCTGTATTGTAGTCAGCAAACCTGTCGACTGAGCTACGAAGGCAAACTACATAAAATGGCATAGAGATTAACAAACACAAGATTTCAGTTCTCTTTATTGCTCATGAAAACAGAAACTGACAAGTTGTGCGAAATAACGTAGACATTCTACATTTTTGTTCTAGTTTTCAGCATTCACCAGTACTCCTAATAGCCGGTAATACGTCCTCTTGGACTGATGCATTGCCTGTATTAGTCGTGGCATAGTGTCCACTAGATCAGCGGTACCCAACCTTTTTTGCTCTGCGGCCCACCCATTGTATAAAAACACCTGCGAGGCCCAGCAACTAAACACGCATGCACGCACACACACTTACACACAGAGAGAGTATGCATTATTAGTGAAATATATAAATATAAGGTAGAAGAAGGAATGTGCCTGTATTTCTTTATAGAGAAAAGTTTCTTATTGTAATCAATTATAAGAAGTATGTGAAAACTCAAAATCGAGTAGGCAGTGTTAAAAAATTCAGTGTGGTATTTTACACTGTTTGTTACAAAACAGTCATATTTGGTTTAAAACTAGTTAACTGTAGCATCAAATCACTCTCTACATTCAGTCTATTCCTGTACTTATCTTTCAAAAAGAGTGAAGTCGAAAAGGCTCATTTACATAAATAGGCTGTTGAAAAGCCCATCAAGTGTTAGAGCAATTTTGTCTTGCCGAACACGTATCCAGAATGGGATAAATTGCGTTGTTAAAAAAAAAAAAAAAAAAAAAAAAAAAAAAAAAAAAAAAAAAAAAAAAAATTTGTAAAATCTGGTAACATGATAGTTCAGTTAACAACTCTTCTTCACCTGATGAAATTATCAATTTTTTAAAGTAATCCACTTAATCGGGATTTCTAATCTACTGGATTTCATCCTTAATTTTGCTGACGAAATTTTTGTCACTGTGGACTATCGGCATTTTTTGAAATTTTCGTCATACCACTAGGGCTTGTTCTCTTTTTGACAAACCTTGAGGTTGCAAAAGGGGGAGGGGTAGGATGCGGTGGGTTGACTAATGAGTGCTGCAGGAATGAAGAACTTTATGGGGAGTATTAAAGTTCGTCATTTTGTTAGTGCTGACAGCACACATATACATCGAGCTCATCAGCTACTATCTATGGTAGAAATATGACACAATATTGCCGCGAGACACTACGTAAACCTACTGCCGACATGGCGCAGGGGATAACGTCACCGACTGCAGTGCTGAAGGTCGCTGGTTCGATCCCGCACACCAGCAAAAATTTATTTCTTTGTAATTAACAATTCTAGAATGTTCTACATCTGTTTTATGTTCACTTGTAAATTCTACTTGTTTCCTATGTTAACTGTTCTTCTAATTTCTGGTATATTCTGTCTGTGTATAAATAGCAGAGCACTCTGCCCGAGAGGCAGTCACTGCTGCGTGTATGTTAAGTTCGCAATAAACGTGATTTCTGTATAAGTGCTGTGTTTAGTTGCCTTCGAAGTCAAACCTGCTTCCATTTCAACGCGACATTGTTTGGTGGAGGCGCCGGGTACACTGTGCAACAGCTGCATCACCGTGGCTCCGATTAGGCAACGTAAAAGCCGTCGCTTACACGGACTAGAACCGGAGTACAAGGGATTTACCGATACATCCTCCCAAAAGTCCGTAACATCAGAAGAACCATGGACACGAAACCAGTGGTAAGCCAGCTGAACATCAGACACCCGTCGGTGTTCTCTGGAGATGCTGGACAGGACCCCAACAAATGGCTAAAAGGGTTCGACCGAGTCGCCAAGTACAACAGGTGGGATCATACAATGTGGTTGGCCAACGTTTATTTCTACCTGGTCGGAACAGCCCAGCAATGGTTTGAAAACAACGAAGACAAGTTGAATGACTGGGAGACGTTCCAGGAGGAACTTAAGAAGACGTTTAGAGATCGCCAGCGACAATTCCGTTCGGCGTTAGAACAACTAAAGAACCGGGCCCAACGACATGGTGAGCCGACACAGTCGTACATACAGAATGTTTTGGCCCTGTGTAACATAGTGAATCCGAATATGACTGAGGCCGACAAAAACACGCACCTGATGAAGGGTATTGCAGAAGACATGTACCAAGCTCTTCTGATAAAAGACGTCGCTACGACGGAAGAGTTCATTAAGTGGTGCCAGCGTATTGAAGAGATGCAACAAAGGAAAGTTGGACGAAAGAAGTATGACAGACTCCCCAATGTAGTCCCTATGGCCGTTGTGGAAGATCAGCATGACTTCGCTTCTCTCATACGACAAATTGTGAGAGAAGAATTACAACAATTTATGGCAGCTGGGACTATTAGACTAAGCAAGCATCAGATCATGGCCATGGATGTAAGCCCTGTAAGTGACAAGTTTGCCGACGCCGCTAAGGAAGAGGTATTTCAAGCAATAGCCCCTGTCTCCCCCGCCCATCGCACCCGACGTAAAGAATGGCGTCACCCTGCTATGACTTACTTTGCAGCCGCCAAACGGAAGCCCATGAACCTGCCGACGCGGCGACAACCAACTTCCCCGTTAACTATGACGCCCCGCAGAACAGACGTCTGGAGGACAGAATACAACACACCACTGTGTTTCCACTGTGGGCGCCCTGGACATGTCGTACGCTATTGCCGCAAGACGACAGCCACCAGAGCAGTTCTGCCCCAGGCAATCACCTGCTGATGAGTTCAGTCGACCTATGGGAAGAAACTCATCGCCGTACCCTAGACGAGGTCGGCTCCTCGACACGCCGCAGCCGTTCACCGTCGCCGTACAGAGGTAGCAGCCGCTGCCCTAGCCGCCGCGCCCAGGAAAACTAAGCAAGGAGACCGTCTACGGAGGTGAGGCCGCCGCAAATGAAAATCCTTCATGGAAGACAGTCGCTAAGATGTCGGGAAATCTCATCGACGTCATAATCGACGGCCAACCTGTCTGGCCACTTGTTGATTCAGGAGCGTCTTTTTCTGTATTGTCGGATAATTACCGCCGCACACTAAAGAAGACAGTGTTCTGTGATACGGGGGCAACTGTACTGAAGGTCGCGAATGGAAAGTACGTCCAGCCAGCAGGAACTTGTGTCGCAAGAATAACCATCAACAACAGGATTTGTCGTGTTAATATAATGTAGTCACAATATCATCCTCTGATGGTACTTCCTTCAGGCATCCCAAGCTATCATTGACTGTGGAAGATCTGAGCTGCAAACTGAAGAAGTTGTTCCGATGGGTACACGTAATACAGATTTTTCTGGGACGTTATTTGCCGTTGACAATGTGACGATCCCACCGTTGACGATGAGAAGAGTTGCAGTCACAAACACAGATGAGCGATTAAACTGTGAAGTGCTTGTTGATAGTAAAAAGTTTATCTGTCTCACCAAATAAATTTACATACCAGCGGCTATAATAAGCATTACCGTAGGTCGAGGAGAGATTTGGATCACTAATTGTCACGAGCAGTCGCAACTTATCCCCAAAGGAATGTGTATCGGGACAGCTTAACCAATCCAGTATGGTGAGCTCAACGTCATCAATAAAGAAGACCCATGCTCTGCTGTTAGTACAGAAAACACGCTGGAGGAAACAAAAGTGGAACTGCCAATAGGGCCCGGACTGACCAAGGAACAACGCCAGCAGATGTTAGCTATAATACGTCAATTTTCGGGTACATTCACACCTCAGCAGGGGAAAATTCAGACTAAACGGCCCACGATAAGGCACCGTATAAATACTGGGGATCATCCACCAATTAGCCAGCGTTCATATAGAGTGTTGCCAGCTGAAAGACGGATAATTCGGGAGGAAGTGGAGAAGATGTTGCACGATGACATTATTCAACCTTCAGAGTGCCCTCGATCGTCTCCGGTGCTCCTTGTAAAGAAGAATGATGGCACGTGGCGATTCTGTGTCGACTATCGGCGGCTGAACAAAATCACAAAGAAAGATGTCTACCCACTGCCGCGCATTGACGACATCTTAGACTGCTTGAAAGGGGCTACATGCTTCTCAACTATGGACATGCAGATAGGTTACTGGCAAATCGAGGTTGACGAAGCTGTCAGGGAGAAGACGGCTCTTATTAAACCTGACGGCTTCTATGAATTCAAAGTAATGCCATTTGGATTATGTAATGTTCCAGCCGCATTCGAACGCATGACGGACAACTTGGTTCGACACCTTAAGTGGATGACGTGTCTTTGCTATTTGGATGGCATTATCGTTTTCTCGAAAACGTTTGAAGAACATCTGAGTCACCTATCAACTCTGTTGAAGTGTGTTCAGGCTGCAGGACACCGCCTCAATCCAAAGAAGTGCCTCTTCGTCGCCAAAGAGATAAAAATTCTGGGGAACCTAGTCAACGGAGATGGTGTCCGTCCTGATCCAGATAAAGTAAGGTCAGTCACAGAATTTCAAACTCCTCAGCACACTCGTGATGTGAGAAGTTTTCTCGGGCTGTGCTCATAGTACCGACGTTTCATAAAAGGATTTTGTAACAAAGCACGTCCATTACAAGAACTTCTGCAAGGAGACGCTAAGTTTTACTGGGATGAGGCAAAAGAAACAGCTTTCCGGGCACTTAAGGAGGCTCTAACTTCCGCACCAGTGCTAGCCTTGTACGACGAGAATGCGGAAACGGAACTTCACTCATACGCCAGTGCTTATGGGACTGGTGCAGTGCTTGTACAAGTTCAGGAAGGAGCTGAAAAAGTGATAGCGTATGCATCAAGAGTACTCTCGAAGTCCGAGATAAACTACTCTACAACTGAAAAAGAATGTCTCACAGTTATCTGGGCTATCAACAAGTTCCGGCCATATTTATTCGGCAAACCATTCACCGTCGTGACAGACCACCATTCTTTATGTTGGCTGACTAGCTTGAAGGATCCATCATGTCGACTAGCAAGATGGGCACTAAGACTTACGCATGCGCAAAGGCTTCTCAACCCCACACCTTTTCAAACAGTTAAATATTTGTTACAACGAAGAGTATAAATATTATTTACCCTCAAAATCGCGACACATTTGCTAAACCATCCAAAGATATGCGGCAAGTAACAATACAAAAGTCTTGGCTGTACCCGTTAAAAACAAGGTTGGATTAAAAAAATTGCTCGAACCCACTGCCTTTGACACCAAAATGCGATGCCACTAACCACATGGCTATTCTAGGCAGGTGGAGAGTAGTGACTTTATTATTATTCATGATCGGATCTTCTGAAGACTTTTACAGTTGACGTGTCTTTAATTTATAGTTTCAAAGATACTTTACCAAATATGGTGTGTTTTTTATGAATCTTCAATGCGTCAGAAACAAATATGAGGGCAGATGTTGCTTTAATCGAGGATTTCTCGATACGCAAAGCGAGGTCCGCAGCAGTTACATTGTCTTTTTCTTTGGGACGATTCGCGTGTAACAGCCAGAATTCAAGTAGCCAGGAGCTGGCGTCTCTACCAGCTCCAACGCCAATGTTAAAAGCGGCGTTTCCCCAATCCTACCCTGCCGCGGGAGCCCCCACATGCAACACGGTCTAGAGACAAGGCATCACAATAAGTCCGTGTCACATCACACTGATAGGCTGCCATCGTAAGCTTGCGATGACAGCCTATCGGCGTCACATGACACAGACTTGTTGTGAGGCCTTGTCTCTAGACGGTGTTGTCATATGCTGCCTCCAGAATTTGAACATCAACCGCGCATGCGCATTGCAACGCTGCAGACACTGCAAGGCCAGACTACGACTCGTATACATCTTTCGACACAGCGTAAAACGTTTCTCATGTGATAGAAATACTTTGAATGTGCATACGAAATGATCTAATAAAAGAACGAAACTAAGAATGATACACTCCTGGCTATTAAAATTGCTACACCACGAAGATGACGTGCTACAGACGCGAAATTTAACCGACAGAAAAAAGATGCTGTGATATTCAAATGATTAGCTTTTCAGAGCATTCACACAAGGTTGGCGCCGGTGGCGGCACCTACAACGTGCGGACATGAGGAAAGTTTCCAACCGATTTCAAATACAAAAACAGCAGTGGACCGGTGTTGCCTGGTGAAACGTTGTTGTTATGCCTCCTGTAAGGTGGGAGAAATGCGTACCATCACTTTGATAAAGGTCGGATTGTAGCCTATGGCGACTGTGGTTTAAGGTACCGCGACATTGCTGCTCGCGTTGGTCGCGATCCAATGACTGTTATCAGAATATGGAATCAGTGGGTTCAGGAGGGCAATACGGAATGCCGTGCTGGATCCCAACGGCCTCGTATCACTAGGCATCTTATCCACATAGCTGTAACAGATTGTCCAGCCACGTCTCGATCCCTGACTCAACAGATGGTGGCGTTTGCAAGACAACAACCATCTGCACGAGCAGTTCGACGACGTTTGCAGCAAAATGGATTATCAGCTCGGAGACCATGGCTGCAGTTACCCTTGACACTGCATCACAGACAGGAGCGCCTGTGATGGTGTAACACATCGACGAACCTGGGTGCACGAATGGCAAAACATCATTTTTTCGGATGAATCCAGGTTCTGTTTACAGCATCATGATGGTCGCATTCGTGTTTGGCGACATCATGGTTAACGCACATTGGAAGCGCGTATTCGTCATCGCCATACTGGCGTATCACGAGGCGTGATGGTATGGGGTGCCAGTGGTTACACGTCTTGGTCACCTCTTGTTCGCATTGACGGCACTTTGAACAGTTGCTGTTACATTTCAGATGTGTTACAAACTGTGGCACTATCCTTCATGCTGCCCTTGCCAGCACATTCTACAGATCTCTCACCAATTGAAAACGTCTGGTGAATGGTGGCCTAGCAACTGGCTCGTCACTATACGCCTGTCACTACTCTTGATGAACTGTGGTATCGTGTTGAAGCTGCATAGGCATCTGTACCTGTAGATGCCATTCAAGCTGTGTTTGAATCAATGCCCAGCCGTATTAAGGCCGTTATTAAGGCCAGAGGTGGTTGTTCTGGGTACTGATTTCTCAGAATCTATGTACCCAAATTGTGTGAAAATGTATTCATATGTCAGTACTAGTATAATATATTTGTCCTATGAATACCGTTTATCATCTGCATTTCTTCTTGATGTAGCAATTTTAATGGCCAGTAGTGTAGTTTAAAAACACTTTTTTCATTTTATTTATTTATTTACTTTTTCTATCATGACAAGCTGTTTTCCAGGGGTTCACTGAACCAGTGAACACATAGGACTTGCCGCCACTGTTAGTAAATGAAGTATATATGAGCTGTAATAAAACTGTAGAGCCCTTTTTCTTTGAATTTTCTGGATAGTGAATTTTAAAACTTCCATGAGTAGACACCCTTAACTTATACTACTAACATGCGAAGTCTCACCCCCAACTGAATTTCCGACACTGGAAGGTCTCCTTGTAAGACAACACACCACGTCAGCCATGGTAGAACACCAGGATGACTCAAAGCTGGCGTTGGATGACTGCAGTAAACTGCTCTTTCTTTGAGAAGCCCACGTACTGGCGAAACAGTCATGAATAGGAAGATTAGAAAGACAACTGAAATAGCCAAGTGACCCACCAAGATGAAGATGAGTACACACTTCCGGCGATTCCTGTCTACCTGCAGTTTAACAGCGCCGTGGGCGGCAGGGTGCGAGGTATGTACACAGAACATTGACTACATTCTGTGGCATCGACACTGGGCGTTGCCAAAGAGGTAGACTACACGAATCTCTTTGAGCGTTGCCCAGGCCACATGCAAAAAGTAAATAGCCCCACGCCCAAACTTCCGTCCATTTCTCTCATTCACCTATTCCGAAAAACTGCAAATGATACTGGCAACAACTGAAAACGTCCATTTCCATCGATGGGTTGAATTGATGGACCCACCAGTCGCAAGGAAAATATGTAATGTTAAAACCAAGTGAGGACGTCTATTTTAACCAAGGGTTTGAAATATTGGAAAGATCTATTAAGTCCCATTTACATGCATTGACCAACAGGCAGACGGACTGACAATGACTTGCTTAGACGTGCTGACCAACCGGCCGACCAAAATTTCTTGTTGGAATTTACCAATACATCCAATTTCTCGCTCTGTTTGTTGTTGGTACCACTTGTACAAGGCGCTTAAAGGCCACCCAATATCCCATCTCTTCTTCCTCAAACAGCTTTTCCGACTACTATATAAGAATCAAGTCTCTTTTCATTCACCAGTTGGAAAAAATGCTAAGGAAATGCACTTGCAACAGTGGCCAAAACGTGAAGTAATTTTGTAAACAGACATTGCCGTTTGTTGACAGTTATGACTGTATGAGATTCCCAGGAATACTCGCTGGATCCTCAAAATGATCTTTATTATTTTTTACTGCAATTTTACTAAGAGATGCCACTATTTACCTATATTAGTTTTGCAAGGTTCCTAATAACACAGTTTCAGCTCTTCCATCTTACTTTTTACACTTTCTAGGACTTAAAACATACCTGTAGAACTACAATTAGGAACCAAACGCACAGTAACTTGCTTCTGTCCAAAATATGCAAGCTGAAGTGCTGCCAAATTACAATGGAACGTTTTCTGTCAGTGGAACAAACAACGAATTTTTTGAACGTCCAGTTCTGTTAATACCAACTCACATTGATCTATTGAAATAAAATACCTTTTTGAATTTCACCTTGTCCTTCACTGCCCATACTTAGTATGTCTGCCCTAACCACGTTGGATATACCAAGTTCCTGCCCTATCACTAAACTTAAGCTGTCTATGGTCCGATTAACACCAGTGCCGCTCGTTCAGGGACACAAAGGTGCAAGAGGAGGCACACATACGCACATATCAAAGATTTGCACCAAGTCGTTGTGCCGAATGGTACTGTTATTGTACATGCATAGAAATTATTCACTAGAAACCATTACAATTATCTACTGAGATTAAGATAGTTTTTCCAAACAACACCCATTCAGAAATACTATTGACCATTAACAAATCATCAGCAACATGTTCTTTTTACTACGTTGTGCATAAGAATAATATTACTTATTCAGTAACAAAAACTACGAGAAGTTAAAAACTGTTTTATTAGAAAATCTGTTTAAAGTTACTTGTGCTGAAACCAGGCATATTGCATGGCAGCATTTGAGACGTGAGGTATGAAATTACAATCAAGAAAGTAAAATATTTGTAGAAATTTCCAACATGACTATTCTATACCGCATTGAATAAGTAAATGATTTCCTCGAAGGAAGTGGGATCTATTTTGCTGTATGTTTAGTTTATAGCAACTCCGCATTATCTGAATACTGAGTGATAGTAATTCTGCAAGAAACATTTCAAATTGGCTTTTCCATGAGTGTTATTTTTACGTTACATTGCTAGTAAAGCTATTAAAATATCCATCCGTCAGTCAATCCTGCGGGCAAACGACGGGTAAGCTGTCAATCCAAGTGATGCAAGATCTCTGCAAATCAGATGTTGGGAAGTAGCTTGGATTGACGCTGCAACGTCGGGATACGAACAGTCGAACTAGCTACTTAGGTGCTTAAAAGTTTTTCGCTTTTCTGTTTGCCGAAAACGAGAAGAAGTTGAAAAGGCGAATATGGCAAGTGAATTGGATGAACGGTAAGCTAAAGAAGTTCATTTGAAAATGGATTGCTTTATAAATATCATTACTGTATAAAAAATGCAAAATGAAGGTGTCATATTTAAATTGCTATTGCATCCTTATTTTAGAGTCCTGGACGAAGTAGAAGCCTTGCAGGCTATATTGATGGACGAAGTGACGGTGAAAACTAATGAAAGGTAAGGGCGTGTGTGTATTTATTAGTTATTGATCTTCATTTCTGTTCGTCTGTTTGTGTTGGCTTTTTTGACAAGCAACGAAACACATTTAGAGTGATCTTTTGTTTTGTAAGTTTGTTTTCTTATATTTAATATCGTTGTTGTTACTAATACAATGTACTGACATATTGTTTCACTAGTAATAACTTTTTGTACTTTAAAAATATACATTGCGACGTCTTAGTTTTCATGGGGGCAAGTTTTCGGTGTGGAATATGTTGACACTTCGTGTTATGAGCCTTGTGTGGTTAGTAGATTATAGTTAAACGGATTTGACTGTATTTAAACACGTCGTAAGAGAGAGAATCCTCTGTGTCAAACTTTTACATGATGAGTTTTAGTTCAGTGACTGTTGTAGGGCTGTGGTATTGAAATCTTGAGTTTTTCTCCTCGTGATGTAGGTTTTCGATACACAATATCCTAAATTTAATGTCTTGAAAGTGAATAGTTAGGTCTATTTGTTCCGAATAGTAAATAGATCCTTATGTAGGTGTTTGAAGCGATATTGTTTGTAGTCATTACCATCTATAATTGTACCTTTTACAGCTTAATCGGATTTTAATTGAAACCGTTGCGATTTACTGTTGCTGAGCTGCAAGTTTTGTTTCTATAGTAATTTGGTAGCAACTTTTGCATAGTCATAAACATAGAAATCAATTTTAAACAAGGTTAATCTGTGATGACTATAGAGAGTTAATGTAATTGTTGTGATTACTGTACATATTGATTAAAAAACCAATTGAACAATTACCTTAATAACCTTCAAAAGATTGCTGACCCTGATTGTACTGTATCACATATTCAATGATTATCTGAAACATTTGTTTTTGTATGGGGCTAAGATGCCATCATTGTAATTTCCATCATACAGCTAAATTTGTTTCTTATTTATCTCCATCTGGAGCTAGAAAGTTACATTGCACCCTTTCTGAAACGTTGGTTGAGTTGACAATCTGATTTGTAAGGCAGCCCCAGGTATGAAGTGTGTTGGAAGGTAATAACTTAATTGTAAGTTACTGAAGCCAACTGTGGTCATGTACAGATAGAGTCATAGTTGCGAAATATTAACATGTATTATTTAGAGACAAATGGAAAAACTTGTGGAATCCAGCTTTGGGGAAGATCAGTTTCTATTTAGGAGAAGTGTAGGATCACGAAAGGCAATACATGACTTTTCTAAGAAGATAGGCTAAGGAAAGGCAAACCTATGTTTTTAGCATTTGTAGATTTGGAGACAGCTTTTGACAAAGTTGACTGGAATACACTCTTTCAAATTATTAAGATAGCAGAGGTAAAATATAGGGAGCGAAGAGTTATATTCAACTTACACAAAAACCAGAGTGTGGTTATTAGTCGAAGGGCAAGAAAGGGACACTGAGGTTGGGAAGGGAGTAAGACAGGGTTGTAGCCTTTCCCCAATGTTGCTCATCTGTACATTCAGCAAGCAATGAAGGAATGCAACGAAAAATTTGGAGAGGGAATTGAAGTCCAGGGAGAAGAATTAAAAACTTTGCGGTTTGCCGATGACATAGTAATTTTGTCAGAGGCTGTAGAGGGATTGGAAGAGCAACTGAATGGAATGGACGGTGTCTTGAAAGGAAGATATAAGATGAACATTAAAAAGAGTAAAACGAGGGTAATAGAACGTAATGTCAGAAAATCAGACGATTTTGAAGGAATTAGATGAGGTAATGAGACAATAAAAGTAGTGGATGAGTTTTGTTATTTGGTTAGCCAAAGTAAAGAAGGTATAAAATGCAGAATGACTATGGGAAGAAAAGTATTTCTAAAGAAGCGAAATTTGTTGACATCCAATATAAATTTAAATTTTAGGAAGTTCTTTCTGAAAGCAGTGTAGCATTGTATGGGAGTGAAATGTGGTTGATAAGGAGCTCAGATGAAAAGGTGATAGAAGCTTTTGAAATGTGGTGTTACGGACGAATGATGAAAATTAGATGTGTACATCACGTAACTAAGGAGGAGGTGCTTAACCGAATTGGGGAGAAAAGGAGTTTCTGGGATATCCTGACTAAGAGAAGGGATAGATTGGTTGGACACATTCTGAGATATCAAGGAATCGTCAACTTAGCATTAGAAGGAAGTGAGTGGGGTAAAAATCGTAGTGGGAGACCGACAGACGAATACAGTAAGCAGATTCAAAAGCATGTAAGTTGCTGAATTTATTCTCAGATGAAGACTTGCATAGAACAGGGTAGCGTGGAGAGCTGCATCAAACCAATTTGCGGACTGAAGACCACCACCACCACCACCACAACAACAACAGATGCATTACAGTACCCTGTCCAATCACATATCATAGGCTACATTTCTTCTGACAACTGTAAGTGTAAACTGCCACAGCGACCTTTCCCCATACAGGAGAGCAAAAGAGAGTTTTGTATAGAAAAAGAAACAGGAAACTTTGGTACGCCTATGGAGAAATATCAACCTGACACTTTCACCTTTACAATTGGAGGGGGGAGGGTTATTTGACTGGCTTGAATTTTTCCTTTTGTGGAGATGGTCGAAAACCAAAACAGGTTGCAAAAGAAAATTAATTGGACAACAGTGTAATACATTTCTTAAATTCATGAAAGTCATTAAAAACTCATCATTCATACCGTAGAGAAGAGTAATATGCTGTGCTGACATAATGACACAATTTTCTGCTTCATATCATGAATTGCATAACAACTCTTTCTGTGTCATGTGTGTTTCATTATTAGCTATTTGGAGCAGCAAATTTTTGTCTCCAATAAATAATACTGCATACAAACTATGTCAAAGTAGTTTTCCCTGACAACACTCTTGAGTATTACCAAAGTAACTGCTAAAGATTTTAATTCCAAACAAAAATACAAAGTTACCATTATTATTATTATTATTTTTGTTGCAACTATTGAAGGATCAAAATAATAATGTGTTTATTTCCCAATGAGAGGTGTACTCACACACAAATACTTTAAATTCCGAAGGAAGATTGGCTTCTCAGCTGAAAATACACTAGAGAGCAACAAGAAAATGTGAGCAACTTTTTTCTTTTCCCAGGGGTAGAATTACCAACACACAGGTAACAAAGAAGAGACAGCATTCTTAGAGTGAAATGTTTGTCCTAGTTCAGTGCCAAATTATAGTGATTTCAGTGCCGTAGAAGAATTACGAAACTATTGTCCCATCTTTTAGTACACTGTATTTACACTAACAAATCATCCAAATTAAACTGTTCCATAATGGTACGCCAAAGGTGAACCAAACTAGTATTGAGTTTCAGAATTGAGAGAGTGTAATCTTACATTGATTTAGGCCTATATCACAGGAATAAACACACATTACTGCAGTGCCTACTCTTCAAATGAACCATTTTTTTAGTTTGGCCCTATGATTGGATGACCCAAAATAAGTACCAACGTTCCTTCATGTAGTGAACATGGAAGTAATTATAATTTTGTTTCTTAAATTTTACTTACTCTTCTGGTGGCCTTATATGGTAATGTTGACAAGCATGTGATGTTGGCATTAGCCAATCGCATGACAGCACAAATGTTTTGTCCTGAAATTTTCATTTTTCAAGGGCAGTTATATTTACTCAGCAGACAAGTGCAGATACAAGAACCTGTCAACCATAGACAGGAACAATATTTCCAGAATGAAACTTTCACTCTGCAGCGGAGTGTGCGCTGATATGAAACTTCCTGGCAGATTAAAATTGTGTGCCGGAACCGGGACTCGAACCTGGGACCTTTGCCTTTCGCGGGCAAGCGCTCTACCACTGAGCTACCCCGACACGACTCACGATGCCGCCCACAGGCTGTGGCTAAGCCATGTCTCCACCATATCCTTTCTTCCAGGAGTGCTACTCTTGCAAGTTTCGCAGGAGAACTTCTGTGATGTTTGGAAAGTAGGAGGCGAGGTACTGGCGGAAGTAAAGTTGTGAGGCGGCATCGTGAGTCGTGTCGGGGTAGCTCAGTGGTAGAGCGCTTGCCCGCGAAAGGCAAAGGTCCCAGGTTCGAGTCCCGGTTCCGGCACACAATTTTAATCTGCCAGGAAGTTTCAGGAACAATATTTTTTAGGAGGACATGTTTATTCACCACAGATATATCTGATGAGCCACAGAAAGGCACAAATAATAGAATAAAATGTGTAGCTATCGGCTGTTAAGACCTTCATCTGCTAGAAACACATTCTCTACCTGACGAAGGCCTTGACATCTGATAGCTACAAGTTTTATTCAATTATTTGTGTCTTTCTGCAGCTCATCAGACATCTCTGTAGCGAGTAAGCAACCTATCCTTCAAATAAATATTGGTGAATCCTTCCTGGAATTTCCATTGCTTGATAGAGCAGAAACAATATTATTTACTTCATGGTCTGCACGAAACACTAATAAAGTTAATCTACATCTACATGGGATACTCTGCAAATCACATTTAAGTGCCTGACAGAGGGTTCATCAAACCACCATTATTCTATTTATCTCCCATTCCATTCTCAAATAGTGCGCGGGAAGAAAGAACATCTGAATCTCTCCGTTTGAGCTCCGATTTCTCTTATTTTATTCTGATGATCTTTTCTATCTATGTAAGTGGAGTCAACAATGTATTTTCGCATTCATAGGAGAATGTTGGTGACTGTAATTTCGTAAGTAGCCCATGCCACAGCGATAAGCACCGTTGTTGTAATGATTCCCATTCCAGATCCTGTATCATTTCTGTAATGCTGTCTCCCCTGCATCGTGACAATACGAAACAAGCTGCTCTTCTTTGGACTCTTTCGATGTCCTCCGTCAAACCCACCTTATAAGGATCCCACACTGGACAGCAATACTCCAAAAACGGACGGACAAGCATAGTGAATGCAGCCTCTTTAGTAGTTCTGTTGCATCTTGTAAGGGTCCTGCCAGTAAAAAAGTCTTTGGTTCGCCTTTCCTACGACATTATCTACATGTTCTTTCCAGTTTAAGTTTCTACGTGTCTTATAAAGAATATTAAGATCTTAGCAAAGATTTTCTAATGTGTTTGCTAATGTTGCCAACGCAAAGCCACCTGGATAGTAGGTAAAATTTTACCATTTGTTACAAATGCTGATCAGACTAGTTGGAAATATCTTTTATATGCTCTGCTGCAAAGTTACAACAGATGTGAACTTTCTGAACCTTACAGTCACGATGACAGAACATTTCAGCCCAATTTGATTGCATACATTGTGCTTCAGAAGGGGGAAAAACAGGCTAGCAGACTTTCAGAGATGATAGTCTGGTAGTGGATGTATCACCTGCTAAATGTAATATTTGTGGAACTTGTAAGATATATTTGAAATTTGTGCATTGCTTAAAAACAGAAAAGCACCCATATACACACTGCATTGTTTAGTCAGCATACTCTTTGTTAAGGTGGCTGTGCATACAAAAGAGATGAGATACAAAAATGAGTTACATCTGTGATCCAGATAAATAACACATTCACATCATAAAAATGGACAAGAATTACGTATTGCAAAAATTGTGCAACATCAGGTTGTGGCCATATGGTAAGAACTGCAAAATCAAAACCTGGAAAAATGATAAACTGTAAATAACCATTTATTTACTTTAGAAGAAAGATATTGTTTATAATCTTTTGTGCTACTTCTAAAAACAAAACAGTGTTTGTAGAACCCATTGAGAATACCTTGAAGTAAAAAAGTGAAGCATATTTGGGTAAGATAAATACATTTCAACAAAGAAATGGTGTTTTAATTTTAATAAATAAATAACCCTTTGATCTCACTAACGTAGGGTGGGAAAATTCAGTTCTGAAGCCACCAGCCAGTCCATGAACTTGCACTGTGACATACTTCTCATGGTGTGACAAAATACTTTTATGAGTGGAGTACGAAGCATTTATAAATAGTCGATATAACATCCATCAATAGCCAACCTGGATCTTACTACTCTATTTGTCACTCAAAATACCACTCATATAGTCTTCCATATGACATGGTCACCTTCGGATAACTGAATGGATGGTTTGAGGAACCCGCTAGTTGGTTTCCTCTATCCACTTCTTTTTGCAGGGACGAAATAACCTTGGAAAAAACACTTCGAACTGAGACTACAATTAATTAAAGACTTTTTTCATCTTAAGACGTGTATTATAACATTAATTCTTTCTTATAATGTGGAATGCGTAAATACATAATGAGTAATTAAAGTTCGGAGCTGGTTTCCATCTGACTTTCACGGTATGTCCCTTACTACAGATAAAACAAAAAAAAAAAACAACGTAAAAGAGATTACATCATTTCTCTTGCAATGTCTGTGCAGTGTCTTAATTATTCTTAGGTGGTGCACTGTTATTCACTGTGCGTCACTTCCGTTTCCAAAGTCATCACTTGGATTCTTCTTTTAACATTTTCTTGCACCCTGCAAACAATATTACAGGTGCACAGTTTTCAGTTTCGTTAATAAATGGTTGATAGCAACTATCTTCTGTCAGGGAATCTAGAACTTATGTAACGACCATTCCATCGTTACATTACTAACTTTGGTCACCACATTCCGTTTATCTGAATATGAAATAGATCCCTTCCTCTCCCCATCACTGTTCCAACAATATCTGTACACATAATATTGTATTTTTCGTCTATAATATTAGTATCAGCTTTGGTGTTTACTATGCCAACTGTGATTTATTCATAAATTTCATAAATGTTCAAATAATTCTATTTGTGTACAGGATACATGTCTATTTTAACAGTGCTGTTATTTAATGTGTTACAGTTTTATATACATATGAGTTGCAATTACAAAATAATTATTTTAGTTATTAATAAGAACAATAAAATATATATAATACACTTGTTCAAACTGTGACATTGTCTTCAAAGAAGTCGTTATTAGAGTAGTAATATCTTCCTACTAGAAGAGTGAAGAGCAATCATTTCAGTTAACTAAGCTCCATGTTAAATATATTACTGTCCTCTATTTTATTGTAAATGTTTAATCCCATGTACTTTGGTGTTTGGGCATAGAGTTTTAGGCAGTGTGCTGGAAATTTAACATGTACTCTGTGGCGAGTACTGTAGTTGTGGTGGAAATGCACAGTGTCATGTTTATGTTGGTTTCTGTATAAGAAAATAAACACTTTATGTGTATAGAGGGAGGGAGGAGATAGTATTTTTGGCAGTTCCCATTGTTTGCCAACATACATAAGCTAATTATTTTCTTTTATAATACTAAGAGTCTTGAGACTGTTGAATTTCCATCACAAATAACTGACTCAAAATAGCAGTGGTAGACTAATTTCCTTTGTCTCTATATTTGTGTCACCTGACAAAATACTCATTATAAATGTCAAGCTATTCAGCTGTTTTGCTAAGTAGTCAATGCATATCTTCCAATTTATCAAGATATAGGCATAAGAACTTATATGGTTTGCTTTTATGATATCCTGGTTATTGCAAGTTCTTTTATTTCACTCTTTGTTACAGATTTAGCTTCAAATTGTCATTTTGGTTTTGAACCTCAATGCTGGTTATTGCTATTATTATATTATCATTATTGTTTTCAGTGGCATGCCAGTATCGGTTGAAACTGTGTTGCTTCCTGCAACTGCTGATGACGCTCTTCAGCAGTATGTCAGGATAACACTAGTTGTGGAATTACCACCAGGATATCCAGATACTGAACCAGTAGTGCATCTGCGGAACCCTAGAGGTTTGGATGATTCTGTGCTAACAAAGATTGAGGAAGAGACTAAGAAGAAATGTGAAGATTATCGTGGACAACCTGTCATTTATGAGCTTATTGAGGTACCATATATTCAATAGGTGAATTTATAGCTTTATGAAAGAATGATATGTTTGATTAATTTTGGGGGAAAAAAACCTTCTACTAGAGATGTGGATTCCCCCCCCCTCCCCTTAAAAAAAGGGGTGTGTGGATAGAGTAGCTGACCAGTACTTCCCTTAGCTTATTACATTGATAGTAGCACGAAGAAGAGATGGAAATACATATAGAATCAAGCTTTGGGAATAAAATTCTCTCATGACATGGGAGGGACTAAAACAGAAAGTTGATTTGCTTTGCTCACAACCAAGGACGAAGAAGAAGAAGAAGAAGAAGAGAGATTAAAGATCTTAATAAATCTTTGACCTCTGCTCAGCACCCTTCATCTTTACCCCATGGCCTAGGATATGACCCCCCTCCTCCTTTTGTGTGTGTGTGTGTGTGTGTGTGTGTGTGTGTGTGTGTGTGTGTGTGTGTGTGTGTGAGTTGAGGGTAGTTATGGACAGCCAAGCAATCTTTTAATTTTTATTTTAAACTTAGCTGTAATCTATTAATTGAAACATTGGTCACATCAGAAATAAAAAACTGACATGATACAATATACAAATTAAGGCATTCCATGGAATAACACTTTTAAGCTTCCTGCAAATATTGAATATCTGCTAATAAGTCTTTCAGTTGTTGAAATATTCTTTCTCTCAAAAAGAGAGAGAGAGGGGGGGGGGGGGGGGGGGAATTGCCCTCTATCTAAGATAGGGTGACCAGATTTCCAAAATAAAAATATGGGGCACAAATTTGAAATAGAAATGAAGCCACATTTTGTTAAATGTTTTGTGAATACTGTATCAGTAAAATAGATTTGAGTTCAAATATTTGGTCCATAGTACAGCAACTTAGTTTGTTGACACTCGAAGCTAAAAACAGTGTATGAATGCATTGCATTACTAGTGGTGTAAATATTTTATTCGTGTCCCATGAGGAACACTATATGTCAATTTTGTATAATGACATATTTTATTATGGGACAGCTATTATTAAGTATATAGGTTACTTATTAATCATTCTCTTAATGATACTTTTTAGAAGAAAACAGGAGTACGATAATTTGAAACACAGTTTTGTGAAAATTAACATATGAAGTATTCTAAACATATTAGTGGTAATTACATCTTTAACACTGTCAATACCAAACGTCTTGTTTTCATCAGTCCATAAAGCAATGACGTCAGATAGATGCTGTGCAAATGCAATTATACTCTGCAATTTTTTGCAGCAGATATCATGACATTAATTAAGTTGAAAGTGATATTTATCTTTAAAACAGTATTTCCAAATGTGTGCTCTACGGCTTCACATACATTTTCAACATTGTTCACTTGGTGCTTTCCATTGACTTGAGGGAACAGTATATTTTGTTGCAAGGAAGCCTTCCTCAGAAGAAAGGCGCTTGCTTCTGCATTTATGATCTCATTCTCATGTTTTCAACAAAAGACATCATACTTTATGATGAAGTTTTACTCTAAAGAGTTAGGTCGTGTGTGTTGCACAACGTCAATCTGACCTCCACTGTCAACCAGAAAACTACTTCTATTCAATGTGAAAATAATTTCGTGTAATTTTGGAAGTGAAAACTTTCCTTGTTCGTCATTAAAAATACATGTTTCTTTCTGTATTTACGTGAAAAAGTAACACAATGGTTTAAAACGACAGATATGTCCTGAAGCAATAACCAATGCACAGATGCTCGCCATGTGAAAGCATTACATAATACCAAACAACGAATTTAATCAATCATTTCTCGAACACTTTGCTTTAATCAAAAAGTGTGCTTTTATTTATCCTTTGGCTAAGGTCACATAACGAATTC
This sequence comes from Locusta migratoria, assembly GCA_026315105.1. Taxonomy (NCBI): domain Eukaryota; kingdom Metazoa; phylum Arthropoda; class Insecta; order Orthoptera; family Acrididae; genus Locusta; species Locusta migratoria. Next base: position 125,044,681 of record CM048744.1, on the reverse strand, counting down.
TTGTTTTTGTCACTTAGAAACAAAATGTTTCAGAAGTACAGAACAGTTAACAAAATAGGGTCAAAATGTGCCCCTTATGTGTTTTGTTGGGACAACAGGGCTCTTAAACCAAATAAGGGACAATCCCATATAAAATGTGACATCTACTCTAAGAACATTTGACTGCTGTGCTGCACCAAGTTGTTCTTCCATTTAGAACATTAGATGCTCTGTATCTCTCTTTCAGTTGAGTTGTCAGTCCAGAGAACTTATCGATTGTTTGTAAAGATAGGCAGCATCAAAGAGAACACATTTGTGGTCTAACTCGAAATATATGCCTTCAATTTTCTGTACAATAGATGTGATGCATTTGTGTCCATCCTGAATTGCTTAGTTTGAGTCTGTGGATCCAATGATCATAGTTTGCATGCCTTTATTTGCATATTCCTGTCTTAAAAGAATTCAAATAGGAAAAAAATGTAAAATTACAATAAAGAGGTAAAATTCCTCTGAGGAAGGAACAACACATACAAAATGTAGGTATAAGGTTTTATTTGCATCTTTCATTTCACTCACTTACCAATTGTAGTTCTTTCTATTTCTAAATATATACTCCAACATTGGAAAGTCTAATTAATGAGGATAGGTTGAAGCTATAAAGACAGCTGCTGAGCTGCAGACAGGCACACAGAAAAGACATTCACATTGACATGACTTAATTTTTCAGCCACACCCTTCTTTGCACACTACCTCTTGCCCTGCATCTATATTTGGGATACAGAGGGGAGAGAAGGGCAAAGGCAAAGATGAAGGACATAGGGCAAGGGTGAGGGTGGAGATGTCAGTACAGCCTGACAGACCATGTAAGTACGAAATAGGTGGAAATGTGTGATGCAGCTTTGGTATGATGAAGGGTTAAAGGGAGGGTTGAGGCTTAAAGTTGGAAAAAGAACATGAATTAGGTGGTGTTGTAGGATTCGGGGGGGGGGGGGGGGGTGTATAGGGACAAAATATCATTGTTCGTTGAGGCTTGTGTGATAATGGGATTGTGAAATGCGTTGTAAAGAGAACTTCTATTTGCCCAGTTCAGAAGAGCTGGTAATGGAGGGGGGGGGGGGGGGTCTAAATGGCTTGGATTATGAATCAGTAATTGAAATAAAATTTGCCATGCCCATCTACTCTCTTATGGAAATCTGGTTGGTAGTCATACCAATCTAAAAGACTGCAAGACTTGCAGTGGTGTTGGTAAATGACTTTGTCTGCTGCCACTGGTGGCCCAGTCTGTAATTGAGGAGGACAAGTCTACTACACGACTGGAATAGGATGTGCTGGATGAATGGATTTGTGAGGTCTTACATAAAGTTTTTCCACAAGAATATGATCCCTGTGGCAAGAGGTTGGGATTGGGATTGGCAGAGGGATTGACTAGAATGATACGCAGGTTGAGTGGGCAAGGGAATATCATTTTAGGAGGTGTGTGTGTGTGAAGATATTTCACTACTATCGAACCAGATTTTCATAAGATTCAGTATGGTACAAAGATTGGTAACCTACTTTAAATTTTTGGGAATGGAAAATTGTGCATACACAAAAACTTTGTAAACTAAGTCTAAAGTGTGTGGAACAATTTTTGGGGATATGAAATGGAATGATGTCAAAGGATCACTTGTAGGTGAAGCCTGTAGTAGATCTTGGTACGGTATAGTGAAATTGCAATCAGTACACAAGGAATATTACATTTGTGCAAACTTTCAGTCAAGGCTATTGTTTAAGTGCTTGGGACCCACAGAAAATAGTGCTAACAGGGAATATTGAACCTGTAGAAAGGAGGACAGCATACACAATTTTAATTCATAGTAGGCAGTCACTGATAACACTTGGAAGATGGACAGCAGCTGTAGTGTCTTGCTGCGCACTCAAACAATGGTGTCACCCTCCAAGAAATTATAATAAGTGATAGCGGTAATTGCAAGGATAGAACTGAGGCGGAGTCAGGCTCCGTTCAATATTTCGTGTACTTTGTGTAGAGTATGCTCTCATCAGCATTCTAGTATTCGTGAAAATTTTAAGTTTAATGGCTATTGCATATTGTATTAGTGTAATAAAGTGTGACCTTGATAAATAAAAAATCACATTGATCTTGCAAAAGGTTGAGAAGCGGTTCATGGTGTTGGAGCTTTCAGGGGCACTCTCGGATGATCTCTGTGTGAGACACTCTGAGCATCTCTGTGAGCTGCGACACATGATTTGCGCACACGCAATATTGTAGTTTTGTTGAGATTGTGTGCACTTGATAAGGCTGACCCATGTGCAGCCCGAGATTAGAAGGCACGGCGTGCAGATATAGCACACCTTCTCTCTTTTCAAGAGACGAGCTCACAGCACTGAATGTCCATAGATTCACTATTACTCTGACTTGCACATAGATGACATAGGGTTGTGGCTAATGAATGTGGCACTGTGTTCAGTGCATTGGATACCAGTTCAAGATGATTGATGACGGCACTTCTGGCTGGCGTGTCGTCGTGCCGGTCCTGTCTCTACCACTAGAGGGGCCGAAGGCCATGGTGACAGGGTCCTGTGCAAAACCACGGGCACTGACGGAGTTGGTGTCAACGTTGCCTTAGTACTCTGGAGTGGCCCTGCAAAAGACCACAATGTCTGAGGTAGCTGTGCTGGGGCCACGGCCTTGTAGATTCCTATAAAAGCTTCCACAGGGAGAGGCGGTGAAGGGCACAGAGGTGTAGTTGGGACCCTGAGGTGCAACTGACTCAAGCGGCACATCACTTTCCCCTTGGATAAATGCACAGTGCAAAGGCAGTGGCGTTTGCACTGCATTACCATTACCATTGCCAGTGTCCATTTCAGACATCTGCCAAAAGCATGTGCCCAGACTACTATTTTTGGCTGGAAACAGTGTTGTGGCAGCTCCATTGGCCAGTGCAGCAGAGGCACAAGGAAGTAGAGTGTCGATCGCGGCTAGTGGTCATGAAGCAGCTCCACTGGTCTTGTGCCATCCAGCAGCGTGAAGTGATAAGTGGGCGAGACTCTATCCAGACTGACATGAGTATGCAGACTGAATGTATTTACGCATCTGATTCTTGAAAGTGAGTACCATCCTTTCAACTTCCCCGTTGGACTGGGTGTGGAAGGGAGGGGAAAGGACATGGCAAATGGTACGCTGAGTACAGAAGTCTGTGAACTATTGAGATGTAAATTGGGGACTGTCAGTGACACTGCAGCAGCAGGATTTCCAGAATAAATATTTTGGACAATGCAGCAATCAGCGGAAAAGATAGGTACAAAAGGCTACAAAAGGAAATTTTGAATATGCATTAACAATTAGGAGCCAGTACGAAGTGAGAAACTGTCCTCCATAGTCCACGTGGATGTGTTCCCATGCCTGTTCAGGTAGGGGGCTGAGGTGTAAAGGAAGCTCAAGGAGCTGCCAGATAGGTTGCACAAATGTCACATGCAATCACAAGACACACTATTTCACTTCCATTCCCAGCCAAAAACACATGGCAACTAGCCAAAGCTCTCATAGGCCCTACAGATAAACCCCCAATAGTCACATGTAAGACATTGTTTGTCCAGCATGAGCTGTAGGGATACCTTGATGTGAAAATACGACTTACATAAATAAGAACAACACAAGACAAACAGAGCAACAACAGAATGAATCAGAATAGAGGCAAGAAGCAGAAATGCTTTGTAAGCCTATATCACGTGAATATGGCCCTGCTCATTGCCAATATGTAGTGTCATACATAGGTATCACACTCCAAGAAATTACAATAAGCGATAGTGGTAATTGCAAGGATAGAAATGAGGTGGAGCTGGGCTCTACTCAGAACTTTATGCACCTCATGTAGAGCACGCTCACATCAGCGCCTGTGGCACGTCTCACAGCAGCTGGCCGATTCACAGGTAACTTGGGATTTGAAAGCACAGCATACGGATATAGAATCAGGAATTTGGTCAAATGTATTCTTAAAAATTTGCAAGAACCATGTTAAATGAAGACTCTGGGAATATACTGGTACCTCCCCCTACCTGTCCTCCCATTCCTCATATACACTATGTAACAAAATACAGTGGCATTCAAGAAGTCATTTTCCTTTATCTCTGTACACAAGTGGTGCAGGAAGAAACCCCAATGTGATATAATTGGAAGCCTATTGGATGCCAAACAGCAGATGTTGAGACTGTTACTTTAAGTTAATACACTATTTACAAATTATACAACAGAAAATGCGAGGAGTAGCTTTTATTTAAATCCATCTGTTCCTCAGCCACTATTGACTCTCACTGAAGGGAAGGAATAGCTATGCATACATTTTCATCTTTTAGTATTGTCGATTGATTTCCAGTCAGAATGAATAGTAAGAGGCAAAACTGGCTACATTAAATAAATAGTTGTTCAGCATATCAAAGTGGATCGTTTCTACAAATTGATTGGGTTTCTGTACCTTCATGGGACAACTGGCTTTCCTAAACATACACTCCTGGCCTTTAAAATTGCTACACCATGAAGATGATGTGCTACAGATGCGAAATTTAAGCGACAGGAAGATGATGCTGTGATATGCAAATGGTTAGCTTTTCAGATCATTCACACAAGGTTGGCACTGGTGGCGACACCTACAACGTGCTGATGTGAGGAAAGTTTCCAATGGATTTCTCATACACAAACCACAGTCGACCAGCGTTGCCGGGTGAAACGTTGTTGTGATGCCTCGTTTGAGGAGGAGAAATGCGTACCATCACGTTTCCAACATTGATAAATTGTGCAGCCATGTCTCGATCCCCGAGTTAACAGATGGGGATGTTTGCAAGACAACAACCATCTGCACAAACAGTTTGACGATGTTTGCAGCAGCATGGACTATCAGCCCGGAGACCATGCTGTGGTTACCCTTTACGCTGCATCACAGACAGGAGCACATGCGATGGTGTAGGCAACAACGAACCTGGGTGCACGAATGGCAAAAAATAATTTTTTCGGATGAATCCAGGTTTTGTTTACAGCATCATGAAGGTCGCATTTGTGTTTGGCGACATCATGGTGAACACACATTGAAAACGTGTATTTGTCATCGCCATACTGGCGTATCACCCGGCATGATGGAATGGGGTGCCATTGGTTACACGTCTTGGTCACCTCTTGTTCGCATCGACGGCATTTTGAACAGTGGCTGTTACATTTCAGATGTGTTGCAACCCATGGCTGTACCCTTCATGCTGCCGTTGCCAGCACATTCCCCAGATCTCTCACCAATTGAAAATGTCTGGTCAATGGTGGCCGAGCAACTGGCTTGTCACAATACGTCAGTCACTACTCGTGATGAACTGTGGTATCATGTTGAAGCTGCATGGACATCTGTACCTGTACATGCCATCCAAGCTCCTTTTGACTCGGTGCCCAGGTGTATCAAGGCCATTATTACAGCCAGAGATGGTTGTTCTGGGTACTGATTTCTCAGGATCTATGCAGCCAAAATTCGTGAAAATGTAATCATATTTCAGTTCTAGTATAATATATTTGTCCAATGAATACCTCGTTCATCATCTGTGTTTCTTCTTGGTGTAGCAATTTTAATGGTCAGTAGTGTAAATGGCCTTTCCATTTACTGCACTGGTATCAGCTACCTTGTCATTTCTACTTTTCTGTGCAGATTTGTTATCCACTTTTTTACTTTCTTGATGTTTCCTGTACCTCTGAATTATTTGCAGCCTTCTTGCATACCACAATCTGTTAAATGTATGTTTGCTTGTTAACCTGTAGTTTAGTTCCTTGTTCAGGTTTTAATTTACTTATCATTGGATTGCGGTTCTGTGCTAGTACAAGTTAGTGCATTTTACCATTCCTCGTAGTTTTTTTCTTGTGATGTGGTTTTAGAAGAACTTACTACCTTTCAAATTATTTTCACAGTTTTACCAGAAGGAAAGTGTTTGTTGTTGTTATTTAATTCAGAGAATGTAATGGGCTGTGGGCTCAAGCCGAAAATACAAACATGAGGGCATTTGCTTCATGTTTAATTTTTTTAGCACTTATTCCCATCCAATTTGGCTGCATATTTCTTTTGTTTTTAATGTTATTGGTAGTGTTTAACTCTTGTGTTTTATGACATCTACATCTGATTGAAACAATGCACAGTTTTGATAACAGAAATCTCTCTGTCAAAAAATTATTTGTTAGTGAAAGCAAAATATTGATTTGTCAAAAGATGGTGTTTGTGTTCTGTTTTATAAGTATTTGTAAAATAAATTGAAAAGTATATTGAACTTGTAAGAGTTATAATTTTACCTCTTCTTCTACTGATACTGTAGACATCTAGACTGAGTTTTTCCATTGATATTCTTAATGGTAAAATTGACATGATTTTCCAAAAGATGCATCATCCTTAAATTAGACTATAACAGAGATATTGTTGGTTTTACATTGTTTTGTTGCAGCTTGTGAAGGAACATCTGACAGCAAGTAACCTTCCATCTTGCCAGTGTGTCATATGTTTGTATGGATTTCGTGAAGGAGACCACTTTACAAAGACCCAATGTTTCCACTATTTTCACTCACACTGCTTGGCATGTCTGGTAACAACTACTGAGAAAAATTATCATGAAGAACAAGAGAAACTACCAGCATGGCAAAAACAACAAAGCAGTTCATTTCAGGTGAGAAAAGAGCTGTAATATCAGCAATTAAGTGTATATGAAACTACAAAATCCTTATTCTAACAAACAATGGATACAGTAAATCTGCACTATCTCCAATCTACATAGTTTTGTGTTCCTGTCAGGTATGGTTCTTTGCCTTAAAAAACAGCAATAATGCTAGGTATGTTTACAGTGCAGATTCTTTTAATTATAAGACTGCGAAGTAAAACGGCATCAAAGAACATTGAAAGCTAGAAAATTTTAATTGTTTTAAATATTTCCACTTATAAACAATACATTAAATGCATCACAATTTTCTCTGCCGACCAATTTTTATTATGGAAATGCAAGAGATTGTTAACCTGATTTATATCATATATTTGATTACGGATGGAAATTCTCCATTGAGATGCTGAAATATTCCTGAAAAGAGACATATTTGCTGGCCAGTACTTAGCTACTTAGCTTAGTTATGTACCATTGACAGTCACACAGAAACATGAAAATAGAAACTAATAAAGTTGACACAAGCTTTCGGAAATATTTTCCTTCGTCAGGCACGAAAGGAGGGACAAGGAAAGGAACAGAAGGGAAAGGTAAAAGGTCCCATGGCCTAGGTCATGAATAACCTTTCCCTTCTGTTCCCTTTCTCTTCCCTCCTCTCGTACCTGATGAAGGAAAAAGTACTGGTACTCATATTTACGAAAGCTTGTCAACTTTTCTCGTTTCCATTTTCGTGTTTTTGTGTGACTGTCAGCAGTACAGAGCTAAGTTAAGTACAGACCAGCCAATGTTTTTCTTTTCAAGAATATTTTATATTGCAAATGTTTGACTTGGTAATATTTTTTGGAGTGGGTTTTTTATTTGAAAAGAATATGTAGACTAAAATTCTTGGCAGATTAAAATTTTGCACTTGGCTGTACATATGTGACCATTCAAATAGTTTGTATAAAAAAAAAATAGAAATCGAATAACTTACCTAAAGCACAGGCTAATATATAGTCACAAAAAACACATACAAACACAACATTCAAGTTACTGAAGGCAGATCAAAGCTGGACTGCTGCAATTGATTCCATCCTATCTGAAACGTTCTGCAGTTCTTGAAGACTTTGTAGATCATTGCAATATACCTTAGACTTGAGGGCTCCCCATACAAAGTAATCACACATTGACTGACCTGGCGACTTGTACAGCCAGTTAGGGTCTCAACCAGAGTGATCTCTGCTAATAATTCTTTTAGTGTGAAAATTGTGTAAATATGCTCAAAGATTTGGCCTGCTGTGTGATCAGTTGTGCCATACAGTTGGTAGTAACTGTAGGTCTTTCCCTCATCTTCACAAATTGCATCCACTCATCCCGGACATTTTTATTTGACACACCCTGTACAAATTATGGTTTTTATGTTAAGACTTGAGGTAAGATGATATAGTAGTGTTCCCTAAACAATTGTCATTAAAAATAAATAGTGATCTTGGCTTCTCTATTCATAGTAATAGATAAGTTTTTGTATTTCAAGAACAAGATATCTAATGATAGTCAAAAGAAATAGAGTGGCAATAGCAAAAAAAGTGACAGTCATCTTCAACTCTTCCTCAGTGTCAAAATGCTAGCTGGAGATAGTGCCATTCAGAATGTGGCGTGGAATGCTTACTGCAGGTGTTGTGCTGCTCCATGACAATGCTCGTTCCCATATGGCTTGATGCCCGCTACTCATTTTGCACAAATTTGTCTGATCATAAGTGTAAGTGTAAGTCAAAGATAAAATACAGTGATGCCAATGGTTGCCAGGGATATGGCGTTGTGGGAACATTGATAAGTCGTGCCAGTGGTAAAGCAGACAATGTGCCAAAGATGTAGCTGCTAGGGACGTGGTCAGTCACTGTGTAAACAGGCTGCCATTGGAGAGGCAACCAGTGTTAGCATGTACAGCAGTGAAACAGATGACGCACCAGAGATGTAACAAATCCTAGAATTTGTTACACAGCACTTACATTTTAACACCTTGACAAATTTACTGTTTTGATTGGTAACAATAATAAATTTTAAATACTACAGTATTATCACCTGCTATATATGGCATCGACGAGTTCTGGGGCATTTTTCCTTGTACATGCTAACACCGATCCTCGCTGCTATCGTGGCTTGTCTCCACGGTGACAGACGATGTCCCCTGGCCGTTACATTTCTGGCACGTCGTCTGCTTAGCTGCTGTACGTGCTAACACCAGTCGCATCTGCAATGGTGTCCGACCGCATCCGTGGCAGCTACATCTTTGGCACGTTGTCTGCTTCACCACTGGCACGACTTATCGATGTTTTAATGATGCTGTATCCACGCCAAACATCGGCATCACTGTATTTTATCGTTGACTTACTCTGTCTGCCAATAGATGGCAGGTATTTCCTCGACTGACAACATCTTTTTATTGTCTAATGCTTCAATTATTCTTTATTATAGACATGGCAACTATGTTTTACGAAATGCCTTTTTATACCCTTTATGGGTTATTTCTATATACATATACATTTCTTGTCTGATCTGTTACTATATGTCATTCCTCATTGGTTTATGATGTGCTGATGCTGCAGGCAATGGGCGGGGCTTATCCTTTATAATGCACAGCATTCTCTCACTGGTTAGCAGTTGCCACATGCTCATCGCCTGAACATCTACAGCCAAGTATTCTATTATATGTAATTTTTTTAATCTTGTTTGTAAATATATCATAGCTACTAATGGTGTACCTGTTTACCTCTATAGCATATTGTCTTTTATTGTATTTTACAGAGTTCTGAAGATGATTTTAGATTGAAACCGGTTACCTACAGTAATAAATTGTCTAATTTTGTGAACTAGACTGTTATTTTGATCTTTAAACATTCACACTGCTGTGGCAATATTTATTTATTTCACCTGGCAAGATTACAACCATCAGGCCCTCCTAGATACTCCTTTTGATTAAACATTACTCATTGTTTGCTGTGTAAGCCATATACGTCCAGCAAGATTTCATCAAGGATTTTACTGCTAATTGGTTATCATTAAGAAATACTGGCATGTTTCACAAAATGTCACTTGATCAAATTTAGAATTTCACCGAAGACCCAAATTTTCTGCTCCTCATGATACAATAAAAGGCCATTGCCTTTATGATGAGAAATTGGAAAACAATTTGTACATTAGTGTTAAGGTGCTCCTAGTCAAGATTCCAGCACATATAAAGATGCCAGGAAGTAGTCTGAATTAAATGAAGAGATGCAACCAAGTTGTGAAATGAAACATGACAGAATCACATTATGACTGAGATTTTATAAAGTGATGAAGCTGGACCAACTGGTCAGGACGTGAAAACAGTGAATTGTGAAGTGTCAGCAGCTGTGATCTGCTATTGGCAGACAGAATAGAATGTGGCTGTAGCATCTAGAGCCTAAGGTCCAATTCCACGCTTTCTGGTGGGCATTCAGTTTTGCCATAAAGAGATACCAGATTCTTTAACCTTAAAATGGGTGTGTGTGGCTGACCTGAATGATGTTTTGAAAGGTGAACCTGTAGTATGGTTGACATCTCTGCACTTCATTCCATCTATTGGCACAAGGCACTGGGAACATCTGGAATTTTGCTGGAACATGACAATGTGGGCATTGTTGGATGTGGCTGTGAGGCTGCATGCAGATCTTGATCTTGTCTGTATCCCATGAAATTTACTCAGTTTCTCTTGCTGCAAGTTGTGGAGCTGCCAGTGGTGGGATGTTCTAGTTCAGGGTGTGCACTGCAGGTGGTACAGTGAGTAGATTTATTGGCTTGTATGATGGCACTTAAAACCCTTCTGTGGGTCAACTGATGTTATATGTAGCTAATGAGGGTTGATCACTGGTGTTGGTAACTGTCTTTCACTAAACACACTATTTCCACACTGCTGTTGCTGGTGGGTGTGCTCTTGAAAACCAGGTCATGGGTTCTACTGCGAGTCCAGGAAATGGAGGAGGGTTTGTGGTTGCTTTCATGAAAAGCCAGCTGGGATTCAATCTTGGATGCTCTTATGTACCTAGGAACAGCATGAACACTGCTGCTGTTGTGGTGCTCCTTTCTGAATCTATGCTTAAATTTCTGCCTTATACATTTCACTTTGCCATTGGAGGACAGTTGAAATGCTGTTTCATGCCATTTTTTTTAAAGCCATTACCCTGAATTGGGGTCTATTGTCTGATACTTTAAAGAAACACTTTCATGGCTAGAATCTGGCTAGCGCATTGTTGTTGCTTCTGTTGTAGTATTTAGAACAGATTTTCATGACTATTATGCACATAAAGCCAGAAATAAGTCTGCAAATGGATGCAGTTCTGAGGTTTTAGGGGACTCACCAGTGGAGAAAAAATTGACAGTGCTACTCGAAGCCAGGTGCAAGCTGAATGGCCATATCTAACAGGAAGACATTGATAATTTACAAATGGCATTAGATGTGGACACACATCTGGATCTTGCAATTTTTTGTTTTTGTTATGTGAGCTGCCTGAGGAACACACATGGTGCCGTGTTCCCGGTGAGACAGAAGTTGCGATGACTGTGCTGCTACAATTGAACTCTTCTTCCGGAATACAGCACCCAAATTATTACGTGGTTAGTCACATATGCACCACATCTTGTCAAATTAACTTGAGTAATATTTTCTTCTTTGATAATTTATGATTATGTGAAGATTTGAGTCATAGCTATCACCTAGAATTCAGGCTAGGACTCCGATCCGTAACAGGGATGGAACACACTTGGTGAGTTTTCGTCGACACCGCTCTGCTGCTGATCACCTCGTTACGTTGTCGACCTTCGTTATGAATAACTTTCTAAAGAAACGTCAAACAGTAGCAGTGTTCTTCGACTTGGAGAAGGCATACGATACCTGTTGGAGAGCGGGCATTCTCCGCACATTGCACTCATGGGGCCTTCGGGGCCGCCTCCCTCTTTTCATTCAAGCGTTTTTGTCGGATCGCAAGTTCCGGGTACGGGTGGGCTCTGTTTTGTCAGATACCTTTCGCCAGGAAAATGGGGGTACCGCAGGGCTCCGTCTTGAGTGTGGCTCTCTTTGCCATTGCAATCATTCCGATCGTAGATTGCCTTTCACCCGACGTTTCCGGATCCCTTTTTGTAGACGATTTCGCAATTTATTGCAGCGCCCAGCATTGTCTTCAACGTTGTCTTGACCGTCTATATTCCTGGAGCATCGCAAACGGCTTCCGATTCTCCACTGAGAAAACGGTGTGTATAAACTTCTGGAGATACAAGGAATTTCTTCCACCTTCTCTACGTCTCGGCCCTGTTGCTCTCCCTTTCGTGGAGACAACGAAATTCTTGGGACTCGTGTTGGATCGGAAACTTTGCTGGTCCACACACGTGTCCTACCTGGCTGCCCGTTGTGTCCGATCACTAAATGTTCTTCGTGTCCTCAGTGGCACGTCATGGGGAGCGGATCGTACCGTCCTGCTTCACCTTTACCAGGCCACTGTTCAGTCGAAGCTCGACTACGGAAGCCTTGTATACTCTTCTGCACGGCCGTTGATTCTCCGCTGTCTCAACTCTATTCACTATCAGGGATTACGTCTGGCGACCGGTGCATTTTATACCAGCCCTGTTGAAAGTCTGTATGCCGAGGCTGCTGTATTACCCTTGACCACTCGACGTGACATACTCTTGTGTCGGTATGCATGCCGCCTGAGGTCGATGCCCAACCATCCATCTTACCGATTATTTTTTGATGACTCACTCGATCGCCAATATCAGGTGTCTGCGATAGCCTTGCTTCCACCTTGAGTTCGGTTTCGCCGCCTGCTACAGCGACTTGATTTTACCCTTCCTTCCACATTTTGGTTGAGTGAAAGCCCATTGCCACCGTGGCATCAGGCCCAGGTTCACACTCACCTTGAACTTAGTTCGCTCCCCAAGGAGAGCACTCCGGATTTGGTATACCGCTCGAGGCTTGTCGAACTCCTTTCGCGGTTCAATAATGCCATATTTATTTACACTGATGGTTCCAAGAGCACTGCCGGTGTCGGATCTGCCTTTGTCGTCGGGGACAACTGTTTCCAATACAAGCTCCCTGACCGATGCTCGAACTTCACGGCTGAGCTTTTTGCCCTCCGCCAGGCCGTTTTGTATACCTGCCGCCACCGCCAACCTTTCTATGCCATATGTTCTGACTCCCTTAGTGCCCTGCAGAGTCTTAAGGATCCTTTCTCGAACCATCCTCTCGTGTATCGGATCCAACGCTCCCTCCAGTTGCTGGCGGATGACAGCTGTCACGTTTCTTTCCTGTGGGTCCCTGGCCATGTGGGTGCGCCCGGGAATGAGGCCGTCGACACAGCAGCCAAGGCAGCAGCTCTTTTGCCTCACATGGCCACCTTTTGCGTCCCATCGGACGATGTTCAACGGACTCTTCGCCGGAGTATCGTGTCGCAATGGCACAGTGTGTGGCTTTCACTGTACAACAATAAATTGCGAACTGTCAAACCGATCCCGACCGCTTGGAGGACATCCTCACGCCCCTCTCGGCGGGAGGAGGTCATCCTGGCTCGGTTGCGGATCGGTCATTGCCGTTTCAGCCAGCGTCACTTGCTCTCTGCCAACCCTGCACCGCTGTGCTCCTGCGGTGAACTGCTGACAGTGCGACATGTTTTACTGTCTTGTGTTAATTTTAATCATCTCCGTGTAGCCCTTCACTTTCCGTCTACTCTGGAGGAAATTTTAGCTGATGACACACAAGCAGCTGCTCGAGTTTTGCATTTTCTCAACTTGGCCAACTTATCGAAGGATATTTAACCCTTTTATTTGTCTTTTATCTTTCGTTTCTAGCCTCTTCTTGATGTTCTGACAGTCGCCAATTTTTTTTTTTTTTTTTGAGATCTAGCAAATCTATGTTCTTGTCTAGGCGCTAAACACCATCTCTTCTGACGCTCGTTTATGTTTTGCAATGTTGCATGTTTGCCTCTTCTTCAGCCAATATGCTGCCTTTGGACCGCCTCACCTGCTCACTCCCACGTACCTATGCACATGAGCACATGGAACAAAGTACAGTCCTTAAATATCTACTTATCTATATATGGTAAATCCGTGAATCCACATATCTCATGGCGGGACAATGCCATAGTGTACAGCTAAATTAGCTGTTACACTAGAGTGCCTGCAGCAATTCTTGCAGCTGCAATGAGAAATATTTCCAAGATTTTCTCCATTTCTGCAGATATGTAGAAACATAATATTTCCTGGCAATTGGAGTCTAGGTCTGGATCTTCAGGAAAGTGAAATCGGGTGTCAGTATTGGGCTGTGTTGTGTGTACCAATTAGTACTCAGCCAGACGAGTTGCGGACGCAACTATAAGATCTGAAGATGATCCAAGTGATCGAAACATGTTATGAAACAATTTTATAGCAACTGTTGACAGAAATAAACACATTTAAAATTGCTTTCACTTAATTTCATAATTCTAGAAACTTAGGGAAAGTGCTCGAATTTGGAGACATTGTACTGTTTCTTGTTGAAGATTGTTCTGTGGCCTGAATTACCAGCAGTTTTTGGTTCTTATTTTAGTTCCAAATAGGTAAACATGGAACTTCTTCATTGCAAATATAGTTACTAACACCTTTTCTGTTGGTGCGGTAGTTCTTTTATGCAGGTGTCAAGGTCTTAGGCATGGGTGCAGCTTATGATCCGATGTGTGGTAGATTGCTTACAGGCAGCTGTTCACCTGTAAGGAGCAGCTTCCTTCGATGACTTAGTTTAGTGGCTGTACAATGTGGCCACTCATTGGAGCTGGTCAAACTATAAATAATTCCATCATCCCCACCCAAAAAAAGCTTGCTGCTGTGATTGGGTTGGATTGCTTCTTGGTTTAGCTTCCACTTGCTCCTGGGAAAACTGGCATTTGTGTAAGCCATGCTTTAACTGTGTGTTATGCCATAAGTAGTGTGCAAAGGTTCCACAGATGTCATGTAGTATGTAGTGTTCATGATAATGAAGTCCTCTAGATAGTTTGTTCAAGTGGGTACTGATATGTTTAACAGTCTCAGGTATCTCTGGGAGATTGCAGGTGTAGAGGTGATCCCTAAAGGCAAGGATTTGTGTTTGTACTACCTAAAAGCCGTGTTGTCAACTGTGGTATTTTGTAAATGGTATCTGCAAATGTGTCAACAATGTCAATCATAAAATTGTATTCTCATCCAACAAGCTAGGTGTGGTTTTTCCCCCCCTGTGTGTGGTATAGGATGAGTTTCTATATGTGCTCGAGAATTTATTGTTGATTTAAAACCTCTGCTTAACCAAAGTGAGCATTCAGTTTCATGACCACCACCAGAACCACGGTCCAGACTCAGTTTAATGGCTGTCATAGGGAGACTGAAATAGGCAAAACTCCACTGAAACAAAGCACAGAAGTCAGTTGTAAAAAGACATAGGAGCCTGGAAATCTGTGATGCATCCCAGGCTAGGTTCAAGTGTAAGTGTGAATGCAGCCCAGAGGTAACTCTGTAAGAGATGATCCAAACTTCATCATATATGGAACATTAAAACTGTCGACGGAGAATAAAAGTAATGAAGAGGTATCGATATCTCTACATTCATTAACTACTTTGCAGTTCACAATTAAGTGCCTGGCAGAAGGTTCACAAAACCATTTTCACACTTTTTTTTTTTTTTTTTTTTTTTTTTTTTTTTTTTTTTTTTTTTTTTTTCTTTCAAATAGGGCACATGGAAAGTGTACACTATAATATTTCTGTCCAAATCTGATTTTATTCTGATGATCATTTATCCTCTTTTGATGGAGGCCAACAAAGTATTTTCATATTTGGAGCAGAAAGTTCATCACTGAAATTTCATAAATACAGCTTTTTTTGTTTTTGCTCCATTGTGTATAAACTCTGGGGATTGACCATGGAGAGGATATGGAACATAAAAGGTCTAATGAACTTATGTCTGGAAATGGATCCCAAGCTAGAAACCATATATCCAATCATAGTTTGCTACAGAGACTTTGGTATCCATGTGGAACATTCTCCTGACAGTTGTTGCTATCCTTATAACTTACAGCATGTGCAGGGTTTACTAGTGACAGACTTTCCACACTGAGATTAGTTTTTTCACTGGTTTAGTCACTGTCCAACCATGATTCAGAGATTTGCCATCCATCCTAATACAGATGAGGCCACCGTTCCGCAGAGTGGTATTTTAAATTTTCATAAAATTCCTCTCTGGATAGTATTCAGACCCCCTTGTGGTATGGTGGCAGTGAATCACCACCATTGGTGCATCCAGAATGTTTAGGCTGGGATAATTGTCATCTGCATTTTGGGACCAATCTTTCTTCTTCTGCACTTAACTCTTGGCTTTTCTTGTGGGTGACTGAGCCTGCCCTTCTGGAAGAAATGTCACTAATGATTTGAAGTATTATGTGGCAGCTATGTGATGGTGCTCCAGCCCACTTTGCCATTAATGTCCAGAGATATCTGTCATGTCTTCCTTGTCAATACATGGGACAAGAAGATTCAGTTGCATGGCCTGCTCATACCCCATATCTCAACCCGTGCAATTTCTGGTTATGGTGCCATCTAAAAAGTGTCATTTATGCGTAGTCCATTCCAGATGTGGAGCAGATATTCATGCTGCCTTTGACAGTGCTGGAATGCAGCCTGGATGGTGTGAACATAAAGGCTTCGTTTGAGGTACATGGAAACAATTTTCAGCACAAACTGGAACTGTGGCTGCATGATACAGCATGTTCTGGACGCAGTCTCTGTAACAAAGTATGACTGAATAAATTGTCTCTAGTATGGCAACCATGCATTTCCAGACTTCAGTTCACTAGTCTGTTTTTAAGGATCCTGATCCTGTGCCACACAGCAATATTTCAGCAGTGGATGGACAATTTTTGTGTGGGCATTATCTTTAGTGGATTTGTTGCATCTAAAGAGATTTTTGCTGACAAAGCATAGTCCTTGATTAACCTTCCACCCAATAGTATCATTGTGACTTTTTCGATTAAAGTTTTTAATAACTGCAATTCCTAGTTGAATGGATTGTCCATCCTTATCAAATCCCCAAACCACCTTCCCTACCCTCTGGCTCCTATCCATGCAACCGCCCCCATTGTAAAACCTGCCCTATGCAACCTTCCACCACCACTTACTCCAGTCCAGTAACCCGGAAGGTGTACATTAGCAAGGGCAGAGCCACTTGAGATAGCACCCACGTGATTTACCAACTGACATGCCTGCACTGTGAAGCGTTATATGTGGGAATGACCAGCAACAAACTGTCCATTCGCATGAACGGTCACAGGCAGACAGTGTTTGTTGGTAATGAGGATCACCCTGTGGCTAAACATGCCTTGGTGCACGACCAGCACATCTTGGCGCAGTGTTACACCATCTGGGTTATCTGGATACTTCCCACCGACACCAACCTTTCAGAACTCCGGAGATGGGAACTTGCCCTTCAGCTTATTCTCTCCTCCCGTTGCCCACCTCGTCTCAATCTCCACTAATTCAAATTCCCGCCCACCATCTTTAGCATCTTTGCCTCGGTTCTGTGGACAGAGCCTCTGCCTCAATTGGTATCTCTGTCCAACTTCTTTGCTTTTTACAAATGTCTGTCTAGGTGTGTTTGCGTTTCGTGAGTGCGTGTGTTTTTGTTTACCTTCCTTTTTTTCCCCTAAGGTAAGTCCTTCCACTCCTGGGATTGGGATGACTCCTTTTCCACTTCCTTAAAACCCATATCCTTCCCTTTCTCCTCCCCTTTTTTCCTCTTTTTCCTGAAGAAGCTGCCAGTGGTGGCGAAAGCTTGTATGTGTGTTTGTGTGTGATTTTATTCGTTTCTATCGACGAGCTGGTCCTTTTGGTAAGTCATCTCTTTTCTATTTTTTATTTTTGATTTATATGATTTATTAGATACTAAATTTTTTCCAACTTATTGACTTCTGGCTACAAATAGTTACAACAGCTAGGTGGCCTCCTTGTATGCTTAGAAGAGTGTGAATTCACCTAGGAAGAGAATTGAACTGTTGCCCTATTCTGTAAACATATAGGAGTGTGCAGCTTTCTAGAGAACTAAAACAAGCTTAAGTAATGAGGTTTATTAAGGAAATTATGTAACCTGTGCCCATAAATAGATATTTTTGTCAGTGGTTATGAGGTGCATGTATAACTTGTTAGTGAAATAATTGTGTGGTAGAATACTACCTAGAGTTCATCCTCAGTCCCTTGATTTAAGTGAGGAACTGAATCTGATTGTCTTGATTGTCTCTGTTGTAGTGTTTGGAGATGTTCTGTTTTTATGCATCAGGTATAGTGCTTACAGTGGTCCAAAACACTACAGAAGAGTGTGCTCTAAAGCTGTCTAGGTGTAGTGGTAGACCCAGCTGCTCATGTTGATTGGATGAGATTGGTTTCTTATTACAAGCCATCGAGAAATCTGATTAATTTCATACCATTATCATGAAAACAGTTTACAAATATTTGCCAGTCCTGGATAGCTATGTTGCATCTGGAGTGTTACTATTTGTCATCAGGCCCTCAAGTTCTCATTTGCTGCATACTTGATTTTGAAGGAGTTCACAGTTTTCTGATGAGTTATTTGGCTTGAAGTTTCATGTTTGCTTTTGGAAAGGGAGCCATTTGCATACAAGGTTTTACATGATGGGTTTGCACAAATGGAAAAAATGGGTTAAGTCACATTCTGCATATCTTTCAGGAGAGGAAATTTAAAAAGTGACTTATAATGATTTTGTCTTGCCATATACTTATTTGCTGGTTAAAGGGAATGCCCCTATTCCTTTGTGGATTCTTTTATTGTGTTGACGAGTTAACCTTTAGAAATCAGTCAGCGAGGATCAATACAACTTAACCAGGTTGTTTGTAGTACTGATGAAATCGTAGTCACAAAGCATATAGAATCTATGTGAATATAAAGTAAATTATCATAGTTTTGTTGTATTTCTTTCCCAGGTGTCTCAGACTTAATTATAAATTGCAGAAAACTAGTGTTACTCAAAATTAATGACTCTGTTGGATAGTCTCCATTGTTATGTGATCCAGCAGAAGCTATATTAAAAATACCTTTTAATGTATCAGGTACATTTAAATTATTGGAAAGAGTTTGTGAATTGTCTAATGCCATATTAATTTAATATAATTCCTGTTAACAGGTATTGTGCCCGGTGTGTCGGGAACCAATCACATATGACATGGAATTGCTGTCTTCTGCTCCACCACCTATGGATGTGGAAAACGCGAGGCAGTTTGAGCTGAGTGACGATCTCCGCAGCCTACAGGAGCAGATGGCATCATTGTTTAGTTATCAGAAACAACGAGGTGGCATTATTGATCCAGAAGCTGAAGAATCTAAGCTTGTTTTGGTTACAGAAACACAGGAGGTAAATCTAAACAAGAAGTGGTTCATAATAATCTCTCACCTTCCTTGTCTCCCCTCACACGCCACCCATTCCAATCTCTCCCCTCTCCCTCCCCCCTCTTCTCCCTCCCAACTCTCCATCACCCTCTCCTCCTGCATCTGCTTTGTTTTGCTGAGAATTATTAATGTAGCATCATATATCTTTCACCTTTTGTCCACTTTTCAAAGTGCTGCTTTTAATGTGAATACAGTGTTAAATGTTTGCTATCGGTCCATTGCAGCATATGATAGAGATACATGGGCTTAGCACTTAGTGTAGATGCCTGTTTGTAGATGGGGTACGAGAGCAGTGAACAATGTTGCCAACATGGATGAAATCAGATGCAAACATAAACATGGAAGGGCAGGGGAGGAAAAAAACATAGAAAACAGTGACAGATACCAGGATAAGACTGGAGCCTTAGATAGTGATCACTGACTTCTAGTAGTGACACTTAAATTGATTAAAGAGGAAAAGAGTGCAGCAATTCAAGAAAAATATATTAAGTGTGAGGCACAGAAGAGAAATGCTAAGAATAATGTGAGTGAAAAAAAAATTTTTCATGTAGAAGGTTGAAACGCAGTCGGAGGAAGATTGAGGAAGGTTCAAAGCAACAACAAAGTACCAGAAAAGTGTCCAATGGAAACAGTGATAGTAAAGAAATAATTTGGTGGAATTATTAAGTAAGGGAAGAAATCACAAGGAAAAAGAAAGTATTCTGAATATGGTTTCAGTAGGTAATGGAAGAATAAAGTTATTCTGTAAGGAGAAAAGTTGGGGAAGAGAATAGTTGCATGTAAAAAGAAGAAATGAGACTGGAAACAATGTTGAAAGACGGCAGTGACGGGAGTAAGATGGTATTTGTCATAACTCGCAGCATAAAACATCAGACCACACCTGTTACAAATGTATATTTGACAGTTTTGGTGCAAATAAAAAAGTATGGGTTGAAATTTAATGCAAAGTGTAAAGTAATGGAGTAACAATGAGGAATAAGATAAGGTTAGTAATGGATGTATCAGGGGACAAGTATTAAAAGGAAGCTTCAAATACTTTGATAGTTGAATGGAGCACAGTGGGAGGAATAACAAGGTGGTTTGAGGAAGGGAAACTCAAGTAAATGGATTTCTGCAGTGCATAAGAAGCCTGGTATGGAGCAAGGATGTAAAATTAAAAACATGTAAATGTTATACTGAGCATATATTTGCTCCAGTAATTATTATGAACCAGAAAGAGGATTAGGAAAAGGAAGTAGGAAAGAACTTAGTAGAATGGTTAGAACAATTGGTCAGAACTGAGAAAAATGGTGAAATAGGCAAGAAACAATGAAAAAGACAATATTAAGAGTGTATGAATTTAATTAATTAATTAAGAGAAACAGAGTGGCTGGCCAGTACTTAGCTCAATACCACCAAAGGTAACACCAAAAAGGCAAATATGAAATGTGCAAATAAATTTTCAAAAATTAATTTCCTTCTTCAGGCAGTATAGGGGGGGGGGGGGGGGAGAAATAAGGAGATAAAAGGGAAAGTGGTTTTGAGTTACACACTACTTAGACCATAAGTTAAGAGGGAATGAGAGTTGTGAATAAATCAAAACCATTTTATCTTCATACCCTTTCTCCTCCCTCCACTCCTGCCAGATGAAGGAAATTTGTTTTCATAAAGTTCATTTTCATATTTATTCTCTTGTTTTGGTGTCACTGTTGGCCATACCGAGCTTAGGTAAGTACTGGCCAGTCACTCATATCTCTTTTTAAACTTTTTCTTTCCACATCTATGTAGAGAGTTTTCTTTAATCAAATAAGAAGACTGTATAACCATTTTAAAAGAATGGATTTGGCAGGATATTGAGAAAGGGTTATGAAATTACATTAGGAGGCAAGAGCCAAATGAGGGGATTGATAACGAAGTGGAAGAACTGTGGAGAAGAGAGAAGAATACCGGAACAGATGGGAGTGGGAAATGAGATTGAAGAAAATAGAAAGCTAGATAGGCTTATGTTCCAAACAGACCTATCCAGGGATTGAAAACTGAAGAAGAGGAGGAAGAAGAAGAAGAAGAAGAAGAAGAGACTGCTAAAGGTGTGATTTAGCATAGTTAATTTTATTTATTTATTTAACTTGTGGACAGAATATATACTTGTCCAACAAAACATGCACTTTACTTAAAAACAGCATTGTTATGTCTTCGGCAGGTATATTTTCTGCTTGCTATGGTGATTTTTCTTAAAAAAGAGATTAAGTTTTAATTTTTTAACTATTTCTTTTTTTTTAATCATAGAAGAAAGTACATTCTGTAAAAAAAAATAATAAATAAATAAATAAAAATAAAAAAAAATCAGGCGGTAATTCGGAATAGCCTGAAATCAGGAGACATTGATCATTAGAATTTTATATCCATCACAAGATAATAGTAGCAATCATTATGATATTGTATATAGTGGCTCAGGCCCCTCACAAAAGTACCTGGTTGTTAATTTTTACCTTGATGAAGCCTATCCTTAACGAGATCAAGATGAGCCTCCCCCCCTCCACCCCCTGCACAAGGAGAGAGACAAAAAAGAAAAAAAGAAAAAAAAATCTTTTACTGTTTACCTGTTAAAGTCCTTTCTTAACTGGGCCAAGTTCCTTACAAACCTAAACCCTGGAGCCAGCTCTGTTCAGTAGCCCTATGGGCATTGTTAAATGCTATTTCAAGTTTTACTTCGCTGGGCTTTTTCCTGGATATTTGTGATAGGCGACAGTTTTATGCTGCATCACCGGCAGTAACTGGAGCTCCTCACAAAAATACCTCATGTATGTTAGATAATGTGGAGAGGCAATACATACTGTATACTGGATAATGTGTGTTTTATCATTCCACTCCTGTTAGCACTATAGAAAAAGTTTACAGAATGTACAAGATTTCATAAAACTAACTAATGTTATGAAGTATTTTACTAAATTTTTGTGTATGCTTACAGAGTGAGGACACTGCTGGATCCAGTATACCACCGCAACCACTGCCACGCTTAGCTCCTGTTGTGCCACCTGGGAGTAGGGATTGGAGGAGGGGCCAGGGTATGCGAAGCAGGGCTGCATTCAGGGGACGTAGGGGCTCTTCGCGCGGTAAACCACCTCAACAGACTGCTACATCTAGATGACGCTGGCTGATAAAAGGCAGCAGTATAAGTAAAATAAATGACAAGAGAAAAAGAGCACATGGACAGCTTTAAACGATCACTTTTTCATACAGGAGTTCAGGAGATATAAGTTCCTTGTTGTTCTATATGTGTTTCTCCTGTATTGCAATGCTGAGATTATTTATATGAGCTTATTTTACACTGATTTGTACATATGTGTATTTATGTTTCTTATTTGTATAAACAATTTGCATTGTAGAATCCAAACTTCAAATTTTTGTTCTCTGAACATGAGGCAGCTAAATTATTATAACTATTATAAATAATACTCTTTGTATGATATTAAATATATGTGTTTACTTTGTGAAATAAATTGTGAATTGCTAATGTGTTACAACAAAATGAATTGGTGTGTATCCTTTGCATCCATGGTGTTAGTTAGGCTACATCATGACAAGGTTGGATAGGCCTGAGGTTTTACCCTGTGTGTGTGTGTGTGTGTGTGTGTGTGTGTGTGTGTGTGTGTGTGTGTGTGTGTGTTTCCCCATTATGAAGACAGACAAGACAAAATGGTAGAATGTGACTGTTTGGTGAATGGTATGTAGAGTAAGAGAGACCTCCAGAGTTTGTTATAGTCAAAGCACATTGAATTACTGAGAAATTGTGCATTTAGTTTGTGAGGATTATATTTCATTTTTAAATTATCTGTCTAGTAAGTGTTTCAGAATTAGGAAACTTAATTTTTATTTTATATATATATATATATATATATATATATATATATATATATATATAATCTTTATTTTCTTATACTTCACAACAAACTGCTTTTGATGAGCCTGGTTACATTATATTTACAGATATTTATTATTTTCTACTAAGATACTCCTTTATTTCATTCAGGCAAGGAAATTAGAGAAAGCTGACAGTTCTGTTGACAACTTTGAACTGTGAAGTGCACATGGCTGCAGGTGTAAGCAGTTTACTTCTACAATTACAAGGAAAGAAAGAGAATGAAACAGTGTACATCCAATGCATACCCATTATTTCCAATAGATCTACCTTCTAACTTCAAGAGACTGCAGTTTTCAGTGAGACTTGAATTTTCTGTTATGCTCAATAAATCACAAGGCAATCTATTAAATACCATATTTGCCGGCATATAAGATGTACTGGTGTATAAGGTGCATCCCACTTTTAAGACTTTTCTTTTTTTTCTCTCTCTCTCAGAGGAAAAAACTCATCTAATACATCTATTGCAATATAATTATAATACATATGTTCATGTACATCAAATCTCTACGGCAGTGCCTTAAAGTTGTGTTCATAAACTTTATGTAGTAAAGTTTCTTGATGGTTTGCGCTTATTCAAACAGATATTTTGCCTTTCACTATTTACAGTATGCACCGTCTGTGGCACAATGGTTGACGAGTTTGTTGTAAAGGCTTAAGATATTGCCCCCTAGGTGGTACTGCTTAAGATTGCTCCCCTAGGCCACTGCGCAGAGTATCAGTTTGCGTGCCAATTTTTGAGAATTTATTATGAAGCGCAAATATTTATGTAAGTATTTTTGTGATGTTCCATAAACTGTGAGAATGATGGATGATTTTCGTCTTTGTATTACTTGGCGCACTGTATGGGACACAGCATGTTGAAAGACATCTGTGAGATGCAGATGCTGTGCAAACTTCACACAAAATACTTGTGTACATATTTGCACTTGAAGATGCGAATAAATTCTCAAATATTGTCAGGCGAGACATGAACAAATACTTGAGCAGTGTATCATTATTCAAATAATGAATGATACCATTACAAGATTGCTGAAATCATTGAATATGATGAATGAAATTAGAGAGAAAGTTTCTATTTCCTATGAAGGTGCTAGTTTCAGTTATGCTTGGCACTAAAAATAGTACAAAATTCAGATAACCTTTACTACATAACAAAGCTCCTGACAGGTATTTTGGTGCATATATGTACTTATGTCAGATATTGACTAAAAAAATCTAAGATAACCTTAAAGCAAATTTTCCCACTTAAAACATTATTCCTGCATTTTACACCATTTTCTTTGAAATCCCTTGAAAAGAAATAAGTATGTACCTACCTTAACTGGCAACCGGCGAATAAGACGCATCCAGTTTTGGGACCATTTTTTGTCGGAAAAAAAAGTGACTTATATGGTAGCAAATATGGTAATATGGATTGGATTTGACATCTCCATGTTTTCCGCCCCCAAGGGGCCCACAGCTCTTTTGTGGGTACATATGTGGCACGCACAGGGCCGCCCGAGCCGAAGCAGCCTTCCTTCTCCCCCAGGCTGCTTCATTTCCCCCACCTGGTTCATGCCTTAGCCCGGAGACGGGCATCCATTGCGAGTCAAGGTGGTTTCCTGTAATAGATTTTCTCTTTCCTTGGTTTTTTTCCTTTCCTAACCTTTGCTTCTGTCTTTCACTCCTTGCTGTACCCTTCTAGCCTTCCTCTCCTCCTAATTTAGTCCCCGCTTCGGCGTTTGAGACACTCCCTCTTCTATCCTTCTCTTTACTTCCTCTATTCTTCTTCTTTCCTCCCTGTACTTGTCTGAAGGCCGACCCACACATTCTCATGTGTAGCAGGTGATGGGGTAACACGTAATTCCCCACCCCGGGTAGACAAGTAGGGCACGTACATACCCCCTGGTAAAGGCTAGGCCCTGGGAGGGGTGATTACCTGAGCTGGTACCTTCCGGACATGCCGATTGGTCCCTCCGTCCGTTCTCAGGAGGCATGATTTGAGGTGTGAACAATCGCCTAAGGCGGGCAAGCCCTCAGTGAGGGCCCCCACAAGGAATGAGCGCACCATCGGAGACGCCAGTAATCACGGGGAACATTTCTGCAATGACTTCCTTCTCTTCTACTGCGACTTTGACCCCAAAAAAGAAACATAGATTCACCTCAGTGTAAGAAAACATTGCTAATCTTCCCAAATTTCTAGTTGTTTCTCAAACTGACGTTCAAGATTTCCGTTAATCCTTTCGTAATTCAGAAGGGTGTTTATGCGATTGCTGGCCCTGTTCCTGGCAGTGCAATGGAACATTGTTGCTGGAAGTGGACAGTGCTTTCCAGGTGCAAAAAGTGATACGAACTATGCTCCTACACACGTTTCCTGTCAAAGTAGAAGCGCATTGCCCCCTCAACTCATCACGAGGGGTAGTTTTTACAAGATCCCTTGACGGGTTATCAGATGAAGAGATTCAAAGTTACATGTCTGATCAGGGTGTAACAGCCGTGCATAGAGTGCTGAAAAGGTTGACAACCAGTTAACACCAACTCGTACTGTGATTTTGACAGTCAACAGATTTGGAACTCCCGTCCAAAGTCAAAGCAGGATATGAAGTTATCTCCATTCGCCCTTATGTACCAAACCCTATGCGCTGTTTCCAATGCCATAGATTCAACCACACCCGTCAATCTTGCCCCAATACAGCCAAATGTGTCGCTTGTGGTAGGGACGCCCATGAGGGCGACTGCCCACTTCCATCCCCTTGCTGCGTTAATTGCATGGGTGATCATGCTGGTTCCCCTAGGGACTGCCCTGTCTGTAAAGACGAAGGTAATTCAGCAAATTTGGGTCTTGGAAAAGGTCTCCATCTCTACTGCTCGAAAGTTATTAGCGAGTCGGAAGCCCACTGTCCTCCCAGCGGGTGCAAAGAGTAAGGTCCTAACACCTCCCCCCCCCCCAAACCTACTATGGGGGCAGGTACACAGACCTGCGATTTCACTTTCGCTGACACAGTTGTGCAATCTGTCAGCCTGAAGATTGCCAGTTCCACCTCCCCACTCCCTCCTGCTCCCTCTAAAATTCAGTCTTCGTAAACCTCTAATAAATCACAGGCACCTAAACAAGATGCCCAGACTTCGAAAAAGCAACCTGTCCTTGAAGATTTTCTGCGTACTCGGGCTTCTCAACTGTCAATTGTTTCCTCTTCTCACTGTCACTCTTCCAAAAGAGCTAACAAAAAAAAAGTTCCTCTCTTTCCCTGCCGAGGCGTGACTCATCTGTCACGCCGCCTTTTTGCCTTATTCTTCTCTTTTCTCCCACTATTCTTATCATGGTGCTCCTTCAGTGGAATATTTGAAGCATTCGTTCAAATTGAGAGGAATTAAAATGACTCCTTCGATTGCACTGTCCACTCATAGTTATCCTCCAAGAAAGCAAGTTACATCCACACAATCGTATAGTCTTCCCTCAATATACCTCTATGCATTATGACCTACCTGCTGTGGATGGTATTCCAGCCCATTGAGGGGTTATATTGTTCCTTTGGGACGACATCTATTACCATTCCATGTCTTTTCACACTCACATACAGGCAGTTGCCATCTGCATCACTCTCCCCACCCTTTCCTTCTCTCTCTGCAATATCTATATCCCGTCATTGTCTGCCTTTACTAGGGCAGATGTGCTGCCACTTGTTGCCCAGCTTCCTCCACCTTTTGTTTTGCTTGGTGACTTCAGTGCCCTCCACCCCCTATAGTGTTCTCCAGCATCTTGCCCAAGAGGCCTCCTTCTAGTGGACCTTTTCAACCATCTCAATTCACCAACCTTCCTTTCAGACACAGCACACACCTATTCTCACTAGGACCTCGCGATATGCACTCCTCATTGGTTCGAGTGGTATGCTCTTTCTGATACGTACTCTAGTGACCATTTCCCTTGTGTAATTCACCTATTGCATCATACCCCATCTCCGTGTTCCACCAGCTGGAACATCTCCAAATCCGACTGGGGGCTGTAATATTCCATGGCGGTTTTCCATGATCAGAATTTCCCCAGCTGCAACAGTCAGGTCCAGTACCTCACAGAGGTTATTCTCACTGCTGCTGAACATTCCATACCTTGTACTTCGTCTTCTCCACATCACGTTCCAGTCCCCTGGTGAACTGCAGCATGCCGCGATGCTGTTTGTGCCCGGCGACATGCTCTACCCAACAATGGAGAATTGCATCCATTACAAACGACTGCAAGCGCAATGCCTTCGTGTAATTAATCCAATTATGGACTGCCTCCCACATGACGTTTCTGGTTCCCTTTTTGTGGGCAATTTCACAATCTACTGCAGTGCTCAAAGAACGTGTCTATTGGAGCGCTGTCTCCAGCAGTGTCTTGACCGTCTTTATTCTTGGAGCATCGCAAATGGCTTCAGTTTCTCCAATGAGAAAACACTTTGTATCAACTTCTGGTGATACAAAGCGTTCCTTTCGCCATCTCTACATCCAGGCCCCATCGCTCTTACCCATCCTACCCGTCATTTTTCAACGACTCCCTCGATCGCCAATATGGGGTGTCTGCATCTGCACTGTTGCCTTCTGGAGTTCGTTTTCACCACCTGTTTCAGAAACTCTATTTCACCCTCCCTGGCGCCCTTTGAGTGGATGTGAGCCCAACATCACCGTGGCTTCAGGCACAGGTTCACGTCCACCTTGAACTTAGCTCGCTCCCAAAGGAGGGTACCCCGGATTCGGTGTATCGCTCAAGGTTTGTCAAACTTCGTTCGCAGATTGATGATAACATTTTGATCTATACAGGTGGTGTCGGATGGTGTCACCGGGTTAGACAGATTTCAATACAAGCTCATCGACCAATGCTCAGATTTCACAGCTGAGCTTTTTGCTCTCTGTCAGGCAGTCCAATATGTTCGACGCCACCACCACCCTTCTTATGTCATCTGTCATCTGCTCAGATTCACCCAGTGCCATTCAGAGTCTTAGAGACCCGTATCCGGTTCATCCTGTTGTACACCGAATCCAATGCTCCCTTCAATTGGTAGCTGAAGACGGCTTTCGCGTTCGCTTCCTGTGGGTACCTGGCCACGTAGGTGTGCCGGGGAACGAGGCTGCTGACGCTGCGGCCAGGGCTGCCACTCTCCTACCTTGGACAGCTACCATTTGTGTCCTGTCAAATGAGATTCAAGGGGCTATTTGCCAGTGCATTATCGCACCATGGCATAAGCTGTGGTCCTCCCTTCGTGACAATAAGCTTAGAACCATAAAACCAATCCCGATAACTTGGAAGACCTCATCTTGGCCCGGCTGAGAATCGGTCATTGCCAGCTTAGCCACCGACACTTAATAACAGGCGACCCCCCCACCATTGTGTTCCTGCAGTCACCCGATGATGGTGCGCCATGTTTTAATGTTCTGCCCCAATTTTAATAATCTTCGTGTTGTGCAGTAAATCTGCCGTCCACTTTGGAGGAAATTTTAGCTGATGACGCACGGGCAGCTGCTAGAGTTTTGCGTTTTATACGTATGACTAATTTGTCCAAGGACAATTCCTTCTATTGCTATTTTTTATTCCTCATTTTAGTGATATTCTGAAAGTATCCTTATTGGCACCTCTTTTAACCTTTTTTTAAGTCAATCTAGGGCCAAAATCGGGCGCTAATAATCAATGCAATTGTGCGCCCTAAAAAAAAAAAAATCTCCATGTTCCTCACACGGACATCTTTCTCACTTGCTCAAGGGTGGGCTCACCAAAGAATTTATTCATACTAACTCTTGGAGAAGTAACATGAAGTATTGTTTATAAACAACTTTTGAATTAAATAAATGTTACATGTGATTTATATTTCGATTACTCTATTTCTTTGTTTTGATACATTATGGAACACTGCCTTATTTCTTGTATATTCTCCAATAATTATAACATGTTTTTAGAAAAAAGATGGACAGAGTGGAGGGATAGGAGAAGAACTAACTCAAGGCTTGAATAAATAAATATATGTGTAATATAGGGTTTTCAGCTAGTAAGAAGTCCTTAAAAGTTTCTGATCTGTACACAAAAGAAATGCTCTGAACTTCTAGCTGAAACTCTCTACTGAAACATCAGAGGAACTGGATCATGTCTCGGTACAATACTGCATTTTGCAAGCTGTGTTTCAAACTTTCTTCTGAACTGCCTTCACCAATTCATGCCAACATTTAAGAGAATCAGGAATGACCATATGAGGTGTAGTGCTTTTAAAGGAGGCTGTGGAAATTTAACTTCATAATCCTATTTTGGATAGTCTCTAGAGACAGAGCAACATCCTCGACGTACTATATATCCTGCATTATATATTTCGTAACACACAGAATTTGAGATGGCCCTCAATCAATGCAGAGAATACCCTTATCCATAACTATTAATTCGAATAAGTTCTTATCATGTAATATTGCTGACTTCCACATATCACCTGTCCTTACCCTCATGGCCTATGTTCTGAGTAAACTATCCCTTCTGTTCCCTTTCTCTTCTCAATTCTTCTACCTGATGAAGGAAAATACTGTATTTCTGAAAGCTAGTGTCAACATTTATTTTCGTTTCCATTTGCGTCCTTTTGTGTGCATTACTATCAGAGGTATCAAGCTAAGGTAAGTACTGACCAGCCACTCTTCCTTCTCTGAACAATTATACAAATTTCATTATCCTCACTGTATAATAAATATTGACAAATGGTGCTTCTATGTCCGTGTTTCATGTATTCATATAACACCAAGAAATAACATTATTTTGTTACTTCTAGATTTTTATTTCCACTACTGACAATATGGTCAACCTCGAAGGGCCCATTTTACAGCCAGATGGCTCTCACCCTAGACTGTGCCTCTAATGGTGGATTGTCTTCTAATACCCCCTTTACATATGTAAATCTTCAACCATAAGAAAATGAAATAATGATAGGGATTTGAGAATGCTTTGCCCATTATTCTTAATTAAAGCCACTAGCACGCCCACACTCACATCATAATGAGTCAACAACTTGGTGCGATGGGACGGGGCATGAGGCGAGTATTTTTATTGTGTTTGTGTGTGTGCGCGCTCCCGCTTATAATAACTGATATAAATATCAGTCGTTCCAGAGATCAGAAGACAAATGACATTTAAGCCATTCACTAATCGTCTTTGTGCCTCTTGTCGCTTCGTATTTTGTTTTTCCGTACTATTCAGAAGCTCTGAAACGAATGTGTCCTCTTTGGGGCAGGAATAACTTCGTTAACATTACCACTAAATAATGTATTAGTTAATATTCGACATGGGATTGCAAACACACGCACAAATTGAACCTACTGCATCAGTCAGAAAGTTGCGCCTGGCAGCCCTTTAAAACATTATGTCACCCATTTTGATAAATTTTGGCAAGGGCGATGTATACTGAAAATAAAGAGATACCTGATCGAATCTTTGCTAGACATTCACTAGGTTTGTTAATATATTATTATTATTATTATTATTATTATTATTTTAAAAAATCGAGATTGCTGACACTTAAAAAATAAAAACGGTGTACCACAATTCAAAAGATGGAAATATAGAGGCAATGGCGGAAAAAACCAACTGCTGGAGAGCAGATTGCCAAAAATGTTTAAATGTTTGTAAATCTATCGGAATCAACTGCGTGGTTAATAGTGCGTAGCTTACAAACTACTTAAACTAAGGTAAAGTAACCTAAGGAATCCCCGACGGCGAACGCTCGCGCGCTCCGCAGCATGGCGCCCCAATGCGCACGGCTAATCGTTCGTGGTAGATTACTACGGCGCCAAACTCAGAATCACAAATCCCGACAGAATTATATAAATCGGCAGATCTCAGGGACTCATGAAATAAAATTTTATATAATATCTCTGACCACGCTACAGGCACCAGCTCAGACAGTCGAACAGTATCATCACATTCATCTTTTATCGCATTTCTAAACTTCTCTCCGCCTTCTTGTTAATTATAAGAAGTCTTTCCTACTGGTGTTATGAAATTAATTAAATAAAAACGTTCTTTACAGTTCTATAATGCCATAGGAAAGTGATGCATGTACAATAATAGAAATAGTGTAAGAAAACTAGTACCGTAAGTCATCTTAAGAACACGTTGTATGATAAATTCTTCGGAAGCAATTCATTACTTGCAGGATCACTATGATTTTTCTGAAAACTCTTTATATAGGACGCTTACCATGTTGTCCCTAAAAGGATCAAGCCGCGGTGGAGTAGTCGAGCGGTCTAAAGCGTCTCGCTGCGGAGGGCGCGGTTGCTCGCTGTGGAGGTTCGAGTCCTCCCTGGGGCATGGGTGTGTGTGTTTGTCCTTAGGTTAGTTTACCTAGGTTTAAGTAGTTTGTAAGCTACGGACTGGTGACCACGCAGTTTGGTCCAATAGATTTACAAACATTTGAACATTTCTAAAAGGATCAAAGTTGTTTATGTGGAATGAGTCCTACACATTGCCTGTTAACAGCGATGCCTTGTATACCGATTAGGCCTACTGTTGTGTTGGAGACATATTTAATATCTAAAATTGTCACATGACAAAATTTTGGCATATTTCTTTTAAAAAGTTCGAACAGAACCAACTTAAAAAAGGTCGTATCATTTGTATTGTCAGTGAGCAATGGTTATCGTGAAAAGGTGTTTAGGCTGCTAAAAATTTATGTATGAAAGAGAGAAATCGCTTAGTTTTTGATTCAGTAAAGGCTGAATTAACAGTTCAGCTGAAATTTGATGGAAACTATGTAAATTTTAAATCATTTCTCAATACCACCAAATACATGGGGCAAAGTGAAAATTATGTGTAAGTTGAATGTGTGAAAAAATGTTGAAACGATTTGCAGGCTGTTGATTTGACAATAAAATATTACTTTTTTATTTCTCCTGATAATTTCAAAATAACGATATTTTGAAATTTTCTCGTGATATTTTATTTTTCCGGTCTGGCAACCCTAGATACAATCGGCAGGAAAATTTCTCTTATTTCAATACATTAGAATGAGATATTATATTATCCGTCATAATCGGTGTTGCCAACCGTAGGGACATGTTCCTAGGCGTAGGGATATTTTTACAAATGTAGGTGCGAATTTCCGATCCCACTAAAAAACCTAGGGACTTTTTGTCCAAGACAAAAAAATTAAGACATGGGACATTAAAAAAGAAAAAGTTTTTTAAATGTATAAACTTTAAATATGATACACATCGGTACAGAAAGCTGGAGTATAAGGGCCTACCCCGGAAGAGATGCAGAATGAAAGTACACTCCTGGCCATTAAAATTGCAACAACACGAAGATGACGTGCTACAGACGCGAAATTTAACCGACAGGAAGAAGATGCTGTGATATGCAAATGATTAGCTTTTCAGAGCATTCACACAAGGTTGGCGCCATTGGCGACACCTACAACATGCTAACATGAGGAAAGTTTCCAACCGATTTCTCATACACAAACAGCAGTTGACCGCTGTTGCCTGGTGAAACGTTGTTGTGATTCCTCGTGTAAAAAGCAGAAATTCGTACCATCACGTTTCCAACTTTGATAAAGGTCGGATTGTAGCCTGTCACAATTGGGGTTTATGGTATCGCGACATCGCTGCTTGCGTTGGTCGCGATCCAATGACTGTTAGCAGAATATGAAATCGGTGGGTTCAGGAGGGCAATTACGGACCAACGGCCTCATATCACTAGCAGTCGAGATGACAGGCATCTTATCCACATGGCTGTAAAGGATCGTGCAGCCTCGTCTCGATCCCTGAGTCAACAGATCTGCACGAACAGCTCGACGACATTTGCAGCAGCATGGACTATCAGCTCGGAGACCATGGCTGCAGTTACCCTTGACGCTGCATAACAGATAGGAGTGCCTGCGATGGTGTAGACAACGACAAACCTCGGTGCACAAATGGCAAAACGTCATTTTTTCGAATGACTCCAGTTTCTGTTTACAGCATCATGATCGTCGCATCCGTGTTTGGTGACATTGCCATACTGGCGTATCATCCGGCGTGATGGTATGGGGTGCCATTGGTTACACGTCTCGGTCACCTATTGTTCGCATTGACAGCACTTTGAACAGTGGCTGTTACATTTCAGATGTGTTACGACTCGTGGCTCTATCCTTGATACGATCCCTGCAAAACCCTACATTTCAGCAGGATAATACACAACCGCATGTTGTAGGTTCTTTACGGGCCTTTCTGGATACGGAAAATGTTCGACTGCTGCTCTGGCCAGCAGATTCTCCAAATCTTTCACCAATGGAAAACGTCTGGTCAATGGTGGCCGAGTAACTGGCTCGTCACAATACGTCAGTCACTACTCTGGATGAACTGTGGGATCGTGTTGAAGCTGCATGGACATCTGTACCTGTACACGCCGGCCAAACTCTGTCTCAATGCGCAGGTGTACCAAGGCCGTTATTACGGCCAGAGGTGGTTTTTCTGGGTACTTCTTTCTCAGGATCTATGCACCCAAACTGCGTGAAAATGTAATCACATGTCAGTTCTAGTATAATATATTTGTCCAATGAATACCCGTTTATCATGTGCAGTTCTTCTTGGTGTAGCAATTTTAATGGCCAGTAGTGTATGTTAGTCATTTTCTGCGTGTGTATTTACTCAATTTTCTATTAGTCACTCTCGAATACCCTCCTGTCTTTCCATATTGTCCGCCTCTTCCTTCCACTCCCCATATTCCTCTTGGTCTCATTCTCCTAGACGTCGTCCTCCCACTGCCCTCTATCCTTCCCTCTGTCTCTGTCGATTTCGTCTCCTTCTGATATGGAAGATGGTTCATTTAACTAACAATGATATGTTTCCCCGCTGTCTGTTCACATGCTCCAGTCACTATCATTTCTTGCCGCCGTTCCCTGTCAACCTCTTCCCTCTCTCAGTTCATACCTATTCCTTCTCACTTGACCCATCTCTCCTCTCCCGTCACCCTACCGCCCCTCACTGTCCACGTCTTCCTTCTCTTTATGTCCATCTTATGTGCAGGAGGAAATGTGTGCAGAACATATGTTCTCTATGTCAATTCCCAGTGTCACCCTTTTCCACCTCCTTCTCTCACTTTCTCTGTCAACATAATCCTTCCTCCTATCTCGTCCTCCCATCTCCTCTCCCTCTCTATGCTAAGCCATGTCAATCTGCACATGTAACTCACAAATGTACATATTTCCTCTTTTCCATCTCTTCATCCATCTCATTATCTCTTAATCTATGACAATTTATGACCATCTCATTACCTCATCCCCCTCTCTCTAGGCCCATCTCCTACACCAACATCTATGTCTGTACATCATCTATTTGTATTTATCTCCTCCTACCCACCCTCTCATTCCATTATCCTCCTCTTGTTTGTCCATCTTCTGGTCGTCCATCTCATTCCTTCCGCTCCCTCTCTCTCTCCAAGTCTTTCTCTCCCTCTCTCTCTGTGACCATCCTCTCAAACCAATTCTCCTCATTCCTTTCTTTGTATATCTGCTCCCCTTATCTGTCTCTGGTCTTTCTTCATATCCCAACTCCTAGCTGCCTCTCTCTGTCATCTCCTGCTGCCCCTCTCTCTCTGTCTCTCTCCTGTCAGCCTCATCATCGTCAATCTCTCTGTCCATCTTGTCCTCCACTTCTCTCACACTTTGTTGCCCCTGACATGTAGACTTCCCTGGAGATCAGGCCCACAAGGTAGGCTGATACCATTTCCACACAACACACTGGTTGTACAGGGCAGCCTATATGGCAGGGGCTGCAAACATGCGTTTGCCCACATCTCCGCTCTTGTATGAGCTACACGTTTATAACTATGTTGCTGATTCTCGAGTTCCAAGCAGTATGTGTACCAAATTGGGTTGACATCGATCCAGTAGTTTCAGAGGAGATGTGGAGTATACATACACATATACCAACATACAGCCACAGAGTAATTTATTTAAAGAAAACGCATCATTTACTTGTCTTTAATGCTCATCATTACGTGTTTCTAGAATTTATTCTCATCTTCAGATGCTTTTTGTTTCATAATTTGTAGTTTTTGTGATGTCTCCATTTGTGGTGTTCTGTTTCTCCTGCCATGAGGTTTTGATATTATATATGTTACTTAGATGTTAATATAACATATATATGGTTGCTATATTAACATTTATGTAACATGTTTGTTTACAGTAGTGTAGTGATGTTCTCTATATGTGTGAGATTTTGTGCAATGAAGAAGGCACAATACCTTATCATGCAAAAACCATATGGCACGAGAAACAGAACACCACAAATGGAGACATCACAATAAATAAAAATTATATAACAAAAAGCATCTGAAGATGGGTATAAATTCTCGAAACGGGTAATGCTGAGCATTAAAAACAAGTAACTGATGGGTTTTCGTTATATACATTGTGAATAACACAGTTACAGGCTTTTAAAAAATATTGTTGTGATGAATGAAAATAATACATTGTAATATAATTATATCGATATATAGATTATCGCTTCAGTAAAGAGAGTTAAATTCAAAAAAGAACCCGTAATCTCTGAAAACAGATTTAGGGAAGTATGGCAAGAGAAAAAACAGTTTAAAGGATGGTTAACTGCAGATCCAAAGGACATTGTGTGTGATATTAGTTTGTGTGTGCAGGAGGAACCGAACTTTTGAAACACGCAAATCGCGATTCACACAAACGTCGAGTTTCAAAATTTAATAAACAATCTGTGCTTTCATCATGGTTGAATCAACGTACTACAAGCACTGCAAGTCTTTAGCTTCAAGAGGACATATCAAAGCTGCTGAAATAACAGCAACAGCATTTGCTGAGCATTCACTATCCTTGTCAACCATAGATCACATAGGTGAGCTCATAAAAGACATTTTCGTCGATTCTGAAATAGCCGATAGTAAAAAAAATTCACAGAACAAAATCACAAGAATCTAAAAAAAAATGTCGTGGCTAAAGTAGAGTCGGATAAACTGAACTAAATTATGCAAACTCGGAAGTTTTCACCATTTATAGACAAAGGCACAGACATTTCCAGTAAAAAATAAAAATAAAATAAAATTGTGTATTTAGTTGGTAGATATTTTTCTGAAGACACCAAATATACTGTTACATAGTTGTTGGAAATCACTACTTTAGATACCATCTATGTTGTACCGCACAAGGTAAGAATATTATTTCCCTGGCTGCAGATAATGCAAGAATGACGCTTGGGGAAAATTGCTCGTTGATGAGAAAACTGAAAGCTGAGGAAAATGGCTCATTCTCTGTTACTGAATGAATATGTAATTCCTTGTACATTGCAGCCATTAAAGCTGCAATGAAGCTGACGAATAGGCTACAGCAGCAAAAGACAAGCAATGCTCTCATCATTACAAGGTCTTACGAACCAATAGAAGAATAAAATTTTAAGACCTGCTGAAACAAGGTGGCTAGCATTACAGCAGAGTGTATCAAGGATTTTAGAATAGTGGAAACCTCTCTTCCTCAACTCTTTATTTCTTGAAGCCAATTAGATGATAGAGTGCTGATGGGAGAAATGGTGTCATGAAATGAACAACGTTTACACAAAAGCTTATCTCGAATTTATGAAATACGTTCTTGGTGTTTTTTTTCTTTTCTTTTTTTCCCTTCTTATCTCTCTCTCTCTTTTTTTTTTTTTTTTTTTTTTTTTTTTTCTTTTTTTTTTTTTTTTTCTTTTTTTAAAATCACAAATCCTTTTTTCCAAAGTAAGCAGAATTATGAAATCGGTCTCCTTACAAAAAAGGATCAAATGTACCTTGGAAGTCAGTGTGATAAGTTGTATACTTCTACTGAAAACGAGAGTACAGATATTCATAATTTTAGGCTAAGGTGCCTGCAGTTTTATCAAACTGCTGTAATCGAAGTGATATAAAGATTACTAGTATCGGAGCCACTATTCCATGAGATTCACTTCGTTGAACCAAATGTTACTCTTACAAGAGACACCTATGATCTCGAAATCTCGGTACAGCACTAAACCATGCTTAGAATAACAAGCAATCATAAACAATACAGTGGCATGCGTATGCAAAACTCCGCACTTCTCTGCTAGCGCCACTAGATGGTGGCATACTGTAGTTGCGGTACCCAGTGCTCCAGTTGCATGAGTGGTATAGCTGCAGTACGTATTTGTCTCTGGGAGTGTTCGCAAACGAGTTACTGTCTAAACTAAGAACAGTGCAGTGATATCATGAAGAGAATTAAACCTACGTATGTGGTCCAAATATTAGGGACCAAGTTGCAACGTGCTGAATATGTAAATAACATCGAGGCCGAGGATACGCACTTGTCGGCTATATTATATAACGTAATAGTTAAGAAATATAATGACCATGACACAGAAATACACAACGTTACGCTGGGTAGATATACGGAATTTGAAGGCTAGGAGGAACCGGAACTTGATGGTGGTTCTTCAAGCAGTACACGTCATACATCTCCAGAGCAACAGAAACAGTCAAGTCACAGTGAGAACGAACCGTCGCCACCCAAAAAGATGAAGTCTAGTGTATTAAAAGGTATTTATGACAACTTACTAGAGAACATTTATCAGGACTGTTACAATTGTGGCTTCAATTCCTACAGCAAACTAATGAAGCGCTGTAAGTAAGTCACATTGCACATTAATTATAAATTACGTGTCTAGGAAACAGGGAGCATGTGATCGTCTCAATGAAAACAGACTGTTGCAATTACAAACTATAAAAGACTATGTAATATCGCAGAAAGAAAGGAAACTTAAGAGTTTAAAGTCCTGTCGACAGCGTGGCCATTAGAGACGGAGCTTATGTAAGGAGTTTCGGATAAGGATGAGAAAGGAAATCGGCCGTGACCTTTGAAAGGAACCATCCTGGCATTTGCCTGCAGTGATTTAGAAAAATAACGGAAAACCTAAATCTGGATGGTTGGAGGTTGATTCGAACCACCATTCTACCGAATGCGGGTCCAGTGTGTTACCACTGCGCCACCTCGCTAGGTGTGTAATATCGCAATTTGATAGTGCAAGGAGGTATGGATCTACAGTTCATTATTGGAATCTGCAGATATAGGCACTAGAAGGGGCTAAAATGGTTGGCTTGGTCAGTTTCAAAGCGTCCATTTCCTTTATCGACCATCTAAGGCTGAATATGGCATTTCATCCAGACATATTACTACAATTGTCACACGTATGGACATAGAAGACGATAACATTATACATCAGAAGGCACAATAGTTTGTAGAGGAAGTTCAAAATGTTCAAATGTTTGTAAATCTGTCGGACCAAACTGCGTGGTCATCAGTCCGTAGCTTACAAACTACTTAAACTAAGGTAAACTAACCTAAGATCAACACACTCACCCATGCCCCATGGAGGACTCGAACCTCCGACGGCGAGAAACTGCGCGCTGCGCAGCGAGGTGCTTTAGACCGCTCACCTACTCTACCGCGGCTGTAGAGGAAGTGGACATGTTTATAACATAGAATGATGTGGAGAAAGGTAATGTTTGGAAATGTCCAGGATCAATTCAAGTATGAAATGTCTTCAGCATCAACAATGCCATACATAGGAGAGAAAACTACAGGCAGTGTCTTGCAGTCTGTTCAAAGCTCTACCCACAGCTACACAACTAATGTGGCTTTATCAATGGCAGTTGTTGTTGTTGATGTGGTCTGCACTCCGCAGACTGGTTTGATGCAACTCTCCACATTATCCTGTCCTGTGCAAGCCTCTTCATCTGAGAATAAGAACGGCAACCTACATTATTTTGAATTTGCTTACTGTATTCGTCCCTCGGTCTCCCTCTACGATTTTTACCCCATACACTTCCTTCTAATGTTAAGTTTACGAATCCTTGATGTGTCAGAAAGTGTCCCACCAGTCTGTCACTTCTCTTACGATATGCCAGAAACTCCTTTCTCCCCAATTCTGTTGAGCAACTCCTAATTACTTACGTGATTTACCCATATAAACTTCATCATTCGTCTGTAGCACCATATTTCGAAAGCTTCTATCATCTTTTTGTCTGAATTCCTTATTGTCCACGTCTCACTTCCATACAACGCTAAACTCCAGATGCTTTCAGAAAGGAATTCCTAACATATAAATTAATATTGTATATCAACATGTTTCGCTTCATTAGAAAAGCTTTTCTTCCCATAGTCATTCTCCATTATATATCTTCTTAACTTCGGCCACAAGAAGTTATTTTGCTACCCAAATAACAAAATCCAGCCACTACATTTATTTTTCATTACCTAATCTAATTCCTTGAGGAAATCCTGATTTTCTTACACTACACTCAATTATTATTGTTTTACTCCTGTTAATGCTCATCTTATACCCTTCTTTCAAGACTGTCCGTTCAATTGTTCTTCGAGGTCCTTTGCTGTCTCTGAAAGAATTATTATTTCATTTATTTCTTCTCCCTGAACTTTAATTCGCTCTCCAAATGTATTCTTGCATTTCTTTACAGCTTGTTAGATGTACAGATGGAACAACACTGGGGAAAGACTACTACCCTATTTTACTCCCTTCACCGTGATTTCCTGTCAGGAAACAGTACGTTGTAATTGGCGGTAAGTCATCGAGTAGAACAGAAGTGATATCTGTCGTTCCCCAGGGAAGTGTTGCAGAGCTCCTATTGTTCCTTATTTTTATAAACGATTTAAGAGACAATCTGAGTAGCTCTGTTGTTCGCCGATAATTCTGTCATTTATCGGTTAGTAAAGTCATCAGAAGATCAAAAGCAACTGCAAAATGATTTAGATAAGATATCTGCATGGTGCAAAAATTGGCTAATTGACCCTTAATAATGATAAGTGTGAGGTCATTCATATGACCGTAAAAGAAATCCGTTAAACTTCCGTTACACAATAAATCAGTCAAACATAGAGGCCGTAAATTCAACTAAATATTTCGGAGTAACAATTACGAACAACTTAAATTGTAAAGAACAAATAGAAGATATTGTGGGGAAGGCGAACCAAAGACTACGTTTCATTGGCAGAACCATTAGAAGACTTGTGCGTCCTATTTTCGAGTTTTGATGCACATTGTGGGGTTCACATCAGGTGGGACTGTCGGACGATTTAGAGAAAATTCAGAGAAGGGCAGCTCGTTTTGTATTATCGCGATACAGGGAGAGAGTGTGACGAAAATGATTCACGAGTTGGGGTGGAAATCATTCAAAGAAAGGCTTTATTTGTTGCGGCGAGATCTATTTGCGAAATATCTTTCACCAACTTTCTCTTCAGAATGAGAACATATATTGTTAGCACCCACCTACTTAGAGAGACATGGCCGTCATAATAAAACAGATCGAAAACAGAAGGATTTCGGTGTACCTTTTTCCCGCGAGCTATTAGAGAATGGAACTATAGAGAAATATCATAAAAGTGGTTCAAAAATGTTCAAATGTTTGTAATTCTATCGGACCAAACTGCGTGGTCATCAGTCCGTAGCTTACAAACTACTTAAACCTAGGTAAAATAACCGAAGTACAACACGCACACCCATGCCCAGGGAGGACTCGAACCTCCACGGCGAGCAAACGCGCGCTCCGCAGCGAGGTGCTTTAGACCGCTCGGGTACTCCACAGCGGCTAAAAGTGGTTCGATGAACCCTCTATCATTCACTTCAATGTGATTTGCAGAGTATCCAAGTAGATGTAGATGTAGTGTTGGACGACATTGTCATTCCCAACTACCTGCAGTTACGACACCTTTTTACAGTATTAGCACCAAATTGTATGTCAGTAACAGTATTTTCTCCCACATTCAGATATTATGTTGTATTTATTTTTATGACAAGATCCCATTTTTCCTAATCTTATTTTAATTTGCGGAGCATATAGGTAGCATCTTTCTCATCTCTGGGTACTTACACTGGGTTGTCAACAAATAATAAAGTGAACAAGATCTCTTCGTCTACTCCCATTCCTTCGCATTTCCTTTTTAGGATTTCAGTGCCTCCTCTAAGCTTATCCTTAAACAATGTAGGGGCGAGAATGTATCCCTGGCGTAGTCCCTTCCTCACCTCAAACTCTTGAGATAGTTGGACCATAGTAAAATGCAAAATTTTGCCGTCTCCTAAAACCTGTCGCCCTGAGCCGCAACACAGTTAAAAAATGTTCAAGTGTTTGTAAAGTTATGGGACGTAACTGTAGTGGGGTCATCGGTCCCTAAACTTACAAACTATTTAAACTGACTTATCCTAGGAACAACACACGCACACATTCCCGAGGGAGGACTCGAACCTCCGACGGCGACCGGCCACTCGCGCCGCAACAAGGCGCCATAGAGCGCACGGCTATTCCACCGCAGTTTGCAAGGTTCACCTTCTCCCTCCCTCCCCCAGCCAAGAGTCGAACCTAACTAAATCGAAGAGTAAGGTACGGCAAGACTATACAGCGAACCACTTATTGAAAGTGAATGGTAGACACTGCTGTTTTTCTTACATCTAATCACAAGTTTCCTCTCTGGAAGAAAGTCAGAATAAGAACCAGCCACAGACATACCTTAACCAGACCGACTGGCAATGCCCTATGCAGTATCATGGTATCATTGAATGAAGCAGTCTTCGCCATGTTACTACCATAAAAAGCTTGCAAATAATTACGAAGTTAATGACAAATAAGAAACAAAACTAAAATGGTAAAAGCACTCCACCTTTATAGTGTTGACATCTACATTCGCAATGTGAAGTATCTTTAGTGGTGTTGCTTTATTACTAATCTGTCTTCAGTTTGAAACAACTTCGTCTTTTTCTAGAACGGTACACACGCTATAAAAGTGCTTCTGTACACAGAGATGGTTGTTTGTTGTTCACAGTGAGTGTTCTTATGAAAACCACAGTCTGAATGTTCCTCTTGTAACACGATTCTACAATTTGTATGTTATAAATTAAGCTTGTACGCAAATATTAGCTGGACTTCAGTACCTGTTTAAACCGCCGCGAAAAGATTATGATGTCATTTTATTTCAGAAGTTGTCTAAATAACATGAAGAAAGTTTTTGAGGTGTGTGTAGTTAAGATAGAGGCGTCAGGCTTCACTAAAACCAGCGACTTTGGCAGTTTTCTTAATGTGTGTCTGTGGAACGAGCATGTAGAAAAGTCTTTGAAGCATGTTTTTATAAAATTCTTTGCATTAATGAAGCGCACATTTGAAGTCAAATTTCTCGCAATTTGTAACGATAGTGTAACGAGTTATTGTGGCAGTGGACATTCACCACTTATGTACGTACGTTCGAAAGGCATAGCAACTTAAAACAAACGTTGTGAAACTACCAATAATTGGGGTCACCCGTTTCTTGCGATATTAATGTTTTCCAGGCGATACGAAATCAAATTTTCTTGACGTATCTAAAACTGAGTCACTCTCATTGGCAATTCACTGAACAGCTTTCTTGCCGACGTAACGGGGTCCCGCAGTCTGTTCTCGTGTTTACGAAAAAAAAGTCCATAATTATAGTTCCGCTTTCAGAATCACGTCTGAAGAAGTTGTACACTCGATAAACAGCCTCCTCGCCTACTTGTAAAGCACTTCACGTTTATTGTCGTCACCTGGAATATTTATTTGGAAGTCGCACTAATAGAATTTCAGATACTCATTTATAGCTGCACCGCTACAGGAGAACTGAATGAATAATTCCGGCGCTCTGTGAATGGCACAGGATTGCCGTGAAGCAATGCAACAACGAAGTTTGCGGGAGACAGTTTCTCGTAACTCGCAGCCTGCTACTCGGAAAGAGAATGAATCTTACTCCAGTGAAGTAATGCAGGGTATGCGCACAGCGGATGAAAACTGGGCCGCCTTCCTATGTGAGGCGATGTAAGTTTGAAATCCACGCAACGAGACTAGCCGCGCCATATTGTGCTGCAGTACGCTTGTATGTTAAGACACTATCAATATTAGTGAAAAGTAATTTTCCAGTGTTTGGATAAGTATTCAAAAAGTTATTAGATTAAATTACAATTACGTGGAAAAATTCGGACTCAATTAAAATTACAAATTACTTTTTCAAGGCATAAGCTTACCATCTTCTTTATTTCACACTTTTCTTCCAAGCTTAAAGCTGAGTAATTTGTTTCTAAAAGATACTGAACATTGTTTATTTTTCTTTGATAATGAACACCAAGAACGTATGAATATGCACACGAACACTAAAACATAGTAAGTAACTGATTACACTGTTAAGTGACTAACAAAATTAATCAGTTACTATGAAGACACAAGCTATCTTCGGGTCTCGTTACACTAAACAGAACCCCCTCCTAACCTTATGCATGCGCAAAGGCTGCTTTCCCCCACATCTTTTCAAACAGTTAAATATTTGTTACAACTAAGAGTATAAATGTTGTTTACACTCAAAATCGCGACACATTTGCTAAAACGTCCAAAGATATGTGGCAAGTAACAATACAAAAGTAATTATTGTCGCCGTTAAAAAGAAGACCGAGTTTAAAAAAAAAAAAAAAAAATAAATAAATAAATAAATAAATGCTTGCAGCAGGTCTCGAACCCACTACCTGCAACAACAAAGCGCGATCTTTCTATCCACACGGCTATTATTGCTAGGTGGAGTGTAGTGACTTCATTGTTATTAATGATCGGATCTTGTGAAGGCTTTTACAGTTGATGCGTCTTTAATTTATCAGATATTTTACCATACATGGCGTGTTTTTGATGAATCTTCAATGCGCCAAAAACAAACATGAAGAGCAGATATTGCCTTCATGGAAGATTTGCGCATGCGCAGGGGGAGGTCTGCAGCAGCTACATTGTCTTGCTTCGGAAGCATTCGTGCGTAATCGCCGAAGCTCGAGTAGCCAGGAGCTGGGGTCTCTACCAGCTCCAACGTCAACGTTAAAAGCGGCGTTTCCCCTCGCGGGAAAGGCCATATGCTGCCACCAGGGGTATCAATAGCAGTGTTGCCAGGTGTTTGAAAAAAAAACCGGAGTTCGTAATGAAAAAAAAAAAAAAAAAAAAAAAAAAAAATCCGGAGGTTTTGTCCACAATTTTCGGAGACACTTTTGAATAATAGCGTAAAATGTTATTATAACCTTCTGTCAGAATACATGAACCCAAATAAAAAGATATCTACTTTACAGCTTGATTAGTAGTCACCACCTTCCTTTCCTCGTGCACTTATTTGTCGACTTAACAGTCTCTTCCCATTCTTCTTCTTCCTCTGCTTTCGTATAGGGTATAGATGTCACTGTTCATGAATCCAGTTAGCGCCACCCTCAAGATGGTAGCATGAAGCAGAGTATGTCAACCTTTTAGTATGCAGAAGTCCGCTAATTGTTGTCGTAGATAATC
This sequence comes from Locusta migratoria, assembly GCA_026315105.1. NCBI lineage: Eukaryota > Metazoa > Arthropoda > Insecta > Orthoptera > Acrididae > Locusta > Locusta migratoria. The sequence continues at coordinate 125,000,398 of CM048744.1, read as the reverse complement.
GGTTTCTGATTTTTGTTTTCATTCTATTTATAAAGAAATCAAGGATATCCTGTTTTAATAAAGTGGATAATGAATGGCGCACCACTAACATTGCATTAGCTCCATCTGCTGCAAAACCTATCATATTTTGTGTATAGGGAATTTCATTGTCATTAAAAAATTTAACAATTCCCTGATATAATATGTCACTAGTGGCACCAGTAAGCAGAATCCCATCAAAAACATAAAATTTACAAAAATGCAAGTCTCGTGACGAATTCCTTCTACCATAAAAAGTCGTGAGATCTCATGGAAATCCAAGTCGATTATGTGGTGTCACACAAGTATGAAGTGCGCATCACGTACAAACGCCGCGTGCTGCCATGCACACGTGGCGCGGCGTTCTTACGACGTCAGTCACGAGTGCCCTCTGCTGCAACTCCGCTCGTGGCCACGACTGCTGCATTGTTCACTTGGGACTGAGATAGGAACCAGTTAAGACTTGGCTAGCGGATAGGCACTAGGAATCATCAGTAGGCAGGCCTCTATATAAACTATGTATCAGCATTCTGCAGACAAGAACAATGTAAAAGTTAAGTATTACCAAGACTCCACGAAATATATATCTTGTTCTAATTTAGCCTAGTGTTCTAGTTTCTGCTGTCCCACTGGCTGGTCACCTCTGTACCTGCACAAGCGTGCATCCTTTATTCCTGTGTCGGTCTCTTTCTACTCGGCTACCGACACCCACGACTACCGGCGGAAACGAGACACAAAAGTGGTGACGAGGAGGGATGGAAGAACCTTGGACCAGTCCGCTTGCAGCAGCCAGACAGCAGCAGTCGGAGCACGCAGAAATTGCTGCCCCCCCACCCACCCTTATTATAAGATTTTTGGGGGAACTTATTCTGTTACGTGTTTTGTGGACTTTTTTTGTTGCAGAGAGTCTTCTTTCAAATTGCATTTGTGTTTTGTTATAAGTCACTTGTATGCTCGGCGCCTAATCGGTTAGCATGGCCACTACCCCAAACCCAAACATAATGGAAATTATTCAATTAATATGAATAAATAATCCCTGAGACGGATTTACGTCTCAAATATGTCAAAGACATTATTGATAGATGTGAAGCATTGAATTAAAATTTGTGGTGCGGCCGGGAATCGAACCCAGACCTCCATGCTTACTAGGCAGACGTCTTAACCGTTAGACTACCACACCACTAACGATTAAGGCGCCTTGGAATAGTTTATGTACGATTTCCCTCCACAACACAAACTTTAATTCAGCTTCTTTGTTCCAAAGATAATTGCCACTACTGCCAAGGCTCTCCATGCAGCGGAATAGCACCTCAGCAATGGACATGGTGGAACAATCCTGTTATGGTGATATAAATATCAATTAATATGAATAAATAATCCCTGAGACGGATTTACGTCTCAAATATGACATGGACATTATTTTAATTCAATGCTTCACATCTATCAATAATGTCTTTGACATATTTGAGACGTAAATCCGTCTCAGGGATTATTTATTCATATTAATTGATATTTATATCACCATAACAGGATTGTTCCACCATGTCCATTGCTGAGGTGCTATTCCGCTGCATGGAGAGCCTTGGCAGTAGTGGCAATTATCTTTGGAACAAAGAAGCTGAATTAAAGTTTGTGTTGTGGAGGGAAATCGTACATAGACTATTCCAAGGCGCCTTAATCGTTAGTGGTGTGGTAGTCTAACGGTTAAGATGTCTGCCTAGTAAGCATGGAGGTCCGGGTTTGATTCCCGGCCGCACCACAAATTTTAATTCAATGCTTCACATCTATCAATAATGTCTTTGGAAATTATTCAGTTACAGACGGCGCAAATCACGCAACTACTCCAAGCGGTGTCACAGTTGATGGCGCAGACAGCTAACCAACAACAGTCGTCGCTTCAGCTGCCCACATCTCCCGCCACACCGCTTCCTACGTTTCGCCAGTACAACGAACGTGAGGAAGAATGGAGCGATTATTTGGCGCAATTTCAAGAACTCGTCGCGGCTCATCAAATTACAGGTCAGACTATCAAACACTTCTTTCTCGCCATAGTTGGCACTAAGACCTTCGTATTACTGCAGAAACTTTTCCCCCACACATCTCCTCGTGATCTAGAATTCGATCAAATAGTAGAAGCACTGAATGCTCATTATGAGAGAAAAGTTCTCGTAGCCGCGGCGCGGTACCGATTTTTCAGACTAAAAAAATCACCCGAGCAGTCACACCAGCAGTGGATTACGGAACTGAAGGTTTTAACCCGCAAATGTAAATTTACTTGCTCTTGCGGACTCTCTTATAGTGGCGTGATGTTAAGAGATGCAATTACGCAGAAAATTCAGGACCCCAGAATTAGGGCAGCAATTCTGAAATAGTCTGATCCTTCATTAGACAGTGTACTGCAGCTTATTGAAGCGCATGATACTTTTGTCTTAGCAGATGTAGAAATGCAAAGCCACAGTGTTAATTCAGTGCGCCGCAACGGACGCTTTCCTAGCCGTAGTTCTCCGTGTAGCCCTAGCAATTCTTATTTTTGTGCTGGCCGTGCTGAACAGACAGTGAACAGTAGCCAGTGTAAAAGTGAGACACAAAGGGTGGCCCGTCGTGTTAGACGAAGTAATTTGAATAACGGGCGCCAATGCTCTTATCAGAAAAATGTTTGTAAATCTTGCCCCCAGTGTGTATCTCGCCACAAACGTGCTCAGTGCCCAAGTCGGAACGCTATTTGTTATCAATGTGGCAAATCAGGACATGTACAGACAGTGTGTATGCAGAATGTAAATTCTAAGAACGGTGCCGTTAGGAACAGTGCTTCGTAGGGTGCGAGAACAATTCATTCAGTAAACGTCATAGACGCTGTGGATTTGGACAGTGTTTCTCTTGATTCTAAAATGCAAGGAAGTTCTTCTGCGCCTACGGAAAAACTATGTAATGCGCCACGTAGCAAGCGCCGTCGAGCGCGTAAATCTGTGCAACGGAAAAGGATTCGGGACAAGCAAAATGATTATGTACAGTGCAATCCTTTAGTGAACCTAGTGCCTTCTGCAACTTCTCATTGTAATAGTGCCCAGTACTGTGTAGCTAGTGACAGTAGACTTGATGTAGATACTAAATGTAATTTTAGTGCAGTAGCCTCGCATTGCGCGGACGCCGATCCGGCGGTAGTGCTCTCTAGGGACAGTGATATTAATCTCATGTGTGCCGATTCTGCGCTGCCTCCTTCCGTATGCAGCCCGCGAATGCGCAAGCGCAGCAAACGAGCTGTTTCAGACGTTGACCACATTCGCGCACCTGTCGAGCGCCACAAGCAAAAACTTTTTGTTACTCTTTCTATAGAAAATAAGACTGTGCAATTCCAGCTCGACACTGGTTTCGCTGTCACATTAATAAATAAAGACGCTTATGAACTTTTGGGTTCGCCAAAATTATCGCCGTCTCAACAAGTGCTAACAGCTGATACAGGTCAAAATATTCCCGTGCTAGGAACGTGTAGCCTGCCCGCCTCTTTTCAAGGTGTAACAAAAACAGTTGCTTTTGTTGTTCTTCAGGCCAAATCTACACAGAACATTTTTGGGCTAGATGCATTCGACTTGTTTGGATTATCAATTCAAAGAGACGTGCTTCAAATTTCGTCAGTGGTGCCTCAGGACAAAATCAATGCATTGTGTAAAAAATATAGTGACTTGTTTTCGCGGGTACTAGGTTGTGCAAAAAATTTCGTGGCACATGTAACTTTGAAAGAATCTGCAGTACAAAAATTTCGTAAAGCTAGACCAGTGCCTATCGCAATTCGTGATAAAGTAGCCGAAGAACTTAAACGTTGGCAGGATAATGGTGTGATTTCTCCTGTTTCTGCGAGTCAGTGGGCCTCGCCTTTAGTAATTATAACCAAGCCGCCAGGAAAACTTCGTCTCTGTGCGGACTTCAAATCAACAATGAACAGTCAAACAATTGTAGACACTTATCCCCCTGCCCAGACCTGAGGAACTAATGGACAAATTAGGACAGACTCGCTTCTTTTCTGAGATTGATTTAGCAGAGGCATACTTACAGATTCCGCTTGATGACGAGTCAAACAAGTTTTTTGTCATTAATACTCACATGGGTCTTTTTCAATTTCAACACCTACCCTTTGGCAGTATTTCCTCCCCCGCTATTTTTCAGCGTTTTTTGGAACAGCTGACAGTTTCTGTACCGTGTTGCTCGAACTGTTTAGATGATATTGTGGTCTCAGGGCGCACAGTTGAAGAACATTTATCAAACCTGTAGTGCCTTTTAAAATTGTGTTGACTGCAGCAGGTCTACGTTGCAATAAAGCAAAGTGTTCGTTTTTTCAGACTGAAATAGAGTACATAGGCTATCTGATTAATGCCCAAGGAATCCAAACTGAAATAGAGTACCTAGGCTATCTGATTAATGCCCAAGGAATCCATCCCTTACAATCACATCTTCGAGCAATCAAAGACTTACCTCCTCCTAAGAATGTGCAGGAATTGCAAGCAGTAATGGGAAAGCTTAACTATTATTTCAGATTTATTCCCAGTGCCTCTCAGATTGCAGCTCCACTGCATCGCTTACGTAGGAAGAATGTTCATATCGTATGGTCTACAGATTGTCAGGTTGCTTTTAACAAACTAAAATCTGCAGTACTGAGTGATGCATGGCCGCGGTGGCCGAGGGGACTGAGGCGCTCCAGTCACGGTCTGCACGGCCACTACGGTCGGGGGTTCGAATCCCCCCTCGGGCATGGATATTTGTGCCGTCCTAGTTCGTAAGTAGTTCATAAGTAGTTTGTAAGTTTAGGGACTGATGACCCCGTAGTTAAGTCCCATAAGCCTTAGAAACATTTGAACAGTTTTTTTTGAGTGATGCATGTTTGATTCCCTTTGACCCACAGAAGCCTGTAGTGGATGCCTCGTCGTACGGTCTTGGTGCATCGTATTGGATCTCACGATCGACCTATTGCCTTTGCATTCAAGCTACTCACGCCAACGCAACAGAATTACAGTCAGATAGAAAAGGAGGCCTTAGCAATCATTTACGGCGTCACAAAGTTTCATCATTATCTCTATGGCAGAAAATTCTATTTGTTGACAGACCACAAGCCTCTGACGTCGTTGTTCTCACCTACAAAGCCAATTCCGCCACGAACGGCACAAAAGCTTCAGAGATGGTCCTTGATATTGTCTAATTATCAGTATGAGATTTTGTACCGACCTACCACCAAACATGCCAATGCGGACACACTTTCCCGACATCCGGTTGGCCAGGAAGTGTCATTGGATTCTTCAGAAATGGCATGTTGCCACATAGACTCCAGAGATGCTTCCGCTATCGCAGACTTCCCTTTGAACTCTCGTCGGGTTGCACAGGAAACAGATGCGGATGCAGACCTAAGTGTGGTAGCACGTTTTGTTCGCTCTGGGTGGCCTGCTAGAGTCAAAGACATTGATCGGCCTCTGGTTCGACGCTATTTTGCACAACGTCATGCATTATCTTTAAGTCAGGGTGTTCTGTTGTTACATACCGATAACGACCAAACAAGAGTGATTGTTCCTCGTTCCCTGCAACGATAAGTGTTACGCCTCCTGCATCAAGGACATTGGGGTATTGTTCGGACAAAGCAACTGGGCAGACGTCATTGTACCTGGGTTGGTATGGACGCCCAGATAGAGAGCATGACGTCGCAGTGTACAGTTTGTGCGGAGCATCAGGCGGCTCCTCCGCAACGTTTCTCACACTGTCCACGCCCCAAGTGACCATGGCAACGTTTACACATGGACTTTGCCGGACCTTTCTGGAATACGCGCTGGTTAATTGTTGTAGACGCTTTCAGCAATTTTCCTTTTATGATTGCCATGAACTCAACGACGGCGTCTAGTACAATCAGTGCCTTAACATCAGTGTTTTGCATCGAAGGTTTGCCTGAACCTATCGTCAATGACAATGGACCTCAGTTTGTTAGTGCGGAATTTCAACAGTTTTGTCGTGTGAATAGCATTCAGCATATCACCACCGCAACGTTTCACCCTCAATCCAATGGTGAAGCAGAACGTTTCGTTCGAACATTCAAGTCTCACATGGAAAAGATGAAAGGTCAGCACTCCAGGCAGCAAGCTCTTCAAATTTTCCTGTCTACGTATCGGGGCATGCCACGTGACGGCCCATCTCCTGCCGAGCTGCTACACGGCCGCCGTCACCGCACTCTCCTTCACCCGCTGCAACCTCCCACGCACCGAGTCGGTTCGTATGGCGCTACGTGTTTTCAGGTTTCTACGCCGGTGCTGTACAGGGTGTTTGCTGGAAAGAAGAAGAGATGGTTACCGGGCACCATTCAGCGTGCGCTCGGTCGCAATATGTATGTTGTACGTTCTTCCACAGGGTCGGAGCTGCGGCGCTACGCTAACCAGTTGCGCCTGCACAGGCCGCGCGATCCTGTCTCTGGTTTCTTGATTCCAGATCTAGTTCACCGCCAAGGAGCACAGCCACATCGTTCGCCGCCACGTCCAGCGTCCCCGGACTACGAGGTCATTCCCATGGACGTCGACGCGCCTCCGATGCGGTCGACCCCACCTCTGTAGCCGCCGCAGCTGCCAGCGTCGCCGAGAGGGACTCCTGGACCGTGCGTGCCCCCTCTGCTTGGGCCACGCACCTCAGGAGAAGATGATCTGCTCCCTCTGGGGGCAGGCGTGCGCCCTTCCCCTCGTTTTGGTGCGTTTCCTGGGGGATCGCAAGGTGGATACCGGGGCGCGGACGGCGTCTCGATCCCAGCCTCAGCTACGACGCCCGTCCCACCAGTAACGCCCCCGCCCAGGCCCTCCTCCCAGTGCCGTCGCCGTGGCCCTACGCCACGACGGCGCGGCGGTTTGGGGGGAAGGAGTGTGGTGTCGCACAAGTATGAAGTGCGCGCCACGTATTTTTGCCACGCGCCGCCATGCACGCACGGCGCGGCGTTCTTACGACGTCAGCCACGAGTGCCCTCTGTTACAACTCCGCTCGTGGGCACGACTGCTGCATCGTTCACTTGGGACTGAGATAGGAACCAGTTAACAGTTGGCTATCGGATAGGCACTAGGAATCATGTAAAAGTTAAATATTACCAAGACTCCACGAAATATATATCTTGTTCTAATTTAGCCTAGTGTTATATTTTCTGCTGTCCCACTGGCTGGTCACCTCCGTACCTGCACAAGCGTGCATTCTTTATTCCTGTGTCGGTCTCTTTCTACTCGGCCACCGACACCTATGACAACCGGCGGAAACGAGACACAAAAGAGGCGACGAGGCTGGGATACAAAAGGTTATTTTAGATAGTGTTTATGGAACCAACTGTTCAACACCTTGTCATAATTTTTTATCTAATTAGTTATCTACCAACATCTGTAGTAACTATTTCAAAATAATACATCTTTATTTCTATAATAAATATTATTACTTAGCAGTCGCACCAATAGTATGACATAAGAATACATATAATGATCGGGCAATTACATGTCGACATATAAAAATAATTGATATTCCACTATGTTACCAAACGTAATCACGTAGGAATGAAATACCTCACATTTGCATAGCCGCGGCGGATCAGCGCCGGCCGCGGTGGCCGAGGGGACTGAGGCGCTCCAGTCACGGTCTGCACGGCCACTACGGTCGGGGTTAGAATCCCCCCTCGGGCATGGATATTTGTGCCGTACTTAGTCTTAGGTAGTTCATAAGTAGTTTGTAAGCTTAGGGACTGATGACCCCGTAGTTGAGTCCCATAAGTTCTACAAACATTTGAACATTTTTTTGAGCGGATTAGCCGCGCGTACTGGAGCGTCGTGTTGCGGTGCGCGCGGCCGCCTGCCGTTGGGGGTTCGATTCCCCCCTCGGGTATGGGTGTTCGTGTTGTCCTTAGTTTAGTTTACCTTAGGTTAAGTAGTTTGTAAGCTAGGGACTAATAACCAAGCCGTTGAGTCCCATAGATTTACAAACATTTGAACATTTGCATAAAGTATTTTAAACATTAGTTTACGTTGTCATGCGTTTGCCAAGTTATTATATTATTTGGGAAGTCTGGAACGTCGATTATATTGTTGTTCTTCAATCCTTTCATCATGCACAATAGTGCAACCTGTGGTGAACCACTATACAAATATCAACAAGTTAGTGTTGTATTTCGCACCAGTTTGTTAACTTCATAATGCACGGAAGTTGCGGATAAGTTATATTTTCCTGTATAAGTGAAAGTAGTAACTATTTTGCCTAGTGCAAACGTAGTCTTCCGCGGCTGTTGTCACTATCAGTAAAATTATTCCAGGTATGAGACCGCGTCGTCATTTTATAAACTCTACCGACGTTTCGGTCGCCATTAAAACACCAATCATCACCACCAATGGTGTACAATAATGTAACCACCAATAAAGGAAAACCAACGTCCCCCTTCCTGATGAGGGCCTCCTGCAACAGCGGCCGAAACGTCGGTAGAGTTTATAAAATGACGACGCGGTCTCATACCCGCAAGAATTTTATTGATATTTTGCAAATGTTGTTTCAAATGTTTGTGTAGCTTATGGGACTTAACTACGGGGTCATCAGTCCCTAAACTTAAAAACTACTTATGAACTAGCTAAGCCTAAGGACGGCACAAATATCCATGCCCGAGGGGGGATTCGAACCCCGACCATAGTGGCCGAGCAGACCGTGACTGGCGCCCCTCAGCCCCTCGGCCACCGCGGCCGACTGATATTTTGCCTCGTATTTATTGAATGATCAGTTTATTTCATACAACAATTAGTAATTCAAAAATAATTATTTTAGCGCATAAAAAGAAGCCTTGTTTTATAGTGTCACAGTTGTATGGTATGAAAATGGTTACAATATAATTGCATAAATCTTTCTCCTAGAATCAGCACAATTAAAACTTAGGAGAGTTACAGAATTAAAATAATTTTTCTTGAGAAAAAAATCAAGCCTAGGAGCGTTAATAATAACTATTAAGTAAAAGAGGAATTTCATTAATTTTCATCATTGTGGGCTCCAGCTGGAAGTGCTTTTGGACATGATGATGATTTCGTGTGGCATTTTTGGCCGATCTGGGTTGCGTTCGGCCTGTCTGGTGCAAGTCTTTTGGTGACGCCACTTGGCCACTTGCGCGTCGATGGTGACGAAAAGATGATGAAAACGACACAACACTCAATCCCAGAGTGGAGAAAATCATCGATTAGACCGGGAATCGAAGCAGGGGCTCCTGCGTAGCATTGCACCATGCTGTCCACTGGATTACGGAGGCGGACGCTTTTCGACAACTAGCTCATTTTGGCATAATTATTTAGTGAACTTACAGTCTAATGCACGCTGCATTCGTTCCGTATTTTATTCTCCACATTTTTCTGGGATACATTTTAATAACAGTATATTGGAGGAAGCTTTGTCCGCCTCCGTAGTTCAGTGGTAGCGTCGCTGAATACCACGCAGGAGGCCGGGTTTCGATTCCCGGCAGGGGACTGGATGTTGTGTGTTGTCCTAATCATCATTATCTCATCATCATTGGCGCGTAAGTCGCCCACGCGGCGTCAAATATAAAGACTTACACTAAGGCGGCCGAACAATCCTGCAAGGGATCTCCCGGCCAAGAAAGCCATACGCTCATTTCCATTTTCTCGGGTAGCTTTATTTCTTTTTGTAGATAATCCTCCTCCTTTTCTTCTCTGGTATAATTTGCTGTATATCAGCCACGGATTTTCTTAAAGTCTATTTCCTTCCCCCACACAATTTTTTTTCTCAGTGTCTTTGATGCAAAAATTTTCAGCATACTTACTGACAGCAAGATGGTTCTCGCACTAATACAGATATTACACTAATTTTCTTCTTTGATAAAGACTTCAGCACGTTGGCACTCGCGCTAACATCAATATTGCGCCAATCTACTCTACACATTCGTCCAATATTGTTTGATAAAGAATCTTTAACGTGATGCCAAGGCCGATCCACTGACATACAACTCATAGATCATCATAGACTTATAGTTAATATATGTCTGTGGCACATATGGTACGAAAACATCGGACTATCGATATTTCTCTACTGAACATTCAACTCGATGATAAAATAAATTAGTGTAGCTTAAGATGCCAAGCCACAAACGAGATACTTGAATATAAATATATGTTTTGCTTTGTATTCTATATCTTTATCTAGTACACGATAGTAGTTTACTTACGGCAGTGGTGACGTAGTGTGCTGAAGTTGGCAGCGATGACGAATGAGCCACTTCGGAAAACCAGTTACGTAGAATGAGAGGCACAGTCATTCCTGTTGACCATTAAGTAAATAATTAATTCTGTTCTTGCTCTGTAGTTGACAAGTTCTCGTATGTAGCTCTCATAAAGCAAACATTTCGTCTATTTGATTTCGCTGCGAACATTTGCACACTACGCCACCGCCGTAAGTAAAATTTAGCCTTTTACGTCAAAACTCTAAATGTGGCGAAATTATATAGTTTGTCCCTATTTCTTAGAACAAGATTATTTGTGATGTAGCCTACACAAATAATTAAAGTGACAGGGAGACCAATAAGACTGTATTCCGTAGTGCCAGTCTAGTAATGAGTGTCATTGGTTCTACCGAGGATTGTTTGTTTAGACACCCAAAACATTGTTATTCTCGGACGTTGATGTTTTCCTTTCCATGTACATCGTTCCTTAACTTCCTTGAATTGATATTAACATTGATGTTACCATCGATGTTTTTCTAATATCGATCATCCAATGGGCAGTAGTAGTTGGTAGCACTTCAATTTTTAAAGTTCACGTTTTATTAGTTAGAGAATTTAAATCTTCAAAACATCTATTTCGTTTTACCACTCTTAACGGGTATGTAAAGTCATGATTATTGTATTGTGCATATCTACAGCAAACCATTTTTCGAATTATACAAATATCATAAAATTATCTTAGAAAAAATCGGTACTTCAATTTTTAAGTTCGCGGGACAATCCTAGCTCAATGTTAATAACATCAGCAGAACCAGTACCTCCCAGAAAAGACCATAGATAATGTAGATTGCGTGTCTCTCAGATCAAAGGCGTCTCCCTATGTCTGCCGTGTTGTGGTTAGAAACCAACATCTACAGTAACGTTTTTGCTCCCGGTCTAAAGTTTTCGCCAAGCGTTATATGACGGAATTTTCGACATTACGAGCAACAGTTTTCTCATTTACAGCTAGAATATGTAGGTGTCATTGGTACTGTTTCAATCTGCAGCAATTTAAACTATTTCTTACCAGTTATTCTTTATTCTATAATTAGGTGCCACAAGTTATTTCTGAGGACTCGTCACTTAGTATAAAAGGGACAACTGCGTTAAAATGAAAAAAAATAAATAAATAAATAAATAAATTAAAAAAAAATGAAGTATACGGCAGCAATAATCGAACCCGCGATGTCATACATATGAAGCCAACGCTCTACAACAAGACCATTACCAATACTACCGGTGCGACCACAAGATAGCAAATACTCTTCCGCCAAGCAAAAATGTGTTCTTGAACGGAATTAATATTTACAGATGTTTGAATTTTGTTGTATATGAGTAAGGTTATACGGAAGCAAGTAGTAGAAACGATTAGAAATTTCAGAATCTTAAATTTTTTGTAAGAACATAATAATGACAAATAGGTAGAGTTTGGCAGCTATACGAACACCAATATGGCGTCGAGCATCACGACTTCATATGACACAGTACTAACTCCAGATTATCCTTGAGAATTCGCTGACTTGTGGTCTATAAAAACCCTCAGCATGAAAACATTCATACATGAGAATTGTTTCTAATAATTAGTAAAAGGTATCGGAGTCTATTGTAGGGTACCCTCTTATTTCTAAAGTTCAAGTGTGCAAAACTTCATCAAGATCGGAATAAAACTGTAGATTTGCATGTTTTGCGAACATACACACAAAGGGACACTCATCTTTATATGTAAGACAGATAAGATTAAAAATCGGTACTTCAGTTTTCGTACTCACGTGTTAATATTATGATACATCGAAGGAGCAGCAGGATCCCCCTTTATTTCTTCCTAAGGCTGCAGCTCCCAGATTGGGAGCGGATTGTGTTTCGAGTGGCTAATAGTTGTCAGATTTTTTTTTTTTCGATTTTTCAATGTTCTTTTAGGTTTTCCCTATTCTAAACCAAACCCTGTATTAAAGCAAACAAGCCGCGGTGGAGTAGCCGAGCGGTCTAAAGCGTCTCCCTGCGGAGCGCGCGGTTGCTCGCCGTGGAGGTTCAAGTCCTCCCTGGGGCATGGATGTGTGTGTGTTGTCCGTAGGTTAGTTTACCTAGGTTTAAGTAGTTTGTAAGCTACGGACTGATGACCACGCAGTTTGGTCCGATAGATTTACAAACATTTGATTTTTTAAAGCAAACAAAATAAAAATTTATTCAAATCAGCCGAGTCATTTGTGATTTCAGCGAGACTAACGCACAGCTATTCATTTTTGTATACAACCTTTGACAATAAAGTTCAGTGAATGAAGTCAGAAAGCTCGATCGGGCAACATAGGCAAATTACAACGCTACACCTGCATAGCGGCCGGGGTTCTGAACAGAGAATAGGACAATGAACGAGCAAAGGATCAATTCGAAGTTTTGTTTTAAAAAAAGTTAATATGTTTCTAAATCTATGGGGCTTGACTACAGCGGTCATCAGTCCCTAGGCTTAACAAACTACTTAACCCTTTCATACTCCCTGTAGATTGGGGGGTAGTTACAATAAGTACAAAAGGTCCGATACTCTACGGCAACGAAATTTCGTTTTGTTTTGGTGTCTCTTTCACGTGATTCTACTGAGACTAACCAGTGACGTAGCCGTGATATTATAAAAAAAAGGGGGGGGGGGATCCGAATTGTTAAAGAGAAATTTACAAAGGCTCATGTTTTTCATTTATTCTAAAAACAAACGTAGGCTAACATATTTTTTTATTTTATGCACATAGTTTTAGTTTGTAAGACCTTCTTACAAATACTGCAATATTTTTTTATACAAAACTGAAGAAAACATTTCTTAAAAATTGTTTAAAATTACGCCAGCAGAACCTTCAGTTGTTATTGCAAACGAAGTCAGTTATCAGAATGAGAAATGATTCTTTATATTTGAACACTGGCAACGACACGGCTGCATGTCACCAAGCTCGCTGCCTATCGGCTATGACTGTAGCTTGCATTAATTTTTGCATCAATATAAATACCTTGCAAATTGATTTAGGAAGCGTAAGTCCATAATTTTATTTCCAAGATTGTTGGCATTGCAACGTAGCCATCCTCTAGATAAAATATTACTCTTAAACCTAATTTTAAAAAGTATTACACATACTGAGTGAGGTGTCCTATGAGATACTGAAATATTGTCACTTCAAATAACGACCCCACTGCTGTAATAGATAAATAAGCTATTATAGTAGTACGTATTTTAACTTACCGTAACGCTAGTGGACAAATGAAAGTCGGTTTTCTCTTTTTTCTTATTATGAACTTACTCATAAGTGGAAACTTATCTTAACAGCACAAAAGAAATAAACGGCAGCGGCAGCATACCACTGTAGTGCTTAACATAGCAATAATGGAGTAAGGCCAACAATGGACAACGGCTAAAGGACGACTGGGCAAAAGCCGATGCTGTTATCGATGTATCGCTAATTCAAATCTGGCTTTGTCGACTGTCGATAGTGCGTATCCCTTTTTCGGCGTATGACTGATAACAATATCATTCAGTTCACTACACGGTAGCTAGGTCGTGTCTTATTTCATTTAGTCCCTTCGGATGTTCGAGTCCACCATTGAGCATGGGTGATGATAGGTGATAGGGGTTACGGACCCCCAAGACCCCACCCCCCTTTGGCTGCGTCCTTGGACTAACGTGTCTACTTTTGTTTCACGCCTCTTCCATTGCTGACTCTTCACTGGCGACCGACTTATTAGCTGTTGGAGGTTATACATATAAAAAGCCACAAGCCAGCCACAGATCGAAACGTAGCACGCCGACAAATCTCTCGCAGATGCAGCATGCGAGGCACTAAACGACGTATCGCAACTGCATACTGGTCCCAGGCAGCCGGATCGGGAGGGAGGAGAGGACGTTGGCTGGGCGTGCAGAATAACAAACCGTTGGCGGTGTTTGCCAGTCCGGCTGCGAGGGCACGGCCCTCTTTTAATACGGCCTGTCTCGCCACGCCCTGCTCACCTCTCTGCGTTTGCGTTCCGCGTGCTGACTCTCGCACCACCTTGCATTTCGATCAGCACGACTATTTCGTAGCGTCTCCCAATGGGCATAGCGTAGCGCATACACACGATAGATGCTGATTCGCCTCCATATTTAGTGTCTGACTTAAGTGGCGCCGTGCCTGGCTATACAGCTAGGAAGAAGGAAAGGAAGCTTAGGGTTTAACGTCCCGTCGACAGCGTGGTCATTAGAGACGGAGCTAACGCTCTGAGTTTTGGGTAAGGATGGGGAAGGAAATCGGCCGTGCCCTATCAAAGGAACCATTCCGGCATTTGCCTGGAGTGATTTAGGGAAATCACGGAAACTGACTACTAGATGTCAACGGAGATGGATCCGCCATTGAGGGCCTATATAGGGAGACAGTGGCCATGCGTTAAACTTCTCTCCCCCCTCGTCTACCTTATCTATTCGGCTGATATGCCACAACCACAGCCTCCTGTCCTCCAATACGCTGACGACACCGCCTTCCTTACCATCGCCCCCTTCCTCGCCCGCTCCCAACATCTCCTTCAGTCCCATCTCTCCGAATTCTCTTCCTGGTGCAACCACTGGCTCCTTACTGTTAACCCCACAAAATTCCAGGCAATCATCATAGGTCACACCACCCCTTCCTTTCGTCACCGCGACCTCTACCTCACACTCCATGGTCATCCCATCCCACAAACCAAAAACCTCAAGTACCTTGGCCTCACCCTTGACCGCTCCCTCTCCTGGAAACCGCACCTCCAATCTGTCCGTGAAAAAGCCCTCTCCTGCCTCAACCTCCTCAAGCTTGTCTCAGGCCGGACATGGGGACTTAACCTCTCCACCATCCTCTTCAGCTACCGCTCAATCACGCGTCCTATCCTCTGCTGCTTCCATCCTACTTGGGTCTCCGCTCCCCCTGCGCACCACGAATCCCTCCAGATCCTAGAACGCCACGCCCTCCGCCTCGCTTACTGTATCTGCCTCCCATCCCCCACGCTGATCCTCTAGACTTGATTCCCTTTCCTCACCTTCTGAAGTTCCTCGAACACCTCTTCCTCCGCTCTGTGTCTCGTAAAATAGAATCTCGCCACCCAGTTGTCTCCCATCTCTTGCTGCATCCTGGGCCTCTGCCACGCCGACACCTTATTATCCCTTCTCCCCTTCACCTCCACACTCTCCAAGTCCTCTCCGAGGGTAACTTCCGTCAACTCCCTCTCCCGGATGACGGATGGGGTTATAATATAGTCGGCTGGCATTTCCCCAACCTTTCCTATATTTACCTCACTCACTACTTTAGTGTGTGATTCTGGATATCCCAAAGAGTTGTTACCATTTTTGAGTCTGTAGGCACCAACTGCTGCCTCCATCGTGACCCAAAGGTGTAATGGGGGCATATCCAGCATGGTTTCCACCCCGGCAGTTGGTGTGCTGCTAATTCCGCCTGCTATGGCTAAGCTGGCTAGTCTCTACACCTTACCAAGTTCCTTAGCAGCAACCTGCTGTTCTACCTTCTACCACCACACGACCGCCCCATAGGTGATCCTGGGTCTAATCACTGTGGTGTATATCCCGTGCATACCTTTGGGGCTCAGGCCCCAATTTTTGCCACAAGCTCTCCTGGTACTTACGAAAGTACCTTTTGCCTTGGAGCAAATATTCCTAATGTGAGGGGTCCATGTCAGTTTCTCATCTAGGGTAACCCGTCAACTCCCTCTCCCGGATGACGCCCTCTGTCCCGACATCTATCCCTCCTTTCACCCTTAGTCCATCCCAGTATTTGTACGTCTCCCTTCCTCCCCCCCTCCAATCATCGCTGTACACTCGCTCTCTTCTCCCAGCTCCTTCCTACGATGAGTCCTTGCGCTTTTCCCTCTCCTCCCTCTCCCCTTCCCTCCCGTCCTTCTCCCACGCTTCCCCTTCCACCCCTTTTCCCACTGGTTCGACATATTTTAACAGTGCGCCATTTAGTGTTGTGCCGGTATTTGTGCTTCGTGCCCATGTGGTATTTTAATACTTAAGCAGCCGCGAATAAGGCAGAGTATTAGTGTTACCGTGTGTTTTAAACAGTGTCTTCATCATCGTGTAGTGTGTTCCATCAATGTGCTTTTAACTACCCTGGCTTTTTAACTTCTATCTCTGTGTGATTCTAACCACTGTGGCAGTTTTAATTCTGAATATGTTTCACTTCAACTTCTTTATGTCTGTTTTCTTCATCTTAATCTCCATTGTAGTTTTTAAATTCATCAAATTTTATCACCTTTCTCTGTTTTTCTCGCCTTGTCAAATTTGTAAATACGCTCGGCTGAAGAGCAGCAATGAAGCTGCGGCCAGCCTGCCATCTCCAGTGGCTTTAAAATACCAATAAAGAAAAAAGTGCGTTAAACCGCTGATGATTGGTTGAGAGCCCAGGACGCCATGTTTTTACCAGGTTTGGCGGGCTTTGTACATGTCTGAATAGCTACAGCGTGCATTTTTCTAATGTAGAGGGTCTTTATCGCTTCTGATAGGAATTTCACTGCACAATTTGTTACCGGTTGTATTACGGTAGGCGCTGTTGCACTTTTGCATCTCTTCTGTCGATTCTATGTGCGAAAATTGACGTGTTGTTTGTCGGTCGTTGGCGATAACTTTAGAACTTCGCCACAATATTTAAGATTAAATGTTGAAGTGGTTTGCTGAGTGCTATTAATAATGTATGTTTCATAATCAGTAAGAACAGCCAAGAAAAACGCCTCTTTGTTCCTCTGTTGGCTGTAAAAATTAAAGTGAAGATCGTTAAATATGCTTGTGTTCGCAAGGAATGAGGAAATACGGATACAGTGGGTGGTGAAAATTAACCGAGAAAGTGGGAACCGTAATGGTGATTTATGGAACCAACGAATTATTCCTGTCTCTGTGAAGTGGGTGGACTATTGACTCGCTGTAGATATTCAGTTATCTATTTTGAGCCTGTTTCTGTTGTTTCAGTAGAGATAGTATCGGTATTTTTCCGTTTTTCTGTGCTACTGTTTTCCTAAAAGTATGCAGAGAATGACGTTTTGGTATCTCCCAGGGTAGGAAAATAAGATCGAGTGTGACAGACTTAAAATGCATTT
The DNA here is from genome assembly GCA_026315105.1 of Locusta migratoria. NCBI lineage: Eukaryota > Metazoa > Arthropoda > Insecta > Orthoptera > Acrididae > Locusta > Locusta migratoria. The sequence goes on along the minus strand of CM048744.1, from coordinate 124,983,066 downwards.
TATATGAGCGGAAAGTGATAATAGTGTACTAGTGTCAGTGATGGATGTGCAGACAGAAAAATCTGAAGTGGCATCCTTTCTTTGAAACACATTACATGAAATACCTCTCTTTCTTATTAATCAACTGGCAACTGTTGAGGTTTCCTAGGTCATTGTAAAATATACTTCACGAGACTTATTTGCTTACACATTTGTTAGGCCTGCATAAACAAAGACGAAGGACATTTCTTTTAACCACGTACGGATTAGTAAGCTAGAATATGTGCTTTGGCCTAATGGGTTGAACTGATGGCTTATTTCAATCGTTCGCATTTCTGCCTGGTTCGCTATGTAAATGAACAACGAGCGCGCGGTCTGGTAAAAACATGGCTGCCACCGGCCGGTTGGCCACTCTCTCTCTATACAGGCTCTCTAATCCGCCTGTATAAAAGGAATCCAGAGTGTGTGTGGCCGATGCAGAAGACACCACAGTGGCTCGTCTAAGGGGTGGGGGGAGGGGGCTTGGGAAACCCCTCCGGGCATCTCGTCCTGGGAACCTCGAAATCTACATCTACATCTACATCCATACTCCGCAAGCCGCCAATGATGTCTGGCGGCGGGTACCTTGAGTACCACTATCGGTTCTCCCTCCTATTCCAGTCACGTATTGTTCGCGGATAGAAAGATTGTCGGTATGCCGCTGTGTGGGCTCTAATCTCTCCGATTATATCTTCATGATCTCTTCGCGAAATATACGTAGGAGGGAGCAATATAGTGCTAGACTCGTCGGTAAAGGTATGTTCTCGAAACTTCGACAAAAGCCCGTACCGAGCGACAGAGCGTCTCTCCTGCAGAGTCTCCCACTGGAGTTTATCGATCATCTCCGTAACGCTTTCTCGATTACCAAATGATCCTGTAACGAAGCGCGCTGCTCTCCGTTGGATCTTTTCTACTTCCTCTATCAACCCCGCCTGGTACGGATGCCACACGGGTGAGCAATATTCAAGCTATGGGCGAACATGTGTACTGTAACCTACTTCCTTTGTATTCGGATTGAATTTCCTTAGGATTCGTCCAATGAATCTAAGTCTGGCATCTACCGACGACTGATTTTAAATGGTCGTCCCATTTTAAATCACTCCTAATGCCTACTCCCAGATAATTTATGGAATTAACTGCTTCCAGTTGCTGAACTGCTATAGTGTAGCTAAATGATACAGGATCTTTCTTTCTATGTATTCGCAGCACATTACACTTGTCTACATTGAGATTCAATTGTCATTCCCTGCACCATGCGTCCATTCGATGCAGATCCTCCTGCATTTCAATACAATTTTCCATTGTTACAACCTCTCTACATACTACAGCATCATCCGCAAAAAGCCTCAGTGAACTTCCGATGTTATCCGCAAGGTAATTTATATATATCGTGAACAGCAACGGACCCGTGACACTCCCCTGTGGCACACCTGACATCACTCTTACTTCGGAAGACTTCTCTCCATTGAGAATGACCTGCTGCATTCTGTTATCTAGGAACTCCTCAGTCCAATTACACAATTGGTCTGATAGACCATATGCTCTTACTTTTTTCATTAAACGACTGTGGGGAAATGTATCAAACTCGAGATGTGGAGACCTTGCTGAAATAATGGATTGCGCCATGTTCAGTTTCGAAAGTTTTAAAAATCGACACACAAAAATATAAAACAATACGAATATACCTCTACTCTCAAAATCAAATATAAGTTCTTCGCAGAGGTTTCATCGACCTCCTTTTACAATATTTCCCTTCCGTTCCATTCTCTAACAGCACGAGGGAAAACGGGACAGCTAAATCTTTCCGTTTTTAATTTGGTTTTTCTTACGACAGTTATGTCTCCTTATGTAAGTGGGTGCCAACGAAATACGAAATTTGTTCGCGTTCGGAGGAGAAAGTTGCTGAAAGAAATTTCGAAAATAGACCTCGCCGCAACGAATTACGCATTTATGATTTCCATCCCTGATTCCCTTCAGTGGCATTCTTTCTCCTGCATCGCGATAACACAAAACGAGATGCCTTTCAAATGTTCAAATGTTTGTAAAGCTTATGGGACTTAACTGAGGTGTCATCAGTCCCTAAACTTACAAACTACTTATGAACCAACTAGTACTAAAGACAGCACAAACACCCGAGGAGGCGATTCGAACCTCCGACGGGGAACGGCCTTACGCATCGTAGCATAGCGCCTCAATGCGCTCCGCCGTGGCCGAGATGCCTTTGTCTGAACCTTTTCTGTGTCCTCCGTCAGTGCCAACTCGTGAGCAATAGTACAAAACAGCAAGCACAAGTGTAGTGTAGCCAGTTCCTTTAGTAGAATTGTTCTGCCAGTGAAACGTAAACTTTGTGTCGCCTTCCATACGATGTTTTCTACGTGTTCTCTCAAATTAAAGATGTTCATGATAGTAATTTTTTGGTATTTAGTTGAATTTAAGCCCTTCAAGTTTGACTGATTTATCGTGAAAATATATTTTAACAGATTTCTGTTAGTGTTCATATCAATGTCTCCATTCCATTAATTAAACTACCAATTTTCGCAACGTGCAGATATCTTGTACAAATCGTTTTGCAGTTGGTTTACTTCTTCTGGTGACTTTATTAACCGAAAAGTCTAAGACAGTTGCTCATGTTGTCTCCTAAATCTTTAGACAACCTTTGACAACAAAAGTTCGGTGAACACTCCTGTAACATTAACGTAGACGAACTATGAACTGCAGGTACCTTACGGTCCTGCGAAATAGTCACCTCCCATATCTAGAGGTCTGCACGGTTGATTTGATTTGATTTGATTCTTTCAGGGAAGCCAAAACAGTTTCGGTCTAACCCGCCACTGCCCGCACCCAAAACTAAGTTTATTGTGCGGTATCGCTCCCTGTATGTCTAGTAAAGCCAACCAATGCCCCTGAACTGTGCAAGGAGTCCCTTTACCAGATCTTTATTAGACACAATTTCTTCGGGTCTGGTTGTTCCAAATGTTCTGTGCCTTTTACTCTCCAATGAAATGCATTAGAAAATCAGATGTGATGCAGTTTCATCACCGTCATCACAGATCCTACATTTAGGGTCCTCTTCTGTTATTCCCATTGTATGTAGGTGTTTTTTGAAATTCCCATGGCCTGTCAGCAATCCAACCATGAGTTTAATCTCTCTCCTGTTCAGACCCAGGATCTCAGAGCTTCTTTTAAAACAAGGCTTAGGCATCATTACCTTGCCATGTTTTTGTTGATGGACTTTGGTCCAATATTCTACGTGCTGTCTTCTGAGCCAGTTATGTAGCTCCAATTTAATCATTGCCTGGTGATTGTCAGGACAGGTTCCGGTCCAATAAATGGAGCCTCTGCCCCCATCCTGGCTGATCTGTCGGCATGTTCGTTGCTACTGATCACCGAGTGGCCAGGGACCCACAATAGGTTTACTCTATTGCATTCCCCTAGCTCCACCAGGACCCTGTGACATTCTGCAACAGTTTTAGACCTTGTTGTAGGAGCTGCCAGTGATCTCAGGGCTGCCTGGCAGTCTGAATAGATATAGATGCTACGATCTTTGTAGCACCTACGCAAATTCTCCTCCACACATGCCCTGATGGCAGTGATTTCGGCCTGGAATACTGAGGCCAGTTTCCCTATAGAGATGACGCCCTCCAGTCTTTGCTGCACCCTGTATACCCCGGCCCCAACGCCTTGGTCTGATTTCGACTCGTCAGAGAACCAGACAATATCCCCCGTATGGTGTCGAACTATTTTCTCTCACTGCTCCCTACTTCCAATTGTTATACTGAAAGGCTAGTTGAAGCAGTATGGGGTAATAATATAGTAGGTTGGCATTTTCCCAACCTTTCCTATATTTACCTCACTCACTATTTTAGTGTGTGATTCTGGATATCCCAAAGAGTTCCAGTTGTTGACAGATTTGAGTCTGTAGGCACCAGCTGCCGCCTCCATCTTGACCCAAAGGTGTAATGGGGTCATATCCAGCATGGTTTCCATCCCAGCAGTTGGTGTGTTGCTAATTCCGCCTGTTATGGCTAAGCAGGCTAGTCTCTGCACCTTACCAAGCTCCATAGCAGCAACCTGCTGTTATACCTTCTTCCACCACACGACCGCCCCATATGTGATCCTGGGTCTAATCACTGTGGTGTATATCCAGTGCATACCCTTGGGGCTCAGGCCCCAATTTTTGCCACAAGCTCTCCTGGTACTTACTAAAGTACCTTTTGCCTTGGAGCAAATATTCCTAATGTGAGGGGTCCATGTCAGTTTCTCATCTAGGGTAACCCCTAGATATTGAAAAGCTTTAGATTCCAACTTGAGTGTTGGATATGTTTCCTTGTGAATGGTACAACAACAGTCTTCTTAGGACTAAGCCCCAGATCCTGTTTTCTGCACCAGTCTTGCACAATGTCCAATGCACCTTATGCCATATTCTTCACTGTGTCAGCAAATTTGCCAAGTATTACTATGACAAGATCGTCTGCGTATCCTTGGCAAAAGTACTGCCTAGAGTTTAATTCTCCAATGAGATCATTCACCAATAAATTCCACAATAAAGGGGAAAGAACTCCTCCTTGTGGGCAACCCCTAGTGGTGTTGATTACCATTTTTTCATTCATCATGGTAGCCTCTACCTTTCTTCCACTGAGCATGGCCCTAGTCCACCTACATAGAGTGGTCCCTAGGTCATGCACCTCTGCTGCCCTAACCATGGAATCGAAGGTCGTGTTGCTAAAAGCCCCCTCAATGTCCAGGAAGATACAGAGGGCTATCTCCTGAAAGTGTAGTGCTTTCTCCACCTTCCCAACAAGTTGGTGGAGAGCTGTCTCACATGATTTACCTGGTTGATATGCATGTTGGTTTGAATTTAGAGGAATCCTACTTAACCTCCTTTCTCCAACATGCACATTAACCAGCTTTTCCAATGTCTTAAGAATGAAGGAGGACAGGCTGATTGGTCTCATATCCTTGGCTTTGGTATGATCAAATCTCCCTGGCTTTGGAATGAAGACAACCTTCACTGCCCACCAGGCATTGGGAATGATTCCTGCTGCTAGGCTAACCCTGAATAACCTGCATAGGAATCTAATAAGATTTTCTCCCGCTTGTTGCAGGAGAGCTGGAAAGATTCCATTGGGGCCAGGTGACTTGAATGGTTGAAATGTTCCCACCGCCCATCGGACCTTACTGAAATCAACACACTCCTTGGCCAGATCACAGTCCTCTTTGCGAATACCTGAGAACCGTTGTCTCTCAGGAATCACATTCTGGTCTGAGTTATCCCCCAGAGTATATTGAGGAAAGTGAGTCTTGAGGAGCAGTTCCAGCGTTTCATGTGCTGTCTTTGTATACTCCCCATCCTCCTTCCTCAATGTTCCTCCTGGATTAGTTGGTACTCTAGTGAGGATTTTATGAAGTCTCGCTTGAACAGCCGTGCCCTCCACTTCCTCACAGAGTACCTTCCAGGATGCCTCCTTTGCCTGTCTGATGGCAAGGTTGTAATTGACAATGGCCTCACGATACTTTGCCCATTGTCCTTTGCACCTTGCAAGGTTAAACAGTCTTCGTACCTGTTTCCTTTGCATTTCCAGGTTATTATTCCACCAAGGCACACTCCTATTTGTGCACTTCTTAGTGATTGAGCAGTTGTCCTGGTATGAGGTCACTATAGCAGAGGTTACGGCCTCTGCTACTTCCTCAAACTCTGCTGGATTCCTTATCGAAGTTTTAATTTCCGATAGGCTGAAGTCAAGGTCTCTCCTATATGTCTCCCAGTCCGTTTTCCTGGGATTCCTATAGGCCATGGTCTGTCTGGTTCCCATTTCAACATTGAATTTAATATGCATGTGATCTGATGAGGATGGCTCCAGAACCACATGCCACTGTTTGACGTAACTTCCCATCATCATGGAACCAAAAGTTATGTCAATTACTTCTTCCCTTCAACTATTCCTGAATGTAGGTTCATCACCCCTATTCAGGATCTCCAAGTTGTTAGATAGGAGAAATTCAAGAAGGTGCTCACCTCTACTGTTGGTGTCCTTGCTGCCCCACGATAGATTGTGGGCATTGGCATCACATCCCACCAACAGTTCGTCACCTTGCCGGTGGCAGGCTTCCGTCAGTCTCCTCACTTCCAAAGGAGGAGGAGAGCTGTCTTCATAAGGAAGTTATGCCGAGGCCAAAACAATTTCCTTCTTGATGCCTTCCTCACGTTGCTGCATCCTGATGGTCACCAAGTCCCTGGAACAAAAATCCATCATTGGTATGAAAGGTATTCCATTTCTAACATAAATGCATGTTCTGGAGTTTTTTAGATTTCTAGCATAAATCAGCTTACCTCAAGTACCACCGAGGCCCGATACACCCCCTTTGTATAAATAGGGTTCTTGTATCAGGGCCACGTCCACCTCCTGTCTCCCCAGGCGACGGCTCAGGGCAGCAGTGGCCCCTTTACTGTGCGCAGGTTTATCTGCAGCACTTCCAGTCCCCATCTTGCTGCCATTATTGCTTTTAAGGTCTTTGATTACCCTGACGGCGACCTGCGAGAACCCTAAAAACAGTTTCAGGCCTTGCTCTCGCATTGCCTTCAGGGACTTCTCTCCAACCTCCACCACCAGGGTTCGTCCTTCTGGAACGACCTTTTGGTTAATTACCCTCCAATCCTCTGTCGAGACTTTTGGGTTCTGGACCCTTATTTTCTCGAACAGAGTCTTTGGAGGGACATCCTTAAGGATCTTTGGTACCCATATTGATACCTTTGCGGTCTTCAGGAGTTCGGTTGCTGTCTTGACCAGCAGCTTCGCGTCCTCCCACGGGGATATCATGGGCACCTTTTCCTTAAGCCATTCTGCTGAGTGCTCCCCCTCGCAGACAAAAATGAGGGCACCGCGATCTAGATAGACCCTCCTGAATTTGGGTCCTGGACCAGCGTCTCCCCCAATCTCTTCAAAGAGGGCCATCTGCACGAGCTGCTCCTGCTGCGAGGTGATGCTCACCAGTGGGTATCCTTCTTGGACAACCGCCATTCTAAAGACCGAGACTGCAGTACTATAGGTCTGTTTCGCTATTTCCTGCCTCAGCCTTTTAGGATCACGTTTGTTCAGAGAGGAGGGAGTCTTAGATTCCTCCCTAACCCTCTTGCCACCTATCTTTGACATCGAAGGGGTCTGTGTATCCCCTTCGACCTGAGGCAGTTTCTTTTTGGGGGTCTTGGGCTCAAGCCCTTTTGATTCCCTCCACTTATGCTTAGGAAGCCATTCTTTTCCTTCCTTTTGCTTCTGTTCCTTGAGAAGTTTCCTCCTCTGAGCTCCAGACAAGGCCTTAATCCTAATCTGGTCCAACTTCTCTGTTGCGGTTCCCACTTCTTGCTCAGGTCTAGACCCTGATTCAGAAGTAGGAGTGCACTCCGTCGGTCCTGATCCCGATGTCTGAGTATCTGAGGTCTCAGATTGCCCCTCAGATTCTTTTAAAATACTTTCTTTCTCCGTGTTCATCTTAGTCCCACGAGATTTGGGGATTTATAATGTTCACACCACGATAATCCCTCGTGGTGCAAGGCTACTTACTCAGGGAGGTCGCCCGGTATCCCTGAGGCTCCGTTCGAGACACATCCACCCATGTGACACGCACCCCTCGGCACGGATCGCATCACACCTTGGGTTGGGAAAGGAATTGGGAAAGGACTGGGAGAGGATAAGGAAGACGGGACGGTGTGGGACACTCTTAGTCTGATCCATCAGCTGAGGCCTTTCCGGCAGTAGGTTCTCTACCTTCGGTATAGCCCTCTGCTTCACGTGGATACGCAAGCCTCTCCACCCGCACGGACAGTGCTTCGTCAAGGTGGTGTCCCCCGGAGAGGTTAATAAGTGTTATCCGCATCCGCACCACATCCACAAGGCCCATATCCGCAACCGCATCCGCATCCGCGCCACTTTATCCGCATCCGCAAATTCGCTATCCGCATCCGCGGATCTTAAAGTTTTGAATGGGTAATTGTAATAGGTAGCAGCATTTAAAACCATGGCAGGTAATGATACAATTATTGTTAGCATTATATTTTTCAAAATGAAAAGCCAAGATCGCACATTAATAATTCATTAAATGACGACCGGTTTCGGTGAACTGTGTCACCATCATCTGGTCACATATATATTAGAAGCTGGTCATCTTGTTAAAAAAAATTGGGTATAAAATAACGAGTGCAACATTGTACTTAGTCACTATATAAAAATTCACAAGTTAAAAACATGACAGCTTACAAAATACTCATTGCACCGAAACCGGTCGTCATTTAATAAATTATTAATGTACGATCTTGGCTTTTCATTTTGAAAACTATAAAACGATCAGAGCGCCTCCAAACCCGACTATGTCAGGTAATCTTATTGTTAGCATGTCATTTCTGCGACAACTTTTAGAATCACGCTTACTGTTCGATACCTACTCCAAAACAGGCTATTCCAAACAGGAAAACATTGGCGCTCCGGACACACACAATTGCCATTCGGAGCCCGTGTGGACGGAGAACTACGTCAGCTCTTTAATACAGGCATCTTCTTAAATTTCAGTGGTTAAAACTGATCGGCATACAGGAGATTTTACTGTGTATACGTATAAAAAAAAAAAAAAATAAAAAAAATAAAAAAAAATAAAAAAAAAAAATAAAAAAACTCATAATAATAATAATAATAAATAAATAAATAAATAAACTGTTCTTTCGGAGTTATATACAAAAAAGACACTTTATTTTCACCATATTAAAGCACAAGAGGTTATGTGACGCAAAGCAAAGCATGTCATTTCAAGTGTTAAAACTGCCGTCTACTTCTAATTGGTAACTGTCAGCAAAACGGAGATAATGTCGGCTGCAGCTACGGCTAGCCTCTACAATCGAACATTGTGTACCTTTCTAAGTACGTTACTTTCACTACACACCGTATCTGATAATGAAAGTTGCTATAAAATGCTATTGTCAATATTTATTACTTCCGTCACCGTTTATCTAATACGCAATGTTTGTTCGTGTTCCGTACCGTTCATTCGGTTGCGATGAAACTTTGCCAACATACGCTTGCACTTTCGCCACGGTTATTGACATAAACGACTGTAAGACTCATAGTACATGAGATATATCCCCACATCATTAAGAAATTGTGCAGTCTCGAGAAACCCAGATCCACACACAACTTCGAGTTGTAAAATGTCTTTTCTGACAAGATTGATAAGTTTTTCGGTCGCGGTTGTCTTCAAAATTTGGCGGAACTTCAGGAACTTTTGTATCTGTCTTGGTATTTAAATAAGTAATAATGTTACTTAGTCCTGTCTCAGAAGATTATTTCAGCAAATTTGAAGTTCCAACTTTGTGTCCAGTGTAAGAATTTCATTTTTTGCACGAAAAACGGGCCACTATATCGTTGATGTTTTCCTTGCCATCAAAAACGTAACCAATTTTTTTCTCCAAATTGACGTTTTCAATTTGTTTTCCTTCACTAATGTTAAATCACCTCTTTTCACTTTAAACTATATGGTATCCATTGATGTGTTCATTTTAGGAAAGAACTGTCACTGTATTCACTACGATATACGTTGTCACTCGGTCACTCCAACGTGCTAATGAAGGCAGCGGAAATTTTGCATGGCACCTCTGGTAGGCAGTGGGCCGGTTTGCTTCCCAGAAAACAGATAAGACACGGTCTCGTAAACGGAGTAGGCGCAGGTCCCTCCCCTCGGGTACGCTACTTCTGAGGCCAGGGGATGAGGACAACAGATTTCCGCTCTACCTGGGCCCTGCAAGGATTCCAAGAATGTCCACAGGCTTGAAGTTTTCAGCTAACATTTCGACAGACCTACTGGGTAGATACCTCGCTCTTTATCTGCATATAACACGACGATATCCGCGTCGCTTACAATTTTATCCGCAAAGTCAGAAATACTGCGGATATCCGCGGATATATCCTCGGATACCCGCATCCGCGCAGACGTCTATGCACCGCTGAGCTCTGCGATACATGGCCTAAGAACTTTGCACGAAATCTTCCTTTGGGATGGTGTTCAAAAGCCTTGTCTTATTTCGTTGGATATCTGGAATATCGTCAAATTTCTTTCCTTTCAAAACGAGTTTGAGTCGAGGGAATAGGAAGAAGTCTGCAGGACTGTGATCGGGTGAGTACGGTGGATGTTCAAATTGCACCACCGCATTTTTGCCTCGAACTGTTTCATGATATTGTCTGTGTGTGTGCGAGCATTTTCGTGAACAAAAAAGAAAAAAAAAAGAAAAAAAAATCCAGGAACCTTGTTGTGCCTATTGTGGTCGTACCCTGAGTAGACTTTGTATGAAACGGGAAATTTTAAACTACCTTGCAGCGTTCAACGCAGTTCCCTCAGGCAGAAATTTCTTGTAGGTAATGCCTTGACAATCGGAAAAGGTGATGGGCATCGTTTTGGTGCGTGATTTTTCGGCTTTGACCTTTTTCCGATGAGTGATATCGAAGAACTCCAGAGCATGAAATGCTTTACCGTTTCCTTTCAGGGTCGTACCAAGACACTAGGTTTCATCCTGTTTCATCCTAGGTGACAATACGGTTCAAGAAATTGGAAGTCGCTTCCACCGATTCTACGAAATCCTGTGAAGCCTCAAAACGAACCTACTTCTGATGGTCAGTCAAGAGATTTGGTACAAAATGACAACATGTTTTCCTCTTGCCTAACTTCTGGGTAAGGAGTAATTTGCAGTTCCTCCGCTACCATGAGCACAGTTAATCGACGATCGTTCGTGATTAATGTCCTCAATTTCTCAATGTTTTCATCACTGACCGCGGTCGCCGGTTATCCGCTATTGGGATTGTCAGAAAAGCTTTCCTGTTCTCCTGGAAAATGGGCCAACCACTCCGGCACACTTCATGGACAGTACTTCAAATGTTAAAATGTTTGTAAATGTATGGGAGCAAACTACTGTGGTCATCAATCCCTAGGCTTACAAACTACTAAAACTAACATTAGGACAACACACACACACACACACACACACACACACACACACACACAGCGACCGCCCAGTCCATGACATGATACTTAGAACCGAACGGCCATTCCCGCGCGGCGGACGGTGCATGACCCCTATAAACACGTACCAGCGCCGCATGCGTATCTTTACATGCTTGCCAAGCTTAAAACAAAACTTTACTGCGATGGAGTGGCCGAGCGCTGTAAGGCGCCTTGCTGCGGAGCGCACGGTTGTTCACTGTCTGAGGTTCGAGTCCTTCCTTGGGCATTGGTGTGTGTGTGTGTGTGTGTGTGTGTGTGTGTGTGTGTGTGTGTGTGTGTGTGTGTGTTGTCCTTAGGTTAGTTTAAGTTGATTTAACCCTTTTATTCCCACATTATGAATTCAGCATTGGACAAATTAAAAAAATAGCAACACCTAACAGAGACACAATATCTGTTCCTTAGTAAGGAGTTGGTCCACCACTGACTTTGAGAGCAGCTGCAACTATTCCAAGAACAGATTTGTAAACTATCTTTCTAGTTTCAAACAAATCAGGGATGTGCGAAAGGATCGTTATTATTTTCTATCTACCCTACTGGCCATTAAGATTGCTACACCAAAAAGAAATGCACATGATTAACGGGTATTCATTGGACAAATATATACTAGAACTGACATGTAATTACATTTTCACGCAATTTGGGTGCATAGATCCTGAGAAATCAGTATCCAGAACAACCATCTCTGGCCACAATAACGACCTTAATACGCCTGGGCATTGAGTCAAACAGAGCTTGAATGGCGTGTACAGGTACACATGCCCATGCAGCTTCAACACGATAATACAGTTCATCAAGAGTAGTGACTGGCGTATTGTGACGAGCCAGTTGCTCGGTCACCATTGACCAGACGTTTTCAGTTGGTGAGAGATCTGGACCATGTGCTGGCCATGACAGTAGTCGAACAGTTTTCGTATCCAGAAAGGCCCGTACAGAACCTTCAACATGCGGTCGTGCATTATCCTTCTGAAATTTAGGGTTTCGCGGGGATCGAATGAAGGGTAGAGCCACAGGTCGTATAACACATCTGAAATGTAACGGCCTCTGTTCAAAGTGCCGTCGATGTGAACAAGTGGTGACCGAGACGTATAACCAATAGCATCCCATACCATCACGCTGGATGATACGCCAGTATAGCGATGACGAATACACGCTTCCAATGTGAGTTCACCGCGATGTCGCCAAACACGGATGCGACCATCATGATGCTGTAAACAGAACCTGGAGTCATCCGAAAAAATGACGTTTTGGCATTCGTGCACTCAGGTTCGTCACTGCGTACACCATCTCCTGTCTGTGATGCAGCATCAAGGGTAACCGCAGACATAGTATCCGAGCTGATAGTCCATGCTGCTACAAACGTCGTCAAACTGTTCGTGCAATGATTGTTGTTTTGAAACCGTCCCCAACTGTTGACTCAGGGATCGAGACGTGGCTGCACGATCCGTTACAGCCATGCAGATAAGATGCCTGTCATCTCGACTGTTAGTGATACGAGGCCGTTGGAATCCAGCACGGCGTTCCGTATTGCCCTCCTGAACTCACCGAACCCAAATTCTGCTAACAGTCATTGGATCGCGACCAATACGAGGAGCAATAATGTCGCGATACGATAAACCGCAATCGCGGTAGGCTATAATCCGACTTTTATCAAAGTCGGAAACGTGATGGTACGCATTTCTCCTCCTTACACGAGGCATCACAATGACGTATCACCAAGCAACGCCGGTCAACTGCTGTTTGTGTATGAGAAATCGATTGGAAACTTTCCTCGTGTCAGCACCTTGTAGGTGTCTCCACCGGCGCCAACCTTGTGTGAATGCTCTGAAAAGCTAATCATTTGCATATCACAGCATCTCCTGTCGGTTAAATTACGCGTCTGTAGCGCGTCATCTTCGTGGTGTAGCAATTTTAAAGGCCAGGAGTGTATGTTTAGGAAGGCCAGTTGTCCCATGAAGGTACAGAGGAAAGTTTTTTCCTCATGTCAGCACGTTGTAGGTGTCGCCACCGGCGCCAACCTTGTGTGAATGGTCTAAATAGCTAATCATTTGCATATCACAGCATCTCCTGTCGGCTAAATTTCGCGTCTGTAGCACGTAATTTCGTGGTGTAGCAATTTCAATGGCCAGGAGTGTATATAAATGATCAGGCGAACAGAGTGAGTAACCATCTGTGGTTGTTTGCTGATGATGCTGTGGCGTACAGGAAGGTGTCATTGAACGACTGTAGTGGATGATGGATGACTTTGTTCAAATTTATAAGTGGTGTGAGCAGCGGCAGCTAGCCCTAAATGTAGAAAAATGTAATGCGGTCAGGATGAGGGGAGGAACAATCCCGTGATGTTCGAATTCAGCATTAGTAATGTGATGCTTGACAGAGATGCGTCAATTAAATACGTAGGAGTAACTTTGCGCAGCGGCATAAAACGCAATGAGCACACAAGGACAATCTTGGGGAGAGCGGATGGTTGACGGTCGTTTATTGGGAGATTGTTGAGAAGGTGTGATTCGTCTATAAAGGAAACCGCATATAAAACGTTTGTTCGACCCTGCCTAGAGTTTTGTTCAAGTGTTTGGGATCGCTTCCAGATCGGTTTGAAGGAAGACATAGAAACAATTCAGAGGCGGGTGGCTAGATTTGTTACTGTCAGGTTCGATCATTGTACGAGTCTGACAGTAACAAATCATGCCACCCGCCACTATGTCTTCCCCGATTGGATAACTGGGGTAGGCTAGGGACATGCAAGTCGCCGAAGTGGTGTCCAATTGAAAGACTTGCACCAGGCCAATGAGCCACACGAAATTATTTAATGCGCGAGTGTTACTGAGTTGCTTCGGAAACTCAAATGGGAGTCGCTAGAGGGAAGGTGACTTTCTTTTCTAGAAACCATATTAAAGAAATTTAAATATAAATTCAGTAACCCTGAGACGGTTTTTCGTTTCGAATATGTCCAAAACATTACAAATAAAGAAGAAGCAATGAATTATAATTTGTTATGCGGCCGGGAATCGAACCCGACCCTCCATTCTTACTAGGCAGACGTCTTACCGTTAGGCCAACACACCACTAACGATTAAGGAGCCTCGGAATAGTCTAAGTACGACTTGTCTCCACGTCACAAACTTTAATTCATCTTCTTTGTTGCATAGACAATTGTCACTACTGCCAAGGCTCTCCATGCAACGTAATAGCACCTCGGCAATGGATATTTATATCATCTTAGCAGGAATGTTCCACCATGTCCATTGCCGAGGTGCTATTCCGTTGCGTGGAGAGCCTTGGCAGTAAAGGCAATTATCTATGGAACAAAGAAGCTGAATTAAAGTTTGTGACGTGGAGGATACTTAGACTATTCCGAGGCGCATTAATCGTCTAACGGTAAGACGTTTGCCTAGTAAAATTGGAGGTCCGGGTTCGATTCCTGGTCGCATCACAAATTTTAATTCATTGCTTCTCCTTTATCTGTAATGTTTTGGACTATTGAAGACATTTAGAGAGCCGAAATTTCAAGCAGACTTCAGGTCTATTCTACTGACGCTAACTTTTAATCAGTTTAAATGGGCGTAAAGACCCATTTAAACTGATTAAAAAGATTAGGCATGGTTTTTTTTTTTTTTTTTTTTTTTTTTTTTTTTTTTTTTTTTTTTTTTTTTTTTTTTTGTTAAAAGAGAGCAAATGTGTTTGCATTCCAAAACTTTCGGCGAAGAAGACGGGACGAGGCTGACGCAATTTGTTTCGCGCTCTTCTGTCAGAATCTTTTAAAGGAAACATATTTGTCTTTTGGTGCTCCACTAGGAGCCTTTATTGAGCTGGTACTAAAAATATTTGTGTACATTTGTATCCACTGACGTGTAGAATCGATGTACAGTTGCAACTGAGGCAAGCAAAATGAATTCATATTGATAATTCATAGATGACTTAATTCTTTGCCCTCACTGGTAGTCATTTAATCGCCTCTGTGTTGTTTTCATACTAAACATATTGCAAAAAATAAGCTCCCGAAGCAACAGTAAGAAAAATGAATACAAGAAAAGTAATTTTTAGTCAAAATTTGAAATTATGGAAAAAAATCTCTATTTCATTTATCATACAACATGATCACTAGAGTTGTTAGGATTTTGGATACTGTTTTAGTATCAACGTGCAAGGATAGATGAAACTTCAACATGATGTATTTACTTACGAAAAGAGAGACAGAAAATACAGCCACTATTTCAGATTTATGGAAGTCACGTGTAGTTGTTTGCTTCAGATGCGCAACGGTAGTCGCTCACATTATAGTCGAGTGGCAAGAGGAACGTTAGAGGAAGAGATTATGCATTCTCCTACAGAATGAGGCGTTAAAATTCGACGCCAGCTGAAGCGCAGTGAAATGCGTATTTAACGTTCATAAAGGATGCAGTTCCATTAAAGAGACATCCATAATTGTCGGAAGCTTTCACAAGGACTTGGCAACCGCTGCCGCTACACTTCAGAGCTCTGTGGCTGAGCAAGACGATGCCTGAGAGCAGTACTCGCTGAATTACTAGGAGGAACTGCTCAGTGAAGTTAATCAAAAGATGGGACGATGTTAGACGTCTAGTATGTAAATAACTTCTTATACTTTCTTAACAGACATTTGGTTACAGATTCTCCGTGACTGTACTATCGTGTTCAAAAATATCTGAACGACCTGATTTTTCACTCAGTCTGATTTGCGTGCAGGCTACATATTGTAGCTACTGTACAGGTCTAAATGTTTGTTGTTTGTAAATCTATCGCTATCGGATCAAACTGCTTACACACTACTTAAACTAAGGTAATCTAACCTAAGGACAACACATACACACACACACACACACACACACACACACACACACACACACCCATGCCCCAGGAAGGACTCGAACCTCCGACGGCGAGCAACCGTGCGCTCCGCACCGAGGCGCCTTAGACCGCTAGGCTACTCGACCGTTGCTGTACAGATCTGCAGAGCAACTTGCATAAAATATCTGTAAGGTGTGAAAATTGGCAGAGGGACCTAAAAAAAGGAAAATGCGAAGTCCTTCACATGAGTACTTAAAGGAATCAGCTCAATTTCCTTTATAAGACAAATCAATCAAATGTAACTCTTTCGAGACGGATTTTTCAAAAATTTTATACAGAAAGTTCTTCTTTTCATGACATGGTATTTTATTAGTTGTGGTAATATTACGAATACAGTTTTTTTTCCTTTTTTTTTTTTTTTTTTTTTTTTTTTTTTTTTTTTTGCAATGCTGACCTCACTTGGTGCAATTAGAACCTGGGACACTGGTGGCCCAATAGGGGTATTGCGTGGGATACTGGTGTCCACTATAATCGGACCGGAATACGATGATCCCTGGCTCCGCCCCAACCACGGAAACTGAATGAAACCATGTTGCCAAGTAGTTAGTTAGCATTTTGACAGTATAGCTTAACGGTCGGTGCTGTCTGACAACTGGCAACAGTGCAGAGCGCAGCCGAACGCGCGCATGGGCAGAGCAAAGTTCGCATTTGACTTACTCCAATGGTCTGCTGCTGCAGCCGACGCTCAAAGCTGATTGGTTCAAGCGCCAGGGATCATGCTGTTTCGGCTCGACTATAGGCTTACTGAGTGGGACATACGTTGTCCCACCAGTACCCAATAGCAGTAGAAGGTACTAATGTAACTCAGACATGTGTCAAACTCTTTGATAGTAAATGTGTTCTACAATTTGTTTTTATTACACTAGTTAGTAACAAATTGTAGAACTCATGCACTGTCAAATATTTTTACACATGTCTGAGTTATTATAAAATTACATATGATTTGGTGCAAAGCACATTTTGCATAATGGACGCTGGCACATTTTGCAGATAGTTTTTGTCTACAGCTACATCTACATAGACACTCGGCAAATCAGATATAAGTGCCTGGCAGAGGGTTCATTAACCACTTTCATAACCTTTCTCTATCGTTACATTCTCTAATAGCGCGCGGGAAGAAAGAACACCTAAATCGTTCCGTATTCGATCTGATTTCTCTTATTTTATTGGGATAGTCATGTCTCCCTATGTAGGTGGGTGATAGCAAAATATTTTCGCATTCATAAGTAAAGGTCGGTGATTGAAATTTCGTAAATATATCTTTTAATGATTTCCACCTCAAATCGTGCAACATTTCGGTGACTCTTTCCCCCCTGTAACGTGATAAAATAAAACGAGCTGCCCTTCTCTGGATCTTCTCAATGTCTTCCGTCAGTCCCACCTGGTGAGGGTCCTACACTGGGCAACAGAATTCAAGGAGAGGACGCACAAGTGTGATGTAGGCAGTCTCTTTGGTTGGTCTGTTGCATCTTCGGAGCGTTCTGCCAATGAAACGTGACATTTGGTTCGCCTTCCCCACAATATTTTCTGCGTGTTCTCTCCAGTCTAATTTGTTCGTAATTGTAACTCCTAGGTATTTAGTTTGTGTTTCCTTTTTGTTGCTGCAACACAAAACACATCTTCTTGTAGGTCCTTCTTCTGGCTGGTGTAGGCCTACATTCTGCATACCTCTTCCTCTCTTAGAAGAGCCCCTAGTTGAGGACTTCTCCTGTACCTTGGCATTGTCCCTTGCAAAGAATTGCTCTGCTAGTTTGACTAGTGGCACTGTCTTGTGTTGAATTTCGTTTAGTAAAATCCAAGCACTTACAACAGTTTGTAGAACACTTTCTTCTACCATCTATCAGACTTGCTGTCTAATCCTAGTGTACTCATCTAATCAGCCAAGTCCACGCCAGCCATGCTGTCATATGTTTTCAGTGCTACTGAACATTCTACAATTATATGAATGGGACAGTATACAAATGGTTTAAATCATACCTAACAGGAAGAGTGCAGAAAGTTGATACAAGTAATTCACATAATACGCAAAAACTGCTGATTGCTCAAACTGGGGAACAATCAAAAATGGGGTACTACAAGATTCGGTCTTGGGCCCTTTGCTGTTCTTAATATATATTAATGACTTGCCATTCTATATCCATGAAGATACAGAGCTGGTTCTTTTTGCTGATGATACAAGTGTAGTTACCACACCTGAAAGACAAGAACTAATTGAAAAAATTGTAAACGACGTCTTTCAGAAAATCATTAAGTGGTTATCATCAAATGGACTATCATTAAATTTTAATAAAACACAATACATACAGTTCCGTACAGTAAATGGAATGACACCATTAATAAATATAGAGTTTGATCAGAAATCTGCTGCAAAGGTAGAATATTCAAAATTTTTAGGTGTATGCATTGATGAGGCGTTGAACTCGAGAAAACACATTGAAGATCTGCTGAAACGTTTGAGTTCAGCTACTTAATGCTATTAGGGTAGTTGCAAATTTTGGTGATATTCATCTCAGTAGATTAGCTTACTATGCCTATTTTCGTTCTCTGCTTTCGTATGGCATCATTTTCTGGGGTAATTCATCATTGAGTAAAAAAGTATTCATTGCACAAAAGCGTGTAATCTGAATAATTCCTGGAGCCCATCCAAGATCATCCTGCAGACACTTATTTAAAGAGCTAGGGATCTTCACAGTAGCTTCACAGTATATATATATATTCACTTATGAATATAGATGCAATAGCAGTGTACATAACTACAACACTAGGAGAAAGAATGATATTCACTACTCAAGGTTAAATCTGGGTTTGGCACAGAAGGGGGTGAATTATTGAATTATGCTGCCACAAAAGTCTTTGGTCACCTACCAAACTGCATCAAAAGCCTGACACATAGCCAACTAGCATTGAAAAATAAATTGAAAAATTTCTGAATTGCAACTCCTTCTACTCTATAGATGAATTTTTGGATATAAATTATTAAATCTGAAAAAAAAAATAAAAAAATAAAAAATAAAATAAAAATATTGAGACATGTAATATTTAGTACAAAGTAATAATTTGTAAAGACACCTTTCATTAACCTGACACGTTCCATATCATTACGGAGTGTCGTATTCATGATCTATGTAACAAGTACTAATCTAATGTAACAACCAGTTTAGTTCCATCTTTTGTCTTTTTATTGAAAAATAAATTAAAAGAATTTCTGAATTGCAACTTCTTCTCCACTATAGATGAATTTTTAGATATAAATTATTAAATTTGAAAAAAATAAGAAATAAAATAAAAATATTGTGACATGTAATATTTAGTACAAAGTAATAATTTGTAAAGACACCTTTCATTAACCTGACACGTTCCATATCATTACGGATCTATGTAACAAGTACTAATCTAATCTAACAACCAGTTTAGTTCCATCTTTTGTCTTTTTATTCACTGTTCATACATCTTACCAGTCGATGCTCAGGAAGCGAAGTTAAAACACCGTAAATATTCAAATTCATTGCTAAATTAGGACTTTTTTTTTATCTCAAAAGTCTACTTGGGACATATGTGTCCCGTTAGGTTCGAAAGGGTAAAGGCCGCAAATTCAGCTGCGTTTTACTAGCAAAACACTTAGAAGGTGTAACAAAATTACTAAAGAAACTGCATACACTATGCCTGTCCGTCCTCTCTTGGAGTACTGCTGCGCAGTATTGGGTCCTTGTTAGGTGGAAATGAGGAAGGATATCGAAAGAGTAAAAATAAGGGCAGCTCGTTTTGTATTATCGCGATATAGGGGAGAGAATGTCACAGAAATTATACATGAGTTGAAGTGGCATAGTTACAACAATGGCGGTTTTCGTTGCAGCAAGATCTATTTGCGAAATTTCGATCCCCTAATTCTCGTCGGTCATTGCACTCGCATTCGGAAGGACGGCGCTTCGAACCCGCCTCCGGCCATCCTGATTTGGATTTTCCGTGATGTCGTAAATCACTCGTTTCATGAAGAGTGTTGTGGGGTTAAGTCAGCGCCACACGCCAGACGTAGAGAACGATCGTAGAGAAGGCAGCGATCGACCGAAAGCCAATAGCAATCAGGCACCGCGCATCCTGGAGGGAGTAACCGAAGATGCGCGCCCTCTGCAAGCGGCTATATCTAGGCCGACATACGTCTGGACGCCCGTCAGTTACTATTCAGGAATACGTGAGTTCTAGTGAGAACTCGGACTGTTACTAGGTAGCTACGAAGACAGAAATAGGACAGTACTAAGTTAGTACGCCGCCACGAACTTAGCAGCCACTAGGTCTCAGCGCAGCTAGTATGATGCGGACGACGCCACGAGAAGCAAGAAGAGAGAAAAAACAGACTTACGTCTAAAGTTGAGTATCCTAAAATTCAGTCAATAAAACTTGTATTATTAATCAGAATAATTGTTACAGATTACATCAGTTTCTGCACCATTCACTTTCTTAACCACTAGATCGGGACGAGTAAACAACAAAAAGGCTACGAGGTCACAACAAAGAGTAAACCAAAATACTGCTTCCTCGTCCGTGTATTTCGCAAAGCGACCACAAGGATAAGATTAGAGAGATTAGGGCCTACACGGATGCATACAAGCAATCGTTTTCACCGCGATCCATACGCGGCTGGAATAGGAGGAAGGACATTGGTGCGCAAAGTACCCTCTGCGACGCACTGTAAGGTGCGAAGTGTCGAAGTTGATGTAGAGTGTAGGCAAGAGCGGTGGAATAGCCGTGCGCACTAAGTTGCCCTGCTACGGTGCGCGGG
Organism: Locusta migratoria; assembly: GCA_026315105.1. Lineage (NCBI taxonomy): Eukaryota > Metazoa > Arthropoda > Insecta > Orthoptera > Acrididae > Locusta > Locusta migratoria. The sequence goes on along the minus strand of CM048744.1, from coordinate 124,962,371 downwards.
GCCGTTCCACGCCGGAGGTTGGAGTCTTCCCTCGGGCATTTGTGTGTGTGTTGTCCTTAAGTTAGTTTAGGTAGTTTGTAAGCCTAGGAACTAATAACCAAAGAAGGCCCATACATTTACAAACTAGGAAAATTACGGGATCGTTACTTTCAAACGGCACGGCCGATTTCCTTTCCCGTCATTAGCATCTATTAATCCGAACGTCTGCGCTGTCCACTTGCGTCTGTCCACGTACCATTCTTCTCCCACGGCTATATCCCAACTGACTCCTCTTGTTCCTATGTCCTTCACTTGGTCCAGCCGTCTCTTCCTTGGTCTTCTTACTGGTCTTCTACCAATCACATCCGTGTGTAGCCACTGTTTTGCAACCCTTCCATTGTTATTCGTTTATCATGGGCAAACCATTTCAAACGGGCTCTTGTCACTTTTTCTTTCAAAAATGGGTACCCTCCAGCTTATTCCCTTATTTTTTTTATTTCTTATAATATCCCTCCTAGTTCTCTACATCTACATGACAACATTTACATAGGATACTCTGCAAATCACATTTAAATGCCTGGCAGAGAGTTCATCGAACCACCGTTATACTATTTATCTCCCATTCCATTCTCGAACAACGCATGGGAAGAAAGAACACCTGAATCTCTCCGTTCGAGTTCTGATTTCCCGCATTTTATTCTGATGATCATTTCTACCTATGTAAGTGGGAGTCAACAATATATTTTCGCATTCGGAGGAGAATGTTGGTGATTGGAGTTTCGTAAGTAGCCCACGCCGCAGCGATAAGCGTCATTGTTGTAATGATTCCAATCCCAGATCCTGTATCATTTCCGTAACGCTATCTCCCCTGTATCGTGACAATACGAAACGAGCTGCTCTTCTTTGGACTCCGTCAAACCCACCTGATAAGGATCCCACACTGGGCAGCAATACTCCAAAAAAGGATGGACAAGCGTAGTGTATGCAGCCTCTTTAGTAGTTCTGTTGCATCTTTTAAGGGTTCTGCCAATAAAACGTAGTCTTTGGTTCGCCTTTCCCACGACATTATCTACGTGTTCTTTCCAGTTTAACTCTGAAGTAATAGTAATTCGTAGGTATTTTGTGGAGTTTACGGCCTTCATTTTTAATTGATTTATCTTGTAAACAAAATTTTACAGATTTCTTTTCGTACTCATGTGGACGACTTCACACTTCTCATTATTTAGACTAAATTACCAATTTTTTCACCATAGTGATATCTTATTCAGATCGTTCTGCAGTTGGTTTTGATCTTCAGGTGATTTTACTAGACGGTAAATGACGGCAACATCTACAAACAACCTAAGAGAGATACTTAGATTTCCACCTAAATCGTTTATGTAAATCAGGAACTACAGAGGACTAATAACACTACCCTGTGGAACGCCCGATATCACCTCTGTTTTAGTCGATGCCTTAGCATCAATTACTACGACCTGTGTCCTCTCTGACAGGAAATCCCCTACCCAGTCGCAAATTTGAGGCGATATACCATAACCATGCAATTTGATTAACAGCCGTTTGTGAAGTACGGTGTCAAAAGCTTTCTGGAAATCAAGAAATACAGAATCGATTTGCGAATCCCTGTCGATAGCATCCACCACTTCGTGTGAGTAAAGAGCTAGTTGTGTTTCGCATGAACGATATTTTCTGGACCATAATTCGCAGGAACTTTATTTCTGCAGCTTGTAGTTTTCTGTCGACCTGTCTGGTGGTTGTGCAGGTTTCCATGCCACAAGTTATGGGGGCAAAGTACGATCGAAAGAGAATCTGTTTCTATCTTAAGGGAACTTGTTCATTCCAGAGCAGAGTCCGAAATTGATGGTAGAACTGCGAACCTGCGCGTCAGAGCCGTGTCCCGGCAGCAGCAAAATGTGCTGGAGCTTCATCATGCATGTACCACTTACTCTGACGTTGCTGAAGAGGAACAGCCTCAAGCAATCCTGGAAGATGACGCCGCAGAAAACTAAGCTCCCTTCTTTACAAAACAGTGCCATCAATGGCGGCTTGGAACCGTACATTCGCAATTGTCTCGCAAACCGATTGTTTGCGGACCCATGTTTACTGGGACATTTTTGTTTATATTATCGTTTACTTTTAACCGTGTAAGTTGGCGCCATCCTTTTTGATACCGGGTGATCAAAAAGACAGTATAAATATGGAAACTTAATAAATCACGGAATAATGTAGATAGAGAGGTAAAATTTCACACACATGCTTGGAATGACATGGGGTTTTATTACAACAAAAAAGTGCAAGAAATGTTCGACAGATGGCGCTGAACAGCAAAACGTTATAGAGCCCTGTATTGGGAGAGTAGCGCCAACCTTTTATGTGTGGATTACCGTCAACCGCCGGCTGCTATTGGTCAGTTGAGCGCGGGTGGGGCACGTCCGCCATTTTAGGCCTCAGCAATCCATCAGTGTAAATGACATATTTCACTTAACTAGCTGTTATTTTAGTATTTAGAGGTGTTGGAAATGTGTAGACTCATTATGTATTAAATTAAGAGCTTAACATAGCATATTCCATTTTTATATGGTGAAAAATGCCGTATTGTTGGCAGTGAATTGTTATACTAAGACAGTCCGAGGTAGCAAGTTTTACGCATTCCACAGGGCGAAAGAGATGCGAAAAGACGCGAATTGTGGGTACACCGCATTGGAAGAAAAAATGCATTTCCATACGAGAATGCAAAATTTTGCGAATAAGTAAATTTGTATTGAAATATCGAGTAAACTTCTAGCTTTATCTGTTCATACAAGTTTCTTGCGAGCAATGTTGGACGGATAAACATGTAAGAGAAAAGATATTTTTAAAAGATATAAATACATGAAAATCTAACATAGTGTACCGTATTTGACGAATTTCGTATTTATACTTAGCCTTCATATTACGAAAATTTGAGCGGTAAATGAAACCGCCCATTAAATAGATCTCCAAAAATCGAATTTTAAGATACTTAAACCTTCCCAAAATGTTAGCTCAGTTAATGTTATGTCATAATATCACATGTAGGTCAGCACATTAGACACTAGATTAATGGAAAGCAACATGTATTAATTACATCTACTTTGATAAAAATCAATATTTTTGTGTCCCAGCCTCGTCGCCGCTTTTGTGTCCCGTTCCGTCGTAGGTGTCGGTGGCCGAGTGGAATGTTACCGACACAGGAATATAGATAGCACGCTGGTGCAGGTACGGAAGGGAGCAGCCAGAAACTAGAAACACTAGGGTAAATTAGAACGAGATATATATTGAACAGAATTTATACAATACTTAACTTTTACAGAGTTCTGCAGATACATAGTTGAGCTAAAGTCCTGCCTAGTGCCTAACTGATAGCCAAGTCTTCACTGGTGCTTATCGGATTCCGAAGTCTTTACTGGTTCCTAACTCAGTCCCAAGTGAACGATGTCGTTCAGTGGTGGCCACGAGCGGCGTTGTAGCAGAGGGCGCTCGTGGCTGTCGTCGTAAGAACGCCGCGCCGTGCGTGCATGGCGGCGCGCGGCGAAAGTAGGTGGCGCGCACTTTGTACTTGTGCGACACCACAAATATATTAGAGATAAAAACGTCAGTCCTTAGCTAATTTGAAAGCAGGAACGTCACTTATTGCGAAAGCAGTACATTTTGGTACAGGGTTTAAATTTTAGCACGAAACAATTTTACAACTAGTCTTTATCTCAGATTACCAATTTTTGCTTAATATTCGCTGTAAATGTGATGAAACGATTAAAAACTTAAGTTCATTGTTTACTTAACGTATTGTCATACCACGTCGATGTACAGACCGGTTCCCTTCATCATAAATGTTAATTTAACAGCGCCGCCCATAGGGCTGCTATTGCGAGATAGGCCTACAATGGCGGCGCTCGCCCGGTTGGCGGTACTCTCCCAATACAGGGCTCTAAAACGTTAGTGACTGCGCATGAAAATAGTGTATAAAAGGAGCTGTAATGAGAGAGAGAATCAGATGCACCAGCAGTCACAGCATCTCGACGTTACCTGAAAAGGCGCTTTTAGTGAAGCTGTATTATCAGAATGGGGAATGTGCTAGTTCAGCGTTACGATCCTATCGCCATAGGAAGGGGATTCGAACGGGTACGGTCCGTTGACAAATGCAGCTGTGGCGAGAATGTTTTCTAAGGTTGAAGCCACGGACTGTTTACACGATAGACCTCGTAGTGGACGACCGAGCACTAGGCGTAATAGTGCTGAGACAGTTCAGCAAGAAATGGAGACTGTAGCGGGTTCGTCTATGCACGGGGATGTCAGCGCTCGCGCAGTCGCACGTCGCGCCCCTACTGTTTGGTTGGCATTCCGACGTACCCTCCGATGCTATCCTTACAAAAGCCATCGGCATCATGGCGATTTAGGCGGAGGGCGTTTGCGGTGTGGGCGTTTCAAAAGATGGCGGAAGATGACGATTGGTTGAGTAACGTGTTGTGGACCGACGAAGCTCATTTCACTCTCCGAGTGTCTGTCAACGCCCACAATCGCAGAATTTGGGATACCGAAAATCCTAGAACTGTCGTGGAAACTCCATTGCACGACGAGAAAGTCACGGTATTGGTTGGATTTACCACATCTACCGTTATCGAGCCTTTTTTCTTCGAGGAACTGCGTGATTCTGGTTTTGCAACTGCTACCGTTACAGGTGAGCGATACGCCGATATGTTACAGAATCGCAACATCCTCAGCCTGGACGATAAACACCTACTGGAACGTACGATTTTAATGCAGGATGGCGCTCCACCCCATATTGCTAGACGTGTGAAAGATCTCTTACGCGCTTCGTTTGGTGATGATCGTGTGCTCAGCCGCCACTTTCGTCATGCTTGGTCTCCCAGGTCCCCAGTCCTCAGTCCGTGCGATTATTGGCTTTGGGGTTACCTGAAGTCAGAAGTGTATCGTGATCGACCGACATCTGTAGGGATGCTGAAAGACAACATCCGACGCCAATGCCTCACCAGAACTCCGGATATGCTTTACAGTGCTGTTCACAACATTATTCCTCGACTACAGCTATTGTTGAGGAATGATGGTGAACATATTGAGCATTTCCTGTAAGGAACATCATATTTGCTTTGTCTTAGTTTGTTATGCTAATTATTGCTTTTCTGATTTTTTTTTACCACCCAAAATATCTCTGGAACAACAACATCTATTGTAAAACGACTTACAGCGGGATCAATGTAAGGCAGGGGCTCATGAATGTAAATATTTCGAAACATTCTAAAACGAAAGCATATGTGTTTTTTAACACAAAGTTATATGTTTTTAATAGACACCCTATATTATTTCATCAGCAATCTATAGCATGAAAAATCACATAAACAATGGCGTTGATTGCAACGCAATACGCCAATTACATCCCCAGATATTGCGAAGCGAATTTGACGCTTTAAATACGTGATACGCGCGGCTAGCGCACTTCCTGATCTGCATGGCGTTCTCGCCTGAGTCTCAGACGTGCGCTAGCAGAGCTTATCACGTATTTAAAGCGTCAAATTCGCTTCGCAATATCTCTGGATGTAATTGGTGCATTGCAATTTAATCCACGCAATTGTTTATGTGATTTGTCATGCTAGAGATTGCTGAGGAAATAATATTTAAAAACGCATAAGTTTCTGTTAAAAGATACATATACTTTGCCACGGCCCTTGCTGTGGTGCGCGCGGCCATCGCCGTCGGAGGTTCGAGTCCTCCCTCGGGCAATATATATATGTGTGTGTGTGTGTGTGTGTGTGTGTGTTGTTCTTAGTATAAGTTGACCATATGCTTTTGTTTTAGAATGTTTCAAAATATGAACATTCATGAGCCTCAGCCTTACATTGAAACAGGTGAAAGTCGTTTTATAATATGAAGATTAAAATACACAATTTTAAGTTTGTTCTACGGTTTTGTTTATTTAGTGAATCGATTTTCGGCTTATTAGGCCATCATCAGACATTTACTGAAGTTCAGTCAAAGAACTTGTGCTCTCGGTAAAACAGAAGATATTACATACAGAAAAGTAAATTAACTTCTTTGATGGAGCAGTTGCAGTGTATATAAATATTTGAATGAAATCTGTAAATGAACAGTTCTGAAAAAAGGAAACATAAATACCACATATAGAGAAACAGTGGAAACATAAATTCTTACAACATGACTACAGTGAATAAGAATACAATTACACAAGAATCTGATGTTTTAAGGGTTGTTCAAAACACAAAGTGATGCAAATATTAGAAACCTGACACACTATTATAACTAAATAAACAAATAGACAAAAATATAGGGGTTTGATAGGAGGGTATAGGTGGGGTGCATTGGGGAATTGAAAAACTTAACAAATCGGAGGTATGCACTCGAACTGAAAAATGGTGTGGATAAACATATTCAATTACAGTGTTCACAATTTAAAAAAAATAACTGTAAGGACAGAGTACAGAATAATTTGGAATATTACTACTAACAAAGAGAGATACAAAGCTTGGGTGATACCTTGGAAGGTTAGGCTGGTATTAACACAGAAAGTAGATGAACAGTGCTTGTACAAAATTTAAATTAGATATACAACTTCATATCAGTAAAGTAAATGTTAGCCAAAAGTACTGGGTACTATTACAAACATATTCTGATTCCAAAATAGAGTAAGGTAAAACTATGAAGATACAAGAAGTGGAGGAATAAAATAGAACAGGCCCGGATAGTCTGTGGATTAGAGTGGGTTTAGAAGTGGTGATGTATTGAGGACTGTTTGATCATTTCGTATTAAGCATAGACTGTGAGCTAGATGTTTGTTTATTTCTAAGGCCTCTAGTAGATTTAGTTTCTGGCCTTTGCTGGCTAAGTGGAGTACTTGGGACTGTGGTTGGTATCTGTGGCCCTCACTCGGAACATGTTCCGCCAAAGTGGAGGCATTATTTTGTAACGTCCAACTACGTTCATGCTCTCTTAGCCTCGTTGCTATGTCCCTTCCTGATTGGCGAATGTAAAACTTGTCACAGTCTGGGCAAATAAGTTTGTATACCCCACCATTGGCTAATAGTTGGGGCTTGGCTTTGCAGTTGTATTCCTGGTATAGTAGGAAACCCTGTTGTTACAGTATTTCAGAGTTTTGGCTACACTGTGTGATACCTGTCATACATGGGATAGTACACCACTTCTTACAAATAGTGGAAGATTCAAATGTTCAAATGTTTGTAGATCTATCGGGCCAAACTGCGTGGTCATCAGTCCGTAGCTTACAAACTACTTAAACCTAGTTAAACTAACCTAAGGACAAACACACACACCCATGCCCCAGGGAGGACTCGAACCTCCACGGCGAGCAACCGCGCGCTCGGCAGCGAGACGCTTTAGACCGCTCGGCTATTCCACCGCGGCATGGAAGGTTCAAAGGAGGAGCATAGAGGAGGGGTAGACGTTTCTATTTTTGTTTCTTCTGCAAGATATGATGTTGTCGTTCCAGATATATTTTTCATGGTCAAGATAAATGGAGCATCATATGTGAGTGACACCATCAGATCGGTTTAATGGTAGACATAAGCAATTCAGAGGCGAGATGCTACATTTGTTACTGGTAGGTTCTATAAACGATACGTTTCGGGAACTCGCTATTTCTGGATTCCTCGTTTGGAGGAACCTACTGAGGGAATTTCAATCTGACTGAAGGCCGATTCATCTGCCAAAAACCTGCATTTCACATAAGGATTATGAAAATAAGAGAAATTAAGGCATGAAAGAAGGCATGTAGACAGTCGTTTTACTCTCGCTCTCATTGGAAGTGGAAGAGGAAAGGAAACGAAGGATGAGGTACCCTCTGCCATGCACCGTACGGCAGATTGCGGAACATGTAGACGTTGTTGCTGATGATATTTTCGTCGCATGGGGACGACAAGCTCGGTGACCGACCACACTGTGTTATCCGAGAAGAGAAGGATACGGGCCAGTGTCGGATTTCACCCTTTGCCTTCCTTTCATCCCTAACGGTGTAAACCCAGCTGTGCACTACACAAGCACTCGTCCAGTCAACCACAAACCACAGGCAGAGGCTTGACGCTTCCAACAACAGGTCGCAGGGAAGCAGTGGCAAACCACCTCCACTGCGACCTAGTGTTGAATGACGATTCAGAATTCCTGGATACGCTCCGCTACGCCCACTCACCGAGTATTGACTTTTCGAATATAAACAGGTAAATTATCTGCGAGCGTATCATGAGGAAATTGTACCAGTCTCTTAGCAATGGAATTTAAAGATTTTTTTTCCTTTGCCGTTATGGCTGAAATTGTAAGTTACGCTATTTCAAGATTTTTTTTTTTGCTTGAGAAACTCCAAAATATGAAGTTACCAGATATCTTTCTTTTATCAAAATTATTAGTAGATAATTTATTAAGATGTATTTGAAAGAAGCAATTACATCTTTTATGGTAATTGTCAATAATAATTGCCAAGACACAAGAATAGATAGAACAGGACCAGTAGTAAATAGTGAGGGGAGAAATAAGTAAATTATGTGTGTGTGTGTGTGTGTGTGTGTGTGTGTTTGTATGAGTGTGTGTGTGTGTGTGTGTGTTGTTTCCTGCAATTACTATCTGTTCATATTCACGTAATGTATGACATTAACTTCGAATTGGTAGTTTAAAATGTGTACCCAGCCGGGATTGGAACCCGTGTGTCCTACTTTCTAGGCAGTTGCGCTGACCCCTACAGCACTGGGGACACAGTGATCATAACATCTCCACGGAATTAGTCAAGCACGCCGCCCTTCAGATACAAATTCACAACTTCACCCTGCCTACTAGAACTCAAACTCGTAGTCACTTTGTACTAATTCCCGTAAGAGTAACGTGCCGGCCGCGGTGAGCGAGGGGACTGAGGCGCTCCAGTCACGGTCTGCACGGCCACTACGGTCAGGGGTTCTCACACCATGCACAACACAGAACGACATATTGCCACATTCACATGTTGTCCGAGATATCGTTCGTCGAAAACATACCCAATTTATGTTGCTGGAGACAGGTCTATCAGATATTGCCCCAGCGATACTCGCAAACATGAGCGACTTTCTGAGCGTTGTCGCCGGTGGAGTGATCCAGCGCATGCCCCCTCGGGCATGGATATTTGTGCCGTCCTTAGTGTAAGCACAGTCTAAAACAGACAGTCGCGAAACTCAGTAGGGAAAAAAATGCAACCATTCGACAGCTGAAGCGATACTAGCGCTCCAAGCGGCTGGGTAGCAAGCTCAGTAGCAGAAAATGGCACTACCGAAACGAAGAATTTATTATTTATTATTGCTGTTGTTTATATATTTCCGAGGCATTAAACGTGGTACTGAATTTCGTGACACAAATACGAAAACATTATTAAACAAAAATCCCGACAACGCTCAGAAAGTCGCTCATGTTCGCGAGTATCCAAGCTACAGCATGAAAACACAAAAACGTTAATTGTCGAAGGTCATTAACGTTTGGCCCCATATATACTGGTACATTTACACTTACATCTACATGGAATACTCTGCAAATCACATTTAACTGCCTGACAGAGGGTTCATCGAACCACCTTTACACTATTCATCTCCCATTCCATTCTCGAATAGCGCGCGGGAAGAAAGAACATCTGAATCTCTCCGTTCGAGCTCTGATTTCTCGTATTTTATTCTGATGATCATTTCTACCTACTTAGGTGGGTGTCAACAATATATTTTCGCATTCTGAGAAGAATGTTAGTGATTGGAGTTTCGTAAGTAAACCACGCCGCAGCGATAAGCGCCGTTGTTGTAATGATTCCAATTCCAGATCCTGTATCATTTCCGTAACGCTGTCTCCCCTGTATCGTGACAGTACAAAACCAGCTGCTCTTCTTTGTCCTCCGTCAAACCCACCTGATAAGGATCCCATACTGGACAGCAATACTCCAAAAAAGGACGGACAGGCGTAATGTATGCAATTTCTTTAGTAGTTCTGTTGCATCTTTTAAGGGTTCTACCAATGAAACGCAGTCTCTGTTTCGCCTTTCCCACGACATTATCTACGTGTTCTATCCAGTTTAAGTCTGAAGTAATAGTAATTCCTTAGTGGAGCTTACGGCCTTCACTTTTGATTGATTTATCTTGCAAACAAAGTTTAACGGATTTATTTTCGTACTCATGTGGACGACTTCATACTTCTCATTATTTAGAGTCAATTGCCAATTTTTACACCATAGCGATATCTTGTTCAGATCGTTCTGCAGTTTGAGTTGATCTTCAGATGATTTTGTTTCACGCCTCTCGCATTGCTGAATCTTCAATGGTGACCGACTTATTAGCTGTTGGAGGCTATACATATAAAAACACGAACAATCCTCAGTATCGTGACAATACAAAACGAGCTGCCCTTATTTGAACTCATCCGTCAAACCCACCTGATAAGGATGCCACACTGGGCAGCAATACTCCAAAAAAGAATGGACAAGCTTAGTGTATGCAGTTTCTTTAGTAGTTCTGTTCCAGCTTTTAATGGTTCTGCCAATAAAACACAGTCTCTGGTTTCGCTTTTCTACATTATCTACGTGTTCTTTCCTGTTGAAGTCTGAAGTAATAGTAATTCCTAGATATTTTGTGGAGTTTACGGCCTTCGCGTTTGATTGATTTATCTTGTACACAAACTTTAACGGATTTCTTTTCGTACTCATGTGAACGACTTCACACTTCGCGTTATTTAGAGTCAGTTGCCAATTTTTACACCATTGTGATATCTTATTTAGAGCGTTCTGCAGTTGGCAAAAATGCTCGTATTCAGACGATCTTTCGATGTATAGTTTTGAAAACGCGATTTCAATCATTAGTTTGGACCTTGATTTTTTCAAAAACTACTGAGTGTCTGACAAAAATCCGAAACAAGTGTCTCTTTGTATTCAATATACTACGTCCATGCAAACTTCTATCGAAATCAGTGACTCACATGTCAGACCCTCTCCTTATCATTCAGCTATCTGCAGACATTTGTGTAGCAGTAGCGTAGTAGATTTTTTTATTTGTTTGCACTATTCATTTATCACTGTAGTAGCGGTAGGGTGGATAGTACGCACAGGAGTTGGCTGCGGACTGCGAACAGTTGAACGTATGTTTGGCTTCTGTCAGCAGTCACTTAGTTGCTCCTTCGACGTGCCCTGGGGTGTAGCGGCGGTGGCGAGTCTTGTGTGTCGCATGGGCCACCTCAGGTAGGAGCCCCTTACGGAGGCAGTCATCAGGGTCACAAAAAAAAATTCCGATGTGCACTCGGTACATCAACCGCGGGGATCCATCCGAAATGTGGAGGCGGCCTTGCCTGCGGCTATCGAGTGTACGGGGTGCAGTCGTTTGCACCAATGACGCCGTCGCTCGGGTTCTGAGACCATCCTCAGATCTTACAGGCGGCAGGGAGCAAACGTTGATCGGGGTCCTTCTGCTTAGAGCCGAGTTGAGGGTCTCAGTCAAAGGTTGCGACGGTCATGTCTCTAGATTTCTTGACTTGCGTTTTCGGGTGAAGATTGGTAGAACTCACCTTGATAGATCAGGGGGGGGGAACTACGTAAAGGAAACAGTTACTTGGATAGCAGAGTACTTGTGGAGTGCACTTGGTTTTAGTTTCTTCGTTCATGATGCATCACCTCCCTTTTTTGGCCCACTTTAGGTTACGGTAATAACACTAAAAGTGGGTCTTTGCGATCGTCTTTTGACAGCTCGAAATTTAAATGAAAATAACGGCTTAACCATTCATCTGACACGAAAATTGAATAACCGAATTTCTAGAAGAGAAAATTCTCTACAACTTTGCTCTCTTATTTTTTTTTTATTTTTATTTTTTTTTTTTTTTTTCATATCTCGTATCGTTTCAGAGATATTTGCAAAAATAACGGCGATTTTGGGATGTTTGTCTGTCTGTCCGTAACGTGTTCCCTGTTTTTAAGACGAACCATTCAACCGATCAGCACCAAATTTTACAGACATAATTGTAGGCTGCCAGAGACAAGAACCTCCGTTTTCCTAATTTTTAGGACAAAAAATACGGTAGTAATACCACAAAAAGCCGTTTGTAATATAATTGTAATTGCAAACGAACAGTTCATCTGACACGAAAATTGACTAGCCTAATTGGTAGAGGGGAAAAGTCTCTACAACTTCGCTGTATTACGTTTCTTTCATATCTTGCATCATTTCAGAGATATTTGCAAAAATAACGGCGTTCTGACGATGTCTGTCTGTAAAGTGTTCCCACCTTTTAGCTCGAACCGTTCAACCAATCGGCACCAAATTTTACAGACATAATTGTTGGCTACCAGAACCTCGCCTTTTGAAATATTTCGGACAAGAAATGCGTTAGTAATACCAAAAAAAGCCGTTTGTAATGTAATTTTAATTGCAGATAAACCGTTCATCTGACGCGAAAATTGAATAAACGAATTTGTAGAGGAGAAAATTCTCTACAACTTGGTCCCCTTATGGTTTTTTTCATGTCTTGTATCGTTTGAGAGATATATGCAAAAATAACGGAGTTTTGACACCCTCCATTGAATTAACGAAAACCAGCCGTTCGCAGATGTCACGTGACATTCCTCGCCCAGAACTCTCTGTGGCATATGCCATCTTGCGTTGCGTATTTGATGATTTTCTTATTGTAACTTATACGTTGTTATTTCATGCAATTGCGCACTGAAGAATTAACAAAAACACATCGTTCTTCTTACGATAAATGAAAATCTAGTGTGTACAAATGCCATATTAACATCAGTTAACAACGGCCATCAATAGTACAAGATTAAAGAACAGAGCTCCTAACTGTTACCCATAGCGTAGTGGGCAATGCTTTGGACTGTGATGCTAAAGGTTTGAAATATACGAAATGTATGAATAAAAAAAAGTACATTAAATTAAAAAAAAATAGAGTGGTTAAGCCGTTGCAATGATTATCGAAGGTGCTCTGCAAGTGTGGGCCATGGAGAAAAACCAAATATGGACAACCTTTGCGACAAACTGAAGCCAAGTAATCCTTGTTACCAAGGAGGAAACAAGTGAGGAAGAGTGCATGGCTACAAAGCTGTTAACATAAAACTTATGAAACCATTGTAATGATTATTGTAATTCAAATGTTTAATAAATGTATTTAAAAAAAAGTCAGTGGTTCGGAGCCCGCCACTACCTAATTTTTTTTCCTAAAAGGGTTTCAGATACTCTTATTAATTAATCTTTTTATTATTTAGATTATTATTTTGGTCCAAAATGTTTGCAAAAACTTATAAAACTACAAATGTAAAGTGGGCCGTAAAACACGTCAGTGCGATTTTTTTGTCGGGAACTATTTTACGATATTGAATGTGTGTGGGCGCGCATTATCGTGCAACTTGAACGTCCACCATACTCGCCGGATCTCAATCATCCAGTCTGATCCCTAATACCTCGACACAAACTCGCTTTGAAGGCAAAGAGATTTGACGATATTCCCGACATCCAACGAAACGTGACGAGGCTTTTGAACAACATCCCAAAGGAAGACTTCGTACAATTTTTCGAAGAACAATAAGTTAACTGTAGTTCATAGTTTATCTACGATAATGTTACTGGACTATCAAACGAACTTAATTGTCAGGGGTTGTATGTACGAGGTATCTCCACATAGTCTATTCCGTTTGGTTATAAAAAACTAACGTGTACAGATACAGAAAATATATTGATTGTGCAAAAATCTACAACTGTTGACTACTTTTCTACATAGCTTCCAAAATTTTGTAGGCATTTGTCATAGCGTGACACAAGTTTTTTCTTCATAGAAGGTTGTCGCCTGTGTATTCAACTATGTGGTAACACGTTCTTTCAGTTCGTATCATCGTTGAAGTATTGATCACCAAGGACAGATTTTAGCTGTAAGAAGAGACGAAAGTCACTAGGAGCGAGGTCCGGGCTGTACGGAGGATGACCAAACACGTCTCACTGTAAGAGCTGTATGGTCACATTCGACGTGTGAGGTCGGGCATTATCGTGGAAAAAACACTACCTTTTGTCAGTAATCCTCAGCGCTTGTTCTGTATTGCTCGGCGCAATTTCTTAATGGTTTCGCAGTAACCATGTGAATTGATTGACCGCGTGGTAAGAAATTAATCATCAAAATGCCTTTTCCGTCCTAAAAAATGGTGCACGTGACTTTTCGAGATGTCAAGATTTGCTTAGGCTAAATCTTCGTTGGGGATGAAGTGTGCCTCCATTCCACTGATTGCCGTTTTGTTTCAGGGTTGTCGTACGATACACAAGTTTCTTCCATCGTGACTATCCTAGAAAGAAAACTATCGCCTTCTTCATTGTAACGTGTCAAAAACAGAAGTGCACTGCCCATCCGTTGTTTTTTGTGTTGTTCACTAAGAATTTTGAGTACCCAACGTGAGTAAAGTTTTCAAAGATTCAGTTTTTCAGTAAAAATTTCATGAATTTGTGATCATGAGATTTGCGGAACTTCCACAGCAAGGGCAATAAGTGTACACTTACAGTTGTGCTTAATCTTCTCTTCAATTATATGAACCAGTTCGACAGTAACCACAGACGGGCGTCCACTTCGTTCTTCATCGTGCACTGCATCACGTCCTTCATTCAACAGTCTGGCCATCTTCTAAACAATGAATCACTCACAGCATTTTGTCCGTAAACGTCGGAGATTTGCTGATGAATTTCCTTTTGTTTAACTTTCTTTGCTAGTAGAAGACGAATAACAGATCCGGTTTCACACGCGGCGGAATTTCCAATTACAGCTGACATGATAAAGAAGCACAACAAAGCACATGTCGGCAGCGGCTGTCTGAAAATGTCGTATATGTTTTCTTGAGCCAGAGTAACTTCCGCGCATGCTCGGAACTGCGATCGTAGCGCTGTCGCGTATAGAAAATAATAGTGGGGAAGGCGGATGGTCTACCTCGCTTTATTGGGAGTATTATGGGAAGCTGTGGTTCATCACGTATGATGCGACCTCGTCTTGTACAAGTGTGCTGAGAAACGTTCAGCCATCTTCAGAGAGAGTCGAAGACTGACGCTCCAGCACGCGCTTCGTGCTTATAAACGCGCTTCTGCGCATGCGGCCACAAATACAACTAGGCGCCAAAGACGTTACTCGGCGGCAAGGAAGTACACCTATGTGTAAATTATGTCTGTATGATTGATTATTGCGGAGAAATCGATGTGTTATGATCTGTGCTGTGGTCGCGTCTTTGTAAATTTATTAAATAAAGTGCCGGATTCCAAGATTTATCTAAACTGAAGCCGCTGTCTCTGTTAATTAAATTTGTCCCCAAGTGAATTTCAATTGCTTCTTTCACCACTGAGTTCCAGAAAGATGAAGTGGAGGCTAAAATTTTGACGTTTTCGTACGTCATGAAGTGTCCAGTATCAATACAGTGCTCTGCCACTGCCGATTTATTAGGTTGTGAGAGACGGGTATATCTTTGGTGTTCCGTGCATCTCTCCTGGACTGTACGTGTCGTGTGTCGTATGTACTAAGATGCACATATTCACAACCGGCTTAGAGCAACACTTGATGTTCAGTGTTATTGCAGAAAGCTCTGAGTAAACCTATAGGGCACAATTAATATATCTGAAGAAGGTCAATAATTGATAGAGACCGGATGTGAATAAATCTGCGTTTTTTTTTCTACCGTATAAAACACGATTGCTGCCATGGATAAAACATTTAGTTTATGTAGTTTGTAAGTCTAGGAACTGATGACCATAGCAGTTTAGTCCAATATGTTTACAAACATTTTAACATTTTTTCAAATAAAAATAACCGGTACAGTTCAGTGATATATGCAGATATTATCTGCAAAGTATGTTTCTAATAGGCTTAGTAGCTGAAAAGCAATAATTAAAACTCCATGGCAAATGCATAAATAGCAAAAAGTTTTTGCATCACATTGTTCTTTTTTTGTGGGGGGGGGGGGGGGAGAAAAAGTTTCGTAGAGGTTTGAAATTATATGTAAAACTTATTGGATATAGCTTTGTATTATCGCTTTTAAAGTAATGGATGAAGAAAGCATATATAGAAATTAGTTATTCCGTCGCGAGCGAAACACGCTTCATTTGTGACGATCATTTTCTTTACACAATCATGTGCGCACTTTGTAATAAAAATCACTCTTGAGAATCGTCATCGTCGTAAAGGCCATTTTGTCTTTCCAATGTTTGAACGAGTTGAATGTTGAAGGCCGCAGACGCCATTCTTTCAAAGTGCGAACATCGACAGCGCGATACACCCTCTTGGCTGGCGATGCTTCTGGTACTCTCTGTAGGATCACGTGGATGCAGTCCAGAAATTATTCCTCAGTTCCCAATCGCGTTGTGGCCTTAGTGCCTTCTCCGGGCAGTAAACAGCCCGTATTCTTTCAAAGTAAGCAAATAAACACGTACTCAAATCTTCCAATGTATGTAATCCTTTGGGACCAAACTACATTGGTCATCAGTCCTTAGTCTAACAAACTACTTAAAATAAGTTAAACTAACCGAAGGACAACACACACAGCTATGACCGAGGGAGGATTCGAACCTCCGACACGGGAGGCCGCGCGATTAACAGAAGAGGAAAACGTATCAGAACAGAAAATACGTTTCGCATGCAGCAGTAAATTAGAAAATTTAAAGATGACTACTGTATTAAGAACTAGCTAAAAACCCGTCGTTTCCCGGGTATTTATTTATTCCTGGCTTGAATTAGTACTTCTCCAACCCCTTCTCTTTCTGTCCATCTCCTTTTTAGTAAAAACATCTTATATTTATCGGAGAATATATAAGAAATTAGGCTGTCTTGCATAATGTACAAAATTACATGTGCCGTATCCAAACAAAGAAAGATAGTAGTCAAAATACAAATGACATATAAAATTCGCACGATCTCATATTAATTGAGTTATATGTTGCACAATCGTATAATTTTTCAGGTATATATTCATTACTATAAGTGCTGTATGTCTGTAAAATCTGTTGCGAATATAATTAGTAGTAAAGAAGTAATAGATAAAAACTTGGTGCGTGATAGGGCGGTTTTCCAGGAACGTTACTGTTCATGTGCTCATATCTCATGAACTAAGTGACGTAATGTAATGCAATTTCGAAGGTACATTCAGCTATATGTATGTATACTGTGTGTAAAATTTCCTGCGGCTACAAATTGTAGTGTACAAATTGTAGTATAAATTGTAACATCATACCGAATGCCGTAGTTTTAGTTCATGAAAAGTGGAAAAGTAGTAAGCGAGAAACATTTTTCTTTCATAATTTTGCTATGGTTGTCAGTGAGAAAAAGTTCAATAAAGGTTTGAAATAATGTTTAAAGTTGGTTGCAAGTCATTAAGTACTGTCATTCTCATGCAGTGTGTGAATCAAGTCTCGCATTATGTGCCCGTTCTTGCAACTATATTGTTTATGACGTTGTATCTCCTGAACCATGTGTCGTATGTAGTTCTTGCCCCGACACCTCACGGTAAGGAATATGTGCACCAAATTTGGTTGAAATTGGTCCAGTAGTTTAGGAGGAAATGTGTGACACTGTTGTTTGATGCAGCAGTTTTACGCGCATACCATTGTTTATAACGTCAAATCTCGTGAACAATGTGTTGTATGTGATCCTAACGTAACGTAACTTACGGCGACCGTCCACA
Source organism: Locusta migratoria (assembly GCA_026315105.1). Lineage (NCBI taxonomy): Eukaryota > Metazoa > Arthropoda > Insecta > Orthoptera > Acrididae > Locusta > Locusta migratoria. The sequence goes on along the minus strand of CM048744.1, from coordinate 124,944,709 downwards.
TGGATTCAAGCTTACGTGTGCAAAATTTCATAAACATTGGAGGAAAACTGTAGATTTGTATACAATACGTACACACAAACATACGGACACTGTGCTTTATATATAAAGATGTATTGCAAAATAACCGCGTAAAAGTAGAGAACTCTGATGACACATACCTTTGGTGAATAGCAACAACTGTTGATCGTGCAGGAAGTCTTCGTTGTGGGAAGCGTTTTCGATAAATTCGTACAGTTGTCCTCCAATACCTTTTGTCTCGCCATAAATTAAACGAATATCGCATAGTTCAGCGATAGTAGTGTTCCCTCCCATCATAACGTTTAACGGAGTTACGGTGTATTTACAATGACACAGCCACGCAGGCCGTAGTTGCTGTCACTTTTAAAACGAAACACCCGGTATCTAATCGTAATCCTTTTATTTTATTTTATTTTATTTTATTTTATTTTTTTTTCAGTTAAACGCTTCACAAAATTTTCTTCTTGATGAGCAGCGGAGCACAGCTCTTAAAAATTCTAAAATCGTTCAATAATTATGTGAATGATTGAAAATCAAAGTTTTCTTTACAAAATCACTTTAAAAAACCTGTTATGCGGCAAATTGATGTAGATGTACATGGTTGTGAAATCTTTATTCCTCTTACGCCTTTCGAGCGATGCCCATCATCAGTGTATCAAGATGAAATGCAAAATTCAAACAAGCGTTGAACTTGGTTTTCTTAAAAAATGAGCAGTGAAATAGGAACAACAGAGCTTTTAACATACTTATGGTCATAAATAAAATTCAAAAACAGGGTGTTACAGCCCATGTGTCTACGACTGTACATAAAGTACAACATAGAACTTTAAACGTGACATACTGTCCACGTTTGCAACGAGTGCGTCAAAGGTAAACAGGAAAAGACCTGCGCAAGAGGGCAGCACCATACGTTCTGGTCCCCATTAGTCCATTAAATAATATTGTAAAAGAAAACTATACAAAAGATGGTACAATGTATTTAAGTTAATATCGTTTTGAAAGAATACAAAATCTTTATGACACACGAAATTCAATTGTATTTAGGTGACAAAGCATAAAACCACAATTTAATTTAACCAAGTTTATTTAGTCTTCTATAATGTCATTAAAAATATGAAAAAGCATTTGCAGCTTCCTGTGATCTGATCATTGATTATCAGATCCGGCTCCTTTCGAAAGCTTACATATACTTCAACCTCTTCTAAAATGTCCAAAATGCAGAACAGACATACTATCGTCAATAGTTTTGAAATGGTGTTGGTACTCTCGTAAATGTTCAGCCAATGCACCGATATTACCGGTGTATCCCTGTTCTCGGAATCTAATACGAAATTATCTCCTGGTCTGTTAAATATAGAATTTTTCGCACGAACCACAGAGAATCTTGCATACTCCAGTCCTACTAAATTTATCATTTAGATAGGTTGGCGGGGTGGATAGCGTGACCTTCCTCGCAAAATTAAGAGGTGAAGAAAGTTTTCCCATCAATAATACAAAAAAAAAAAAAAATTAGAGAAAGTACTGACAGGTGCATTCAACCCTTTAATGCATAGTGTCGCTGATCAGCTACATACCTTATTTTTCCGATCATCTCTCAAAATGATCAACATTTTACCACAAATTCATTTGTAGCTGCTTCTATATATACTGTTACACATGAAGTAGCTCGTCCTAGAAATTATAAATTGGAGAGTGCTACTGAATCAGTGAGACAGTTGAGTTGCATTGAGTTACTCTTAACATTGTTTACTTTAGCTTTCCTCCTTTGCCAAGTAAAAGTAGTCTGTCACATACTACCGTTGCATTATGAGTTACTTTCTGCAAAGCTTAGAGGCATAATACAGTAGAACCCCTCTCATCCGTCATCTTCGGGACCAGGACCATGGTCGGAACGAAAAAAAGGTCGGATTATCCGAAAAATCTAAAATTTATTGCAAAAAATATAAAAAGACATTTAGTATAAAAATTAAACGATTTAAGAACTAAAAGACGTCTACAGTAATATAAAAATATGTTTTTTACAGACAGAGTGTTACATACACTATAATTCTACATACACTATAATGTGTATTGGTTCCAATAGGAAAAACGATGTTATACCCTTGGCAGAGTAACAGTTCATTTTCTTCTACAGATTCTTGAAACGTAACAGAAAATTCCTTAGCAGCTGCGGTATCGGCGAATAGTTTTTCACAGGAAATAGAAGCAAATCGGACAGCATGGCGAGTTTTCCGATTAGTCCAGCCTTCACTGGCAGCAAATATACTTTCGGCTTCCAGTTTTTTGTGCAAAACTATCGCTTTTTGTTTGAGAAAAGGCCCGGATATTGAAATTTCTTTCCTTCTTTCTTGAGAAAACCAGATCCACAATGCGTTATCAAGCAGTTAAAATTTAGGCTTTTTTAATGTTTTGCGATTCTTTATAGTGTTTTCACCATCAATCGTAGCTGTATTGGATTCAATGTCTTTCCGATTCTTCCTCCAATCCTTAATCGTCTTAACACATATATTCAGTTCCTTTGCAATTTTTTTTCGAGCGATTCTCCTTTGTCCAGGCTTTGTAACGCTGGTAATTTTCCATTTAGTGAAAGGGTTAGGTGTTTACGGTTGAATCGAGACATGCTGAAAAACACATAACTCTACACGCAATTAATCTAATAAGTCCTGTAGAGAACACGAAATAAAGCAACCAACGAGTTTTTTAATCCCAACAAAGGATAAAAATGCACAATAACGTACAGTATAACAATATGTACAGCGAAAGACACCGAAACAATGGCCCGACAGGCGTCCAGTCAGTGACAAGTCGGCATGACCATGGTCGGACTAACCCGAGTGACGGACCATCCAAGGTCGAATAGAGGGGTTCTACTGTAGTGATATTCACTGTATTGGGTACATTGTGGAAGCACTATATAGCTGACCAATTATGAAATTTTTGTTGCTAATAGTGCATATTAATTTTAATGATTATACGCAGTATACATTAATCGTGATAGTTTTTATAGCTTCAAATAAAAACCCACGAATGAAACTTTCACTCTGCAGCGGAGTGTGCGCTGATATGAAACTTGCTGGAAGATTAAAATTGTGTGCCGGAAGCGGGACTCGAACCTGGGGCCTTTGCCTTTCGCGGGCAAGCGCTCTACCGACTGAGCTACCCCGACACGACTCACGATGCCGCCTCACAACTTTACTTTTCAAACTTCACAGAAGCTCTCCTGCGAAACTTGCAAAACTAATCTGCCAGGAAGTTTCATATCAGCGCACACTCCGCTGCAGAGTGAAAGTTTCATTCTGGAAACATCCCTTAGGCTGTGGCTAAGCCACGTCTCGACCATATCCTTTCTTCCAGGAGTGCAAGTCATGCAAGTTTTGCAGGAGAGCGTATGTGAAGTTTGGAAAGTAGGAGGCGAGGTACTGGCGGAAGTAAAGTTGTGAGGCGGCATCGTGAGTCGTGTCGGGGTAGCTCAGTCGGTAGAGCGCTTGCCCGCGAAAGGCAAAGGTCCCAGGTTCGAGTCCCGGTTCCGGCACACAATTTTAATCTGCCAGGATGTATCAAAAACCCAAGCATTAAAGGGTTAAATAGGGCAGGAGGAGGAGGGAGAATAGCAGATTACTGAAAACAAGTTTACAAGTATTCGGCGGAGATTCGAGCGGGTGGTGGAGAACTTAGATGGAATTAATGGCACGTTAAGCGAGAGAGAAGCGGTGTTCGGCTCTTTGAAGCGGCTGCGCGCTGCGCCAGTGGTGGGATTGCGCGCCGCTCTCGTCGCAAGTGGCTGATGGCATCTTCCCCACTCGAGCGTCCGCCCGTCTGATGGGCCCTCCAGTCGTCTAGAGAGGACTCCGCCAGCCGTCGCTCATCGATCTCGCAACCAGAGCCGACAGCTCCTTCCATACTGTTCCACGGTTCCCAGTTCGTCTACCGGAGCCATCTGTTATTGACAAACTCTCAACTCTCAAACAAGGATCTGTACCAAAAGATTGGAAAGTTGCACAGGTCATACCTATATTCAAGAAAGGCAGTACGAGTAACCCATTAAACTACACGCCTATTTCATTGACGTCAATTTGCAGCAGGGTTTTGGAACATATCCCTCATTCAAATATTACGAATTATCTCGAACAGAATGATCTATTCGCCCAAGGTCAACACGGATTTTGAAAATATCGTTCATGCCAAGTACAACTAGCACTTTACTCACACGAAGTGATGCTTGCTATCGACAGAGGATCTCAGATTGATTTCGTATTTCTTGATTCCCAGAAGGCTTTTGACACCGTTCCTCACAAACGACTTTTAATCAAATTGCGAGGTTATGGAATATCGCCCCAAATTTTCACCTGGATAGAGGATTTCCTGTCAGAGAGGACACAGTTCGTAGTAATCGATGGTAAGGCATCAACTAAAACAGAAGTGATATCGGGCATTCCACAGGGTAGTGTTATTGGTCTTCTGCGATTCCTTATTTACACAAATGATTTAGGGGAAAATCTAACTGGCTCTCTTAGGTTGTTTGCAGATGATGCCGTCATTTACCGTCTGGTAAAATCATTTGAAGATCGAAACCAACTGCAGAACGATGGTGTAAAAATTGGCAATTGATTCTAAATAATGAGAAGTGTGAAGTCGTCCACATGAGTTCGAAAAGAAATCCGTTAAACTTTGTATACAAGATAAATCAATCCAAAGTGAAGGCCGTAAACTCCACAAAATACCTAGGAATTACAATTACTTCAGACTTAAATTGGAAAGAACTCGTAGATAATGTCGTGGGAAAGGCGAACCAGAGACTGCGTTTTATTGGCAGAACCCTTAAAAGATGCAACAGAACTACTAAAGAAACTGCATACACTACGCTTGTCCGTCCTTTTTTGGAGTATTGCTGCCCAGTGTGGGATCCGTATCAGATGGATTTGACGGAGGAAATCTAAAGAGTCCAAAGAAGAGCAGTTCGTTTCATATTGTCACGATACAGGGGAGACAGCGTTACGGAAATGATACAGGATCTGGGATGGGAATCATTACAACAACGGCGCTTATCGCTGCGGCGTGGGCTAGTTACGAAACTGAAATCGCCAACATTCTCCTCCGAATGCGAAAATATATTGTTGATTCCCACTTACATAGCTCGAACGCAGAGATTCAGGTGTTCTTTCTTCCCGTGCGCTATTCGAGAATGGAATGGGAGATAAATAGTATAACGGTGGTTCGATGAACCCTCTGCCAGGCACTGAAAAGTGATTTGTAGAGTATCCCATGTAGATGTAGCTGTAGCTACCAGAACCAAAGCATCTACACTGCACAAAAGGATTAAGGGATCAGGTGAGATATCACACAGGAAATACAATGTATTTTACTGAGATAGTGGTTACCATTATGATTTGTGTGTGATACAGTACGATATTTTGCTGTGTCAACTATTTACTTGAGGTTTACATAGTTTTTACTTAGAGCGATACAAAATGTGGCTATCGTAATAGTCATAGTCATTCTCGTTGCGCGCTAATTGGTGTGAGATCACTTCTGACGGCCAGACCAGTTGCACACCTACATGGCGTGAACAGTAAGAAGTTATCAATCAGCTCTTGAGTGATATTTGGCCATTCTTCAAAATGTTCAAATGTTTGTATAGCTTATGGGACTTAACTACGGGGTCATCAGTCCCTAAACTTACAAACTACTTAAGAACTAGCTAATCATAAGGACGTCACAAAGATCCATGCCCGAGGGGGGATTCGAACCCCCGACCGTAGTGGCCGTGCACACCGTGACTGGAGCGCCTCAGTCCCCTCGGCCACCGCGGCCGGCTTCCTCCTATTCCAGTCTCCTATTGTTCGCTGAAAGAAAGATTGTCGGTACGTCTCTGTGTGGGCTCTAATCTCTCTGATTTTATCCTCATGATCTCTTCGCGAGATATACGTACGACGGAGCAATATACTGCTTGACTCCTCGGTAAAGTATGTTCTCGAAACTTCGACAAAAGCTCGTACCGAGCTACAAAGCCTCTGTCTTGCAAGTCTTCTACTGAAGTTTATCCATAACCTCCGTAACGCTTTCATGATTACTAAATGAGCCTGTAACGAAGCGCGCAGCTTTCCTTTGGATCGTCTCTATCTCCTCTATCAACCCCACCTGGTACGGATCACACACCGGTGAGCAGTATTCAAGCAGTGGGAGAACAAGTGTTCTGTAACCTAGTTCCTTTGTTTTCGGACTGCATTTTCTTAGGAGTCTTCCAATGATTCTCAGTCTGGCATCTACTTTATCGAAGATTAATTTTATATGGTCGTTCTATTTTAAATCACTCCTAATGCCTTCTCTCAGATAATTTAGGGAATTAACCGTTCCAGTTGCTGACCTGCTGTAGTGTAGCTAAACGATAAAGGATCTTTCTTTCTGAGTATTCGTAACACATTACACTTGTCTACATTGAGACTCAATTGCTGTTCCCTGAACCATGCGTCAATTTGTTGCAGATCCTTCTGAATTTCAATACAATTTTCCCTTGTTACAACCTCTTGGTATTCGACAACACCATCCGCAAAGAGCCTCAGTGAACTTTCAATGTTATCCACAAGGTCATTTGTATACAGGGTGTTACAAAAAGGTAGGGCCAAAATTTCAGGAAACATTCCTCACTCACAAAGAAAGAAAATATGTTATGTGGACATGTGTCCGGAAACGCTTAATTTCCATGTTAGAGATCATTTTATTACTTCTCTTCAAATCACATTAATCATGGAATGGAAACACACAGCAACAGAATGTACTAGCGTGACTTCAAACACATTGTTACAGGAAATGTTCAAAATGTCCTCCGTTAGCGAGGATACATGCATCCACCCTCCGTCACATGGAATCCCTGATGCGCTGATGCAGCCCTGGAGAATGGCGTATTGTATCACAGCCGTCCACAATACGAGCACGAAGAGTCTCTACATTTGGTACCGGGGTTGCGTAGACAAGAGCTTTCAAATGCCCCCATAAATGAAAGTAAAAAGAGTTGAGGTCATGAGAGCGTGGAGGCCATGGAATTGGTCCGCCTCTACCAATCCATCGGTCATCGAATCTGGAAATCTGTTTCGATACAAAGGTACCGCGCCACGGCTATTGCCCCGTGCTAATCCATACATCAAACGGGCATCTGCCAACTTCGCATTTGTAAACATTGTACTGACTGCAAAACCACGTTCGTGATAAACACTAACCAGTTGATGCTTCGTACTGATGTGCTTGATGCTAGTACTGTAGAGAAATGAGTCGCATGTCAACACAAGCACTGAAGTCAACATTACTTCCTTCAATTGGGCCAACTGGCGGTGAATCGAGGAAGTAGAGTACATACTAACGAAACAATTGGGTGTTTTGACAATTGTCTGCACGAATTATTTAAATTTAAATTTAAAGAGAAATACTAAAATGAGCTCAAATATGGAAATTAAGCGTTTCCGGACATATGTCCAAATAACATATTTTCTTTCTTTGTGTGTGAGGAATGTTTCCTGAACGTTTGGCCGTACCTTTTTGTAACACTGCATAATGTGAATGGCAACGGTCCCACGACACTCCCCTCTGGCACACCTGACATCACTCTTACTTCGAAAGATTTATCTCCATTGAGAATGATATGTTCCGTTCTGTTATCTAGGAACTCTTCTTCCTCTCCAGTTCTTGGACCAACATGACACACAAATATCAGAATCCGATACTAATTCATATCCACATCCATCTGTAGCATTATATCGTCTCTTGTCATTGATCCATGCTAGCAATTACGTTTCTTAAACTGCAATAATAAGTAGAATCTTCTTAGCAACAACAGATACGAGTGTTCCTTCTGTTATTTGTTGCAGTGAAGTTACCAACACTGGCCAGCTTTTAGAGCAGGTTATGCGCGACAGCACAAGGATTCTATATGCAGTCATGTGTTTGAAGGCGTCAGTAGTCAGTATTGTAGTGTCTTAATTGTGAAGTTAACATGTCTGATAATACAGTGCAGAGGCTAAGGAGGCTAATTTTTCTTCCCTTTCACTTGAAGGGATGCTTCGCCAAAGAAAATTCTGGGTGTGAAGCAATTTGGACGCTATAAAGTATTGATGTTCTCAGACATTTAAAACATAAGATAAAGAAAAATGAGCGTACTGCATTACGTATGACTACGAAGCTAGAGCAGTTATTAGACAACAACTGAACAAGATTACAGGCACACAGATGAAAGGCATAGTGATCAGATTCGAAAAAATCGTCACGTACTCTCTAAATTTGTGGATTGCATTAAATTTTGTGGTGCTTTAGAGTTCGCCTTTCGTGGACATGATGAACGCAGTCATTTATTAGATCCAGGAAATTTGCTGTTGCAACAATTTACCGACACAGGAAGATGTAGATGAAGAAGATTATTAAATACGTCTTGAGATCCCATTAAACCAGTAAAGTAGATCATGGAGTAGGTTTACTGGGAAAACCACGTTAAAAAACAGCGCCAAGTATATTACCTCATAGTTGGAATGGAACGTGTGCATTTAATTGAGACTACAACTTTAAAATGGCTCTTTCTCAGCAACGGTAAATATTAAGGGGAAAAGTATCAACAGATTTTGTAGATAATTACACAATCTATAATTTTTGTCTGAGCTATTTTCATCATAAAACTGACAGTTTCGCCAAAAGATACAACATTTTTTCTTAACCTTGACCTTGTGTAAAATTTTTAGCACACACAGAATTGATGGGGGCTTTTCACAATTTAATTTTGATAGTATTACAAACGTTTATGCAAATTTTCAGCTTGCTGGGAATTAATACAAGGGTGAATGTCTATTTTGACCAGGATATTATTTCTGTATTTTGCTACCCTATTTTTAGTTTTTCATTTTTTTCTATCTATCTTCCTTTGAACCCCCAGAAAAACCTACTCGAACCACCACTACCTTTGCATGTATCTCAATGGGGATAGTTTGCTTTGGGTTGGACTGGTAGACTGGTAAACTTTAACATGCAGGTACTGGGGACGGAAGACACTGGACAAATTGTTTAATGTTAAAACTCACTGGTATTGGAAGGCCACGCCCTTATCGTTCACGTACGGTCTCAATTCGTATAACTTTCCTCACTGTTTCCTCTCTCTTTTCCTTCAGATGCATTCTGCATCTATCTTGGTTTCTTACTAACTCTGTTTCTGATTTCCAACATCCCGTTTTGCCTCCCAATACTATTGCCTTCACGCATACGCCTTTCTCCTGCACTGCCCCTTTTTTCTATCATATATGGTTGCTCTTTTCTCCCTCTTGCACTGTCTATCTCCTAGTCACTTTCAGCCAAAGAGAACGCGAATATGTTCGCGTGACAAAATTTTTGTGGAGGAAGTCGGAATGAGGATTGAGGCAGCTCGTTCCACACTTTTCTGTCAGAGAACATATTCGCCTATTTGTGTATCCACAGGAGAATTTTGCAGCTGGTTCTCGTCTTTTTTCCTGTTACAGCAGAGTGTACTGCTTATATAATATGAAACCAATGGTGACTAAAATTTGAATAGTTTATATACATTCGTCAGATATAATTAATAAGGTGTTTTAAAATAGCTAAGCAGGTTTAGCATTCATCTGAATGTAAAGCTGCTTTTAGAAAGTAAGCTATTACATAGCCTACCACAATCAAAATCGTTCCATAAAAAGCATGTTAATGTTTTCGAGTCCAGCTGAGAATTTCATTTTATACGATGATTGTATTTCATAATAATTCAAGTCGTTCACTTTGATCCAACTATTTATCATCGCGAATTTTGCACGTCCACTGGCCTGAATTACGTGTACGTTTGATGGCACATCAAGGTATTCTTAACAGTGTATCACACGAAGTATGTTGTTGGTAAATAACATTTTATGGCCTAACCAGATTCGGCTTATTCTCCACTCTGCATAATTACAGCTACTGTATACTTTTTCCATAGATCTTGGTTGAATTGCAACTGAATCCCAAAATTTTACACTGCTATTCTTTTTTGCTCATTCGTGTTCAAATCTGTTCGAGAATGTCAAGTGTTATCAGCAAATATCTTTGTTGGCATCCAGTTTCGTAAATATCTGACCATGCATCTATTCGCTCTGCAGCTTACACATTCGATGTACTGCTACTGCTTCGACTTCAGCTTATGATTGAATTGTTTTCCTTTGATGGGGTGTAGTGTAATTAGAATCTAATCTGTACAGGGTGGTCAGGTAAAATACATAAAAATATAAAACGTAATAAATTGAAAAATATTTGAAATATTTCTTAACTGCTTATTCCTACTACCATGGTAACTTCAAATGTTTCTTTTCACACCTAATGCGTCTCGATACGTGCATCATTAGCGCCACAACAGACATCTAATCTGCATTCCTCTACTCTCGTGTTTTGCAGCACTGCGGGCGTAATATTTACCGCAGCTGCACGATTGCGATAACACACATCTGGTAGCTCACGTACTGCTGTTCGTCACACTTGATAAACCCCCACCGAAGAAAATACACACTGTACTATAACGTATACTGTTTAATAGGGCACACTTTTGCCTTGCCATTATAAAGTCACTCTGATACATCCCAGTGTCTCCTGGTCCCTTTCACGAATATAAAATTTCTTCTTGATGACTAAACCACGTGTTTGTGATTATTAAGTTGTGCTCTGCACAAAATTTCACCAGGCGATCTCCTCTTTCATTAGATTAAATTAGATTGACACTTGTTCCATAGATCATATATACGACATTTCGTAATGATGTTGAACGTGTCAGTTTAGTAAATAGTGTATATATACGTGACAATATTTTAAGAATTTTTGTGATTTTATTTTTTTATATTTTTTGTAATTTTTTATTTTTTATTTGTATTTAAATTTTTTAAGCTTTATCTCAAAATTCATCTAAAGTGTAGAAGGAGTTGCCAGTCAGAAATTCCTTTAATTTCTTTGTAAATACCAGTTGGCTATCTGTTCGATTCTTGATGCTACTTGGTAAGTGACCGAAGACTTTTGTGGCAGCATAATTCACCCCCTTCTGTGCCAAAGTTAGATTTAACCTTAAATAGTAAATATAACCCTTTCTCCTAGTGTCGTACCTATGCACACTGCTGTTACTTTTGAATTGGGTCGGATTGTTAATAGCAAATTTCATGAGTGAATATATATATTGTGAAAATACAGTGAAGATCCCTAGATCCCTAAATAAATGTCTACAGGGTGTTAATGGGTGTGCTCCAGCAATTTCACGCTTTTGTGCAATGAATATTTCTTTACTCAATGTTGAATTGCCCCAGAATATGATCCCATATGAAGGCAGTGAATGAAAATAGGCATAGTAAGCTAATTTACTGAGATGTATATCACCAAATTTTGCAATGACCCTGATAGCATAAGTAGCTGAACTCAAACGTTTCAGCAGATCTTCAATATGTTTCTTCCAATTCAATCCCTCGTCAATGCAAACACCTAAAATTTTTGAATATTCTACTGTAGCTACAGATTTCTGTTCAAAGTCTAAATTTATTAATGGTGTCATGCCATTTACTGTATATCCATATACTGGGTATTATCAAATTTCAATGAGAGTCCATTTGTAGAGAACCACTTAATAATTTTCTGAAAGACGTCATTTACAATTTCAACAGTTAATTCCTGTTTGTCAGGCGCGATAGCTATACTTGCATCGTCAGTAAAAAGAACTAGCTAAGCATCTTCGTAAATATAGACTGGCAAGTCATTATATTAAGAACAGCAAAAGACCCAAACCGAACCTTGTGGGACCCCATTTTTCATAACTACCCAGTTAGAGCAATTAATTGTTTCTTCTGTATCATGTGAGCTGCTTCTTTCAACTTTCTGCACTCTTCCAATTAAGTATGACGGACGATGCTGTCGTTTATCGGTTAGTGAAGTCAACAGAGAATCAAAAGCAACTGCAAAAAGATTTAGACAAAATTTCTATGTGGTGAGAAAATAGGCAATTAACACTAAATAATGAAAAGTGTGAAGTAATACACATGACCACTAAAAGAAATCCGCTGAACTTCAATTACACGATAAATCAGTCAAATCTTAAGGTCGTAAATTCTACCAAATACCTAGGAGTTACAATTACGACCAACTTTGACTGAAGAGAACACATAGAAAATATTGTGGGGAAGGCGAACCAAAGGTTACGTTTCATTGACAGAACGCTTCCACCAAAGAGACTGCCTACATCACACTTGTGAGTCCGCTCCTGGAGTACTGTTGCCCCTTGTGGGTTCCTCACCAGTTGGGACTGACGGAAGACATTGAGAAGGTTCAGAGAAGGGCAGCTCGTTTTATCACGTTACAGGGGGGAAAGCGTCACGGAAATGTTGCATGATTTGAGGTGGAAATCATGAAAAGAACGACGTTATTCGTTGTGGCGTGTTCTATTTGCGAAATTTCAATTTACTTCTGAATTTGAATATATTTTGCTAGCACCAACCTACATGGACACATGACCATCCCAATAAAATAAGAGAAATCAGTTCTAAAACGGAACGATTTAGGTGTTCTTTCTTCCCGCGCGCTATTAGAGAATGGAACGGTAGAGAAAGGTTATGAAAGTGGTCAATGAACCCTCTACCAGGTGCTTAAATGTGATTTGCAGAGTATCTATGTAGATGTAGATGATTTAAACAGTTTGTGTACTGTCCCACTCATACCACAATAGTGAAGCTTACCTAATAGAATCCACGATTTACACAATCAAAAGCCTTTGAGAGATCACAAAAAAATCCCAACTGGTGATGTCCCGTTATTCAAAGCATTTAATATTTCATAAGTGAAGGTATAAATAGCATTTTCTGTTGAAAAACATTTTTGAAAACCAAACTGACATTTTGTTAGAACTTTATCTTTACTAATATGTGAAGTTACTCGAGAATACATAACTTTATCAAAACTTTTTGATAAAGCTGTCGGAAGTAGTTGTTGACATCAGACGTATCCCCCTTTTTATGCAAAGGTTTAACGATAGAATATTTCAGTCTATCAGGAAAAATACCCTGCTTTAAAGAGCTATTACATTTATGACTAAGAATCCTACTTATCTCTTGGGACCAAGCTTTTAATACCGTGCTGAAAATGTCATCAATTCCCTGTGACCTTTTGCTCTTGAGAGAGTTCATATTTTCCTAATTTCTGAAGGAGAGGTGGGTGGAATTTCAATTGTATCAAATTGTGTGGGTATAGCCTCTTGCTACTTCTAATGACATTTAGATCCTATTTTCTCTACAACATTTTAAAAGCAATAATTAAAAATGTTTTCAACTTCTGACTTTTTGTTACTAAAGTTTCCATTTGTTTCTATGATAATATCTTCTTCCTGTGCTCTTGGTTGCCCTGTATCCCTTTTGATAATATTTCAAATTGTTTTTTTTTTTTTATTATCAGAGGAACTAATCTCAGGCATGATGCACATGATTCTAGCCTTTTAATAACTTTTCTTAACGTAGCACAGTAGTTTTTATAATATTTGATTGTTTCTGGGTTATTACTCTCTCTTGCAGATAGATATAGTTCCCTTTTTTGGTTACAAGATAGTTTTATTCCTTTAGTAAGCGATGGTTTTTTGCATTGTTTTTTACAATTATATCAGGTTCCTTATGAACCTCATCCCAGTATAACTGCTGTAGGCTTTCTTTGAAATTTCTACTTGTTATGTCATTAACTGAGCGCATAACTCTGGAGGACTGTTTCGAATTACTGAATGGAGCTATGTCATATACTGTTACTAGCTGTGCATCATGATCAGAAAGACCATTCTCAACAGGACAAGCATTTACGTCGTTAAACTTATCTTGGACTATAAAAAAAGTTATCTATCAATGTTATGCTGTCTTTTACTACCCGAGCAGGAAAATCCGTAACGGAGTCAGATTGAACGAGCCAAGTAAGACTTCCAGGTCATTCTTCCTGTTACATTCTTTCCGTGAATCAACACTGAAATCACCACAAATAATAATTTGCTTCCCTCTATCTGACAAATAGGACAACAAGGCAACCAAAGTTTTCCAGAAATAACTGGAAGTTTCCTGAAGGAGACCTATACACTGTTACAATTATAAGAGAGTCATCACTGAATTTAAGCTGACAGGCACATGCTTCAATATGTTGCTCTACATGAAACTTTTTGGTTTCTAAATGTTTTACTCTGCGATAGCTTTTGACATATATGACAACTCCTCCTCTTACTGTATTATCTCTACTTACATTTGTAGCTAATTTATATACACTGACATTTACATTTTCCATATCAGTGACTATGTGATGTTCAGGCATAGCATATCTATTACATTATCAGTTTCTGTATCAGCTAAACAAACTAAAAGCTCAACTATTTTATTCTTTAGTCCCCCAATATTCTAGTGAAAAATGCTGATATTTTTTACTTTACTTTTGTGAGAAACATGCGATTTTTCAACATCTTTAGCACCTGCATGCCTGAGCTTCTCACTTAGCCTAAAAAAGAAGTAGTTCCATGAATTGCCCTTGTCCCCCTTAAGGATTTTCCTATCAACCCAGCCAGTTTCCCCTTCCCTTTCCTATTGAGATGCAGGCCATGCCTTTTCCCCAGTCCATATTCATCTACTAAGTTTCCTTCTCTTCCTTTCCTATTACCGATTTCCAGCCCACCCATCACAATTAAATTTTCATCTCCTTTAACTGTCTGAGTAATTTCTTTTATCTCCTCATACATTTCTTCGATATCCTCATCATCGGATGAGCTAGTTGGCATATAAACTTGTACTACTGCGCTCGGTGTTAGCTTCGTGTGTATCTTTGTTACGATAATGCGTTCGCTATGCTGTTCATAGTAACTTACCTTAATTCCTGTTTTCTTATTCATAATCAGACATACTCCTGCGGTACCATAAACTAATTTTGTATTTATAACCCTGTTCTCACCTGACCAGAAATTATGTTCATCCTGCCACCAAACTTCACTAATCCCCACCCTATCTAACTTTGACGTATCCATTTGTCTTTTCAAATTTTCTAACTTACCTAATCGATTAAGGTATAGAACATTCCTCGCTCCAATCCGTAGAATGCCTGTATTGTTTTTCTTGATGACATCCTCCTGAGTAGTTCCAGTCCGGAGTTCCGAATGGGGGACTATTTTACCTCTGGAATATTTTACCCAAGAGGATGCCAACATCATATTTTCATATAGTAGAGCTGCATGTCCTCGTGAAGATTAACGACTGTAGTTTCCCATTGCTTTAAGCCATTTGCAGTAATTGCATGACAAAGTCATGTTAGCTGATGTCACAAGGCCAGCTCAGTCAATCAGCCAGACTGTTGCCCCTGTAACTACTGAAAAGGCTGCTGCCCCTCTTCAGGAACCACACGTTTGTCTGGCCTCTCCACAGATACTCCTCCGCTGTGGTTGCACTTACGGTACGGCTATCTGTATCGTTGAGGTACGCAAGCCACCCCACTTCGGCAATGTCTGTAGTCAATGAAGAATCGAATGTCCATGCTTAGAACTAGTTCAAAGGCCTTATTACCTTGAAAATTAGTGTATTAAATCATTGAAGAAAAAAATGTATGGATCTTCTTCAGGCAAAAATTTTGTGCACAATTTCTGCGAAATTCGGCTCGTTAGTTCAGAATCAGCTTTTTCCACTGGTAAGGTTTATTTTATTTTATTTTTTTAATCGCTTATCACGCAACGAGCAAACGCGTACGATTTTTCTCGTGCTCGTTGATAACGCCACGGTCGAAATTTGATCACATATTGTGAGAAAGCTGATAAATCTACGATTTTCAGGTTTTAAAAACACTTTAAGCACACCGTTATATGGGCTCCCGAAACCGCATTTAGTAAACAAATTTTCCAATTCCAGTTTTAGTTGGTCATGTAAACACTCCGAAATCGATTCGGGAAATCCGCTTTTAAAGAGCTGTTTTCCAGTTCCACAATCGATTTTCATGCCCATGGAAACGCAAACGTTTTTAAAACGTGCTTGGCTTGCAAGGTAGCGTCTTCTACTTAAGAATTTTCGGTTAATATTTATAAAATGACTTTTCCTGCAGTGAAAGAGAAATTTAAATATAGTATCAGGTTGAACATGAATCTGTGTGTGAAACCTTGACTTTTCCCGACTTAATGAATTTTCAAACAACAGCTGCCGGGTGACGTCTTCGACCACCGCCGATATTTCGACAGGAGCACACCCTGGCCATTCTCAAGGCACAAATGCACTCGAGGAAGCAATGTGCAAGAGAATTTAATATCTCGGACTGCAAAGGATTAACAAGAAAGATAACACAGTACAAGTCACTAAAGAGTCAACACAACGATTTTGATATTGACTATTAATCAACAGGTGAGGCAGCATTAATTCTGTCCGTTTTTTGACGAGAAGGGATTGTCGGCTTAACTCTTGGCTCGCCGCTCCATTTAGCTTGGTGGTCTGGAGGAATTCACTCGCTACATACCTGCGACCCATCAAAATACGTTTATATCATATTTGGAGTTCCCGTTGTGAGATTAGTGCAAAATATTTCAACTCTCCCCTATTTTTTCCTATTTATTGCATTAAAGACATGGGCTAGTCGTTTAAGTAATAATTGACAGCATTTTAAAACCGCTCAATATTTCCGTGAATCATTGAAAATCACATTTTTCTTTGTTTTGGAAGCCATTAGATGGAACACAACAGGTAGGTTAGATTAGATTAGATTAGTTATTCGTTCCGTAGATCCATGTTGAGGGGGTCCTCGTGGATGTGGAAATGTCAAGAAACGAAATTTACAAGTTGAATAATATGTAATACTAATAATATAAATACAGATACATACACTTAATATACATATATATATATATTAGAAATTCACTAATGGAGTAGAAGGAGTTAGCCACTAGAAAGTCTTTTATGTTCCTCTTAAACTGATCTTTATTTGTAGCTAAATTTTTTATACTTGATGGTAAATTATTGAAAATGTGTGTCCCTGAGTAGTGGACCCTTTTTTGAACTAAAGTAAGTGCTTTTAAGTCCTTGTGTAGATCATTTTTGTTCCTAGTATTGTATGTATTGTATGTATGAATGTATGAACTGAGCTGTTTGCTGGGAAAAGGGATATATTATTTATGACAAAATTCATTAAGGAATAAATGTACTGAGGAGCAGTAGTTAATATACCCAGTTCTTTGAAGAGGCTTCTACAGGACGTCCGTGAATTTACTTCACAAATAATACGTGTTACACGTTTTTGGACTCTGAAGACTTTTGACTGACTTGAAGAGTTACCCCAAAATATTATACCATATGACATTAGGGAATGAAAGTAAGCAAAGTATGCAACCTTTGTTATTTTTATGTCTCCTATGTCTGATAACACTCGTATTGAAAATACATATTTGTTGGGTCGTTTCTGCAGTTCTGTGGTGTGCTCATCCCAACTAAATTTATTATCAAGCTGTAATCCCAGGAATTTAATACTGTCAACCTCTTCTATCTGCTCTTCTTCATACTTAATGCATATGCTGTCAGGAAATCTCTTACATGTTCTGAACTGCATGTAGTGAGTCTTTTCAAAGTTTAATGACAATGAGTTGGCTTTAAACCATTTATTAATGTTCATGAAAATATCATTAGCAGACCTTTCTATCACTATGCTTGACGTACTTTTTATTGCAATACTTGTATCATCTGCAAACAAAACGAACTCTGGTTCTGGTAGTGTAACTGATGAGAGATCATTGGTGTACACAAGAAAAAGCAATGACCCTAAGATGGATCCTTGTGGGACACCACATGTAATTTCTTCCCAATCCGATAATGACTGTTGGCTTAATTCACTAGTCACTTGCACTGACACCTCTTAGTGAGGTACGACTTGAACCATTTTGCAGCATTTCCCGTGACCCCATAGAATTCTAATTTACTTAAAGGGATGTTATGGTTCACACAATCAAATGTCTTTGACAAATCACAGAAAATAACTGCTGCTTGCAATTTATTATCTAATGAATTAAGTACATTTTCACTGTAAGTGTAAATAGCCTTCTCAATATTGGAACCTGTCAGAAATCCAAACTGTGTTCTAGACAGTATGTCATTTGTGGTTAAGTGATTGAGAAGCTGCTTGTACATTACCTTCTATAATTTTTGAGAATGCTGGCAAAAGTGAAATGGGTCTGTAGTTTGATGGTATCACTTTATGCCCCTTCATGAATAGTGGTTTAATATCCGCATATTTTAGGCAATCAGGAAATGTTCCCGTTATAATAGACTGGTTACACAAATAACTTAAAATTGTGCTAAGTTCACAAGAACATGCTTTAATTAACGTTGTTGATATTTAATTGTAAACACTAGAATTCTTTGTTTTTAAAGATTTTATTATGGAAGTTATTTTTTTGTGGTGAAGTGAGTGACATATTCATGTATGTGAAGTTATTTGTAAATGCTAGTTTCAAATATTCAAGGGCATTATTTACTGACCCAGACAATCCCATACTATCAGTAACGGATATGAAATTCTTGTTAAGTAGATTTGCCACACTATGCCCATCAGTTACTAATGTCTCAGCTACTCATAATCCTACCTGCTCTTGTTCCTTTCTGGTTCTACCAGTCTCCTCGTTCACTATATCCCATATTGTTTTTGTTTGGTTTCCTGATGTTGGTATCTTATTTTCAAAGTGCATTTGTTTAGATACCTGAATAACTTTTTTAAAATATTTTACAGTATTCCTTATATTTAGTGAAACCATCATCATTGCAACTACTCTTGGCTGATAGATACATTTTCCTTTTTCTCTTACATGAAATCTTTATTCCTTATGTAATCCAAGGTTTTATTATAGACTTCTATTTAATTCGCGTTACTTTTAGAGGAAAACAGTTTTCAAACATGATACTAACATTATTAATGAATACGTTATATTTTTCATTCATGCCATTAGCACTATATACATCTTTTCAGACCATGTCTTTGAGGAGTTTTCTAAAATTTTCAATTTTTGGTGGGTTGACTACTCTCCAGTATGTACATTTTGCACTCTTCGTAATCTGTTTAGAATCTATACCTAAAACAAGGAGCTGCATATCGTGATCTGACAGCCATTTATTATTGGTTTTATGATATGATTTTGTTCCTTTGATTTGCCTATAAAAATATTATCAATTGCTGTCCTAGAAGTTTTAGTTATCCTAGTTGGAAAGTTTACGGTATGTGTTAGGTTGAAAGACAAAGTTACTGACTGCAATAAATTTTTACTGGAGGACTGCATAAGAAAATCTGTATTAAAGTCACCAACAACCAGGATTTCTTTATTTCTTCCTGTTAAATAACCCAATAGAGCTTCTAGATGATTTAGGAATAGATTAGAATTTCCTGCAGGTGCTCGGTAAATTGTTACTATTATATAGCATCTGTTATGGAATTCTACTTCTGTTGCACAAGCTTCTAAATGCTTGTCCCAGATAACCTTTGGTCATATGGTTTACTAGACATTCTTTGGTTTGTCCATTTTCTTCTTTCGCCTATGTCCATCACCTTGTACCCCACTATCGGTCCATTCCAGTTTCTTTTCGATGCAGAATCTTCTTGCATCTCCTTAAAAGTGTCCTACAGTAATATAATTTTGCAGTTACGTAGTGTGGAATAGTGAAATATTACGAAACTGTCTGCGAAATGTGTTGCGAAGTTCATAGTAAGGATAAGATAAAATTTTATGCTTGATGGAGCGATTTTAATGCATTTCAATTTTTATTATATTTATAAATAACTGTGCAACCAAAACAGTTTTTATTTCAAAATGCAATGTTTTATTGTATTCACCGATTGTTTCATATTAACTGATTGTTGCAACCAAGAAGACGATGTTTCATTGTTGGTAGCATTATCTCCTTCTTTGATTTTTTGACACGCCATGGTTACTTAGATTGCGCCTCGTAACCTACGTACCTATTTTCAGTAAAAGTGATCGTAGGAAAGTGTCAGTTTTTACAAATCAAAGTTCGATAAAATTATTAATCAATAGCTTTCGCAAATACCAGCGAACAAGAATATGTTTCAGAAGGAGAACTTCAGAAACGTGACGATAGAAATGTTTCTGTTTCTTGTGATGAGACAGGATCGGGTACGCAAAAAGAATATTTCTACAGTAAGAATGGTTTCAGGTGATCAAGGGATACTTTGAAAAGTCTGTTTTCAAGAACACCGAGACACAATTTGTCTTGCAGCTTCCCGGTCTCCGTCCTGGAGCCAGAGATCTCGGGCGTCATGTCGAACCTGAAAAAATCTCGATCATACCACTGATAACGTATTGTTGGAGAGAATACTGCGATTAAAATAACCCCAAACTTGAAAGAGTGAAGTGGTGAAGTACAAATGCTGCAGCTAAGAGAGATAATATGACTGAACTCAGGTGCCATTCTTTGTCCTCCTCATCCATACATTTGTGTTTAAATCTAACCGTGAAGACACTTTGCGTTTGGGCAACAATTAGAACGGAAATGGACATATTTCGTTGCGTCATGAGCCAAAACATTGACATCTTTCGAATCTTCCTTTCGATTACCGTCAAGATAGAGCTGAATAAGTGGCAGTTGATCAACAGCAGCAATATCTGACATTTTTTAAAAGTTTGAAGAAAATTTCCAGATGGCTTACAGTGCGTCTGCGTGTCCTACCATCGATAAAATATATTCGAGGTCTACATGCCCAAGAAACCTTATAGATATGGAATAAAAATGCAGATCCTAGTTGACACCAAAACACATTATCTTCTGTGTGCTTATAGTTACACTATCAGTAATTCTGGTGGCTTAAGGTCTCTCGCAGCAAAGGATAATAATATTTAAATACAGTAATAGTAAAAAGAAATGTTATATTAAAAATTTCCACAGATTGTATACCAATTAAGTACCTTTTAGAGTATTCTGATGTAATAGCTCCATTCCTATATATCATATACAATCGCTCTCTCAGCAAAAGATTACTAACCAGGTCACTCCAATATTTAAGAAAGTCAATAAAAGAGATCCGCAAAATTACAGGCCTATATCACTGACGTCGGTTTGCAGCAGTATTTTAGAACATAATACGTTCCTCATACATTATGAACTATCTTCGAAGAGGACTCATTGTCATCACGGATTCAGAATGTATCGTTCTTGCGAAACAAAGCTAGCTTACTCATATTTAGTGGTTGAGCTATAGATAAGGGATCTCAAATCGATTCCATATTTCTTGATTTCCGGAAGGTTTTTGACCTGCATCTCGTAAGTGGCTTCTAATTAAATTCCGTGCTTATGGAGTATCGCCACAGATGTGTGATTGGATTTGAGATTACTTTTCAGGAACGACGCAGTACATAGTAACTGATACGAAGTCATCGAGTAAAACAGAAGTGATATCTGGCGTTCTCCAGCGAAGTGTTTTAGGGCTCCTACTCTTCCTTGTCTTTATTAACTATTTAAGAGACAATCAGAGCAGCTCTCGAATCGGTTAGTAAAGTCACCAGAAGATCAAAAGCAACTGCAAAACGAATCGAATGAGATACACTCCTGGCCATTAAAATTGCTGCACCACAAAGATTACGTGCTACAGACGTGAAATTTAACCGACAGGAAGATGATGTTGTGATATGCAAATGATTAGCTTTTCAGATCATTCACACAAGGTTGGCGCCGGTGGGGACACCTACAACATCTTGAGATGAGGAAAGTTTCCAACAGATTTCTCATACACTAACAGCAGTTGACCGGCGTTGCCTGGTGAAACGTTGTTCTGATGCCTCGTAAAAAGGAGGAGAAATGCGTACCATTAAGTTTCCGACATTGATAAAGGTTGGATTGTAGCCTATCGCGATTACGGTTTATCGTATCGCGACATTGCTGCTCGCGTTGATCGCGATCCAATGAGTGTTAGCAGAATATGGAATCGTTGGGTTCAGGAGGGCAATACGGAACGCCGTGCTGGATCCCAACGGCCTCGTATCATTAGCAGTCGAGATGACAGGCATGTTATCCGCATGTCTGTAACGGATTGTGCAGCCACGTCTCGATCGCTGAGTCAACAGATGGGGACTTTTGCAAGACGACAACCATCTGCAAGAACAGTTCGGCGACGTTTGCAGCAGCATGGACTATCAGCTCGGAGACCATGGCTGTGGTTACCCTTGACGCTGCATTACAGACAAGAGTGCCTGCGATGGTGTACGCAACGACGAACCTGGCAAAACCTTACTTTTGCGGATGAATCCAGGTTATCTTTACGGTATCATAATGGTCGCATCCGTGTTTGGCGACATCTCGGTGAACGTACATTGAACGTATTCGTCATCGCCATACTGGCGTATCACCCGGCGTGATGGTATGGGGTGCCATTGGTTACACGTTCGGTCACCTCTTGTTCGCATCGAACAGTGGCCTTCATATTTCAGTTGTGTTACGACCCGTGGCTCTAACCTTCTTTCGATCCCTGCGAAACCCTATATTTCAGCAGGATAATGCACAACCGCATATTGCATGTCTTGTACTGGCCTTTCTGGATACGGAAAATGTTCGACTGCTGCCCTGGCCAGCACATTCTACAGGTCTCTCACCAACTGAAAACGTCTGGTCAATGGTGGCCGAGCAACTGTCTCGTCACAATACGCCAGTCACTACTCTTGATGAACTGTGGTATCGTGTTGAAGCTGCATCGGCCTCTGTACCTGTACACGCCTGCCAAGCTCTGTTTGGCTCAATGCCCAGGCGTATCAAGGAGGTTATTACAGCCGGAGGTGGTTCTTCTGGGTACTGATTTTTCAGGATCTATGCACCCAAATTGCATGAAAATGTAATCACATGTCAGTTCTAGTATAATACATTTGCCCAATGAATACCCGTTTATCATCTTGGTGTAGCAAATTTAATGGCCAGTAGTGTATTTGCATGTCGCGAAAATTGGAAATTGACCCTAAATATAATAATGTAATTTCGTGTGGCTCATTGATCTGGTGCAGGTCTTTCAATTCGGTGCCACTTCGGCGACTTGCGTGTCCCTAGCCTACCCCAGTTATCCAACCGTGGAAATAGGACCTACACCTTACCGTGGAATCCGATCCACGTGTCTGTCTGGCGATTCCTCACATCGTTGAGAGGTAAAGGAGGGTTTAAAACACTGACTAAATAATTCCGAGGTCCGACCGGGTTTCGAAGCCGGGACCCTTCGGTTTCCAGTCGAGCGCTTTACCCCAAGACTACCGAGCCCGACCAACCTAAATAATTATAAGTATAAAGTTATACATATGAGCACTAAAAGAAATCTGTTAAACTTTATATACACGATAAATCTATATTCCGGAAAACTTTTATCCATTCTGTTGGAACCTGCGACTGTATCTTGAAATAGGTTTCAGAAATTACTGCAACCAGTCGCCTTTTTTCTTCTCAATGAAGATTTATTAAACCATGACTGGTTTCAAGCTGCCTGGCAGCTCATCATCAGATGGTATATATTTAGTGCAAATTACATTTGTATCTGTGGCAGGGCAGAAAACGAGAAAAAAATAAACACTAATTTTGGTGTGCTACACTGAATAATTGCAATATAAGTTCGTCTTCAAGATGTTACTTACAGTTATGCGTTTCACATTTAATTTGTCCATATTTGTTCCGCTTTTGGATAGCCTTTCACAACACTGCCCTTCCATCAGCACACCACAACAACTCAAACGACTTTCAAGTTGTAAAATTAAAAGCACTTCACACGCATTACAACTGCACAGTCACTGCCATATCTTTCAGCTTGTAAACAAACCAAAGAGTATGTTTATACCACATCTCATACAAACTTGCTAAGCTGTTTAAACCACACAAGGTCAAAGTAAGCTTTCACACTAAACCAAATAAAAGACAAAATAGTTCATAACACTAAAAGAACCATCACACCCGTTCACAAATTCCGTATATATAAATTAACATGCCATAGCTGCTACTGTAACCACATAGGGCAAACAGGAAGAAGTTTTAATATCCGATACAAAGGACATACGGATGCACTCCGTTTAAACAACTTACAGAAATCCTCATTTGCTACCCACCTTGCATAAAACAAACATTCCATTACAGGCATAAATACCAACCTTCATATACTACACTCTGTAGACAAGGGACTAGAATGGACCTCCTTGAACGATCCATAAACATGAATCACCACACAATTCTAAATGAACAGACATAATTACCAAACACCTCATTCTTTCAGAATTTTGAAGACTCTTTAAAATTGAAGAATTAGACACTCATTCACAAATAATCCCCTCCCTTCCACACATACATACCCAAAAAAAGTTTGCACTTACACTCTTTCTTTCGTCTTCTTCCACTTCACCCCACTCTACCCCACCCCAGTCACCACCGCCTACACCACTCCCTACCAAAGCCCAAAATTATGTTTGTAATTTTCGAATCAACGAATAACACACAAATCAAATGTCTTATATGCCACCTAAAACAACACATGTGACGCATGTAAAGAGATGTTAAAGTAATCATAAAATCAATACTCCTAGTACTAACGTAACTATCATTCTGAAATCATATTATATACACATATAACTTTGTAATACAACTTTTGTTCTTATTTAATCTAAATTGGCATGATATTTCTATCCTTCAATAAGATGAGCTTTTGTCAGTCTTTGGTTTCACATGGTAGCTCTTAACCTATGGTATAAACATACTCTTCGATTTGTTTACAAGCTGAAAGACCTGGTAGTGGCTGTGCAGTCGTAATGTGTGCGAAGTGTATTTTAATTTTACCACTTGAAAGTCGTGTGAGTTGGTGTGGTGTGCTGATGGAAGGGCAGTGTTGTGAAAGGCCATCCAAAAGCGGAACAAATATGGACAAATTAAATGTGAAACGCATAACTGTAAGTAACATCTTGAAGACGAACTTATATTGCAATTATTCAGTGTAGCACACCAAAATTAGTGTTTCCTTTTTTCTCGTTTTCTGCCCTGCCACAGATACAAATGTAATTTGCACTAAATGTATACCATCTGATGATGAGCTGCTAGGCACCTTGAAATCGGTCATGGTTTAATAAATCTTCATTAAGAAGAAAAAAGTCGAATGGTTGCAGTAATTTCTGAAACATATATTCTGTAAATTTAACTAAGTGCCTAGAAATTACAATTACGAACAAATGTAATTGGAAAGAATGCATACAAAATATCGCAGGGAAGGCGAACGAAAGTCTACGTTGCACTGGCAGAACACGTGGGAGATGCAAGAGTTCCTCTAAAGAAACCGCCTACACTACACCTGTGCGTCCTGTTCTGGAGTACTGTTGCGCATTGTGGATCCCCACCAAGTGGGACTGACGGCGGATGTAGAGAAAGTTCAGAGAAGGCAGGTCGTTTTGTATTATCACGATACAGGAGGGAGAGTGTCAAGGAAACGATGCACGAATTGGGGTGGAAATCATACAAGAGAAATGTTATTCGTTGCGGCGAGATCTATTTGCGAATTTTCTTTCACCAACTTTATCCTCCGGATGCGAACATATTTATTACCAACGACCAACATAGGGAGGCACCATCATCATAATAAAAATAAGAAAAATCGTATCTAAAACTGAAAGTTTTAGTTGTTTCTTGTTACCGTGCGCTATTAGGGAATGGAACAGTAGAGAAATTTTATGAATTCTGTTCAATAAACCCCTTGCCAGGAACTTACATGTGATTTGCAGAGTAAATATGTAGATTTACTCCTTGAACAATGATTTCAACATGAGGGTCCTATAAAGCGCATCTCGTAGGATATGTTACAGAAAAATCATCTTGTGAATTAAGTGTTAATTTGTTTGTAATAAGTAAATAATAAAAATAAAGAAAATAAATAAAAACTAAAATATCAAATCTCTATATATAAAAGGAAGTGTCCCGATTGACTGACTGACTGACTGATTGACTGACTGACTGACTGACTGACTCATCATCGCCCAGCCCAAACCACTGAAGATAGAAACTTGAAATTTATGGAGGGTGTTGATCTTACTCTGTAGGCGTCATTTAAGAAGCGATTTTTCGATATTCCGTCCGTAAGGGGGTGAAATAGAGGATGAAAGGTTTCTTCAAAATACGCAGCTATTTAGGCAATTTTTAAGCTAGAGCTACAAAATTTCGGATTTTAATTCAGGGTTCGAATTTAAAAGACATGTGTTTCGGCATTTTGTGAAATTCGACAAATAAGGGGGTAAATAGATAACGCAAAAAATTGATTTTCAAAAATATGTTGCTGTTAACTCAAATTTGAAACTACAACTACGAAACTTCGGATATGGAATCTTGGTCAGGATTAAAAATCCATGATTTTTAGTATTTTTGAAAATTCAACAAGTAAGAGGGTTAAATAGAGGATCAAAAATTCTTTTTGAAAACACGTTGGTAATGATACAATTTTGAAGATATAGCTGCAAAAATTGATATTTGTATCGTTGGTTAGACGTTAAAAATTACGTGTTTCGGTATTTGTGGAAATTCAACCATCAACGGGGTCAAATTGGAGAGGGGGTGTTTTTCGAAAATATGTTGCTATTTAGGCAATTTTGAAGTTAGAACTACAAATTTTCGGATTTCGGGGTTCGAATTTAAAAGACACATGTTTCGGCATTTTTTGCAATTCAACCAATAAGGGGGTAAAATAGAGGACGCAAAAAATTGATTTTCAAAAATATGTTGCTGTTAACTCAAATTTCAAGCTATAACTACGAAACTTAGGATATGAACTCTTGATCAGGATTAAAAAGACAAGAGTTTCGGTATTTTTGGAAATTCAAAAACTAAGGGGGTAAAAGAGGGGATCAAAAATTATTTTCGAAAACACTTTGTAGCCTAGTCAATTTTGAAGCTATAGCTGCAAAAATTGGTATTTGTATTGTTCGTTATGATTTAAAAAATACGTGTTTCGGTATTTTTGGAAATTCAACCATCAAGGGGGTTAAATTGGAGAGGGGATGTTTTTCGAAAATCTGTTGCTATTTAGGCAGTTTTGAAGTTAGAACGACAAATTTTCGCATTTGGATTCGGGGTTCGAATTTAAAAGACACGTGTTTCGGTATTTTTGGAAATTACACTAATAAGGGGGTGAAATACGGGATGCAAAAATTGATTTTCAAAGATATTTTGCTGTTAACTCAAATTTCGAGCTATAACTAGGAAACTTAAGATATGGATTCTTCATTAAGGATTAATAAGATACAACTGGTGCGGACCAACCAGCCTAAGCATGCGAAGCAGCGGGGGTTCAGCTAGTATAAAATAAAAGCAGGTTTGCGACAAGGTGGTGGTTATCCCCAAATCTTAATTAGACAGTAAAAATTTGGAACGAACTACAGATTGAACTCAGCCATTCGCCGACGATAGGAATAGGTAGAGGAAGCAAGAAAATCAAAGTAAACTGTCTTGCATTTGCAAAAAAAAAAAAAAATCTCCTGGAAGAAGTAGCCTTGAGAACTAGCTTAAGAATTTAAGCAGAAATAGCACAATTTTTAATAAATGTTAAAGATGCTCCGAAATGTCTGAAAACAGATATTGGCCAAATATAGAAGGTAAAAAAATCATATATCCAGGGGATTATTTCGAACAAAATGTATTGGGAAAATCTTCAATAGAGGCAAGGTTGCATAGAATGGGGAGAACATAAGTTATCACTAAAGATCTCTACAATAAAAATTGTATATTCAAAAATGCAAAAAGTAAGACATTACACGGTAGTGAAGCATAATACCTATTTGTAAGTCATTGTCTGAAATTAAACTAAAATTTACAGAGAAATACTAGAAAGGCGAATCGTAGTGAAAATGTTAGAACCACAAAACCAATCAGACGGCTGGAACTTGTGAAGTAGTCATGAAATACACCAAAATGTAGCACACATTTCAAACGTAGTGTGGAAAAGAAGTGGTCTGCTTTTCATAGATATATTTCGAATGCAAGACAGTAGATTAACCAATAAAATTGGGGCCTGCTCTAACTTTTAGATAATCACAATGCCCACATAGTACTAGGAACGGAAATCTGGTTCAAGCTGGTTGTCAATAGTAATGAAATCCTAAATTCAGACTGGAACGTATATATATATATATATATATATATATATATATATATATATATATATATATATATATCGCAGAGATAGGTTGAACGCTGAAGGGGGAGGCGTGTTCATACCAATAAAGAATACAATTGTATTGAATGAAATTAGTATGGATTCGGAATGTAGATAATTTGGGCGCAAGTCAGAGTGCAAAGTGGCTCAAACGTGGTCATTGCCGGCCGCGGTGGCCGCGGGGACTGAGGCGCTCCAGTCACGGTCTGCACGGCCACTACGGTCGGGGGTTCGAATCCCCCCTCGGGCATGGATATTTGTGCCGTCTTAGTTCGTAAGTAGTTCATAGGTAGTTTGTAAGTTTAGGGACTGATGACCCCGTAGTTAAGTCCCATAAGCTTAACAAACATTTGAACATTTGAACGTGGTCTTTTCAAGTTTCTATGGACCACCTGGCTCAGCAGCAGTACTGGTAAAACGTCTGAGGGAAAACTTGGAGCCGCGGTGCAGTAGCCGAGCAGTCGCCAGGCGCCGTGGCTCAGCGCGCCCGGCCAGAGGGCTGAACGTCCTCTGTAATAAAAAAGTTGAGCCAAAATCACATCGAACAAGAACTAACAAACACGATCAGCGTCCGCAACAAACAGAACAACCCATACAGAAAAAAAAAAAAAAAAAAAAAAAAAAAAAAAAAAAAAAAAAAAAAAAAAGCTGTTAAGGCACCTCGCTGCGGAGCGCGCGGTTGCTCGCCGTCGGAGGTTCGGGGCATGGGTTTGTGTGTTGTCCTTAGGTTAGTTTACCTTAGTTTAAGTAGAAACTTGGAAAATATTTCCCGTGGGTTTCCCAGGTGGAGATTTTAACTTACAGGATATAGACTGGGAGACAAACGTGTCTAAGACAGGGCAGGGACAGAGAATTGAACAATATTGTTGTAAACCCTGCATCCGAAAATTAAGTTGAGCACTTAAATAGAGAACCGACTCGTATAGATAACATGATAGACATGGTATGACAATAGACCCGAACATTTCGATTCAGTTAGCCTAGATTAGGGAATCGGTGATTATAAGACATCGATAAAATATGTCGAAAGGTAGGAAGATCTTATTTAGCAAAAGCGACAAGGGGCAGATTTCAGAATACTTGACTGTTCATCATCTTAGTTTCGTCTCCAACCTTGCCGCGGCGGATAAGCCGCGCGCACTGGAGCGCCGTTCGATTCCCCCCTCGGGCATGGATGTTTGTGTCGTCTTTAGTATAAGGTAGTTCATACATAGTTTGTAAGTTTAGGGACTGATGACCCCGAAGCCCCATAAGCTTTACAAACATTTGAACATCGTCTCCAACACTGGCAATATTGACCAACTCTGGACGAAGTTCAAGTGCACCGTACCATACGCTTTAGATAAGTATGTGCCAAGTAAAATCATGAGAGATATTTCAACAACCGAAACTGTTACGAAAGCAAAGAGAACATCACCGCAAATTTAAACGTAGCCAACGTCTAGCAGACAAGCATTAGTAAAATTATGTCAATATTTCTTTAAGGGCAGCCATGTGAGAGACGTTCAACGACTTTGAGTGCAACATTTTGTGTACCGACTTGGCAGAAAATACTACGAAATTTTGGTCCCATGTCAAATCTATAAACGGCTCGAAACGTGATATCCAAACACTATGTAACCATAATGTTGTTGAAACAGAGAATGACAGACAAAAGGCAAAAGGCCGAAACATTAAATGTACTTTTCCAAAGCTGTTTGACAGAGTAAAATTCCACGGTAGTTGCTCCTCTAGACCAACCTTTTCAAATATGCGACCCCCATTAATAAGTAAAAATATTCTGGGGCCTCTCCCCCACTTCGTCACGAATCGTAACAAAATATGTTATCTCAAAGAAATCAAATTTAATCTTCTTTCTTTTGCTTCTATTTTTGTTTTAAATTGTTGGACGAAGTTGTATTGTGTATTTTTCGGTATTAAAGACATATTTTTACATGATTTCCAACGTAGAGATATTTTTTAACGAATGTTTTGCGTTTCAGGCAAGACTAAGAAGCGAATTATGCTCATTAAGAAAGGTTACACTGTGTAGACAATTTCTGAAGAAGGTTTTTTTAAGTTTTTTTTTTAATTTTTGAGAATTACATACTGTGTTATGTTCTTTTACCTATAGATTGATTTCTAAAAACGGTTTTCAGATTTTGAGCTCATTCATCATTAACACACAGTGTTATAAAACAAAATACATGTATATTCAATACATAATTACTGTCACACAAGGAACTCCGTAATTATAACATTAAATAAATTTCATATAAGGAACACATTATTGGTGCGATCTAAAATAGTTTAATAAGAGGTTTTCAGCCAAGATCGCTTTCTTCGTTTAATTACATGACCGGTTTCGGCGTGTTAGACGCCATCTTCAGACCTGTAGTAATTTTTTTACATTACTTCACTGCTATTACTACAATTTTTAACATAATAAAATGGTGTACATCCACATTGATGTGACATCTAAATAAAATTTACACGTCAATAATAAAAGTAGTATTGAACTTTGATTCTGAGGTGCCTCTGACTTAAACCTTGAGAAAGATGGGTTCAGTCGTTTTATTATTGACGCGTAAATTTTATTTAGATGACTCATCAATGTGGATGTACGCCATTTTATTATGTAAAAAAATTACTACAGGTCTGCAGTTGGCATCTAGCACGCCGAAACCGGTCCTGTAATTAAACGAAGAAAGCGATCTTGGCTGAAAACCTCTTATTAAATAAATTCCACGTAGGCATACGTTTTTGTATTACTGACCTCCCTCTTATTTTATGGTGCAAGTACTTCCTCCTGTTACGGCGACCCCCGAGCAAAACTTTGGGACCCCCCTGAGGGTCGCGGCCCACAGTTTGAAAAACACTGCTCTAGATCATCTCACGAGCGACAAAATGGCAGACACTGAAATAAGTGCCAGAGGGGTAGGAAAGCAACTGAAAGCGCTCAACGGAGGAAAGGCACCACGGTGGATGGGCCGTGTTCCAAGGCGCCTAGCTGCGGAGCGCTTCGCTGCTCGCCGTCGGAGATTCGAGTCCTCCCTTGGGCATGACTATTGTCTGTAGCATATTAGTTCTAGTAGTTTGTAAGCCTAGGGACTGATGACCAGAGTAATTAGATCACGTAGATTCACAAACATTTGAACATTTAGAGGAAAGGCTGCTGGGCCTGTGGAATACCAATTCGATTTTACATGGAGTATACGAAGGAACTAGAGCTCCTATTAGCAGTATGCCGAAGAAATCTAGAGCAGCGAAATGTTCCTAAGGATTGGAAAGAAGCGTAGGTCATTCCCGTTTACGAGAATGGTCATCATCAGATGCGCAAAACTATTATGCCTATATCTCTGACATTAGCTGCAGAATTTTGGAACACATTTTAAACTATGTGGCCAGAAGTATTCGGACACCCCCAAAAACATACGTTTTAAACATTAGGTGCATTATGCTGCCACCTACTGTCAGGTACTCCATAACAG
This sequence comes from Locusta migratoria, assembly GCA_026315105.1. Lineage (NCBI taxonomy): Eukaryota > Metazoa > Arthropoda > Insecta > Orthoptera > Acrididae > Locusta > Locusta migratoria. The sequence goes on along the minus strand of CM048744.1, from coordinate 124,913,063 downwards.
CGACCTCCGTAGTCATTAATCATCATGAGAGAGCAGAATGTGGTGCTCCGCGGAACTTACGGACTTCGAATGTAGTCAGGCTATTAGGTGTCACTTGTGTCAGAAGTCTGTAAACGAGATTTCCACACCCCTGCACATGCCTAGGTCCACTTTTTCTAATGTGATAATGGTATATAAACGTAAAGAGTCACGTACAATACGAAAGCGTAGAGGCCGACATCGTCTGTTGACTGCGAAATACTCCTCCTTGCGAGATTGGAAATTAGCCACACACACAGATGATGGAGAAATATAAATAAAAAATGTTTAGTGCCTGAAAATTATGTTCCGCGATATAATGAAAATAAATAATAAATGCAAATGAAATTACGGCGCTGAAATCACAACAGGGAGAAATATTTCAACACTAGCTTATATGCCCGTGCTTCGCAACGGTTGTTGTTAAACAGGGACCTGTGTATATCATGGTTTTTAGGTTTCCGGACCTAGACCAGCGAAAACAGAATCCTTGTTGGATTTATCTGTCAATAAACTCAGTTTTTCTAGTCAAGAAGTCAAATTTAAGTATAAGTCATTGTCAAAAACAATGAATGTTCATAAAAGTTTTCATGCAAAAAGTGAAGTTAATTTAAGCCCGTACTCCGGAACGATGTAAATCAATGTTAGTTTGTGTTCATAAAGCTAAGACTGCGGTTTGTAATTGTCTGTTTGGCGTAAACTTCTGAAACACTTCCATAGTTGAGATGAGAAATAGTAATAATAATAACAGCGCCATATATTGGTTCTTTGGTCCTACCGAACTATCTTTCACAGTAAATGCATGCTGAAGTATTAGAATGTTGCAATGTTGCACTGGGGACACTGTAGTTATTCTCTATGCAGTGCTCCATATTATCGAAAAGTCGACGTGTACTGAAAGAGTTCTGTTTAAATAACACGTCATGGCGATGTGCGATGAAGTATAGAACTTTCCATTAAATATGGTATTTCCAGTGAATTGTCTGTGTTAGCAGATCGACCACTCTTTCAGCTAATACATGTCACCATGTCCTGCAGTGATTACTTCGTAAAGCTCGAAGTTGAAATCGATCTTGTGTAATAGAAGTATATATTCAGAAGTTAGATTATAACTCGAAGTACAATTGTCTCTGAAAAAGAAGACGTCTTTCTCTATCTTAATGTAGTCCGCACCAAAAGTAATTAATTACGAATTTTAACCACAATATTGTACCGAAAAATTATGAAAGCAGGGAGGTTTCTGATGAGTTTGTCGCTCGTGTGTGTATGTTATCTCTAGTGGCAGGCACATAGAAGAAATATCTCTGGAGTGAACATTCAGATGCGCAGAACAGATTTTCTGTCCTCAGCATTAAGGTGGAACTATCACCTGATATTGGGAAAAATCTACTAATCGATGACTTTATCTTGGTCCTTCTTTGTTCGGTTAAGACGAATGATTTTCTAATTGCCTATTTTAGCGACGCTTCCTCAACTTCTTGTTGCTTCTCTGAAATTTATTGAGATACTATTTCATGTTACGTGGTTGCACTGCTAAACGGAGGTGGGACGTCTTTGTAGCCAATGCGGTACAAACCAATCGTAGGTCCAAATAAATGTGTGGAAAGAGTTGATTTGTTTCAATATCACTTGGTGATTCCATCATAATGTTGAGAAGATGCACATAATACAATGCTCACTCTATAGATATTTCTACTCTATATATAATTTAGTGGTTATACCCGTCGAAAGATGCTCTTCTTTTCTTTCCATGACGTTGCAAGGCGTAAGGGATACAGCTAGGAAGAAAAAAATAATTGTGTCCTACCTGGACTGAAGTTTACTTGCAGTGGCAGCGGTTTAGTTTGCTATCGTTGGCAACGAACTATTCGCTTTAGGAGGAGGATTAATTTACTGACCACAACAGCATAAATTATTTATTTCATCGTTTAAGAATTACCCTCATTCTACGTGACTGACTTGAAACAGCATTCAACGGCCGTTGCCAACGTCAGCGCACAAAGCCGCCACCATAAGTAAAACTGTACTCCGTCTTGTAGAGTATTACACCATAGTTATGAGAATGAAAAAAAAGCAGCAACACCATAATTAGTTATTTGGTGTACTATGTAAATAACGTCGCCTCACTTTGTCCTTCCCTGTACTAAGGCGTTTTCGAGACATTGCTAAACAGAACGCACTCAAAATGTAATGAGGATACACCGAAATAAAAAAAGGGAACTACATAAATTCAATTATCTTGTAAAGAATTCTTATGTAAATTAGAGCATCGAAGGACGCAAAGGAATGTCGTTAAGTTTTAAATTCAAATATCCCCTGTCAAAAGAATCAAAGATGTCGTTAAGCTTTGAATATACAAAGCAACTCGCTGTTCAATATTTGTTTGTATTCGCAGAGATAAGATTGCGGCTATTAATTCAAAATACTTCTGTTACTGAGGGAATAAGCACAACATGATCATGTATTGTTTCTTTGCTGCACTACAAAACCCACAGCACCTAAAGTGATTAGTTGCTATTCTATGCCATAACCATCGAAAAGAAATTAAAAAAAAAAAAAAAAAATGCAGCAGCGACAACTATTATTTCTTTGGTGCACTACGTAACTAAGAGAACCTCTATTTGTTCTGTACTGTACTACACCGTTTTCTATGCATTCCTAAACAAAATGGACTCAAGAAGTAATAAGTACGCACCTAAATCAGAAAGGAAACTACATAAATTCCTGTTTTCTTGTAAAGAATTCTTAGTAAATGAAAATATCGATAGACGCCAAGGAAAGTCGTTATGTTTTAAATTCAATTTTTTGTGTGCCGTCCTCGGTTAAATTTTACTTGCAGTGGCAACGGTTTAGTATGTTAAAGTTGGCAACGAAATATTCGCTTTAGGGGGATGATTAATGTACTGATCGGAACAACGTTTATTATTTACTTTATTATTAGCACTAAGAATTATTCCCCTCATTGTACGTAACTTATTTTTCCAAAAGGGATTCACTTTAGTTATAAGAATAAACAACGCAGCATCGCCATCTATTAGTTATTTGGTATATTATGTCAGTAACAGCGCCTCTATCGGGTTTTTGCTGTACTACGCTGCATTTCATGCATAGCATACACCAGAAACTACAAATTACGAAATCTTTTCTTTCCCTGATCTTATTTTGATGAAATGAAGCTTATATGTTGCCCCAAGAAACTCTCGGTTGGCCTATGAAACCCCATGGAAGTTCTTGTAGCACTCTCGGAGATTTGCTAATTCACACCAGACTTACAAGCATAGCATACACTAAAATTTCAAATTACGATATCTTTCCTTCCTTTGAGCCGATTTTGATGAAACTAAGCCTATGTTACTCTCCAAACTATTCACAATTTACCCGTGGAAACCCATAAAAGTTCATGTAGTACTTTATGAGATTACCTTAAACAAATAGACATACAGGATGGCTTTTAAGCAAATGATTAAAGTATTATATCTTTATTTTCTCTGATCCGATTTTAATTATTGAAGACTTTATATAACCGAACGATATGCTCAAGTTACATGTGAAAACAGCATGAAAATTCGTCAAGTATTTTAGGAGATACATGTGTTCAAAGAGACAAGACAGACATGACGGTAGTTGATAAAATATTTCAAATTACGATATTCTTTTTTTCCGTGATCCGATTTTTATAAAACGAAATCTATATGTTGTCCGAGTTACGCTCAAGGTACCTGTGAAAACCCCATGCAAATTCGTGAAGTATTTTTGGAGATAAGAGGTTTTTAATAGTTGAAAAAACAGGCACGATAGTTACTGAAAACACCTAAAATTACGATATGGTTTTTTTTTCCCCTCGCGATTCGATTTCGATAAAATTAGGCCTATATGTGGACCCAAACTTTTCTCATGTTTCCTGTGAAAACCACATGAAGATTCGTCCAGTAGTTTTGAAGATTTAAGGGAACAGCGACAGGCTTAGATTTACAGATTTATTATTAGTATAGATGGGTTACGCCGAACATTTGCAACATGAAAGTAGTGCCTAAAGAATTGAATAATCTCCATCATCATTCCATGATGGTGGTGGCTGGTGGCTGGTGCAACAACAGTGTTGAATATTAAGAAATGCTCAGTCTCTCTCTGTTGCTGAGCATTTTTAAAAATTTTTAAATTACTCATGAATTAATCTAAACACAGGAATGTTCGTTAAAAGACAACAGTTAGATTATGAAACCGAGTACGTCAGGTAATAAATATTTCCTGGGCGGTCCACGTAACATTACAATTCACAAGAGACCGCCGACAGTTGAAGAGGGTCGTACAGTGTAATAGGCAGACATCTATACAGACCATGAAATGTTCAAATGTTTGTAGAGCTTATGGGACCTATCTACGTGGTCATTAGTCCCTAAACTTACATACTACTTATTAACTAGCTTATTCTAGAGACGGCACAAACATCCATGCCCGAGGGGGGGGATTCGAACCCTCGACCGCAGCGGCCGTGCAGACCGTGACTGGCACGCCGCAGACCGCTCGGCCACTGCTGCCGGCTATACAGACCATGACACAGAAATTCCAGACTGCACCACGATCGACTTCAGGTATTATGACAATGAGGTGGGAGGGGAGGAAACTTGAGTTTCATGGTCGAGCGTCTGCCTATACGCCACACATCACGCAGGTCAATGCCAAACAACTTGCTTGGTGTAAGGAGCGTAAACATTGGTCGACTGAACAATGAAGGAACGTCGTGTGGAGTGACGAATCACGGTACACAATGTGGCTATCCGATGACAGTGTGGGTAAGGCGAATGCCCAGTGAACGTCACCTACCAGCGTGTGAAGTGCCAACAGTATAATTCGGTATCATTGGTGTTATGGTGTGGTCGTGTTTTTCATGGAAGGGTTTTGCACCCCTTGTTGTTTTACGTGGCACTATAATAGCACGGGCGTACATTGATGTGTCAAGCACCTTCTTGCTTCCCATTGTTGGGGTATAGTGGCTGCATATCTCAACATGATCGAGCACCTGTTCATAACGCGCGGCCTGTAGTAGAGTGAGTACACGACAATAACATCCCTGTAATGGACTGGCCTGTACAGAGTCCTGACTTGAATCCTATAGAACACCTTTGGGATGTTTTAGAACGCCGACTTCGTGTCATGCCTCACCGAAGTACATCGATGCCTCTCCTCAGTGTTGCACTGCATGAAGAATAGGCTGCCACTGTACCTCTCTTCTTTTCACGCTCCACTCCGAGGAGTGCAGCGGGCTGTTTGAGATCCGGCCCATAAAGAGTCACGGCTCTATTCAGACAATATCAGACAAGCTGATAGTGGGGCAAAGGGGGATCCCAATTGGGAATAAGTGGGAGAGGCTTACCGGTTCCGGCATACTTCTTACAACCAAGGAAAATCTTAGTCGGAACCCGGGTATTGGAACTATCTTAATCTATTTCTGGGACATTGTCCCAGACTAAAAATAGATTATCAGTACGAGTACACTTCCGACAACGAAACGTTGGACGCCCGAATTACTTTCGTTTTGAAGATCAAGTGAGCAAAATTTAATCAAAATCGGAAAAAAAGCTAAAGATCTTTATGCAATAGAAACACATGGACAAATTGAAAAAACTCACTTTCACTTTTTGCCAAATTTTCCGGTATTACCCAAAAAAGGTTAAATCATAAAAACCTTGCACAGAGAATATATATATACACACACACGGAGTGTACGACTTTAACTGCGAATGGGTAAAGTTGAAAATGTGTATCCAGTTGGGATTCGAACCCGGGTGTCCTGCTTTCTAGGCAGTTGCGCTGACCCCTACACCAATGGGGACACAGCAATCACCACACCTGCACGGATTACTCAAGCACGCCTCAGCAGGGCCAAGGAGGGGGGGGGGGGGCAGGGGGGACAAAATCCCCGGGCCCCGGGCCTTGAGGGGGGGGGGGGGGCGGCGTGCCACGTTAGGCCCCAGGCTTCTGAACTGGCGAATATCACACAGCTGTGGTAAAATAAGTTTTTTAACTTACTGAGTTTTAGAATATCTTCACAGATGGGAACATTTATCACTTATTTGTAGATGACAAATGTCTGTGTTGAGAAGTAAGCAATATTGTATTATACCCCCATCAACATCAAGTTCCACGTGGCAGTTCAGTTTTAGATTGGCTGTCCTACGAACCAATAAAACTACGTGCCCACTGAACGGACCGTCCAACTGCAAGAATGCTACAAAAGATAGATATGGTAGATACGGTATTAGCGCAATAATGCTCACCGTTTATAGCGTCATGTGACTATTGCTCAGTGGTATTGCTAAAGGGACACTGCTTTTTGCGATCAGCAGCTCATCCATATATCGGGTTCTTCGCTAACGTAAAAATAATCTCACCTTGAAATAGACAAATAAAGACTGATCTCGCAAAGAAAAAAGAATCATTTGGAAAATATGTTGAACAGGGGACAGCTATCGTAAATAACTCAGCTTATAATGCGTATGTTAGTAAATGCTATGGCAAGTTCAGTCATCATCATCATAATCATCATTAGAGACTGATTATGCCTTTCAGCGTTCAGTCTGGAGCATAGTACCTCTAAGAAAATTCCTAACATTGATGCCTCATCTGATGTTATGCCTTTTACTTCAAAATCATTCTGCACCGAATCTAAGTACTTTATCTTGGTCTACCTAGACTCCTCTTACCCTCCACTGATGAGCTCATGAGTCTGTTAGGTAACCTTGCTTCTCCCATGCGTGTAACATGACCCCACCATCTCAGTCTGTTCGCTCTAACTGCTTCGTCTATGGTGTTCATTCCCATCTTTTCTTTGATTTCCTCATTATGGACACCCTCCTGCCATTGTTCCCATCTATTAGTAGCTACAATCATTCTTGCTACTTTCATATCTGTAACCTCTATCTTATGAATAAGGTAACCTGTATCCACCCAACTTTCACTCCCATACAACGAAGTTGGTCGAAAGATAGAGCGGTGCACTGCTAACTTAGTCTTGGTGCTAACTTAGTCTTACAAAACAATTTTAAGAATAACATCATATATCACTCTGAACTGAAATTCATTGAACTTGCTTGGGCACTGATAAGAAGTGATGGAATTGGTGCAAGAAGGAGGCAGCTCAATTTGTTGTCTGTATTGAGTTGATTATCCTATCACATACAGAACAAAATCCGCTTCGTTTGGTGAAAGAAGGAGACATTTTCACCCGCTAGTTCAAGAGAAATCCATAAGATGAGGAGCTGCCTGTACTCCGAGTTTGCGTGAAAAAGGAGGTAGCTCCGGGAGCAGCCTCGTAGTTTCCCCAAACGATAGTAGGAAGGAGGTCGTGTTACATGGCGTTCAGCAGATCGATGTAAACATTACGCGTTTTCTGTGAGGGATATTTTGTGCTGTCATCGTCATTTGATTTCACGGTATCTATTAATATGAGTTAATCAGAAGAGGAAGGACTGTTTAATTGTGACTCTCTATAGAACTACGAACCAGGTCAATATGACACGTCTACTGATTCAGAAGAAGATCCAACAAGCAGAGACACAGTTGTCGTGCTACTGAAGAGAGAAATAGAATCGCACAAGGAGCAATGGGGATTGAACAGAAGAAATCTGAAATGTGGTTAATTCTGGAGAAAATGGTCCTACAAAGATTCTTTCATTCACTCTCGAGCAAAATGAAGGCAGCTCAAACATTCAAAACTTCATTGCTCGTATCTGAGTACATGCATATGTGTGTATTCTGGTCAGTATTATTAAATACCCAATACCCTAACGCAAGGGTGATTTTTTAAAACGTTTTCTTTAATTTGTCACAAACTAGAAGATGTGGAGCTACCTCCTTCTTGCACCAAATCCTCCGATTATGTTGCAGCAAGGAACAAAACTTTCAAACTGGATGAAGTGAAAGTACTTCTCGTGGAAGCAACTACTCAATTAACTCTGGATGAGTGGCAGAAATATGTGCAGCACATTCAGAAAACAGAAAAATATCAATTTGGGACGTGGATAACACTGTGGAAGCTCACAAAAAGAATTTTGTTATTAACGCCAATATTAGTAGCAGACGTTCATCTGACTTATCTGACGGATAATTGTTCTACTTGTGAGGGGGCGGGGGCGAATAACGAGCTCGCAAAGATGTCAATCACAAACATAATTTGGCAATGATGTATGTTAGCAACAAAGATGAATTGAAATACCCGTACTTTCAGCATTTTATATCTTGGATGTGCCTATAAAAATGCCTATGTGCCTGATGATAGTATTTTACACAAACTTTATTTTCGTGTCCACGGAAAGTTTTATCTACTTCATCACATCTCAAAGTGAATTCCAACACCTAACAAAACAAAATATTTTGAGATTGAAACTTCCCTATGTATTTAGCTTTATCTCAATTCGGCTCTTTGTTCGCGACACGAGCACGGTAAACGAGGATCGTCGTACAAGTACAGTCAAAGTTCAGTAAACGGCAGCACACGTCACACGCACTGGACCCATTCGTGTAGAAAGTGCTTCAGTCGACATTGGCTCTCGAACATACTTATTCTTTCAGATATAAAGGTTACGACGGTATGATGCGACTTTGCGACAATCGGAAGTAAAGGGGTAAAACAACGTAAAACCTTCTTTAAAAAAAATGACAGCTATATTTGGAGTTGAGGCCCGATCTTGCTCCTTGCCCAGGGCCCGGAGCTGGCTCTCAGCGGCTCTGCCCGTCGGATACAAATCTGAAACTTTACCCTACCTAGAAAGCAGCAAACCCAGGTTCGAATCCCGGTTGGGTAGCCATTTTCAACTTTCGCCATTCGCAGTTAATGTCATACATTCCGAGAATGCGTGCAGGAACAGCCGTAAGGGATGCAGCAGAGGAGCAGGCGGTGCTCGCAGCCGAGGCGGGGCGGGAGGCCCGGCGTTATCTTTAGCGGCGGGGCGCAGCGCGGTGTGGCGCGGCGCGGCGCTGGCGGCCGGCGCTGCCCGCGGCCTCACCAGTCAGCAGCAGCTGCGGCAGCAGCAGCAGCAGCAGTCAGCAGCCGCCCGCGCGCAGGCATGGACGCCCCTCGGCAGCGCAGACGCGCGCCGCGCGCCCCCGCAACCGCAGCCGCCGGCGTCGGCGTCGCCGCCGTCCTAGCCGCCGTGCTCTGCTGCGCGCACCCCGCAGGTACCGACGCAAAGCGCCGCGCCGCGCGAAAGCATGCTCTGTGCAGCCGACGTCGAGTCGCTGGGTGTGCAGTCGAATTGGGCCGGCAGTTTACCGACGAGCGTGGTAGCGGATCGCGCCGGCGAAGACGGTATAATGGGGCACAGTCATATGGGGCACAGTAATATGGGGCAGTTATTCGTTTCCTTCGGCATGGCACTAAAACATACACTGTGCATGACCCGAATGCCTGAGGTTTACTGTCCAACACTGCCTGTCTGAACGAATCGACGTGTTTGAGGCGTGAATTTACCTCTCTTATGACTGAATTGTATTGTAATATCTGGGATTGTTCCGTCAGTTCTTGGTACATCATCATCATAAGATAAAAGGTAAAGCAGTCAACAATCCGAAGACTGGTTTGAATACCACAGTGCTCTACTAGGCATGGTCCTGTTTGGAGGTGGTATACCGTTGCCTTCCTCCGACCTTCGAACTGACTTACCCAGCCAGTTATAGGGGGACTTACAGTTTAACGTGGGTTCCGAACCACGGTGCTACTCGGTATTGTTTTACATGAACAATACTGCAAGAGGTGAAAGAAGTGGAAAGTGACAGATAAAAATCCTAGGACTTGGCGGGGATCGAACCCGCAACCTTTAGAGTTGTAGGCTGGCAGTCTACCACTGTGCAACCGAAGCGCATCATCACATTAACACTTTGACTCCTGGCCATGTAAACCATTCCATCCCTTAGAATGCCGGACATTCTGCTTGCAGGAGTAACCCCAGCTGCACTTAGTTTCTTTATCTTCAGTCTGGCGTAAAGAATTGTCTGCTCTTTGAAATAAATCCAGAACTGAACACAGAGCATCTAAATCACATACAACTCCGACGCCAAGGGCCCACTAAAAACTTCTCTACTTCGCAAACAGTCTGTAGAGTCACTACGATATGTTGGTATGTCACCCCTCTGTCATAGTCACCTCTCAGTACTTTCGGGGAGAATAATTTGCGTGAAGCCATGTCCGTTGATTTACCTACTGAGTGAGCGGACACCACTTTCTACCTGCCCCGTTTCATACAATGAATGCGACCAGTCGGACGATTTAGAAACTAAATAAAAGATCTATAGGCTGGTTTAGACACTAGGTTTACCAAGTAAGGTATTTAAGGTAGATCTAGCCCGTCAGTAAACTTGATTCTGTTTTTAAAAGCACGAAAACAAAGATCACGTCAATTGACGTGTTTGGCGTTCTACAGAAATTTCCGTATCCCGTCAATTGACATGATTGGCACTCGGAGTGTTAAATTAAAAACACAGTTTTAGTGCGTTCTACAAATCAATTCGTATTCTGCTCTTTCGGCTTACAATACCATCTTCAGACTGTAACTATTTTTCTCAAACAGGTTACATTGTTTTGTTACAGTCTTGGAAGACTTGTTATTCGTATGTACACACACTGTATGAACGCACTTCGTAGCCAAAATCGCTGTACTGGTCATATATTCAGGATTACCAGTTTCGGCTAGCAATATTACCATCACCAGATCCCTTTTTTACTTTCACTAAATATAGGCTGGGGCCTGTAGAAGCTTTCTTTCCATATACGAGGTGCATCGTGGCCTTAGTTTGTACAGGTCCTACAGCGTTTTTAGTCGATGTGAAACAGAAATCGGAAGATGACGACATTGCTTGCCGAAACCGGCAATCCAGAATAGATGACCACTATAGCGATCTTGGCAGCTGAATTTTAAGAGCGCCCGTCAATCTAACATGAGGGACTCGTATAGTACACACTTAGATTCAAGCACATAGTAAAATGGACACTTTGATTAGATTGTGGTAGTACAATTGAAAACTTAAAAAAATAAACAATAATAAATAAATACAAAGTGGACATGCGCAAGCCATTAATAAATTTTACTGTAAACTGAAAATCTAACCGAAATATTTTTTTTTTTAAATTTCAACAATTGCTTTATTTGACATGACTGCTAAACAACAATTTGAATATTTCGGAGAAAACCCGGAACAAATTTTAACTTTAAGCTGGAAAATGTACCTCCATAACATTTTAAATAACCAACTATTCCAATAAAATAAATAACTCGAAAAGACTCGTGAAGAATACTTGGAACAGGTGTAATATCTTGTAACATCTAGAGCTACAAACAACAAGATAACAGCAAGTGCCACTGAAACTCACATCACCAAGGTGCGCAAGTCTTGTACGATGTAAGTTGCGAAAAGTATCGAGACCGAGACTGCAAATAGTTCAAAATTACTTGAAGTTTAATTTTTGATTTTACTGCCTGTCTCAAATTCGTATCCGATTTTGAAATCCGCGGTGAAACGCGATCCAAAAGATAGACAAACTGAACTTCAGGCATTCGTAATAAATTTTTTAAACCTTCATCGCGATTATTGCATAATGTTAACCAAATCAAGCACCCAGATTTTCATAGACGTATCCTGTTTCAAACTCACAACCAGTTTGTCTTGGGTTTGCCGTCCCACCAACTCATTCGTTCCCAGTTCTTCTCAGGAGCAAAAACCGAAATTACCATAGCAAACTGTAGATGAGGATTCCGTATATAACTAGTTTCGCGCGTTCGGCTAAATCACACTTACATTGGTACTTCAGTCCTTGAGGATGCCCACGACGGACGACTGATAACGTCAGTCGTGGTAAGACAGCAAGTACGAAAACGCCCCATGGATTGGTCTTCATGCCCCATGGGAAGTGGGCGTAACTTGTACCAGGTATTTCTATCGTTCGTGCCCTCAGGTGCGGCATAACACGTAGAAGTCCCTATGAGGATGGGAAAACCGGTATTTGTTTGCTGCTGGTTATAACTTTTGTTTCTTTACTAATAACCGCCATGTTAATTCAATGTAATAGTGGTACTAAAATTTTTAGTTTTTAAATAAAACAAGTTGCTTGAATTTATAAAACTCTGAAATACAATGTGGTCACAGAAAATAATAGAAAACGGGAGAAGCAATCAGCCTCAATTTAAGAACAGGAGAACTAGCAACAAACATGAGAAACAGCATAGGATTTCTGAAACAGTGATTTACGTGTTGCCGAATTATGCGTGCCTTATTAAACAGTACACGTGATTGTACAATGTGTATTACGTTCTCTCAGCCTCGGACATTAGTTCTATTACAGAATCCCATGCTCCCTAGTAATATATAACTATTCAAGTTTTTCAATCTGTTAGAAGAATACGTTTACAACTGGAAATAATAGCAATAAAAATTAATAATTGTTGTTTTAACCGGTTATTTTGAGGGGTTTCGACAATCCGGTTAAATTGGAGACGTAAAGAACCAATATAACCGAATACAGGTTGTTTCAGCGATAACGTTCATCGGTAAGGGCGTGCATCAGGATGCAATGAGCAGCTTCCTGCCGTCGCACCCACGGCGCACAGAGCCCAAGTCCCCAACATGGCAGCTGAAATGCCCGCTCTCTAAATTTTTTTTTCTGTTCAACTAGAAAAGATTTCTCTTCGCGAAAATACCTGTGGTTGCTGTTCTGCCTTTACAAAGAAAGGCAAAATCCGGCTAGAATTTCTGAGTGGTCTAGTTTCTTAAATTCGACTTTTAGGGAAAAAAATCTAAACATTTCTTTTTCCCTGCTTACGCCCATTGTCAAGATCCACAGTGACCTAGGGTGTTTCTTGCAAGTGAGGCATTCTGTTTGTTTCCATATTGGAAGCATACATCTGCTGAATGAGTTTAGTTACCGTGCGTATAGGCGACGACGACGTACCAAAATGTACGTTTGGATTAAAAACTGGGTTTCTCATCGACCTTTCAGTGTCTCCCTCGTGTTTGCAGAAGACATGTTGCGTTCTTCATCACAAGTTTATTGCGCTCGAGTAAACATTGAAGATACATACCAGTGCGGTAATTTTAAAAATACAAAAATTGGCTCAGTTACAAACGGCTGATTAAGTGTAGAGAACACAATTCGAAATTATTTTGCGGAGTACTTCATTAGTAGTGGAGGAAGAAAATAACAGTATTCTTCTATTTCATTACGCTGTAATTGTAATTGTTCTCATCACTTGATAGAAAACAACTGCACTAGTTTGTTCATCCGCCAAAAGTTTCATCCCTTATCTGAAAACAAACGCAGTACAATGTAAAGGTTATTCATGAATAAATATCTTGTTAAAGACTAATATAAATATTCCATTCAGTTTTTTTCTCTTATAATGGCAATGCTTTAAAAATTCCTATTACATCTACATATCAAATTTCAGTTTATATTCAGATTTGCAATACTCCAATAGTTCAGGTTGACTTTCAACATCCGCAATCCTTTCTTCCTCGTTAGACGCTTACAGAATATCTTCACAACAACGATAAACAATGGGTAGTGGACAGTACACAATACGATATACTGATCTAACAATCAACCCGTTTACATGGGCTCCCAAAACCGGATTTCGTAAATAGATTTTCCAAATCCGCTTTTGGTTGGTCATGTAAACACTCTAAAATCTATTTTGGAAATCCGCTTCTCTAAAGCGGTTTTCCAATTCTACAATAGATTTTCGTGACCATGTAAACGCAACCGTTTTTGAAGCGTTCTTGTCTTGTCAGATAGTATTTTCTTGTTAAGAATTTTCGGCACATATGCAAAGAGTGATATTTTCTAATGTGAAAAAAAAGTATAAATATTAGAGTCAACATAAATCTATGTATTTAAATAAAGAAAAATAGCGATTGTGCTGACTAAATCAGGAACTTAAACAGTTGTTTTTCAGCCGCCATATTGAGTGGAATGGAAATCCGATTCTGGCTATGCCATGTAAACACGACAGCGAAAAACGGTTTACCGAAATCGGTTTTCGTCTTCCGGAAGATGTGTTGCATGTAAACGTAGTGAATGTGCGCGAAGGTCACACTACTGACCCCTGGCGACAACCGCCTCTCGTCTGAAAGCCCCCATTTGACTCACTGTGAGGCGAGAAGCCGCGATTAACTTGACAAGCTTCACTGAGTGACTATACAGTTAACTAAAGCTCTCCTGCCTCTCGTCCAATATAAAGCGAATCGTATCCGGATCAGTGGCGTAGCTATCATAGGGCTAGGCGGGGCAGTGCCCCGGGGCCCCCGAGCTCCAGGGGCCCCTCGGGCCTTGTGAGCGACGAATTTTTTATTTTACTTTATTTTTATTTATTTATATTTTTTTACTCTCCCACCCTATCGTCCATCATATCCCCTTTCCCTGTAACCAAGTTTCCCACAGTAGCCGCAATGGGCCACCGGCTGGCGGAACAATGCTTCTAATTGGGCCTTCACAAGGCACACTGCTGACAGGTGAAGCTGCCAGTCAATGTGTCCAACAATCGGCACACTTCAGTCGGCAGAAGTAGCGGCAACATCAAAGCTGCTCACAGCAACAGCTGCGTCTTCCAAGTATTGCGGCGTGCCGGCTCGACACAGTATTAAGGATAGCGTTCCTCCAAATACAGTATAAATACATTTACTGTACAGTACTTCTTATTGGCAAATATAAGTGTACAATTCGAATATCCGAATAAACCGGTTTTCCGAATATCCCCAAATTACTTTGGATAATAGACGTTATACTGTATATAATATTTTAGTTGAAATAAATCGCAATTTGCTATCAGTTATGGCTTCGCTGTACTAGGTCTAGATGGAATACCAAAGTGTGGGGAATGAAAATTTGTGCCCGTCCGGGATTCGAACCCGGGATCTTCTGCTTACTAAGCAGACGCGTTGACCACTCCGCCACCGAAGACACAGTGACCAACCCGACTGCAGTAAAGTAAATGATCTCCGGGGGTCGGTAACCCAAGTATACCTTTGGCAGCCAAAATTTTAATATACTTATTGTTAAACCGAATGGACTAAGACAAAATATTAAACGTATACAGCATATTTAAGTACAGTAGAACATTATTGTGCATATGATTTGTTGTGGGGATGTGACAGGTGACAGCAGGAAGGGGTGGAAGGGGGGAGGGTTGGAGGGCAGAAGGTGCGGGAAAGGTCAGACCGCTGGAATGGTCAGGCATTGCCGTTCTTTGTGCTCCTGCAAAACGAATAATGAGAAAGCGAGCCCCCACTCTGTCTACCCCGTTACGTCGCAATAGGAAATTACAAAGTTATACCGACTCTTCCACAGTGCACCTCATAAAACACAGATGACGTACTGAGCAGACACACTTGGAGAGTGCGCATTTTCCACAAAATGCGTTGCGCCAGGAAACAGGCGTGTTTATTTTCCACGAATGCGTTAAACTGAAAGTAATACCGAACAGAATCTACACACTTTTCTACACACTACTTGGCAATGGTAGGCGGGAAATGGATTCGGCATTCTGTGTCTTTTTTTCTGGGAATGGCGCCTTTCCATACCATAAGAACTATTCGCTCTTCAATTTACGTTCATATTAACACTATACCCTCCGCCGCATTCTGCTCAGTTTTTCTATGTGAAAAACATACGACTTCACTGTGTTTTAAAGTAATGGTGAGAATTCAGCACTTCACACAATCTTTTAAGGTACGTCTCTACCCGCACACTATTTGTTTATTCTGCCATTTAAAGATTTAATTACATTCGCGGATCAGATGTTTCATGTAATAATTACTTTGTCCCAATAGTGAATTGTGCATCAAGACGCTGCCCTCTACCCCACTGTCACGATACTAAGCGAAGATATCGACTTAGTTATTTTACTTATTACTTTTTTCTGGCCAGACACTAACATCAAGAAGCCTGGTAGAGGCACGGCTCAATCCAAAGTGTTTAATCAAACAAAATCCGGCAAATTACTTTTGATGAAACCATCCTACACGAATATTTCCCCTATTTTCCTTCTTTGACTGGGCTATCAACGAAATGAGCTAACAGCGCAGTAGTTGAGAGTGAGTTGTCGGCACTGACAACAGTTCGCCCGCTGATACCGCTGACGAAAAATATCCCATGGGGTATTTTCACCTGTATGTCCTACCCAGGTCCAGCTCTGTTTCTAGCCCTCTGCAAAATTTCATCCAAATCAGCTAGTAATTTTTGCATGAAAGCATAACAAACAAGCAAACTTTCACAATTATATTAGAGAGTACGATTAAATATTATCTGCTGCGTGACACGTAATAATTTACTTAGTAGTATTTAGGTGTACCTTATTATGTCTTCCAGTGGGCGGTAAGAAGCTGATGATGAGGTAGTTTTGCATCTGTACAGTATTAGTGTAAAGAGGGCCCCAATGTCATTTTTGCCCCGGGGCCCTCGGTGACATAGCTACGCCACTGATCCGGATGCGTTGCCTCTCATGTGAATAGACCCTTACTTCGTCGTATTCTGTTCTGAATCAAGAAAATTATTGAGTGTAGAGCTGTTCGCTTTAATCTCGTTAAAATTTTCATTTATTTCTCATATCTACGTTTGCATCAGAACCATTTTTACCAAACTTATCTCTGTGATTACTGCACAACTTTATATGTGTTATGAAAGTATGAACAACAGTTTTATCTGTTGGAACAGTCTCAAAGAAAGTAAAGAAAACTATGTGAAATTTCCCCACATTGCAGTGATATAATAAATGCATCCACGTAATCATAAAAACAATTTAAGTGTGGCTCTTCTTTTTATAATTATTGTAGTAATTATTTTCCCGCTGTATTTATGGGAACAGCCGACGTAAACAAAAGATGTATGACACCTTATGTTGGCCCTACACATGCTCGGAACGGAGTCGGAACAACTACATTACGTGTATCAGGTAAAATAAACGGCGAAGGGAATATAAAATCCTGTTCTATTAGGAGATTATGGATTGCGTTGCTTGATCATTTAATGAGAAACTCATTCGGATTTATTTACTTCATCTCACGTCAGAGATCATGATGTGACAAACTGCGATAAATAACCTTCATTCTAAGTGTGTAAGCTGGTAGAGAGGTGTGCAATCGCAACAATTTGTCATGCATACAGTTGATTTCCACGGCCAACTGTTACTGACTCGCCTACATTCGGCTGCCATGGTCGGCCAGAAGATGGTCTCACAAACAGACTGAAACCAATTGCCTAACAACAATAAAAATTCTTATTCACGGAGTGTATGACATTAACTGCGATTGGGTAAAACTGAAAATGTGTACCTAGTCGGGACTCGAACCCGGGCCTCCTGCGTTCTAGGCAGTTGCGCTGACCTCTACACCACTAGGGCACAGCGATCACCACCTCTGCACGGAATAACTCAATTATACTCCCCGTCAGATACAAATTCTCAACTTTACCCTGCCCAATAGAACTCAAAGGGCCTAGGAGTGCCTCCGCACTGAAAAAAGGATCAATACCCGTCATCAGCATTTATATATATATATATATATATATATATATATATATATATATATATATATATATATATATATATATATATATAACTTAAATAAATATTTTCTCTTGCGATCGGGACTGTGTTTTTAAAAATACAATACGAGGCAGTGCTTCGCCTTCGCTTGAGATGTGATGCCTTGAATGTCTAATATTACATAACAAGTCTCCGACCGTTTTAATGCAAAGGACACGGTCACAGAATAGGGAGCATACAGAACGGAAAGCTAGATGCGGCGCCTTTGATCTGTGTGTTACCAAGCGTTGCGCTCGACGCCATATTGAAAAGCAGTAAACGCGGAACTATAGCCACTTAGTACTTTGGCTGGAAATGGACTTTTTACGAACTGCAGCTAACCTCACCGACTTTAATGAAAGGAAACGCCATTTCATTGTGCTCTCCTCTATTTTGCGCCCTGTTCTTACACCTAATTGTAATCCAATAAAAAAAGTAGGCCTAAATTTTAATACAAGTACGAAAATGTACGATGGAATCAACGATCGTTTTATTTGTTGCTTATCTCCAGAAAAATCCCAAGTAACGCGAAGTTATGTTTGGGAAATTAGTTATAAACAAGAAAGTGACTTTACAACTGCCAGGTTTTATTTGACACAAATAAATTTGCACAAGTCAGACTTGAGTAGTACAACGTGATTACACAGAAGTAATGACGTCTGGGCATATATAAAACTGTTAAATTACACATAAATGAAGGGCAGTTACAGGAAGCATAAAGCTACTTAACAAACTTCCTCTGTACTTGTCATATTGTGGCACACATTGTTTCAGTTATAACAAAGGAAAAAGTGTTCATCATTTTCCTCTTAGTCATCCTTGTCAATATGCATTCACTAGTACATTACACACCATTTGTACCTCACAGATGGGTCACTTTTATTACTTCGAATTTTTTTTTTCAATTTTGGTTTTATGTTTCAAGTCTCTGTGAACTTCAAGAAATAGAAAATTCTCACTCTGACAAAAAGTTTTACTAAATATTGGAGAATATATTTTTAAGTAAATCAGCTCTCCTCGAATTCACAGTCCGTTTCTTGGCACTGGAAATAAATATTGCCTTTAAAACATACCTATATGTTATATTTTACTTATGGCAGTGATGTAATTGTGTTTCAATGTTGGAAAAGTTGTATTTGCTTTAGGAAGATAATTAATTTACTGGTCGGAGAAGGGCACATAGAAAAATCTGTCAACCGTAGAGCAGGAACAGCATAAAATAATTATTCCCCTTAATCTATTTGTTTCAGTATCCGAAGAGCATTCGTTGCCAACATTAGCACACTACGCCTCCGTTGCCGTAAGTAAAACTGTACCTGCCTAAGCAGCGTAGAATAAGGGGAGGAGGCAGGATGAGTGTCATTGATTTGACTGGTTCAGTTTTACTTACGACAGTGGAGGAGTAATGTTTCAATGTTGGCAACATAATGTTAGTTTTACGAGGACAATTATTTTACCGACCAGAGAAAGGTAGATACAAGAAACTGTCAACCATAGAGCAAGAACAGCAAGATTACTCTCCTTATTCCATCTGTTCGAATATCGTAACAAGGGGAGGTCGGCAATCGGGACCCGCCGATTTCGCCCAAGTTAAGTGTGTAGAAGGAGGTGGAACGAGCCCGAATATTTCGCCTGAGTGGGCCTTAGGAAGGGAGGAAATACTCTCTAAAGTCTTTCCGATAGCACTGTACATGTTATTCAGCGCTCTGCTAGTAAATAAACGGCGTAGCGTAATGTGAAAAAAAAAAAAAGGTCCTGGGATTGATCCAAGAGCGCCTGTTTTCTCCTTTCCTAAGGCCCACTCGGGCGAAATATTTCAGGCACGCTATAGGGAGACCAATCTCCTACACACTCAGTTTGGCGGGACCCGATTGCCGACCTTCCTTTGTAAGAGGATGAACGGTCGTTAACATTAGCACGCGACGCCTCCGTTGCCGTTGTAAAATTTTACCGTTTGCATCGAATTATGTGAAGGTGAGCAGGTAGATGAGCCTTAAAAATTGCTGAAATATCTCGCCTATATGGGCAACCGGAAAAGGGGACGTACGCGCAAAATTTTGAAGTCCCGCTACTTACGGATTATTCTTTGTCTTTCATTTTATATTATTCCCTGCGACGATAAACTTATAATTACAAAATATAAATTTACTTCAACATTTCGATGGTGTTGAACTGCTACAGCAACAGCGAGAGTAATCGTCAAGAGAAGAAGCAAGGCTACTTTTAATAATCATGCACACATTGCTCTCATTAGAAACTGATCATTTAATTTTTACCACGCATATAGCGACGTTCACTAACCGTTCAACATCTTTTGGGAAAGTGAAGAAGCTTATATTCATATTTGTATTAGAATTATTGCAGCAATTAGGCGCAGAACACCATCGGCCGCCTTTTCTTTTTATTGCTTCTCATAATAAAAACGGAACAGCTGACACTGACACACAGTTCTTTCTTTTCATTGCACCAAATACTTGTTTACTTTTATGCGATTCAGGCAGTTAAAATACAGAATTAACAAACAAAGACGGCGCATTACCACGCCACAGAGTGGGGAATGACCACGCGTTTACTGCTTTTCAAGATGGCCGATTCCGCGCATGCGCACTAAATTTTGGACGACAGACTGCAGCGGGAGTTTCCTTTCTGTATACTCCTTATTCTGTGACACGGTACCGCAAAGGAAAACGGAATAGAGATACTATACAATTAATGAAAAGTATGTATGAAAACTGTAGGCTAATATTCATGCTATTACATAACGAATTGGAAGCCTATCTCAACAAAAGACATGTCGGAGAATGTGTAGATCCTCAACAACCTACAACAAACACAAAGTTCGAGTCCTCCCTCGGTCATGGGTGTGCGCCTTGTCCTTAAGCCTATTTCAGTAAAAGACATGTCGGAGAATGTGTAGGTCCTCAACAACCTACAACAAACACAAAGTTCGAGTCCTCCCTCGGTCATGGGTGTGCGCCTTGTCCTTAGTGTAAGTATGTTTAAGAAGTTTGTAAGTGTAGGGACTGATGACCTCAGCCGTTTGATCCCTTAGATTTACAAACATTTTAACATTTGATATGAAGGCCCCGTAGGGCCTGACCATTTTTGAATCAAATTCTAAACATTGCCAAAATACGTTCACTAAATCAGTAGCAGTCTCGAGTTCGAGGCCCCATACGTGTGCAAAATACAAACACAGGTTTCTACTCTGCATTCACCGAATCGAGACAGTGCGGATAAACAATGCGCGTAGTGCATGGCCTGATCACGTGTACGTCTGGAGAGGGGTGAACAAGCGGAAGCCGAGGTTTCTCAACTGCAAGATGCTCAGTACGAGTAAAAAATCGGACATGAGAAACAATAATGAGAAAAAATCTGTAGTTATGAACACAATTACGCACTCTTCTTTCCTGCTCCCTGTGGCACAAGCGCTTTAGTTGGAGTTAAAAAAATTTATAAAGTGGAATCGTCAAACTCACACGTAATGTTAGCGAACAAACATTTTTTTTTTCAGCACAGGCAGAGCAAAGGAAAAAAAAGTGTCTGCTTCAGCTAGAAGTACTTTCAGTTGATTCACTTCTAAAGTTTTATTCCTTGCTGCAACATAATTCTTAATCGGTGCCCAAACACGTTTCCTAGCTTTCGGTTCACAGTAGGTGTGGTGGCATTCTTAAAAATGTTCTGCATATGCATTTTTCTTAGGCGATAGCCTTCCGTTCTCTTTTCTACATATCATTTGGGAACGTTTTTGTCGGAAGCCTGTCTATAGGCGTAATATTACGATTTTCACGTTTACTTCTTCAAGTATAGGAAATACACGAGCAAATAAAGCCTAGAAGATATTAAAAACAATTAGAACACAGAATAAAGATCATAGAGATATAAAGAATGGGTGCAACACTACCAAGAGCATTTGACAACAGAGCAGCATTCATTGAGAACCCGTCGGAAACTGAAATTAGTAATGATAATATACCACCTATAACCACTAACGAAGTCCATTATGCAATCAGTGCCATGAAAAACAAAGTCACCAGGTCCAGGATTAATTTATATAGAACTGATTAAAGCAGCACCGTTGAAACTCCTTGAGATATTGGCAGTGACTTTTGATAAATGTCTCGGAGGTGACACACCTCCAAAGGAGTGGCAAAAGGCCATAATTACATCAATATTTAAAAAGGGTAACAGGAGAAATTGTGGTAACTATCGATGTATTACCGTAATGCCATCCATGGCAAGAGTCTAAGGCCGTATCCTAAAAAAGAGGATAGAAACAGAAATAACTAAATCTGATGAGCAAAATGGATTCAGATCTGGTCGCTACTGTACTGACGGAGTATTTACACTCAAAAACCTCTTGGAGAAATGGACAGCAAGAGACCTTGTCACCCACCTTGCCTTCGTAGAACTGAAAAAGGCTTGTGACACAATTCTACAGAACAATATGTGAGCAAGTCTGATCAATGATGGTGTGTCACCATGTGAAAGCAGTCAGTTTTACAAAGGCTGTACGGCACCGGTACAAGTGAGAAGCAGCTATCTCAAGAGTTTGATGTGAAAAAGGGACTAGCCAGGGATGCACACTCTCACCTACGTTGTTTAAGATCAACCCAGAGGAGGCACTTAAATCCTGGAAAAGAAAATGTGGAGGAATGGGTATCCCCATAGACGATGGGATCTTGTTCACTTTATTTTTTTGCTGATGACCAAGTGTTAGTGCTGGGGAAGATGCTAATTATATGCTCCGCAAATTGAAAGAAGAATACGAAAAATGGGGTCTTGTCATCAACGTAGGCAAAACAGAATATCTGAAGGTGGGAGAGAATATAATTAATAACATACAACTTGTTAAAGGGTGTCGTAATTTGAAGTACTTGGGAGTGACATTGTCGTCCAGTGGTAAAAGTATGGATGATATAAACAATAAAATTGGATAGGGCAAGCGAGCCATAAAACAACTAAATGGTATTCTCTGGAATAACAACACAACGCGACAAACAAAACATATCATCTACCATTCAATTATTGAAAGTATCACCATATAGGGCACAGATTTGTGAGAACTAAATAAAAGGCAATAAGAACGGCTACTGGCAGTTGAAATGGATTTCTGGAGACGGAGTTGTGGCTATTCCAGGCTTGATCATGTTAGAAATGACAGGGTTAGAGATATCATGGGAGTGGAAAGCACTATCCTAGACTGCATAGAGAGAAAACGCCTGCAATTGTATGGTCATTTGCAACGTATGCCAGACACAAGATGGCCAAAACGAATATGGCAATGGACTCCTCATCAAAGAAGAAGGCGTGGTAGACATGCGAGATGCTGGAAAGATGGCGTCATCGAAGCAATGGTGGCAAGAGGTCTGAAGGAAGGAGACTGGAACGATGGAAATCGATGGAAATTGGGTTGCGAGACGCGGCGGCAGCCGTACAAACCTCGCTGATATATGTAACTGATATATGCAATAAATATTTCTTGCGGCAAAGTTGACACGAGTGATCGTAACAGGGGCAAATTCTCACTATTGTCGGCAACTCAGTGTTTCTGTTGTCGGCTCTCTTTGTACTCAGCAGTGGGCCTGTAACAATGAGTCCGCCGCACAGGAGTGGCCTTGCGCGCGCCTTGCTACAAAGTGCGCGGTTGCTCTCCGTCGGAAAGTCCTCCGTGGGGCATGGATGCTTATGTCGTCCTTAGCATCAGTTATAGTCTAGGGGCTGATTTCCACCGCAGATTCATCCCGTAGCTATATATATATATATATATATATATATATATATATATATATATATATATGTGTGTGTGTGTGTGTGTGTGAATTTAAGCTAATGCTCCATGACGCCTCTTTCCTCCTGCACAACAGTGATTCCACTTAGCGGTATTTTTGGGAATTTTTGGGAATTTTTTTTTTTGGGGTGGGGCGGATTTTTGGGAAACGGAAACCTTGGGGAAAAATTTTCAATACTAGAGAAATTGGAAAATAATTTTATCTGCCTATATATATATATATATATATATATATATATATATATATATATATTAGTACATCACTAAAGTCTTTTTTGTAAATAAAAAGCAGAACAGGACCATTAACATTAAAAAGAACTATGCTTGAGAATGACAGTACTTGGCGACTTGCAACAAACTTTAAACATAATTTAAAACCTTTATTAAACTTTTTTCTCGCAGACACCCACATCAAAATAATGAAAGGAAAAAATTTCTCGCTTACTACTTTTCCGCTGTTCATGGAGCAAAACTATGGCATTCGGTATAACGTTACAATTTATAATTTCTACACTACCAGTTGTACTCGCAGGAAATTTAGCAGACAGAATACACACTTAAAGCGGAATGTACATTAGAAATTGTATCACAGTACGACACGTAGTTCATGAGATATGAAGACGTAAAGAGTAACGTTCATGGAAAACCGCCCCATCAAGCATCACGTTTTAATCTATTACTTCTTTATTACTATCCACATTCGTAACAGATTTTACCGACATGCAGCACTTATACAAATCAATATATTACTGTAAAATTTTACAATTGCACAACATATCTAAACTAATAATAAATCTGTAAATGAAGGCCAGTCGCTTTTCGCTACAATCTTCAAAACTACTGGACGAATTTTCATGCGGTTTTCACAGGAAAAATGAGCGAAGATTGGTTCAGGATCTAGGCATGATTTCATCAAAATAGAATCACGAAGTGTTTTCATAGACCGTCGTGTCTGTCTGTTCATCTATTAGAAACCACTTCTCCAAAACTACTTCACGAATTCGCACGGGGTTTTCAAAGGTAACTTCAGCGCACCTTGGGGCAACATATAGGCTTCATTTCATCAAAATAGATCAGGGAAGTAAAAGGTATCGTAATTTGAAAATTTAGGTGTATTTCATGCTTGGAAAGAACGGCGTAATGCAGCAGAGAACCAATTGATAGCGCTGCGGGTGTTCGTGTGAAAAAAGAACTATGCCCTAGCGGTACCACATTGGTTTTTCTATATATCCATTTACCAATACACGGTACAGTAAATTCATAGGTAGATTAGGGAGTTATGTGCCAAACGTACAATTACGGCGTATAGGTAATTATGTTTTCATTTTCTTGGTATAGGCCCTCTATATATTGCTTTCACCTTTCAGCTTTCTTTTGCTTAGTACTGGTTTTCCGTCTGAGTTCTTTTGTTGTCTCCAAATGTCTCTTTTATTATCCTGTAGGCGGTAACTATTGTTCTTCTAGTTACACATTCTTCTACGGTCTTGCATTTCTCCTCTAGCCACTCTTGCTTAGCCAGTCTCCATTTCCTGTCGGAGCCTTTTTGCCTGCTTCACTTGCTGAATGTCTATATTTTCTCGATTCATCTCTTAGGGTAGGCATCTCTTGTGTCATAAGAATTTCTGTTAGGCCATGTTCTTCTACCTATTTCATCCTCTGCGGCCTTCACTACTGTCTCTCTCAAACTACCCATTCTTCTTCTACTGTATTACGTTTCCTAGTTTTGGTCAATTCTTGCCTAATGCTTTCTTTGAAACTCTCGACAACCACCGGTTCATTCAATTTGCACAGGTTCCATCTCCTGACTTTTACCTTTTTTCAGTTCTTCAACTTTAGTCAATAGTTCATAACCAAGTTGTGCTCTACATCTGTCCCTGAATATTTCTTACAGTTTAAAACCTGGTTTATATATCTGACCCTTCCCATTAAAGAATTATTTACCTAACTCAAGTAATAAAAAATTATATGTAATTTAACATAGCCTACTCAGCCTTGACAATTTCGGGCTTCAATTATTTATATACCTGCGCCAGCATCCACTAGAACGGAGGTTGTGAGCTGCACGGGATTGACCGCGCGGTCTGAGGCACCATGTCACAGAATGCGTGGCTGCTGCCATCTGAGGTTCAAGTTCCCCATTTGGCATGAGCGTGTGTGTGTGTTGCCCTTAGCATAAGTTAGTTGTAGGTGTTTGTAAGTCTATAGACCGATGACCCCCAGCAGTTTTGTCTGTTAAGTCTAAAAACATTTGCAGGTTGTGAACTCCAGTTCTGTATACATTAAGGTCCTTCGCAGTCCGTAGCGTGGCGCCTTGGACAATACGGCCATTCCTGTGCGGCGTGGCCTCCGCATTACAAAGCTCTCGAGATCTGGATCCCTGCAGCCAGGACGGTAGGCCAGGGGCGGTCCGTCCTCTCCGCCTCCTACATGATGTCGTCCTCGAAAACTAATTAATAGGACAATAAATTATTTCAAATTCAAGAAGAAATTTGTCGTGTCTAACCTACAAAAACTAACAATTCGATGCAGCGGTATATTTCTGCTATTTTGCCAAAAACTTCTTTCTGCTTAATACAAGTTAGTTAAACCTCTTTGGTTGAAGGCAGT
Organism: Locusta migratoria; assembly: GCA_026315105.1. Classification (NCBI taxonomy): domain Eukaryota; kingdom Metazoa; phylum Arthropoda; class Insecta; order Orthoptera; family Acrididae; genus Locusta; species Locusta migratoria. The sequence goes on along the minus strand of CM048744.1, from coordinate 124,887,080 downwards.
GAGGCAACAAAGTGTTCAATTACACATTATCGTGAGCAGCACAATTAGTTGAATGTATGGTTTGTTCACGTTCTTAACGCCGGTATTACACTATCAAATTTTTGGACAAAGAATTCGACGAAAAAAGCATTATGTTTGTAAATCTATCGGACCAAACTGCGTGGTCATCAGTCCGTAGCTTACAAACTACTGAAACCTAGGTAAACTAACCTATGGACAAACACACACACCCATGCCCCAGGGAGGACTCGAACCTCCACGGCGAGCAACCGCGCACTCCGCAGCAAGGTGCTTTAGACCGCTCTGCTGCTCCACCGCGGCACTTCGACGAAAACATTGGATGAAATATTGGTCCTATTCTTTGACAAAGATATTGGAAGTAACGCCAAAGGGGGTACTACTCCGTCATCCAATATTTTGTCAAAAGTGTTTCAAAATGAGGGTGTTATGCTCAGCTGTTGCTCATGCAACAATTGAGTCGTGTCTGCAGTTAGAAAGGGAGGAGGAAAAAAAGAACAGGAAACGTACTTGGGTGAAACCGTATGTGTCACGGCGAGATGTTCAATAAAATGTGGCTCTCCATTCTTCTCAATCTATTTCAGTAGTTCGCATGTCGCGAATTGTATAGCGCCTCACCTACTTCACACTTTTGTGAAGCTAGAGGGACTTAACTGCCGGGTCATCAGTCCATAAACTTACAAACTACTTATGAACTACCTTATAGTTAAGACGACATCCACGCCCGAGTGGGAATTCGAACCCCCGACGGGGAGCGGCCTCGCGCATCGTAGCATAGCGCCTCAATGCGCTTGGCCACTCCTCCGTAGCCCTCACCTACTTCATAAAGTTGTATCAATTTTGTTGTTGCAGGAAAACACTACGCAAACGTGCAGCTAGTAGCCATGTTTACAAATTCGAACACTATATCAACTGTCAAACAGCTGTGGTGATGGCGGTACTACTACCATTGCCTTCGTGAAATCAAGGCCATAGCATAGCCGTGATGACGGCATGCGTTGAGGGGGGATTGAGGCACCTGATTGGTGGGCATAAGTTTGGAATAATTTCATATGCCTACTTACCAATCAGGCGCCTCAATCCGCATGACGTCACATGGCTATGCTACGGCCTTGATTTCTAGAAGGCAATGAATGCTACTACTGGCGCTCCGAGCGGTTACATTTCTCACTACAGGAAACAGAAGACGAGCGATTTCTTTGATCAAATCTATTTTTTTTTTTTCATAAGCTTATGGGACTTTACTGCGGGGTTATCAGTTCCTAAACTTACAAACTACTTATGAACTACCTTATACTAAAGACAGCACAAACATCCATGCCTGGGGGGGGATTCGAACTCCCGACGGCTTCGCACCATCGCAGCATAGCGCCTCAATACGTGTGTGAAGTGCTTCATTTAGAGTATTTAATATAGAAGAAAAACTGTGCGTGTGTAGATATTTTTTCATTTAATACCAGGCTAATTCCCGACTATTTAAGTGATCACATCTTTAAAATTAACTTCTAATACAACTAACATTCCAGGGATCTCGCATTGGATGTGCTTTAGTATTAAAATACGTCTGTTGTAGTTTAATTGTACGAAGACGAGGTGTCCTCTGCTGATAATGATAGGCTGGCTACAAGGAGATATTAAACTTGTTTGAAATTGATTGAAACACAGGGTGTTACTGTTACCGGGATTCCTCGAGCACCAAATAATAGCCCCCCCCCCCCCCCCCCCCATCACCCATCGTGCAAAGAATTATTGGTGATACTGGATAACACAAACGTCAGTGTTATGGATTAACAGATACAATTTCGTCACCTTTACAGTTTTGAGGTAATGATTAAATTTTATCCAAGGCGCCGGCAGAGCTTGGTAATGTTGGCAACAAAATGTTCGCTTCATGAGGATAATTAATCTTCTCTCAGGACAACCTATCAACAAGAGAGCAAGCACAGGACTTAATTGTCTGTTAAATTGTAAGCACAAAATAATGTTCCCCTTACCCTCTGTTATTGGTTGCTCAGCTCAATATCACTTACGGTGCCAGCAGCGTAGAATAATAATGTTGGTAACAGTAATGCCCTGTGTTTCATTAAATTTAAAACAACAAACACGGTAAAGCCTTACCAAAATGTTTTCATTTAAAGTAAAATTAACCTTCTTGGTCGAATACACCGACACAGCTGTGGATACGGATCGGAATGAGATCATTCTACTTATATGGAAAGACCGAGCGAGGTGGCGCAGTAGTAACGCACTGGACTCGTATTCGGAAGAATGGTGGTTCAAGTCCACCTCCGGCCATCCAGATTTAGGTTTTCCGTGATGTCCCTTAATCACTCCAGGCAAATGCCGGGATGGTTCCTTTCAAAGGGCACGGCCGATTTCCTTCCCTCGTCCTTACCAAAACATCCGAGCGTTAGCTCCGTCTCTAATGATCACGCTGTCGACGGGACGTTAAACCCTAAGACTGCCGCGGTGGAGTAGCCGAGCGGTCTAAAGCACCTCGCTACGGAGCGCACGGTTGCTCGCTGTGGAGGTTCGAGTCCTCCCTGGGGCATGGGTGTGTGTGTTTGTCCGTAGATTAGTTTACCTAGGTTTAAGTAGTTTGTAAGCTACGGACTGATGACCAGGCAGTTTGGTCCGATCGATTTACAGACATTTGAACATTTTTTTAAACCCTAAGATTCCTTCTTTTATATCGAAAGAGACGTCTTGACAGTCGCCGCACCTGGCCGATATGACACTATCAAATTATGGGACAAAGAAACTTAGGCCGTAGTGTAATTGGCACTTTTTCTCAGGTCGTGCAATCTTTGGTCAAATCTAAGGCCTCCACATAGATTTGAAAGCGTCTAGATTAAAAACAGTCATAAAACACGAAGATGTGAGCTTTCAGAAACGTATTAAAACGAAAGAAGTTTAACTGCTTTACTGTTTCTTTGGATTCTCGACACTGTCAAACAAAACTGACATTATTCAAGGCCTTATTGCAGTTTTCACTTATGAGTGTGAACGCCAAGATGAAATTCGCTGTTAGAAATGACTGCAATACAGATTTTGTACTATCCACCATGTTGTAATTTTCAAAATGTACTTTCATTAGTGTCTAAGGGATAAATAATTCATTGCTTTTCAAATGTTCCAATGTTTATAGAGCTTATGGGACTTATGAATGAGCTAATACTAAGGACGGCACAAATATCCATGCCCGATGGGGGACTCCAACCCCCGACTGCAGTGGCCGTGCAGAAAGCGACTGAAGCGGCGCAGACCGCTCGGCCACAACCGCCGGCCATTGCTTTTAACTTTATGTCAATTTTATGTGGGAGCGGAATATTTCGGTAGCAGCCATGTTGTAATTTGACAAACGAAATATGTATATCAAAGAAATCCTGCGTCAAATTGTAAACACATACCCAACTCATTCAATACTAGTAGGCGGCGATTTCAGTTTACCCTCAATATCCATGCCCGAGGGGGGATTCGAACCCCCGACCGTAGTGGCCGTGCAGACCGTGACTGGAGCGCCTCAGTCCCCTCGGCCACCGCGGCCGGCACTAGTACTCTTATTGGTGGGCAAGGCGCCGTAAGAGTAATGTTTGTTTATAATTATTTGTATACGTAATTAACCAAATAGCTTCTGTAATTTTTGTGTTCCGAGCATTATCGAAATATCGAGACATAAATAATCGTGAAAGAACTGTAAAAACATCCGAATTCCACTGATTCAGTGATATAAACAACTTATTCATGAGGCAATATTTACGAATAAGTCTATAATTACAGCTTATTCCGTTTAAAGTAAGAACATAAATAAATATACGAGAAACATAAATAACTTTACCGCCTGGTCTAACATGACAGGTTCTTTCTTTGACGCGTAACAATTCGGTATGGATTCTACGGTTTCGAACATTTTTGCACTTCACTCGGCTTTCGTTTAAACGCATACAGTTTTGGATGCAATTTCTTTTGCTTATAAAACGAACGTCTTGAAGATTCTTGCTGTTTGTGATTCAGGTGTAACAATAAATGTGGATTAGTGGATTAGTTTCTGCTTTGTTGGGAAACTGATTTTTGATTTCGATGTTTTATTGTCACGATTTTGAAGTTTTCCTTCAGCTGCATATATAGTGGCTAATCTGTTACAGTAAATAATCTAGGGGTATTGCATTCCATATAAGTTTATTACGTTCAACACGTACTGATTTGACTGAAATTGTAGTCAAGAAACCTTCGCTTTTATGAGTGGAAAATTGACGTCTTTCTGCAGAAGATCAGGTCTTATGTTGTTTGACCTTATCAGAAAATGAAATTCTTCATTCAAAAATGTTCAAATGTTTGTGTAGTCTATGGGACTTAGCTACGTGGTCATCAGTCCCTAAACTTACAAAGTACTTATGAACTACTTACGAACTAGGACGGCACAAATATCCATGCCCGACGGGGGATTCGAACTCCCGACCGTAGTGGCCGTGCAAACCGTGAATGGAGCGCCTTAGTCCCTCGGCCACCCCGGCCGGCGAAATTCTTCATTACCTAGTCGTAGATTTCAAGATAATCGCATATAAACTGTCTTGCTAAGAACCGCTTCATACCTTCCAGTGGTCCTTAGGGTATCTGTTATATGTGGAGTTATTACCTTACCTACCGTGAAAAGTAGGTTAAAATCATTTCAAACGATCTATTCATACTCATCGGATATCGTATTTAGAAGTGTACCTTGCCGGCCGCTTGGAGCGCTACTGTCGTGACGTAAGCTATAACAAAAATCAGTGGGCGTGTCGTGATTGTAGCTCATTCCTTCGCGTTAAAGAGACTCTGGATATGTTGGGGTGTAGTAGTCCATGCTGCTCCCACACATTGCCTAAGTTGATCTGATGTAGTTAAAACCTAGCTTGAATCTGCCCTTACATGTGTAACGGGCGGTTGATTTCCACAATCTGCCGGGACTCTTTAAGTCCCGCCAGGGAATTGATATCTTAACTCTTGGCTGGTATAGGTATTTAACTTACAGTCACGTCTACGAGTGAAACAAAGGTACAGATAAGTGTGCGAACAAAGACAATAGAGGTGAACGAGCCGTAACAAATGAATGAGAGGCAACTCGTACTGCCCAAATTCTAAACTCACTGCATATTAAGACTGTAGTGCACCCTGTCGATTATTTGCACTTGCTCCCAGCTTTATTTATATTCCTGCAAAGGATCGAACGTATTTGCACATTCGCACAGAAATTGCTATTTGTCTATTGGTCTAGATGGTGTCTGTTCTTTCGGACATGTGCACGAAAAAAATTTTCAATTTCGTCATTCCTCTATTTCAATGCCCCGAAACAGTCGACAAGTTTAAATATTTTTTTTTTCATAAATTTACGGCTGTTAATGTCAGCCTATAGTGTCTGTTCTTTCGGAAATGTCTACAATATGTGATTTTTCAATGGTGCATGTGCAAATAAAAGTTCAAATGTTTGTAAATCTATCGGACCAAACTGCGTGGTCATCAGTCCATAGCTTACAAACTACTTAAACTAAGGTAAACTAACCTAAGGACAACACACACACCCATGCCGCAGTGAGGACTCGATCTTCCGACGGCGAGCAACCGCGCGCGCGCTCCGCAGCGAGGCGCCTTAGACCGCTCGGCTACTCCACCGCGGCGGTGCATGTGCCTCCTTGTCTATTTGTGCCCACTGTAAGAGATTATCTGGCAGCTCTTCAAGCCAGTCTTATAATATTACAAGTCTGACTTAAAGTCCTTATGGAGATATGCAGCCATAATAATAAGTTTAAAAATGACGTCAAAAAGAAAAGAAGAAGAGGTGGATTCTTTATTTTTCTTGTATTTCTTACGCGTTTCGCGCTGGACCAATCATCAGAGAATCTGCACAAAAACATTTACAAACTATGTTGTTACGTGTAACAAGCGTTAGAAAAGCTTGTATTTTAAAAGTGAACAGGTACACCTAAAGTTTACATAACATACCTTTGGTTATAGAAGCCAGTACAAGCTAGGGCATTAAAGCCCAGTGCAATGTTTTACTAAACAACATCTAGTATTTACAAAATCATGCGTAGTACAAGACAGATTGTAGATAAATGTAAGTTATTCAATGCCAGCTTATCATAAGAAGGTAGCACTACGGTGCAGAGCATACACGTAATCATCACGTAATATTTGTAGTGTCAAAATGTACATAAAGCAAAAGGCAATCTAAATTTTACAGAAATAAATATATACATTTATAGTTATTTACATATAACAGTTCAGAGAGCCAATGGCAAGAAGTTGTAATTAGTTTGATGCATTACGTTTGCTCATTAGATAGTAACGTAACTGTAATTATGTAATGACCAAAAAATAAAGGTAACTGATGAAGAGTAAATTGACCACTGGGTGGCACGTGTAATATTAGTCCTGTAGCCAGGTTCATCTATTAGAATGTCGTAAAAAAATCAAAAAACTACTTTCGGCTACCCGCGATTTGTTCATTCATCACAACGTCGGTATTCTTGTGGAAGCTTACGAAAACTTCGATTTCTTTTAAAATGTTTCCCTTATTAGCGAAATATAAAATTGACACACTATTGTTGATACTTTCTAATGAATGTTGACGCCCTGTCTTGTACTCAAGTGTTCGCCAAAAGCACTGTTATTACTGGCATACTTGCCGGCCGCGGTGGCCGAGGAGACTGAGGCGCGCCACTCACGGTCTGCCCGGCCTGTACGGTCGGGGGTTCGAATCCCCCCTCGGGCATGGATATTTGTGCCGTCCTTAGTAGTAGCTAGTTCATAAGTAGTTTGTAAGTTTAGGAACTGATGACCCCGTAGTTCAGTCCCATAAGCTATACAAACATTTGAACATTACTGGCATACTTGTGTTCACGGAATCTGATACGGAACTCTCTTCCTGTTTGCCCGATATAGAAATAGTTACAGGACCCACATTGGATTTTATAAATCTCAGCTCTACTAAAAGTGTCGGGTTTTGGCTCTATATTATACCGTAGTCTCATTCCCAATTTGTTACTTGTTTTGAAACCTACCCTAACATTCAATTTACGGTATGCATTCGTAATCTTATCAGAAGGTTTACCGAAGTTGGTTAGCGGAATGTAGCTAACGGCTTCTTCGCTAGCAACCGATCTTTTTTTTTTCCCCTGGCGCGCCGCAGTCTCCTCGGCCACCGCGGCCGGCCCAACCGGGGAAAGGGGACCTACAGCTTAACGTGAAATTCGAACCACGTGTCATTTCTGGCGACTCCTCACATCGTTGAGAGGTGAAGGATGGGTGAAAACGCAGACTGAAAAATTCCGAGGTCCGAGCGGGTAGTGAACCCGCGACCCTTCGGTTTCCAGTCAAGCGCTTTACCCCCATACCACCATCTTTTTTTTTTTCAATATATTTATTCCTCTGCTTAATCTATAATTAAAATACAATGAACACATAAAATACACAATGAACGAATAAATTATTTACCTTTCAAATTAATGTACTGTGTACTGACGTATATTTATTGTTGTAGATGTCACGAGTTCTTGCACAGGCTCTTTTGGGTTTTTGTAACCGAACTTTCAGTGCTTCCTTTTCCAAACCTGTTTTGTGTACAATTACTGAATGTTATTGTAGAGCAAATTAACTTGGTTTCCTCGAATGGATTTTGTAATCCAGTTTTCTCAGCGTATTTATTGAGGACTTCAGTCCGTTTGGTCGCTGTATTTTCACTGTCTGCTAGCTATGATCGCTAGGTTGCCTGCGAAAGCCAAACTGACCTCGATGTCTTCATTCTTTCGTCCTACTTGAATGGGTTTCCAATGGTTCTGGCTTTTCAATTATTATCAAAAATGTTAAAATGTTTGTAGAGCTTATGGGACTTAACTACGGGGTCATCAGTCCCTAAACTTACGAACTACTCATGAACTAGCTTATACGGCACAAACATCCATGCCCGAAGGGGGGGATTCGAACCCCCGACCACCGCGACCGTGCAGACCGAGACTGGCACGCTCGGCCACCGCGGCCTGCCCAATTATTAACCCAGTCTCGAATGACGCGCGCGCGCCTGTGTGTGTGTGTGTGTGTGTGTGTGTGTGTGTGGTATTTGTATGCGCCGCACATCTCTCCCCTAAGCTAGTGGAGCGACTTCAACAACAAACTTGGTACATATATTCCCTACTATAAAAAACAATGACTTGTGGTAAGAACCACTTACGACAGATGGTTCTCGAAATATGACATCATGAACAGTGAGAGTCATAAAATACTTCCACATCATGCAACAATATCCCTCTTATACTAATGAACCGAATTCGACCAAATTTTGTACAAATATTCCTTACCGTAAGGGAACATTCGTCACGGGGATCAAATCCACCTACGACGCATTATTCTGAAGACATGACATATTAAACAACGAGAGTCACAAAAAAAAAACTGCCCTATCATGCGACGTAATTTTGTACATCAACTGTTTGGGAATGACAACCGCAACAAAATTATAAATGGAAAGAAGTATATCGCAAACTATTTCTCCGATGTTCATGCGGCAAATCTGTGGCAGGTGTCATAACGTTACATTTTATTACATCTACACTACTAATATTGTTCATGGTTTATGAGATACGAGATAATCAACAGTTAGGTCCTACAACAAAGGAAGTGGGTTACCTAGCTTCCGTTCGGCCGACGCTTGAGTACTACTCATCAATGTGGGATCCGTATCATATAGGGTTAGTAGAAGTTACCATACGTCCTCTTTTTCCCGGACATGTCCTCTTTTTGGGGCAAGAAAATGTGTCCGGCTGGAATTTATAAAATTCTACAAAATGTCCTCTTTTTTTGGGTTTCGAGAAAGGAAATTTATTTTTGTGTCATTGGTGACAACGGGTTCGTTCGCACTGCAGTTCCAAAAAAATGTTCAAATGTTTGTATAGCTTATGGGACTTAACTACGGGGTCATCAGTCCCTAAACTTACAAACTACTTATGAACTAGCTAATACTAAGGACGGTACAAATATCCATACCCGAAGGGGGATTCGAGCCCCCGACAGTAGTGGCCGTGCAGACCGTGACTGGAGCGCCTCGGTCCCCTCGGCCACCGCGGCTGGCAGTTCCAAACTGTTCGCAACTAACACGCGCATACATACAGCGAAATTGCCGTTCATATTTTTGCTCTCCGCAGCAGCAGCAGACGATTCGGAACTTCTCTGCGAGGGAACCCGCTTGTCCATCCTGTATTCAACCAGTGTATTGTGAACACACAGTAGACAAAAGACAGGAATAGATTTAAAATTGAAAACATAAATGCTATTCTATGTGTACAGTATAATTTCAAATACTTGAAACGCCTGAGATTTTGTCAGTACTAGTTGAAAAACGAAAAGCTCTTGAGAGAGATTTCATTGTCCTCCAAATATAATTGGTTCAAAAGTGAAAAAGACAAGAATGAGACAATTGAGTGTAGTGATGATAAATACACACAAGGTTGCTGTTGTAGTTTGTAGTAGTTCTACGTTTTCATTAATAAAGTTGTAAATTACATTATGTTAACAATAGAGTGTCATCTTTCTTTTTTACAGGTACTGTCCTCTTTTCTTATTATGAACATATGGTGACCCTACGTAGAAGACGCAGAGAAGATCCAACGAAGAGCAGCACGCTCTCTGAAGTGCTCATTTAGTAAGCGCGAAAGCATCACGGAGATAATTGGGAAACCCCAGTGGCAGACGCTGCTAGAGAGACGTCTATCGCGGTTCGGGCTTCTGCGAAAGTTCCGAGAGAGCGTATGTTTCATGAAGAGTCAAATATGTCACTTCCCCCTGCGTATATCTCGCGAAGTGACCACAAGGATGAGATCAGAGATATTAGGACCCGCACGGAAGCATGCAGGCTATCATTTTTCCCGCTAACCACACGCGACTGGAATAGGAGGAAGTCACAATGGATCGGAAAGTACCCTCCGCCACATAGATGTAGGTTCATGAAAAACGCTTCTTTATGCATAGATTTATGTTTCTTACGTCTTTACTACTAACTCTGTGCACGCCATATTTTGCAGACTCTGTGCACGTATACCACTGAGTGTACCTTCGAAATTATACCCTATTCTTCATAAACAATGAAATGCATAAAAATCCGCCCCACTACACATGAGATTATATCTTTACTACCAGCTTGTTCAAATGTTTGTCGAGCTTATGGGACTTAACTACGGCGTCATCAGCCCCTAAACTTTCAAAATACTTATGAACTAGCTAATACTAAGGACGGTACAAAAATCCATACCCGAAGGGGCATTCGAACCCCCGACAGTAGTGGTCGTGCAGAACGTACTGGCGCGCCGCAGACCGCTCGGCCACTGCGGGCGGCCTACCAGCTTCATTCGTAATACATTTCGCAGACTGTTTCCTATTATTTCACTCCTATTATTCCACATCGAAAATTAAAACTGGTAATAATACAGCCATTGGCCTCAAAGATAAAGTGTGTTTTACTTAGGTTTCGGCGACTACTGTGAGTGCTTTCATCAGAAAAAATTGCATGTCACTCGATAAAATGAAATGTAAATGAATAACTGAAGTCACAGTCTGATGCTTCCTTCACACGTGTGATCAGCCCTTAGGACTAGCCTCCTATATTATTTTATTAATGTCACTTAAGCTTTTTCATTTACATTTTAGAAATTTTCTGATGAAGGTACTCATAGTAGCTGTCGAAACCTACTTATCCTTACGACCGAGGGCTGTCTTACTACCAGTAAAAATAGTAAACGGTCGCAGATGAAATGCAGCAATGTTTACATCATCATCATCATCATCATCATCATTAGAGACTGATTATGCCTTTCAGCGTTCAGTCTGGAGCATAGTACCTCTAATAAAATTCCTCCATGATCCCCTATTCAATGCTAACATTGATACCTCGTCTGTTGTAATGCCTTTTACTTCAAAATCATTCAGCACCGAATCTAAGTACTTTCTTCTTGGTCTACCTCGACTCCTCTTACCCTCCGCTGCCGAGATCATGAGTCTCTTAGGTAACCTTGCTTTTCCCATGCGTGTAACATGACCCCACCATCTCAATCTGTTCGCTCTAACTGCTTCATCTATGTTTACAACTCTCGAAAAATTATATTATTATAAGTCACATAGTTCATGAGATATGACGTCATAAGGATTGATCTGCATGAAAACAAACATGAAATGGATAAAACGTTGGGTAGAAGGCTATGGGCAGAGAGGGAAGAAGGAGATGGTCTAACATAAGAAAGGAATGAATGCACACCCGACAACGCTGGGAACTGACGGTAAAATGAAATAAAACTCATGGTTTTTTGTGTGTATGTGTGTGTGAGTGTGGGGGGGGGGCTGTTGACATGTAACAGGCAAGACCTACACAATATTTAAACACGGTTACCACCCGATTTTCTCAGCTGAAAATGCTACATTGAAACTGTAATGTCTCTGGTAAATCTATGAAAACATAAAGGACCATGATACATATCTGAGTACACAGTGGATTATGTAAGGAGTATCAAAAGTAAATACACACAAGGAAATAGCCTATCAATTGGTAGAAACATAAATAATGAAATAGTTTAATGTAAATCTGCAAATATAGATGAGCGCATGGCTGACTAAATAGGCGTCACGTATTTCAGCTCAAATACAAATCTAAAGCTATGAAATGCAGGTAAGATCATATATGAGCATGTAAGCTTTTACTAACAATTAATTTTAGATTACATTTTGACAGAATAATGAAATATGTCGTAAAATCCAAATCCACTGTGTAGATAAACTCAGCAACAAGATTCGGGCCAACTCCTGACCAAGGGCATGGTATGCGTGATCTTTATTGATGAAACCGGTCATCATAATAAAATAAAATAAATATATTGCGGTCTAGACAACTGCAATTATAATATTACATACATTATTCTTTACAACCAATCTTGCCTCAGAATTAATCATACTTGTGAAATCTCAGCTACATAAATTTTAGGAATATCTTCCTATTAATATTTTTCAAGTTAGTACTATAAATATGATATTCATTGCTACTTTTCAGATTTACGTATATTTACAGTTATTAGAAATATTTACGAGGTTAAAGGTGTAGTCAAATTTAAGCTCAGTCATTGTACACAAAAATGACAAAAATTGAATTTTTAAGGCTTTTCATTTACCACATGGTATTGAAATTTCAATTCCCAAATATTACTTCCAATTCAGCTTGGAAATTCGAAAAATTAATAATTTGTAATAGCCTGCACGGGGCCACGCCTTTTTCCTTGTTCTTAGTTCTCTCGTATTATCTGTTTATGTGGCGTTTTCTTTTCAATGTTGTGCCATCATAATGCAGGGGATGTTTATATATTACATCAAGAAGGCTGTGGTAAAGCAGCCCTCTCAAGAAATGTGTTCATGGATAAACGCGGAATCCTAATTAGTCTCTGATGGCCCTCATCTGAAGACGTTGCCCCAAAATTACATTTTCCTCATCCAAGGTAGTTAATACTACAGTTTATGATGCAGTCATTGTCTTTAATGGTGGCAGTTCTGAGAGGATAAGAGTCTTATAGAGAATGGGCTTCAAGCTCAGAGTTTTCAATCGCTACATCTTGATGGAGACTGACACTCAGCTATTCTTGTAGCCATTATATCCCATGAAGACCTAACAGAGCAAACAAGATAGATAAGAAAAAGCCAGAAGAGAAGTGCTTACGTAATATCGCCACAGTTGTACGATTGGATTTGCGATTTCCTATCAGAATGAACACAGTTCGTAGTAACTGACGGTTAGTCATCGAGTAAAACAGAAGTGATATCTGGCGTTCCACAGGGAAGCGTTATAGGTCCTCTACTCTTCCTTGTGTTTATAAACGATTTAGGAGACAACCTGAATAGCTCCCTTAGACTGCTTACGGATGATAATGTGGTTTATCAGTTAGTGAAGTCAAAAAAAGGATCAAAAGTAACTGGTGCGAAAATTACCAATTAACACTAAATAATGAAAAGTGTGAAGTAATACACATGACCACTGAACTTCAATTACGCGATAAATCAACCGAACCTTAAGGTCGTAAATTCTACCGAATACCTAGGAGTTACAATTATGAACAACTTAGACAGGAGAGAACACACAGAAAATATTGTGAGGAAGGCGAACCAAAGCTTACGTTTCATTGGCGGAACGCTTCGAAGATGGAACAGCTACACCAAAGAGACTTGTGGGTCCTCTCCTGGAGTACTGTTGTCCAGTGTGGGACCCTCACCTCACCAGGTGGGACTGACGGAAGACATTGAGTACAAGCAAGCCCTATAGCAGCCCGCTCCTCTCCCTCAGGGTGGAAAAAAAGAGGTTCAGCGAAGGGCAGCTCGTTTTATCACGTTATAGGGGGGAAATTGTCACGAAAATGTTGCACGATTGGAGGTGGAGATAATTAAAAGAATGACGTTATTCGTTGCGGCGAGGTCTATTTGCGAAATATCAATCACCAACTTTTACTTCTGAATGTGAAAATACTTTGCTAGCACTCACCTGCATAGGGACACATGGCCATCCCAATAAAGAAAGAGAAATCAGATCAAAACGGAACGGTTTAGGTGTTCTTTCTTCCCGCGCGCTCTTAGAGAATGTAACGTTAGAGAAAGGTTATGAAAGTGGTTAATGAACCCTCTGCCTGACACTTAAATGTGATTTGCAGAGTATCTATGTATATGTGGATGTAGAAGTCCTGAAGGAAATGAGGACATTCATTACAGATCTGGAGGTTTTTAAAGGTGGGAATGGCAACGAAAAAGCATGTTTATCTCTAAAATGCATTTTCTCGGAACTACCGTTTTCATTATTAAGGTATATTTTTCTCCAAAAGCTGCGACGGAGCGCATTGAGGCGGTAAGCTACGATGCGCAAGGCAGTTCTCCATCGGGGGTTCCAATGCCCCCTCGGGCATGGGTGTTTGTGCCGTCTTTAGTATAAGCTAGTTCATAAGTAGTTTGTAAGTTTAGGGACTGATGACCCCGTAGTTAAGTCCCATAAGCTTTATAAACATTTGAACATTTATACGGCCCCCCACCCAAAAAAAAAAAAAAAAAAAAAAAAAAAAAAATATATATATATATATATATATATATATATATATATATATATATGGACTGTGTTTTTTGGCATGTCTTTTGCATTATATATAAGAAATATGTATCACAGTGAATAATATCATTCATGTACGTCAAGATAGAAAATAAAGAAAGTAGAATTTTACGGGTAGTTTTTCAACTGATTATAAATAAACCTGCAACTTCGTTAAATATCAATAAATTGGAATGATTCTGTAGTTTTCTTTATATGATGGTTGAGATTATATTGCAAAAAATTCAAGGCAATTTCTTAGTAAATGGTACCTTTTTGAATCATGAATTCATAAACATTAAAACTTTGAAAACTTTAAAAATTACAATTAAAATTACAAAACAATTTCAGTAGATGCTTGGAACTACCGTCAACCATTGTACATAATTTACGTAATTCAAAAATTGGGGATTTTGTGACAGGTTAAATTTGTACTTATTTTTTTTTTTTTTATTTGTAGGACAACAAATATTATTAAGATTAAATAATTTATTGTAAATTTCATATTTTCATGTTTTTAACAACTGTAACACTGTTGAAAGTAGTGTATAAAAGTGGCCTGCAGGGGTCGTGTGGGAGCAGTTTTTACTGATACTTCGAGGCAGTCACTATGCCCGTTAGCACGTTGATGTTTCATTGTTGAAATGATTATTGGTTATATGCAAGTTTATTTAAAGTGCGGTATTAAATGACGAGTCAAACTTACCTAGTGTTGCTCTTCATTATTTCAAACCACTAGCGTACACCTTAATTGAGTTCAGCCTCTCGTATTCAACGTAATCCGAATGTTGCTGCGAGATCCAGATACTGAGTTACAACAGGGGGGGGGGGGGGGGGGGGCGCAGTAAGCGATGCGCAGTAGGCAACGCGTTTTCGCCGTTCTGCGCATGACGTCACTGTGGGACACCTGGGAGCCAAACTATATGCAGAGTTGGTTGCTAACTCGGTGCGTGTGTGTTACCATTTCTGCTGTATTTACTTAACCCCCTCATTACCACGTTACGAATTCAGCTTTGGAAAAATTAAAATTCAGTGTTATCTGTATTAATACGGTACACTAAAGATAAAATACGTGTTTAAAAGTTTTGGTCGCACTATTGATTTTTATGTCATGCACAACACAGACGTTTGTATCGAGGTATTTTATTACTTGGGATGTTATTTTGTTGATGGTTAACACTGTCAGATCAATAATGCTAATATAATCTTCGCCACAACACCAATGACAATTCACTGCTCAAATAAAATAATATGAACCACACTCGCGCTCCTAATCACAACCACGTACAGACAGATACGTAACACAAACTACAGCACGGACAGATTAATGCCTCATAAGTGGCCACACGCCGTACCAAGCGGCAAAATGTCGTACTAGAAGCATGTTATTCATCAACAACAATACGACTAAGGATTGATACACAAAATACGGTATAAATCAGCTTTTAATACGTTATTATCGAGAAACAACATTGGGAAGGAAAGGGTCAAATAGTTTTTTTTCCACTTAACAGTTTGGAAGTAAAACGTTCATAGTGGCAAGTATACTGATTTCCCGAGTGTTTGTCGCGCGTGCTATAATTTTGTGCTGTAATTCTCTGAAATACTTCTGTTATTATTTATACAATACCAGGCTGTGCTATTACGAGTTGTAATCCTCACAGCGAGAACACAAAGGGAACTGAAATAAAGTTTCATTTTTTCCTCCAGATGAAACGTTAAAGAAAGTGTGGCTCTCCAAATGCTACAGAATGGACACTATAAACGTTGCACATTCTCGAATACGCTCCCGGCATTTCAATGAAAACGATTTTGTAAGGGATGTACAGTCGGAGTTGCTTAATTTGCCACGGAAAAAAGTATTTGAAACATTTCTGTTCTTTTAAAGTCAGCAGTTCATATTAAAGAAATTGTCTATATGTTTGCGATTTGATATGTTACTGATACGTACCGCGTAAATCTACGATAGAATTTGACCCAGCGCTCTTAACTTCAATATTTTACAGCAGAATAGCACTTTGTATTTAAGGCAGAAACAATTTCCGTCAAAAACTTATTATAAATGCACATTACGTGCCATACCGGACTAAGCTTGTGCAGGCCGTTTGGGAGCACGCAGTCCCACAGTGACGTCACAGCGCCAGCCAATGGCAGAGCAGAGCGCTTACTGCCCAACCTTATATTTATTAACCTTGGAGTTACAAGACGTTCCAACAAATGCAGAGATAACAATGTAACGCTTATATGCACCATACAGAACTTTTGTAAGTGAGTTAGGCTTGGGTTCTGTCGCAATTAGTGGAGGAATCAGCAGGTCCAGTTTCGTCTCAGAGTCAAGTTAAATTTCAACAACCCTGCTTGCGTCATAAAACGTTGCAGTGATACAATCCGTTGTCCACGTAGCTAAACGACGTAACTCACTCGTTACGTTGCTGCACTGCTTAATTATTATTATAAAGTCCAATAGTTAACGTTACGTGACGGATCGTACTCCTGCTGCATCCGAAGTATATAATTTTTCTTTTTTATTAGCAGGTTCGAATCAGTTTAAACTGATCAGAATCTGAGATGAATATCTATTTTTGTATCGGCTTCTCATGTAAGTTCCCAAAGATTGCTATATTTACTCCGTTCCGTGGTTGCTACGTCCATAATCAAAGATCTCATATCACTAAATTCTTGTATAGAGCTAATCGACGTTTAACAGGCGGGATAATTTTTTTTAATAGTCCATTAAATGATTCCTTTCGATTAAATCAATGATTAATGTTCTTCAAGTGTATGGAAGTTAAGTTTTCTATGATGCAAATACGTAATTTCATTTAACCAGAGATTATAGCTTATTAACTACGAGTTTGAGTACTGTGGGCAGGGCGAAGCTGGGAATTTGTATCTGACGGGAGGCGTGCTTAGGTAGTCCTTGCAGGTGCGGTGATCACTGTGTGCCCTGAGGTGTAGGGGTCAGCGCAACTGCCTAGAGCCGGCCGCGGTGGCCGAGGGGACTGAGACGCTCCAGTCACGGTCTGCACGGCCACTACGGTCGGGGGTTCGAATCCCCCCTCGGGCATGGATATTTATGCCGTCCTTAGGATTAGCTAGTTCATAAATAGTTTGTAAGTTTAGGGACTGATGACCCCGTAATTAAGTCCCATAAGCTATACAAACATTTGAACATTTGAACTGCCTAGAAAGCAGGAGACCCGGGTTAGAATCCCGGCTGGGTACACATTTTCAGCTTTGTCCAATCGCAGTTAGATGTCATATATTCTTTGAATATTAAATAATAACAACTGCAGGATCAGAAGTGACGTCTGTTCTTTCGGAACATGTTTATATTATAGCTTGCCCCTCCATTAATAACTCTTACCTGTGGAACGTAATGTTATTCAGTTTGTATAATCAGAATCAAAATTAATACTATCCTTTTCAGTTGAATATTAACTTTAAAAATTGTTACATAAAGTTAATCTGCTAACATGTCAGATCCTCTATTAATCCGTTCACTCGATAACACTGTCTTTTACAGGTTGTAACTTTTTCACCAAACCAGAGATGAAAATAAAAATATATCTATCCCAGCCGTTAAATCACTCATGAAATCCTGGCACCATTGAATCTAAATAATTACCAAGCCTATATGAAATAAAACCAAGTCTCAAGTTAGATTCTGGATTGTAACTGAATCCACAAACAAAAGTCAAATCCCACCAAAAACTATCTTTCACGAGTTTCACATTTAACAACTTAAAGATCATATCACATACTTTCCATCACTAAATGTTGAATTAGTTTTTGCTTTAGCGTGAAAACTTTTCAGGATGATCCTCGCAAAATTGTTCATAAAATAAAATGCAGAACCAGCATATTTTCCAGTAAACACTTATTTCACATATCATTCGATTCCATGATGGTGGTGGTGGCGGCTGGTGCAGCAACAGTGTTGAATAATTAAATAATTCTCAGTCTCTGTTGCATTTCTTTTTATTCCCCAATTACGTGTTTCGCGCTGTTAGCGCATCGTCAAACTGGAAAAAGACAAATGTTTTGTTACAGTCCGTGTACCTGGACGGCAGCGAATCTAATGTGGCTAAGGTGAGTAAATTTTGAAAAGTCAGACTTACTATAGAACTATCTATAGCTGTGATGGAGGTAGCTTACCAATTTGTGTTGTCATTGGGTCCCTGCAAAGAGGTAAACGTACAAAGTACGTAAGGTTTATTTGAACTAGAATAACTAGGGACTAAAGGGTTATGGTATGGAAATTTAATGGAATGCTTTTTATATGATAAACTCACCATCGAAACTGTGACCAGCTTGCAGCTTGCTATTAACGGACTTCTTTCACAGTTTTTATTACTTTTGAAACACATATGATTACAGTAACCATTGAAAGGTAAGCCAAGAACTAACTTTCTTTTTACAAATCACACTGCATATCCGTTCATTGTTAAAAAATATACATTGGCCACGGAAGAAACTCGGTGCTCCAGGTGTCTTCTTCCAACCAGAAGCCGCCGACCATGATGCAGTAAAGTCCGGTTGTGTTGACAATATTTACTGCGGAGACAGTGGCAATTCTGGAAGCACTTAGGTTTACTTCTACCACTTCCTTCCCGAAAATATTAATTGTGTCTGACTCTCAAAGTGTCCTTCAAACCCTACAACACCGGAGATGGAACAAAAAAACCAACAGCTATATTCTGGATGTGATTTCGGCATATATTCGCTGTACAAATACGGGACGGACAGTTAATTTACTGTGGGTGCCTTCTCACGCTGGTATCTGCTATAATGAGGAAGTTGATGCATTGGCAAAACAAGCGGCATCCTTAGGCACTGTCTTGGACCTACAACTACCATACACAGACTTCTTATCTACGGTCAAGGACTACGCCATACAACAGTGGCAACAGATGTGGAACGTTTCCCAAGAAACGAAAGGCGCTTCTTACGCTGTGCTGCAACCTCAGATTTCTACGCAGCCGTGGTTTATGAGGACTCATCTGGACCGATCCGCGATTTCTACCATTATTCGTCTTCGCTTCAATCACGCCTCTTATCCCAAACATCTACATCGGATCAACATCTACGATTCGGCGGCATGTGAGTGTGATCCTGAAACGGAAGCTGATGTCAACCACATCCTGTTCAGGTGCCCCAAATTTGACCGAGAACGTTTGAACTTCTTGCAGACATTGGTGAAGATGGGATATCCCCTTCCCCAGTCAGCTTCTTCCCTTTTGTTTACGAAAGACATTCGTGTGTATAAAATCATTATTAAGTTTATTAAGAGCACTGTACACAATCTTTAATCATCAAGTGTATTGGTAATATAAGGTTTTGGTTGTGAATATGTGAAAATGTTCCAATATTATTTAAATTGTAATTTAATGCAGTTTTCGCTTTGTTTCCACTCTACCTTTTTGACAAAATGTACTTCTGTTTTGTCTATTTAAATATATGTACATTTCCTATGTGTGTTGTAGATGGCCACATTGAGTTAACACTCAGAAGGCCAAATAAATGAAAAACTTCCAACGGCTACGAAGACGCCCTTCGCGGCCAAAATGCTACCGTGCCGCTCATGAAACAGAAGAAAACAATTTTTTTCTGACAGAAATGTATGAAAAAACAATACCTACTACCTACATTAAAAGTCATATAAAACAAAAAAGAAACTCACCAAGTATCGTTAACGCTGGAAAGGCCGGTAGCGTCTTCTAAAATATACAGGGTGATTCAAAAAGAATACCGCAACTTTAAAAATGTGTATTTACTGAAAGAAACATAATATAACCTTCTGTTATACATCATTACAAAGAGTATTTAAAAAGTTTTTTTTTTTCACTCAAAAACAAGTTCAGAGATGTTCAATATGGCCCCCTCCAGACACTCGAGCAATATCAACCAGATACTCCAACTCGTTCCACAGTCTCTGTAGCATATCAGGCGTAACAGTTTGGATAGCTGCTGTTATTTCTCGTTTCAAATCATCAATGGTGGCTGGGAGAGGTGGCCGAAACACCATATCCTTAACATACCCCCCATAAGAAAAAATCGCAGGGAGTAAGATCAGGGCTTCTTGGAGGCAAGTGATGAAGTGCTCTGTCATGGGCTGCCTGGCGGCCGATCCATCGCATCAGGTAGTTGACGTTCAGGTAGTTACGGACAGATAAGTGCCAATGTGGTGGCGCTCCATCCTGCTGAAATATGAATTGTTGTGCTTCTTGTTCGAGCTGAGAGAACAGCCAATTCTCTAACATCTCCAGATACTGTAGTCCAGTTACAGTAGCACCTTCGAAGAAAAAGGGACCAAAAACTTTATTGGCTGAAATGGCACAGAAAACGTTCACCTTAGGCGAGTCACGTTCATACTGAGTTGTTTCCCGCGGATTCTCAGTGCCCCATATACAGACATTGTGATGGTTGACTTTCCCGTTAGTGTGGAAAGTTGCTTCATCACTAAACACAATCTTTGAAACGAAAGATTCATCTGTTTCCATTTCAGCAAGGATAAAATCACAGAAATCGATTCTTTTAATCTTATCAGCTGCAGACAGTGCTTGAACCAATTTCAGACGATAAGGTTTCATAACTAACCTTTTTCGTAGGACTCTCCATACAGTTGATTGTGGAATTTGTAGCTCTCTGCTAGCTCTGCGAGTCGATTTTCCTGAGCTGCGAACAAATGCTTGCTGTATGCGTGCTAGATTTTCATCACTCGTTCTCGGCCGTCCAGAACTTTTCTCTTTGCACAAACACCCATTCTCTGTAAACTGTTTATACCAACGTTTAATACACCACCTATCAGGAGGTTTAACACCATACTTCGTTCTAAATGCACGCTGAACAACTGTCGTCGATTCACTTATGCCGTACTCAATAACACAAAAAAGCTTTCTGTTGAGCGGTCGCTATCTTAGCATCAACTGACGCTGACGCCTAGTCAACAGCGCCTCAAGCGAACAAATGTGCAACTAAATGAAACTTTATAGCTCCCTTAATTCGCCGACAGATAGTGCTTAGCTCTGCCTTTTGTCGTTGCAGAATTTTAAATTCCTAAAGTTGTGGTATTCTTTTTGAATCACCCTGTATTTCTGAATCACTACAACGTACGACGTCTGATGTCAACTTATCAACATGTTTGTGGAAGCTACACTTTGATGCAGGCCCAGCGCCAGCCCCGAGATACTCGCTGGTCAGGTAGCAGTGGGACGAGCAGCCACTAGGCCGGTGTCAGCTGCGAGGCGTACTCGCCCAGGCATCACGCGACTCTCGCGAGAGGTAAACATTCGGAGCTCAGGCGGAAATCGGAACAGGAACAGCAGCGCACCGTAATGTGAAAGACAATTTTTGCCGCTCTCAGCGCGCCGATGTTTTCACTCGGCTTGTTGTTCCGTTCTACATGCCGCGGCAGAATGGCCATTAAGAAGTGATCCACCCGCCTGTCGCTTTCTGCCACTTGCACTTTCTGGCGCCATCACTCGTACCCTCTGGCGTCAGTACTCCGTCTCGCGGCCGCGCACCGTTTCGCTTGCACAGAAGGATCAATTGCAGACCTGCTTTAGCTGTTGTCCTTTAGTAAAACAGCGTAGTGCCGGCCTGTTATTTTCTCGCTTTTGTAGCACACACATATGGTCAGCGCGGATGGCCGCTCGTTTCTGTGTTTGGAAGCCCTTTTGATGCAATACATGTACATTACAAGCGGCTTCTACTCGCCGCGGTGGAGTAGCCGAGCGGTCTAAAGCGTCTCGCTGCGGAGCGCGCGGTTGCTCGAGGAGGTTCGAGTCCTCCCTGGGGCATGGGTGTATGAGTTTGTCCTTAGGTTAGTTTACCTAGGTTTAAGTAGTTTGTAAGCTACGGACTGATGACCACGCAGCTTGGTCCGATAGATTTACAAACATTTGAACATTTTTGCGGCTTCTAATCAATTTGCGTACTTATGGAATACCGTTTCAGTTGTGTGACTGAATTGTTTTCCTGTCAGAAACGACACAGTACGTAGTAACTGACGAAAGTCGTCAAATGAAACGCATATGATATCTGGCGTTCCTCAGGGAAGTGTTGTAGGGCCCCTACTGTTCCTTATCTTTGTAAACGACAAGCTGTAAACCAGGCGTTGCCCGGGTGTTTATTTATTCTACACTCTCGTAGTCCACCTCCCCTTCCCTCATCTGCATTCATCTCTTTCTTTCCCATTTTTCTGTTCGTTTCCACCTTATTTTTTTTTGCAAGGCACCCTCTGTCATGTACCATACGAACATGTATGTATCTTGTGACCTTCCTTTTGCTATAAGTGTCGTGTGTGCAAAAATTCAAGATCTGAGAAAACCTATTCATTTTGTCAAAGTTCGTATGTTAAGTACCCTCCACCGAGCACCGAACGAAATTTTATACAGACAGTGACATTCCTCTTGTTTTTATGGAGAAGTGTGCAACATTTCATAAATATCGGAACAAAACTATAGATTTGTATGCAATAGAAACACAGAGTCACATTGAAAAACGCACTTTGTTGTTCTCAAATTTTTCATTTTTATCTCATACAACCTGTGTTCTGAGAATAACGAAAAAAAAAAAAGGATCTGTGAAATCGGTCGAGCCGTTCTCAAGTTATGGCGCGACCAACATACTTAGGGATCCGTTTTTATCTTGCAAGATACTCTCACCCATGTACCGTATCAAACTTTAGGTAGAAGGTGACCTTCTTTTTGAAGGTCAAGCGTGCAAAGTTTCGTGAAGGTCGGAATGAAACTGTAGATTTCGTCAGTCTGTAGGAAAAGTATCCTACGCTATGCACCTTCATTTTGTCCTATCGTAAATACTATTTTAGCTAACATCTTCTACCTTTAAACTACATACCGGCAAAATTTCAGCTTCATAGGTGCAGTAGTTTTAGAGATTTCGTGTTTCGTCAGTGAGTGAGTGACCTTTAGCTTTTATATATAGAGAGATAGCTCCTGAATTATGGGTCCTACAAAGGCATTATTTACCAGGTTCGTAGAGAGGAATATTAGGAAACTGCCTGCGAAATGTGTTGTAAATTGATTTGGTAGTAAAGACGTAGTAAATTACAGCCTCGTGCTTTTTAGGGCGAAGTTTCATGTATTTCAATGTCATTGACGTCATAACATCTGAACTACATGTCGTAATACCATATTATTTCTAAGGTATATCCAGTGGTGCATATGTAAAACGTTTGCAAAATACGTCGTGTATAGAGTTATTAGGAAAGACGTAACAAATCAAAACGTCATGCGTGATATGGCGGTTTTTCATTAACGTAATTGTTTATTACTCCATATCTCATGAACTGTGTCGTACTATGATAAAATTTCGAACGTACGTTCAGTGGCATGTGTGTATACTGGCTGTAACATTTCTCACAAATACAATTAATAGTTTACGAGTAATAAATTGTAACGTCATACCAAATGCCGTAATTTTACTTAATGAACGCCGAAAAAGTAGTAAGCGATAAACTTTTTTCCTGTCATAATTTTGTTGGGGTTGTCAGCGAGAAAAAATTTCCTAAAGGTTTGAAATTATGTTTGAAGTTTGTTGCAAGTCGCCAAGTCCTCTCCTTCTCAAATAGTGGACCGATAAAGTCACACTATCACGTGCCGCAATACGGGGAAGTTTGCATTGTTTATGACGTCATATCTCCTTAACTATCGGCCCTATCGCAAAATTCTTTCTTAGGTGACGTCTACTACGCATGAACTACATTCCTGCCAAATTTAAGCTTCGTAGGTGAAGTAGTTTTCGAGATTTCGTGTTTAGTCAGTGAGTGAGTGAGTGAATGAATGAGTGTCCTATCGCTTTTATATAGATAGAGATTTAGGGGACAATATCAGCAGTTTTCTTAGACTGCGGATGATGCTGTCGTTTATCGGCTAGTGAAATCACCTGAAGATCGAAAGGGCTTGAAAAAAGGTTTTAGAAAATATACTCCCTCTCTCTCCGTCCGACAGGCCTCGAGTGGGTACTGACCGGCCGCCGTGTCATCCTCCGCCCGAGGGCGTCATCGGTTGCGGTATGGAGGGGGACGTGGTCAGCGCCCCACACGCCTTCTGACTGGACTAATGTAGACTAGTACCCATTTGATATTTCTACGTTTATCAGACGGCCGGCCGCAGTGGCCGAGCGGTCTGCGGCACGCCAGTCACAGTCTGCACGGGCGCTACGGTCGGGGGTTCGAATGCCCCCTCGGGCAATCATGTTTGTGTCGTCTTCAGTATAAGGTAGTTCATAAGTAGTTTGTAAGTTTAGGGACTGGTGACCCCGCTGTTGAGTCTCTTAACAATCATTTGAACATTTGATTTGTTTATCAGACGCATATCTGAGGCCAGACCACGAAATCAGTATATATTGGTTCGAAGTTGTTCGCAAGAAAAGACACCAAATCTATAATCGTATGTATGCCTTCAATAGGCGATTGACAATTTCTGTCCGGGTGCGCAAATACGCCAGATCTCTTATGGAAATACAGTTTGAGATGTGAGCAAGAGGAAGTAATGGTCGTAGTGTGCGGTAAGTCGAGGATTTGCGCAGGACGAGAATCGTGTCTGAACAGCCTAACAGGGCATTTGATTATTTCTTAAATAGTTAATTAAGTAATCTTATGTTCGTAACATTCTTTCTTCTATGTGAATTGAAGTATTTTGAAATAAAAAGGGGTGGGGGTGGGGATGAAATTCACATACTCTGAATGCCAGCTAAAACGCTTCATTTGGATTTGGGTCATGTGATGCCTGTGACATGTGCTGCTTCAGCTTTCGTAGTACCAAACTGTATAAATGCATCTATAGAAGAAATCAATAAAATTAGTTTTTGGACGTACTAAGTAATGAGAAATGCCTAAAATATGGTTGAAACTTGCTCTCAGTTATTGAAATTAGATAGCGGTCACTTCATTTGTTTATTTTTCCAGGATCATTTTAATGTAAGTAAACACTTTTATTAGTATTAGTTCAGTGTTATCACGCTCTGCAGCTGAAAATGCGAAGTATTATTATGTACAGATTAGTGATCTGATGTTTACATCTGCTAAATAGCTGTTCACGATACCACACGGTTATGATTTATATTTAAAGTCGTTTTCTAATGTAGTTAGTGAAAATACACACTTCTCGTTGGTTGTCAGTTCTAATATTTACCTCAGTGATGCGTAATTTCAGTATATGATCGATAAATTAATAAAACGCGTTTTGAGCGCATCGGGAGGATGAAAAAATTTTGAATAATCTTTTAAATGATTACTAATTTCGTCAGTGATTCTATTTCGCGGTATCACAGTGTTCTGCAACAACTAGAAGAGAAAAAATAGAAGGTTCTATTCGAACACGGAACGCAAAATTTGTAAATTATGACGCTAACCGCTACACTGTACGACAACTATGACAGATGCTGCTCGAGTGGATAACCTCACTTCAACAATATAGACAGTGAAGAACTTCGACCGTTATTTTTCTTCGAAAATACTTAGTGTTGTCACCTGCGCCAAAATATTTATCCTCTTGTTTTTACTTTTCCTTTACGTTCAAGTTCCGATTTAATCTGGCAAGTTTTTTTTTCTTTTTGTTTGTTTGTTGTTGTTGTAAAGAATCTGCACAAAAATGTATAATGATATGTAGAAAGGGACCAGTGTGCAAGATTAATTTATGTTTACACAAGAATTAATCAGAATACGAAAATATTTTGTAAGAATAATGGTCGAAAATGCTATTTGAATGTTATAATAATTCAGCATAACAACAATTTGAAACATATTTATAACAAAACAAAATAGCCTGTTGTTGCAGTCGCGGTGGGTCAGCGAGTTCGGTGGGAGGACTGGATGCCCTATCTGATAAAATAAACTGAGCAAACAACGATGAACATGAAACAAGCGTGAACCACGTCCGCAAGGAACCAAGCTATCCGAGGACTCCCTCCCACCCCAACAAAAAGATTTTCGCCATTGAATTTATTTCAATGCACTGTAACGATCGAGACGTTTGAATAAGTCGCTACCTCCGAGATGCTGCGTCGTCTCTCTCCTGTGTTAAGTATAACATCACGTTCAAACTGACTTAATTCGTGATAACGTGCCATTGTAGCAACAACAGCGGATCTAACAGCTGCGCCAGAAACATGTTGTCTTATATAGTTGTGGGCTGAGTCTTCGTAATGTTTTCATAACGCATGGTCATACCAGTTTCTTGAGCTCTTCACTGTATATATTACCCGGCAACGCTTCGCAGTAGCTTCTCCCTATGTCTGTCCCTTTCTTCCCCTTCCTTTGTCCATCTACTCCTCCCCCTACCTTCACACCACTCCCTCTTACCCCACACCATATCCATCTCCTCCCCTTCCACTCTGCGTCTATGTCATCTCCCCTTTTTAAATCCATTTCATTCCCCCATACTCTGTCTCCTCCTTCCCAGCTCTCTGATCTTGTTTATTGTTATTGCAATCGGGAACTTGATTGGGGATAGAAGTCAAAATGGACAGGTAAATCAATTGGAAACGGGAGACGTTTCGAGCTGCTCTCTCTGTGAGGTTAGTAGCTTCAATGCCCGCACGTTTAATGGTTGCATTGTACGAACAGGTGTGATTATAAGTGTATGAATAAAAACAACTTTCCTGTTTTATGTTAAAAATAACTGGGACGAAAAAAAAACCGCACTTGTTTACAGCACAGCTTAGCATATTTTTCTCGCAGCGAGCAGTATAGATATGTTTGTTATAACACATATATAACTTCTTAAGAGTTCTTGAATTAAATATAAAGTAATTGCAGCATGATCATACTTATATGATAGAAATTCCATATGAAACAAAACAATTAATTGAAATAAAATACGTGCGATGGCAATACAAAGTTTCGAAAGTCTATGTGTTGCGTTCATTTTTTGTCTTATTAGGAACGTAATTGGAACACGATTAACAACATTGCTACATACCGGTAAAAGTTAACAATCCGCGACACATGCGTGGTATATCTATGTTGGCAACAGCTGTTGGATCGTGTGAATGAAGCCGACCAATCGTGGCAAAGCTTGAGATAGCCAATGCGATTTTAGATGGCGGCAGTTTGTTCCGAATCCAACTGACGCAGCCGCTGCGTAATCGACTGGTGGATTGTATCTGTACCCCGAACGTTCAATTATAATTGCCTCGCGTGGCTGTCTGTTTTGTCGACGACCCAAACTATTTCGTGCGTAAACTGCAACTGAGGGAGTCGAACTCGGCTGTGCTCTTTGTTTCAGAGTTATAACGGATCGCGCTTGAGAATTTCTTTTCGATTTACCTCCGAGAGCTGTGTACGATCTTCGTTGGTCTCATTGACTACGATCACGTAGTAAGATTGCATTGCACGTACGCCGACGGTTATTACGCCGACGCAGTGGAGGCATTGTTCTAAAAAATAAACCACGATCTGTGCTTAATTTGTTTGTAACACTCAGAAATATCATGAAATAACATCAATTCTATCTTTGCAATGCCCCAAAGATATGATCACCACCGATAACATCATGGAGGTAAGAATAATACGGAGGGGCTTGTAAAGGAACAACGTTTCATGTTAAATCTGTCTGACAGTTTTAACCTTGTGTGCATAACGCCATCTCCATTTATTCTAACCTCCTTGGCGTATTTGTTCGTTCTGTTACAGCGTATTTGGTCGCTAGGCGAGTAGAGAATGAATAATCTGATTATTGGAGAATCGAGAAAATGATCCCAGCTGCAAGCGTACTTTCGGTTTTTCTCAAATTCTGATATAATACGCGGTCAAACGGGACAAAAAGTATCCTATGTCCGTCTCCTGCTACTAAGCTACCTCTCCACAAATTTTGAGCCAAATCGGTTCAGACGTTCTTTAGTTATAAATAGTGTAACTAACACTACTTTCTTTTATATGTATAGATTTTCTTTAGGATTGTATTTGTCATGGATTTCATACTTCCTGGAATGCTGGTCGTAATTTTGAGCTTCAGTCGCAATGCTGCGCAGTCGTAAACTGTACATTCTGTGTCACTTGTTCATTGGTATGGAAATCGGAAAGCAGTACCCTGCTAGCAACTTTCAACAACTTTGTATTGAGCTGCGCTACGCTCACTGCAGGCAGTGGTCGCGTAATGCTCCTGCTTTGTATCCTCGTGTTTACCACTTATTCAGCTCACTTAAGGCCGACTAACACAGTCCGTCACCCACTGTGTACCTGCGTCGTACAGTCGCCCTGGAAGATTGGAACGTTGTCCTCATAGCCGGTAACTGAGTTTTATAGTGTTCAATCCTAAGGTGTCTAATAATGATATGAAGTGCATCTTGTCAAATAATTAATTCGACCTCCGACCACTATTATTCACTTCTGAAACATCTAAATTATAGCTTTACATAAACATATTTCTCATCCATGGCATTATATGCAACATGCTCGTAAAAATAGCTTCACATATTAGTAAAATAGTAAATGACAAAATGTCAGTTTGGTTTTCAACAGAAAATGCTATATATACCTTCACTGATGAAATATTAAATGCTCTGATAACCGGACATTACCAGTTGGGATTTTTTGTGGTCTCTCAAAGGCTTTTGATTGTGTAAATCATGGAATTCTTCTACATAAGCTTAAGTATTGTGGTATAAGTGGGACAGTGCACAAATGGTTTAATTCATACTTAACTGGAAGAATGCAGAAAGTTGAAATATGCAGATCACATGATACAGAAGAAACAATTAATTCCTGTAACTGGGGATTTTTAAAAAATGGGGTCCCATAAGGTTCGGTCTTGAATCCTTTGCTGTTCTTAATATATATTAATCACTTGCCATTCTATACTCACGAAGATGCTAAGCTAGTTCTTTTTGATGACGATACAAGTATGGCTATCACGCATGATAAACAGGAATTAACTGATAAAACTGCAGATGATGTCTTTTAGAAAATTACTAGCTGAACCCCCGCTGCTTCGCATGCGTAGGCTGGTTGGTCTGCAATCCTGACGAAGAATCCATATCTTAAGTTTTGTAGTTATAGCTCGAAATTTGAGTTAACAGCACCATATTTCGAAAATCAATTTTTGCATCCCGTATTTCACCCCCTTATGAGTCTAATTTCGTAAAATACCGAAACACGTGTCTTTTCAATTTGAACCCCGAATCCAAATCCGAAAATTTGTAGTTCTAACTTCCAAATTGCCTAAATAACAACATATTTTCGAAAAGCACCCTCTTTCCAATTTAACCCCGTTAATGGTTGAATTTCCAAAAATACCGAATCACGTATTTTTTAACGTCTAACCAACTATACAAACATCAATTTTTGCAGCTCTAGCTTCAAAATTGTATCAATAGAAACGTGTTTTCAAAAATAATTTTGATCCTCTCTTTAACCTTCTTACTTGTTGAATTTCCAAAAATTCTAAAAATCATGGATTTTTTAATCCTGACCAAGATTCTATATCCGAAGTTTCGTAGTTGTAGCTTAAAATTTGAGTTAACAGCAACATATTTTTGAAAATCAATTTTTTTGCATCACCTATTTTACCCCCTTATTTGTCGAATTTCAAAAAATGCCGAAACACGTGTCTTTTAAATTCGAACCCTGAATTAAAAACCGAAATTTTGTAGTTCTAGCTTCAAAATTGCCTAAATAGCTACGTATTTTCAAAAAACGTTTCATCCGGTCGCAATATCGATAAATCGCTTCTTAAATGACGCCTACAGAGTAAGATCAACACCCTCCACAAATTTCAAGTTTCTATCTTCAGTGGTTTGGGCTGGGCGATGATGAGTCAGCCAGTCAGTCAATCAGTCAGTCAGTCAATCGGACACTTCCTTTTATATATAGAGATTAAGTGGTTCTTCACAAATGGACTCTCTTTAAACTTTGTAAAACACACTATATACAGTTTCACACAGTAAATGGCATATCACCATTAATAAATTTAGACTTTGAACATAAATCTGTAGTTAAGGTAGAATATTCAAAATTTTTAGTGTTTTCATTGACGAGGGGTTGAACTGGAAGAAACACATCGAAGATCTGCAGAAACTGTGTCCAGCTTCTTATGCTATCAGGGTCATAGCAAAATTTGGTGATATACATCTCAGTAAATTAGCTTACTATGCCTATTTTCTTTCACTGCTTTCACATGAGATCATACTCTGGCGCAATTCAACATTAACATTAAAAACATTATTCATTGCACAAACGCATGTAATCACGCGTGTTTACGCTCCGTACACCAAGCGAGGCGTCGTTTGGTAATGACCTGCGTGATGAGTGGCTTATGGGTTGCCGCTCGACTATGAAATCCAAGTTTTCTCACCTCCCGCGTAAATGTCATAGTACTTGGAGTGGATCATGATGCATTTTGAAATTGCTGTATGATGGTCTGAGTAGATACCTGCCTATTTCATTGTACGACCCTCTTCAATTGTCTGCTGCCTCAACAGATAAGGTCGGCCTGAACGCTTTCGTGCTTTACGCGTCCCGTCACGTTTCCACTTCACTATCACATCAGAAACAGTGGACCTTGGAATGTTTAGGAGAGTGGAAATGTTGCGTACAGACTTCAGGCATAAATGACACCCAATCACCAGCCCAAGTTCGAGGTCCGTGAGTTTCGCGGAGCGCCGTATTCGGCACTCTAACGATGTCTAATGACTACCTACCTGGCACAAGGTGGCAGCACAATGCATCTAATATGAAAAATGTGTGTTTTGGGAGTGTCCGCATACTTTTGATCATTTACCGTCTAGTAAACTCATCTGAAGATCAAAACCAACTGCAGAACGATCTGAATAAGATATCACTATGGTGTAAAAATCAGCAATTGACACTAAATAATGAGAAGTGAGAAGTTGTCCACATGAGTACGAAAAGAAATCCGTTTGTTTACAAGATAAATCAATGAAAAGTGAAGGTCGTAAACTCCACAAAATACCTAGGAATTACTATTACTTCGGACTTAAACTGGAAAGAACACGTTTAACAGAGACTGCGGTTTATTGGCAGAACCCTTAAAAGATGCAACAGAACTACTAAAGAAACTGCATACACTACGCTTGTCCGTCCTTCCTTGGAGTATTTCTGCCCAGTGTGAGATTCCTTATCAGGTGGGTTTCACGGAGGACATCGAAAGAGTCTAAAGGACAGCTCGTTTCGTATTGTCACGATACAGGGGAGACGGCGTTACGGAAGTGATACAGGATCTGGGATGGGGATCATTACAACAACGGCGCTTATCGCTGCGGCGTGGGCTACTTTCGAAACTCCAATCGCCAACATCCTCCTCCGAATGCGAAAATATATTGTTGACTCCCACTTACATAGGCAGAAAGATCATCAGAATAAAATACAAGAAATCAGAGCTCGAACGGAGAGATTCTGGTGTTCTTTCTTCTCGCGCGCTATTCGAGAATGGTATGGGAGATAAAATAGTATAACGGTGGTTCGATGAACACTCTGCCAAGCACTTAAATGTGATTTGCAGAGTAACCCATGTAGATTTACATAATATATGTAATGTGTGCTGTAAGGATGCATATTAAGTTTAATAAATTTCATTAGACTGTTTATTTATTCTATGTTCCTACAATATTACTGCAACGTATACTTTTATGAAAATTTACCACTGTGACGCGGTCCCCACGTATCGGGACACTTATTTTAATGGCCCGATCCTTAAATGAATTTGACACGCCTATTCTCTTGCAATGCAAGGTATGGGAGGACAGCTGTCTCCAACACTTCCGAGATGTAATACTGCCTGTATTACCGACAATGCGCGCTAGAGCGGTGCGGAAACAGAACCCATCACCTCCTTAAACCATGATATCAGGTGCAGCAGAAATATGGCGATGTACAAGGCAACAATTCAACAGTCTCTTAACAGACTCTAAAAAATGTTCAAATGTCTGTAAATTTATCTGACCAAACGGCGTGGTCATCAGTCCGTAGCTTACAAACTAATTAAACCTAGGTAAACTAACCTACGGACAAACACACACGCCCATGCCCCAGGGAGGACTCGTACCTCCACGGCGACCAACCGCGCGCTTCGCAGCGAGACGCTTTAGACCACTCGGCTACTCCACCGCGGCAACAGACTCTAATCCGACCATTGTAATGGTGCAGGCAGAACACAGGTCAGTGTATCATTGTCCTTACCTACGAATCGTAATTATTCTTCATCGCCAGCGTTGCATAACTGAAGTGTTGGAGCCTGCTGCTTCCCATATCTTTTCATTCATTTATTTATTTTACTGGCTCTACACTTTACACATACAAATCACATAAACAAATTACAAAGTTTATATTATGGTTACACTCTTCCTCGTGTTCTGCAACCGCTGACTTGCCGTGCTGTTTTAAACGTATGTACCTTTCATGCTCTGCCATTCGTACATGGATAGGCCTTCCTGTTTCTCCTATATATACTGTTCTACATCCGCAGTTTATTTTATACACACCATCAGTATTCAGTTTTTCTATGGTATCCTTGGTTGATGAGAGGAATTTTTATGCTCTTATTGCTGGAAATACAGGTTTGATGCCAGCTCGTCGTAATATTTTTCCGATGCGCTCACTAATTCCCTTAATGTATGACAAACGTGCTACCGGTAATTCTTCGACTTCTGTGTACTTATTATTAGTACAACAAGAATCTTAGCAATTAAAGACGTTAAGGTTATAATTGGAGAATAATTACAAATCATGTATTTCAACATCGTATTAAGCATTCTGTTCATGGACCGTATGTTTACACATTGAACAATGCAATCTACAGATAACTTACACACTAAACTATACCACAGACTCTGAACATTCAGTCCATGATGTTTGAAAAACGCTACAAAAATACTAGTACTACATCAGCACAGATACAGTTGCTCAAACAAACTGGAACCCTTACATCACTAAAATATTTTCCTGGAAGGGTTTCACAAGTACAAAATTTGTTTGTAAACCTAGGGACATGAATGAAGGTTTTATGGGTGAAAGAGGAGACATTATTAAATGCAAAAAGCGGGACAATATGAAGACTACAGAACAAACACAGAGGTTTCTTTTCACATATTCCTATGAAACTGGGAATACAATAGTCCAGTTCATCATACGACTGACAACACAAACATAAAACATCAATACTGATACTTCATATGTTAAAACTACAAATATAAGGGAACGAAATAGAAACATAACTAAAATGAAACTTTTTAGAAGAGTTTGATCAACTGAGAATCTCTAGCGCCACCCATTCTTAAAATGCACTTTTCAATAATTTTAAATCATCCTGGCAGATTAAAATTGCGTGCCGAAACCGGGACTTGAACCTGGGACCTTTGCCTTTCGCGGGCAAGCGCTCTACCGACTGAGATATCCCTACACGACTCACGATGCCGCCTCACAACCTTACTTCCGCCAGTACCTCGCCTCCTACTTTCCAAACTTCATTGGCGGCATCGTGAGTCGTGTCGGGATAGCTCATTCGGTAGAACGCTCATTCGGTAGAACGAAAGGCAAAGGTCCCAGGTTCGAGTCCCGGTTCCGGCACGCAATTTTAATCTGCCAGGAAGTTTCATATCAGTGCACACTCCGCAGCAGAGTGAAAGTTTCATTCCAGTTTAAATCAAGTAATCTCAAGTTACTATTCTGTGTATTTTTTGCAGTCTACTCAAAATACAACAAAAAAATTCAATACTGAAAATTTTTTACAGTGCCAATTTAGCATTCCAAGTGCTCAGCTAAAATAAAATCACTGGTGTGTGTGACATTACGGACAAAAGTGAAAACCGATGTAAAATACTTAAAGGGAATTTGTCATAGAACTAGTTTGGAGCCAGAAGTGACTTGCCACTTTGCAACAGGATAGAGCGCGGCCATGCGCAAGATTTGGTCACTCATTAGACAGCGTTGCTGTTTGTGCTCCCTGTTTTTCCAGTCCCTCCCTCGCCTCCTTCCCTCTGTATGTATTTAAATTTACAGGCCGATTTCAGTTCCTCCTCCTGGATCTTGCAAGATCTTATCTGCCCATCCTTCAAAGCTAAATATTCTGATTACGTCCTGCTAATTTTCATTCCTCTTTCTTCTAGTGCCTTCCTCAAATCCTCCAGCTTTTCTTCAAGTCTATCGATACTCTGTTCACAAAGAACCACATCATCCGCAAACATCATATTCCATGACGCTTCCTTTTTCACATCTTTCACCAGTCCATCCATAATCAGTACAAAGAGGTAAGGGCTAAGCGCAGATCCTTGGTGTAACCCCACTTTTACTGAGAACTCCTTTGTCACGCCCACACTATTTCTCACCTTCTGTCATTGCTCCTCCGTACATTTCCTTCACTAACCTCACATCCTTCTCTGGCACGCACTGCTCTCTCATGCTTCTCCATATTTCGTCCCTTGAGACTCTGTCATAAGCTTTCGCCAAATCAATGAAAGCCATATGTTAATAGTGATGGTTTCAATCAAAAAACAAATGTTCCTTTTTTTACAGTATTTGCTTCACTATTAGTTGACGATGGTAGCTTCTGATTGATCAGTTTGTGGAGCTACGGCATTGTTTTTGGATAGTCATCTCCATAGCTATTAATGACTTTCCAACCAGCTAACTAATCATTGTTGCCGGCCGCGGTGGCCGAGGGGACAGAGGCGCTTCAGTCACGCTCTGCACGGCCACTATGGTCGGGGCTTCGAATCACCCCTCGGGCATGGATATTTGTGCCGTCCTAGTTCGTAAGTAGTTCATAAGTAGTTTGTAAGTCTAGGGACTGATGACACCGTAGTTAAGTCCATAAGCTTTACAAACATTAGAACATTAGATTAATCATTGTTTTACGTGACGACTAGGTTTTCAGCTCGTCCACAAACACATAAACAAAAACTGGCACAAAACGTGGAATTGCAGATCCCAAAATGTTTTGTATAAATGAATTCGAAAAAGAAATATATATCATCACCGACTCTATGGTTGTGAGGCGAAAGCGCAACTTTTTATTTATTTATTTATCCGTGTTTGTTCTTTCTTGTTCGATGTGTTCTTGGATCAGTAAATCTGATACCCATGTGGTATCCTTGTGATCGTGTAGCAGTGGTCATTACGCCCAAAGAAGATTCCATCATCTTTCTCACTTTGTATGAAGCAGTATTTTCAATCATGTAATTTTTGTACAGCGTGCTATCTTATAAATAAATTTAGCTATATTATCTCCAGTAATTCTTAATTTTGCATTTTGGATAACCAGGAATATAATATTGAGTACTAAAATATCTTTAGATTTACATCTTTCCTGAAGACGTCAGTACCATGTTTCTCATTCAAATCATTGTATGAAAGACCCTTGAAAAAATACGGGACAAAATATTAGTCATCCCCTCCCCTTAAAAGAGTACAACTCAAGCTTCGGAGTTGGTGTAAAACAGCATCCATGTGGCACACTATAGTGACGTTAGTCTCGGCACTGAAATGGTGGGTTACGTGCCAATCGCTTGTTTGGAGTCAACAAGAGCGAGGTGAAGACGTGACACAGTGGCATACACGAGTACCGTGTGTGAACGTGCGCCTGAATGGGTTCAGCTGATTTGTTTACGTATCAGCACGGACTGACCTTGAATACAAAGAATGGTAGCGTTCGCAGCCATATATCACTTCGAAAGGAAAGTGGTCGTAAAAAAACACTAGTCGGTAGCGACCCAAGGTGAATGCCAAAGCCTTTTCAGTAACAATGACTTACAAACCCGACAGGTATTGTTGCTGTTAGGCCCATCTCAACAGTTTTCTGAGAGAACATGGCATGAAATTGACCCTCAAAGTGCCATTGTCCTCAGTGCCACATGAAGCTTCGCGTCTTCTACTATAATCCGAGTGGCAATCCTACATATTTTGAAACGTTACAAAACAACCTCATTTTAAACGTTACAAAGCAACGAGTGCACCGACAATTTCAGCTCTAAATGTAGAAAAATATTAGATACGCATGAGTAGGAAACACAATACCATAATGTTCGAATACAGCATTAGTAGTGAGCTAGTCGTAACATTGCAAAGCAAAATGAAATGGAACGAACATGTAAGGACAGTTGTGAGTAAGGCGGACAGCCGACTTCGGTTTATTGGGAAGTGTACTTCATCTGTAAAAGAAACCGCCTATAAAACGTCTTTAGTATTGTTCAACTGTTTGGGACCCACAGCAGACCAGTCCAAAGGAAGACATACAAGTAATTCAGAGACGGCAGCTAGGTTCTTTACTGGTAGGTTCGACCAATGCTCGAGTGTCACGAAAATGCTCCGGCAACTCAAATATGGATCGTCGGAGGAAAGGCGACGTCCTTTTCGAGAAATTCTGTTGAGGAAATTTAGAGGACCGGAATTCGAAGCTGAGTGTAGAACGATCTTCCTGCCGCCTACTTACATTTCGCCTAAATAATAATAATAAATCAACTAAGCTACTCCAGTTTGGTTGTCCTAGCTATCTTGTCCACCAAAAATATCTCTGGAACAATAACAGCTATTGGAAAACGACTTTCACCGGTATCAATGTACGGCTGGGGCCAGTGGCGGCGATTGGACGTTAGAAGTGGGGGAGCAAAATAAAATCTAAAACTAAAAATGGTATTGTAAGAAATTGTTTCATGTTATAGTTTGATTTACCAAATACGAGGAAAAACAAAAGACAATATACAATTGTAATTGCCTAAAGTTGTTTATTTAAGTTGTCTAGTAAAATACAACTGTTACAAACAAAGGAACATTAGTTTAATTATAAACAAAAATAACAGACAATAGCGTAATTTAACATGATCCGTCTTGTCAAAGCATTGCGTTAAAACAAAGCTATGTGCCTTGGTTTTCCGCCTGGCATAAATTTCTACATATTCTTCTAATTTTTTTTTTCTTTTTTTTCTTTTTAGCCGCATCTTTTTCAATTGCTAGTTGATCCGTTTGAGGACATTGAAAGATTGTTCTGCCGCTGCAGTGGACACCGGGATAGTCAAAAACAGTTGCAGTAGCTTGAACAAATTAGGGAATACATACTGGTTGTGAACATTTTCAGACTTAAATTGTGAAACCAAATTTGGCACAAGATGACGATCTATTTGTTCTGAATCATGCTTCTTTCTTGAAAATACAACAATTTCTGAGACTAAATTATCATTTTCCAAACCAAATGCTTCTTTGATACGGTCGTTACAAATTGAGTTGTTCTTCATCGAAGCCGTCAGCAGTAGTTCCATGTTGCGGAGTAGAGCCAGCTGGTTTTTTTTCCTTTTTTTTCCAAATCGTGACCTAATGTTCTCACTGAGTGTATCTAACAGAGGGTAGTAAAATGTTTTTAAAAGTAGGCTTCAGGTGAATCATATTCAGGATTAACATCTCCTCCTCTTTTTTGTGGAAGTTCTCTTTTGCGTTGAACTGTTGGCCCCTCAAAGCCATGTCTTTCATAAAAATCAATTACTTCAGTAAAAAACTTTTGGAATTCTTCTTCATTTCTCAAACAATTTATGGGCATAACTACGCTCTCAGCCACCTGGACTACTTCATGAATGGATATATCATGATTCTGTATGTACTTTGAAAGAATGTTAGTTTTTATAAAAAAAAAAAGTACTTCATAGTATTCAATACAAAAATAAACTCAAACTTGGTAATACATGTGATCAATCCGTGAGCATCTCCACCAGTTTTGGAGTCAGTAGCTTCAATATTTTCCAGTGTGTGCAGTATATCTATTAAGTGGTGTTGAAATGCTCGCAAGCTTTCATATCTGCCGCTAAATATTGTGTCACTTAGTGCTTTCAAGGACAAATCCTTATTCCTTCTTTGGCTGCACATGCTGCACTTTTTACTGTGGCATATACTGCATGTCTTTTAGGCAAAGCCTCAATAAAACAGTATAGTTGTTGGACTGTGCTAAAAACGTTGCGTACAGAAGGAATGTTTTTAGATGCACCGGCAAGTGCAAGATTTAGAGAATGCATATAGCAATGTACAAACATAACATACGGGTTTTGTTCTTTCATCCTCACAGCGACACCCTTGTAAGAACCATTCATGTTTCCCGCTCCGTCATAGCACTGAGCAATTATATTTCTAAGGTCAATGCCAAGTTCACCGAAAATTGAAACAAGCAGCTTGTATAACGTTTCACCGTCAGTCAAATCAGTTTTGTAAAAACCAAGAAAGCTTTCTTTGATTTCGAGCTTTTCTCTTACATGTCTTATAACAATAGTCAATTGTTCTTGATGTGACACATTTGGAGTTTCATCAACAATCACGGAGAATTGTTTCGATTTTTTAGCATCATCAAATATGTACGGTCTGGCCAAATTTGCCATGATTACAATCATTTCATTTTGAACATCGTGATGAATATAATTGAAAAACTTATCTCTGTCTAAAAATTTTTGTTATAATAAATAGCTTTCTGTTGATCTCAGCTTCAATAACTCGACATAATTACCCCTGTTTTCAGAGTCCTCATTTTCTCTATGACCCCGAAGTGCTATTCCCTGCTTGGCCATGAAAAGTAGGGACTGGAATAAAATCTTCACATAATCACGATTTTTTTTAACTTCTTCTTGATGATGTGTTGATATTTTGTTTGCCACACTTTCTTAACTTTTAAAATCTTCCTGCCAACGTTGAAGAGCACTGAGGTGAGAAGAAGTTTTTTGTGCTCTTTAAAGCGTTGTACTGCTGTTTTTCAGTTTTTAAACCCATTAGATATGTATGTTTCATCACAACAACCTGTGGAACCGAACAAACGACATGGGAAGCATAAATCTTTATCAGCAGCGACACTGTATTCTAACCAATTGTAATTTGTGTACCACATACTTCTAAACTTTCTACGCTTGGTTTCTAGGTAGTTATCAATAATAGGTTGGAAAGGACCATTTTTAAAGAAACTGTGATGCTGCTTGTCTACCATGAATTGGATCTCTTGGTTCAATTTGAAGCTGAGAAGGACTATTAGACTCAGTAGTCTCACTTACAGGCAATACACTCTCAGCACTTGAAGGTGTAGGTGTAGGTATACCGGTAACTATTTCAATTGTTGAGTCTGTCACTGACGAAATTCTCTGTGGTTCATCTATTGCTGATGTAGCTGACACTGACACTTCAGCCAAGTCACTATCTGGATCCGGAGCAACAGCAATATTTAGGGCTGTAATCCTTCTTGGGATTTCTGTCTTTTGGTGAAGAAATCGAATAACGTTTTTCCTGAAGAACGCTACATTGTTAACTAAAAGACACAAAAGCGCGTACACAAACACAGCTGCATTCGATTTGACCAGAACTACGACAAACACAGAGGACAACCTTCGTGCTGGAACAGTACTATCCGCAAACTGTAACCTGGCTTGTGGGCCACCTCTCGGAAACTCTCGGCAGCAGTCGGTAGATTTCGTGGCGTAGCGAGTTGCAGATGTTCGTTGCCAACTGTGCAGCGTAGACTGCATTTGTCATTTCCTTTGTTGCTTAGCCGTGCTGTTGCTGTCAGTGTTTAGTTGCTGCGTTTACAAGAAAAGAAAGCTTGATCCTGTAGAGGTTGTTGTCGTGGTCTTCAGTCCGAAGACTGGTTTGATGCAGCTCTCCATGCTACTCTATCCTGTGCAAGCCTTTTCATTTCAGAATAACTACTGCAATCTACATCCTTTTGGACCTGCTTACTGTACTGATTGCATGGTCTCCCTCTTACAGTTTTTACCCCCATACTTCCTTCCAGTAACAAATTAGCGATACCTTGATGTCTCAGAATGTGTTCTGTCAATTGCTCCCTCCTATTAGTCAAGTTATGCACAATGTTCTTTTATCCCAAATTCTATTCAGAAACTCTTATCTAAATTTCAGCATTCTTCTGTAACGCCACATTTCAAAAGCTTCTATTCGGTTCTTGTCTCCACTATTTATCGCCAACGTTTCGCTTCCACACAAGGCTACACTCCAGACAAATACCTTCAAAATAGATTTTCTAACACTTAAATCTATATTTGATGTGAACAAATTTCCCTTCTTCAGAAATGCATTTCTTGCCATTTCGTGTCTACAGTTTCTATTCTCCCTGTTACGGCCATTGTACCTGTAGAGGTATTGCTCATTAATGCACCGCATTTTTTTTTCTTTTTGACGACGATGAGGTAGTGGAATTTCAGTTACGGGTTATGCAAATTGTTTCTTAAATTAAGAAATGTAAAATGTCATGGGATAAAATTAATACTGCCGCTCACCCTAGTACATCACGTGCAAATGCGTCATGTTTAACCCTTTATCGCTAACAAGCACTTAACAGATGCAAAAGAAAAATAATCTCTCACCCGCTACCGCCACAAAGCGTTACGAACAAGCAGTGGAGCAATTTTCTGGGACATGTTCCAGATCCTTCACGCCATTACAAATCTCTGAAGATTCATGTATTGGGTCGTTCGATTTTTAACCTATGTCTTACTTTTTTAATATGATTTGAAAAATGTACATTCTTTAGAATAACAAATCTTATTAAAATGGTTAATTATTGGTTTTTTCACTCATCGGATTGTATCTCTCCTTAATTCCTCAAAAAGGACAGATAATCATCCACTTCGCCTGTTCTCGTATTGAGTGGATGAACCCAATGCAACCTTCTTTTTCTTCTCTTCAAACGTCTGTACAAGACAAGCCACGCTAATAACTGATGGTGCTCCATTTGCAGTCTGGGAAGGCAACTGCAGACGGAAGACTGTCACGACACGACACGGCATGCCGTGTAGCTGTTGGGTGTCTGAAGAGACGTGGATCTCGTGTCGGCTGCCGGGTTGATGTGAAGTAAGCCGACCACCCGCTCACCAGAAGCCAAGTTATAGTTTGCTTATAGTCCTGGCGCGCAGAGAGATATTTACGATGAGGCAGTGCACATGTCACTGGGTTTGGCTACGATCGTCAACTGTCGTCAGACGTCGTGTGCGAAGGCGGAGCCTCCTTCTCTACTACAATGTCGCGCCGAGCATGTGTACCACCATAATTCCCAGTTATAGCTATGTTACAATTGTGCAAATCAGTTTTAAAAGTATACAAGTGTTACTACGCTAAAAATTAATAATTTAATCATATTTTTCCCAGAAAGTGGGGGGGGGGCAACTGCCCCCATGACCCCCCCTAATCGCCGCCACTGGCTGGGGCCCATGAATGTACGTATTTGCAAACATTCTAAAACGAAAGCAAATGTAACTAGATTCCATTTTGTGTGCCAGCCCACCACAGAATTATAATGAAATAACAGGTTTTCGCTTGGTAGGCGATGTGAGATGTTTCTTTTATTTAGCTTTAAAACATATC
Source organism: Locusta migratoria (assembly GCA_026315105.1). Classification (NCBI taxonomy): domain Eukaryota; kingdom Metazoa; phylum Arthropoda; class Insecta; order Orthoptera; family Acrididae; genus Locusta; species Locusta migratoria. The sequence goes on along the minus strand of CM048744.1, from coordinate 124,845,621 downwards.
GATTTTCGTCCCTATGATGGGACATCATCAGTGCAGAATTGCAAGTCATGATGACCTATGTGCTCTGCTTAAAACATTTAAAGGTCTTGCCGGTACAAGTCACAACAATAAAATTTTATTGTTGTGACTTGTACCGGCAAGACCTTTAAATGTTTTAAGCAGAGCACATAGGTCATCATGACTTGCAATTCTGCACTGATGATGTCCCATCATAGGGACGAAATCGATATGTTTTAAAGCTAAATAAAAGAAACATCTCACATCGCCTACCAAGCGAAAACCTGTTATTTCATTAGAAAGCAAATGTGTTTTTTAACACAAACTTATGTTTTTTTTAATGGACACCCTACATTTTTTCTTCAGCCATCCATAGCATGACAAATCACATAAACAATGGCGTTGATTGCATCGCAATATTCCAATTACATCCCGAGATATTGCGACGAGAAGTTGACGCTTGAAAAACCCGAATGCGCTGCTAGCGCACGTCCTGTGGCTCAGGCGTGAACCCCATGCTGCCCGTAACCGCGATGTGATTGACATGCGTAATCGCACTTCCATACTTACCAAGAGGTCCGAAACGAATAATACGGTCTGCTGCCATCAACTCTCATAAGCACATAATGGTTTGCCTCTTGCATGTTTTATGTGTCTACGTACACAATATGAACCAGTACCGATCGGTATACACCAGTCAGGTTGTCTTATTTTATCCTCACACCCAAAATAAGGTTTATCGAATGCGTTAAATGATCCATTGTGCCTTTCACGCACTCGTTCATCCAGGGCCTAGCTCTACCTAGACACGTGTCCAACGTAGTTCGCACTAAAGCCACAGTTACCACTTCGCCTTGTTTGTGATTTGCGACCCATGCAAACTCCTGTATTCCACCATCCTCCGAGCATCCCATTTGTTGTTGCTTTGGCGTGCAGTACGCCGCTTGCCAGTGTAGTCGTGCATCAGCGTAATCTAGTGACGGCACGGAGGTAGTACACATTGTGAATAAACGTTGTGTTGTGGAACTTATACTGTATTATGTACACACATGAAGATATGGTAGAAATGCTGCTGATCTATGGAGAATGCACGTTGACGGGAAATACGTTATTAGATTGCTTGTTTGCTGTTAGAGAACATTATGATTATTACCTTAATATGTCTGTTTTCTACCCTACTCTACATACCTGTACTGTACCCTGTTGTAGGCGGGCGAAATTCTGTTCAGGCAGAACGACTGTACAGAAGACGATTCCCTGACAAGCCATCGCCTTCGCGCCGGATGTTTGGTCGTCTCACATCTCGTCTACGTGAAACGCGAAGCTTAAATCCAAGACCTAGACATCGTCCTAGAACACGCACAGGTGAACGTGCTGAAGTTGCTGTGCTCGCTACCGTAGCTGTGAATCCTCACATCAGCACACGTCAAATTGAACGTGAAGTTGGTGTGTCGAAATCAAGTGCACTGCGTATTCTTCAGCGTCATAAATTTCATCCTTACCATGTTCATTTACACCAGGATCTTCAAGGAAATTACTTCATCAATAGGGTAACATTTTGTCGGTGGGCTCAGCAAAAACTTCTGACTGATCCAATTTTTTTTCGCAGATGTTCTCATTACTGACGAGGCATCATTCTCCAACAAAGGAATTGTCAATATGAGGAATATGCATTACTGGTCCGCAGACAATGCAAAATGGCTCCGTCAGGTAGAGCATCAACGTCCTGTAAAGTGAATGTTTGGTGTGGGATTATTGGAGATACCATTATCGGACCTTTCTTTGTAAATGGCGTCCAAAATGGCAGACAGTACTCCAGATTCGGGCGCTGATAACCTCGCTGTTGAGCGCCCTAAAACGCCAATCATCATCATCATCATCATCATCATCATACTCCAGATTTATACGACACAATCTTCCTGTCTCTTTGACACTGTACCTCTGAACAGGAGAATGGTCATGTGGTATCAGCATGACGGATGCTCTGCACATAACGACTTAAGAGCACGACGACTTCTGAACCGTAAGTTCCCTGTGGTGGCCCAGTTAGGTGGCCTGGCCGATCTCCGGACCTTACACCGCTGGATTTTTTTCTTTGGGGAGCAGTGAAGGATGCTGTTTACCAACATGAACCAACAACACCACAGGACATGAAGCAACGCATTATTGATGCTTGTACAGCCATCAAAGAGGAAACAGTAGCACGAAGTAGGGCATCCTTCATCCGCAGAGTGACCCTATGTATGCAAGCCAATGGTTATCTCTTTGATCATGATATGTGAACGCTATCTTTAGTATGTAGTGCTGGTATCACAGTGCAAGTTTTTACAAAGGGCCATTTTACCCAGTGATGTTCAGAAACATTTGTTTGAAATAATTTGTCATGTAACGCATTAGATAAACATAACATTGATAATTATGTGATAATAAAACTAATTGGTTAAACATGTTTACATTCATCTTCTATGTCTTACCTGAACTTCCCAAATCAAAACTTTTTACCTAAACAACGGTAAAACCTTTAGTCCACTTGCTCGTTTCACTAAAACCATCAACATGAATTTTACTATTATGAGTGAATGATTTATTGTTACTTGCGCTAGATCTACAGTAAAGTTTTAACGTTGAACGACATTACCTTTTTAGTAACGGATTAACAATAAGCGAAGTTAACTTTGGGACTAATATTTGCGGTACACAGATATGTTACAGAACCGCATCACCCCTAGCCTATAGGATAAATACCTGCTGGAATGTACGACTTTAATGCAGGATGGCAGCAGACCGTATTATTCGTTTCGGACCTCTTGGTAAGTATGGAAGTGCGATTACGCATGTCAATCACGTCACGATTACGGGCAGCATGGGATTCACACCTGAGCCTCAGGACGTGCGCTAGCAGCGCATTTCGGGGTTTTCAAGCGTCAATTTCGCGTCGCAATATCTCGGGATGTAATTGGAATATTGCGATGCAATCAACGCCATTGTTTATGTGATTTGTCATAGATAGCTGCGATAATATATATATGAGTCGTTTAACCTTGTAATTCAGACTGGAGGAGCTTAGTTGATTTATTATTATTATTTTGGAGGTCGGGGGGGGGGGAGTTTTTTTCGCGAATACAAACGAATGTATACTCCAAGATACCATTTTAAATACTGGTTACATTTTTGTTTCTCAACTTCAAATGTTTGTAAAGCTTATAGGACTTAAATGCGGGGTCATCAGTCCCTACACTTACAAACTACTTATGAACTAACTTGTACTAAAGACAGCACAAACATCCATGCCCGGAGGAGGAATCGAACCTCCGACGTGGGAGGCCGCGCGAGTTCGTTTCTGCACAATTGTTTTTATTAAAGTGTTATTTAATGACGACGAAACTAATTTAGGCTTTTCGCCATTTTCAACTCATCTGCAATACATACACATTCTCATACATAATTAGATAAATATTTGTGAAGGCTTAAATTATTGCACAAAGGCCTATGTATTTACGTTTCCAGTCACACTTTTATGTATTGCAGTGGATTTTTTTAAATATGTTTTTTATTTTTTTCTCCTCACAGTGTCTGACGCTTTTTAGGCTCTTTATTAATTGCACTCAGTTCAATTTCACAGTGTATAAAAACACATGAAACAATTAACAGCACGAAAACTGTGAGAAAAACATTCCAAGTCATTATACTGTGATACAAAACGTGAATACATAACCTACTAAAATACATTCAGCCTTCATGAATGTTTATATAATTATGTTAGTAAATTTTTTATATGTAATGTAGGTGACTTGAAAATGGAGAAGAGAGATAACGACGTTCGTAATCATTAAATAACACCTTAATAAAACAATTGCGCAATAAAAAGTAACGAATAATTGTTTAATATGTGTTTTTTCTAACTTAATTTATGCTGTCGGTCCACTGGAAAAGAATCTCCGAGGTAATCATTTCGTGCGTCTCACAAGGAGAGGGTCTGCCATGTGGGTCACCAATTTCGACCAATATTTTATTCAATATAAAAAGATACGTGTTTCCGCTTTTTGCTAGACAGTAGTTTTTGAAAAAATCAAGGTCAAACTCGATAATGGAAAATCGCGTTTTTAATGCTATGCATCGGAAGATCGCCTGAAGATGAGCATTTTTTACTAATATATACCGGGTCAAAACTTAATGCCGTTCGAGTCATTAACGTTTTTGTGTTTTCATGCTATATTGTGGGTTCTGGTAAACATGAGCGCCACGTCGGTGGAACGGTTCAGGGCTTGGACTGTCAAACCGTGGATCCAAGTTCGAACTTCGATCATGGCAATTTTTGTTAGATTTTTTTGGTGGTTTATTTGATAATATTCTCGTATTTGTAATATCTTTTCTTGCCTTATTTTGTGAATAATATTCAATTAAGTGAATTACCTGCTTACAGCTGTTTTATTTGTGATTGATTTGATTTGATTTGATTCTTTCAGGGAAGCCAAAACAGTCTTGGTCTAACCCGCCACTGCCCGCACCGAAACTAAGTTTATTGTGCGGTATCGCTCCCTGTATGTCTAGTAAAGCCAACCAATGCCCTTGAACAGTGCAAGGAGTCCCTTTACCAGTTCTTTATTAGACACAATTTCTTCGGGTCTGGCTGTCCTAAATGTTCTGTGCCTTTTACTCTCCAATGCAATGCATTCGAAGATCAGATGTGATTCAGTTTCATCACCGTCATCACAGATCCTACATTTAGGGTCCTCTTCTGTTATTCCCATTGTATGTAGGTGTTTTTTGAAATTCCCATGGCCTGTCAGCAATCCAACCATGAGTCTAATTTCTCTCCTGTTCAGACCCAGGATTGCAGAGCTTCTTTGAAAACAAGGCTTTGGCATCATTACCTTGTCATGTTTTTGTTGATGGACTTTGGTCCAATATTCTACGTGCTGTCTTCTGAGCCAGTTACGTAGCTCCAATTTAATCATTGCCTTGGTGATTGTCAGGACAGGTTCCGGTCCAATAAATGGAGCCTCTGCCCCCATCCTGGCTAATCTGTCGGCATGTTCGTTGCCACTGATCCACGAGTGGCCAGGGACCCACAATAGGTTTCCTCTATTGCTTTCCCCTAGCTCCACCAGAACCCTGTGACATTCTGCAACAATTTTAGACCTTGTTGTAGGAGCTGCCATTTATTTGTGATACATAGTGCAAAAATAATAAAAATAAGAATAAAATAAAATAAACTTCGAAAGTACATTATTAAGTAATTACAATTACTGGGCGTCTATTCGTCAGCGTTCACACAGCCAGTAGAGTGAAACTTATCATAGTGACAACTAACACAGTTTCTCACACTATGCCCAACACACGAATAACGGTTTGCCACATTCACATATTATCCTATACTAGCTGAAAACCCGGCGTTGCCCGGGTATTTATTTATTTATTACTGCCATTTTTCAGGTATGTATTCATTTGTGTAAGAGCTGTTTGCCTGTAAAATCTCTTGGGAATACAATTAGTAGTAAAGAAGTAATAGATTAAAACTTGGTGCGTGATGGGGCGGTTTTCCATTAACGTTACTGTTTATGTGCTCATATCTCGTGAACTACGTGTCGTACTGTGATACAATTTATAAAGTACATTCATCTGTATGTGTGTATACTGTCTGTAAAATTTCCTGTCGCTACAATTTGTAGTGTTCAAATTATAAATTGTAACGTCATACCGAGAGCCTAGTTTTACTCCATAAACAGCGGAAAAGTAGTAAGCGAGAAACTTTTTTCCTTTCATCATTTTAGTATGGTTGCCAGCGAGAAAAAGTTTAATAAAAGTTTGAAATTATGTTTAAAGTTTGCTGGAAGTCGCTAAGTACTGTCATTCTCATACAGTGTATTTCGAAAGTCTCGCCGCATTATAAGGCATTTTTTGCGATTGCTATTGGTTATGACGTAATATCTTTTGAATAATGTGCCGTATGTGATTTTTAACCATGCAGAAATTGTTACCTCACGGTAAGAATGTGTGTACGAAATTTTGTTGAAATCGGTATAATGGTTTAGGAGAAAATGAGCAGCATTGTCGCAAAATGCAGCAGCTTTTCGCGCATCTCATTGTTTATGACGTCATATCTCGTGAACTATATAACGCACGTGATTCTTACACTTACGGCGACCGTTCTCATGGATTGAAGATTGCGTGTACAAAATTTTATAAAAATTGGAACAAAACTGTAGATTTGTATGAAACACATACAAATATACGGACACTCTGCTTTATATATTAGATATAGTACGTGGAAAAATACCTGATTTATATTGTTGAAGACATGTCTATTAGATATTAATTTCTATAAGTACCAAGAGTATAAACCATATCTTGAAAGAAAACTGATTATTGGCCAAGGCATGAATATTAACAGCATCTGCTCTGTCATGAATGTCTCTGCTCTCGTGTAATGTGACATGTTTTTAAAGTCTTACGATAAAATTCTTTTGTGCCAACAAGTAGGCCTACACGTCACGAGGTTGACAAAGAAAAGTGAATTTTGGAGCTTTCTCTTTAACAGGGCAGGTGGGTTGAGCATCATCAATCACAAAAGTCCTGTCGTAGCGCATGTCGATTTCAAATGTTCAAATGTTTGTTAAGCTTATGGGACTTAACTACGGGGTCATCAGTCCCTAAACTTACCTACTACTTATCAACTACCTTATACTAAAGACGGCACAAATATCCATGGCCGAGGGGGGATTCGAACACCCGACCGTAGTGGCAGTGCAGACCGTGACTGGAGCGCCTCAGTCTCCTCGGCCACCGCGGCCGGCCATGTCGATTTGACCACCCTACGTATCAAGCAAAATCTTTCGAAGCCTAGCATCGAAAACGTGATTTTCCATCATTAACTTTGACCTTGATGTTTTCAAAAACTATTGAGTGTGTATCAAAACAGACGAAACACTCGTTTCTTTATATTCAATATAGAATGTCCGTGCAAAATTCGATCGAAATCGGTGACCTACATGTGAGACCCTCTCCTTTTCAGTGGCCTAGTACAAGTCTTTCAACTGAACGTTACTACGACGGCTTGCATGTCCCTAACCTATCCCAGTTATCCAATATGGGAAAGGCGTTCTACCATTTAATGTATAATATGAACCAGGTGGCGTTTCTGGTGGATAAAAAGGAGTTATCCCAAATGGGTACAAGCCGAGCTATCGACAGGGTAAATTTTAGCGGTTAATGAATGAACGTGTGACGCTGGTGTGCAGTTGGCCAGGATAGCAAATAGCTGACATGTCGATTAAAGAGTATAAAGTGTTTTCTAATTTCCTTTCGTGTAATCAGTAGGAGAATAACTTTACCTTGCAACAGGCGCGTGAACAATATCGCATAAGTAAACATTTGAGGGAGGGCGTGTAATTGGAGTCCAGGAAATCGGATGGAATAGTCGGTAAATTGACTTTCGCCGCGGCGGAGTGGCCAAAGCGGGGCCCATAGAAAAAAAAAAAAAAAAAAAAAAAGTCGGGGTTTCGAATCCCGCCCTCGGGCATGGATGTTTCTGCTGTCTTAGTATTAAGTAGTTTGTAAGTTTAGGGACTGATGACCCTGCAGTGAAGTCCCTTAAGCTTGACAAATATTTGAACTTTTTTTTTTTTTTTTTTTTTTTTTTTTTTTTTTTTTTTTTTTTGACTGTCTTTCCATTGAGAGCGAAGCCACTGTTGACGATGATGGTAGGAGTGGGCGAACTGTGTCCGAGCCGGCCGCGGTGGCCGAGGGGACTGAGGCGCTTCAGTCACGGTCTGCACTGCCACTACGGTCGGGGGTTCGAATCCCCCCTCGGTCATGGATATTTGTGCCGTCCTAGTTCGTAAGTAGTTCATAAGTAGTTTGTAAGTTTAGGGACTGATGACCCCGTAGTTAAGTCCCATAAGATTTACAAACATTTGAAACATTTGGACTATGTCCGAACACAGCGACAAAAAAAAAAGCGGTTGACCCAAAGAGGCGACATGACATGAGGACCGAGCAGTCACCGAGAGGCACTCACAAGTAGCGCTACCCAAGTGCTACTCTCCGATTCTGATCCACTTCGAATATGTTGTTGCCTAAGTCAAGATATGAGAGATGTATTTTTTCATAAGTGCCTATACGGCGATCGAAGAGGTGTAAATCCTCCTGAATAAAACGGAGTTGTTGTGTTTCTGAGCACATAAATGTTCAGATGTTTGTAAACCTATTGGACCTAGCTGCTATGGTCATCAGTCCCTATACTTAATAATACTTAAACTAACTTAAGGACAACATACACACACCCATGCCCCAGGGAGGACTCGAACCTCATACGGCGAACAACCGCGCCCTCCTTAGAGAGGCTCCTTAGAACCCTGGCCCACTCCATCGATGCTCTGAGCACATATAGTCGAAACAGTACAAGATACACTATATGATCACAAGTATCCTGACACCACCAAAAACATTTTAGGCGCACAGTGCTGCCACCTACTGCCTTGTACGTCATATCATCGACCTCAGTGATCATTAGACATCGTGCGAGAGCAGAATTGGGCGCGCGATGAAACTCGAGGACTTCGAACTCGGTCAGGTGATTGGCTGTGAGAAGTATGTACGCGAAATGTCCACACCTCTAAACATACTTAGGTCCACTCTTTCTGATGTGATAGTAAAGTGGAAACGTGAAGGGACACACACAGCATTGGAAGCGCACAGGCCGACTTCTTCTGTTGACACAGAAACCGCCGACAGTTGAAGGTTGTACAGTGTAATAGGCAGACATCCATTCAGACTATCACATAGGAATTCCAAACTGCGTCAGGATCCACTACAAGTACTATGACAGTGTTGTGGCGTTAAGTCAACGCCACACGCCAGACGCACGAGATCGATCGTGAACAAGGCAGCGGATGACCGGCAGCCAATCACAAGCCAGCGACGCGCCTCCTGGAGGGAGAAACCGAGAAGCGCGCCCTCTACAAGCGGCTATATTTAGGCCGACATGCGTCTGGACGCCTCATCTGAACTCGGCTCCGAAATAGGCATTCACTAGGACTCAGCACAGCTAGCATCGAGGAAGACGCCGCCGCCGTGATAACAGACAGAGAGAAGTTGAGTAAATTTGTATATATTAGTAAATAAACTTGTATTACTAATCAGTATAGCTGTTTTAGCTCTCAACGAATCCCACACGTCCTCGAGAAGGACATTTCCTGAGAGATAGGCCGGGAAGGACAAAACAGACAGACAGGAGGTGAGAAAACTTGGATTTAATGGTCGAGCGTCTGTCTATTACATCATGCAGGTCAGAGCCAAACGTTGCCTCACTTTGTGTAAGGAGCGTAAACATCGGACGATTGAACAGTGGGATGGTGTGGTCGTGTTTCTCATGGAGGGGGCTTGCACCCCTAGTTGTTTTGCGTCGTACTATCACATAACAGACCTACGTTGATGTTTTAAGCATCTTCTTTGTTCCCACTGTTGAAGAGCATATTTCAACACGATCGAGCACCTGCTCATAATGTATGGCCTGTGGTGGAGTGGTTACAACGCCGACTTCGTGGCACGCCTGACTGTCCTACATTGATACCTCTCCTCAGTGCAGCACTCCGTGAACTATGGCCTACCATTTCCCAAGAAACCTTCCAGCACCTGATTGAACGTATGCCTGCGAGATGGAAGCTCTCGTCAAGAGTAAGGGTGGACCAACACCGTACTGATTTCCAGCATTACTGATGGAGGGCGCCACGAACTTGTAAGTCATTTTCAGCCAGCTGTCCGGATACTTTGGATTATATATAAATGTTTGTCTGTATGTCCTCTATGGATTCATAAACCATTCACTCCTTTGCAATGAAACTTTGATGAATTGTTCATCGTACACCCAGGAAGATTTATGACCCAAACACAAAAGAGCACAACACATAGCTCAGGAGATATGACGTCATAAATAATGAGAGACCAACGCGTGAGAATAATCAGGTTTATGCGTAAATTATTGGAAAATGGGAGTAGTTAGAGACCTGCAACAAAATTTGCATGTAATTTCGGACGTTTAGGAAGCGATTTGTAACTGACCCCCCCCCTCCACCACAAAATAATGAAACGAAAAGAAGTCTACCGCTCACAACAGTTCCGCTGTAGATGCCGTAAAACTGTCGCATCAGGCATGACCTTGTATCAAAGAAAGTTAGCATTACGGATTTGCATGTTACTATTTATTTTTGTCTCAAGTCCCGCTTTATTCTCTTGCATCTAAAATTAAGCACTCTGTTTTCTTAATCTCTATTTGTATAAAAGCGAAATGCCCCTTCTCACTCACTGAGCAAACACGAAATCTCGAAAACTACTTCACCTATGAAGCTGAAATTTGGGAAGAATGTAGTTTATAGGTAGAAAACTTAGCTAAGAAAGTATTTTGTGATAGGTACACGGCGGAGCATACTCAGCTAAGAAAGTATTTTGTGATAGGTACACGGCGGAGCATACTTCTCCTACAGACTCACGAAATCTACTGTTTCATTCCGATCTTCACGAAATTTCGCACGCTTGACCTTGAAAACAAGAGGAAGATCACTGTCTACCATAAGTTTCATACGGTGCATTGGGAGGGTACTTTCCAACATAAAAATGGATCCCTAAATATCTTGGTCGCGCTATAACTTGAGAACGGCTCGACCGATTTCACAGATCCTCTTTTTGTTGTTTTCGTTATTCTCAGAACAAGGGTTGTATGAAACGAGACTGGAATATTTGAAAAGAACAAAGTGCTTTTTTCAATGTGACCCTTCGTTTCTATTGCATAGAAATCTATAGTTTTGTTCCGATGTTGATGAAATTTTGCACACTCTTCCTTAAAGCAAGAGGAATGTCACTGTCTGTATAAAATTTAGTTCGGTACATGGTGGAGGGTACTTGCGGAATTTTACAAAATGTATAGTTTAGCTCCAATATTTATGAATTTTCGCGCACATGACCTTTAAACCAAAAGGAAGATCACTGGCTACGTAAATGTTTGTATGGCACATGACAAAGGGTATCTTACAGAAAACTTTGCCGAGAGAGAGAAAGGTGAAAACGAACAGAGAGATGGGAGAGAAAGAAGTGGTAGCAGAGAGGGGGGAGGGGATGTGGACTACGAGAGTGTAGGATAAATAAACACCCGGGAAACGCCGGATTTACAGCTAGTAATGTATAAAAATATGTTGCAACGTAATTTCTATGTTTGCTTTTGTACTTTTACAGCCGGCCGCGGTGGCCGAGGTGACTGAGGCGCTCCAGTCACGGTCAGCACGGCCACTACGGTCGGGGGTTCGAATCCCCCCTCGGGCATGGATATTTGTGCCGTCCTAGTTTGTAAGTAGTTCATAAGTAGTTTGTAAGTTTAGGGACTTATGACCCCGTAGCTTAACAAAGCTTAACAAACATTTGCAATTTGTACTTTTACAACTCTGCAATCACATATTTAAACATTCTGATATATTTCGAAATGCTCCCCTCACCTCACAATTTTTGAATTGGTAAAAATGTTACATGTAGTAAATCTAATAGTATATTTATCAACAAATTGAACTATATATATGATAAAGCTCCATCGCAAAGTCGCAGTTTAAGATCGAAGTTGGAAGTACCAGTAGATGCCGCTATATGCACGCTCTGTGCGCTGTATGGCGCTTCTCATAGATGGCGATAGTGATTGCAATTTCACCTCCACGTTTGGTTATTCCCGGACTTCACACAGAGCGACACCTTATTGTTTCAACAGAATCCTTCACGAGCCCGTCTTTTATGGTTGCAAACAAATTCGAAACTGCGAATAACACTATCGCTATGTATGACAGGTGCTATCGCGCGGGAATGGCCGTACGACCTTTGGCGTCAGGTCGCGGATTGCGACGCCACTTCCGTCAGAGGTTCCAGTCCTCCCCGGGTATGGATGTGTGAGTTGTCCTTAGCATACGTTAGTTTCAGTGGTTTGTAAGGCTAGGAACCGATGACCGTAACACATCAGTCGCTTATGATTACAAACATTTTAATAATTTGGATTTTCATTTGGCGTCATCTGGCAGACAGAGCGCGTTTATAGGGGTACTTGTAACTTATGTCTGACTACTGCAGCTTCTGGATATACCTGTACCATGTAAGGTGGAATTTGTTGTTAAATATACTATTAAATGTATTAAACATTGTAATTACGTTGCAACATTTTTAATATCTCCTACTTTTTCGACGATATGTGCTGAAAAATATATCAACGTAGGAACCATTCTCTCAAAAGTACCCATAAATATAATTATTAAAACCAAAATAGTTTTGTGTTATGGTGTGATTAGCAATAATACTCCATAATTGGCATCCCAAATTTTATTTAAGGAAGCTACCTACCCTCACCGAATGCGAATTTCAGCTCTTATGTTAGCACTTCCATCAGGCCTTCGGTGAGCTGGCAATCTGTGAAGCGACTACATACATCATCGAGAACATTCTTACAAAACAGGTACAACACGCTGGCTCACAAGTCTAGCTCAAAGGTGGGCCAGCTTATATTGCAAAGCCCGGATGGACAACGTGGACCAATAAATCTATAGGCCCCTCTATTCCATCTTCTCCGCACTCCTGGCTACCCCTACATACTAACTGCAATAGTTGTAGTCTCTAGGAGGGGATTCTTGGAAACTAGTAGTCTAATTAATGGCTGCTAGAGTTGTTCTTAAATAGACCTAAGTGTATTAAGGTCCACCTCCGTAGCTCCATGGAGAGTATCACTGACAACCATGGAGGGGGCCCGGTTTTGATTCTCGGTTGCGGACTGTGTGCTGTGAATTGTCATTATTATCATCAGCATACAAGTTGTGTCAAATCAGAAGACCTGCAACAGGCGTCAGAATATCTCCATAAAGTGAGGGGTTGTGACTTTTTATACAATATGAAACAATTTTTGTATCTAAATCTATGAGCACTTATATTTCTCATCTCGATTAACAAGACAGAAGTAATTATTGCAGCAGATTTCTAAGTCGCCGTACAATCATTTTAATTGCAGAAGATGGAAAGCACCCACCGTGGTTTAATAATGATGTTCGAAAAATGCTAGGGAAGAAGAATAAGCAGATGAAGACAGGGATAGTGGTATAGATTCGCGCATCTGTAAAAAAGATGAAGGCGCTAAGTATACAACAAATACCAGCGTGTCACTTTAGAAAAAAAGTTCTTTCAGAGAACCCTGGAAAGTTCTGGTGCTGTAAAATCGATAAGCGGATCGAAGCCTCTATCCATTCTCTCATTAATCAATCTGGAGCGGCAGTAGAAAACAGCAAAAGAAAAGCGGAAATTCGAAATTTCGCATTTAAGAAATCGTTCACACAGGGAGATCGTACCTACCGTCAATTGAACATAACGCAGACCTCCAAATGGAGGACATAGTAACAGGGAAAGGTGAAAACATATAAGTCGCCTGGTTTGGTTTTACAAAGAGTGCTCTGTGGTATTGACGCTTACTTATCTTGTATTCTTTGCGAATCTCTGTTCCAATGGAAAGCTCAAAATGACTAGGAAAATCTGCAAGGACTCCATGAGATAGGCAAAAAAGGGACCCGCAAAATTTCAGACCAATATCATTAACGTCAATTTGCTGCAAAACTTTTTCTTGAGATGGAAAAGCTTCTGTCCATGTGTCAGTACTACTTAATAAAGCATCGTTCATGTGTAACTCAGCTTTTCAATTACCTCTAAATGTAGAAAAATGGAAATTAATACAGATGAATAGGAAAGACAGTCCCGTAAAGTTTTAATACAGCATTAATAATACAGCATTAGTAGTGTCCTGTTTGACAAAGTCGGGACTATTAAATATTTTGGCGTAAAGTTGCAAAGATGCGAGATCCCTCGTAAATTTTGGCGCAGGAAGTGCTCTACGCTACTGTATATAAGTCAGTAGATAACATCAGTTGTAGTACTGATGATTCTACTAAGAGAATACTGTTAAGACTAAATACTACAACTGTCAAAATACCAAATCAAGATTAATATTACTAACAAATTTTGACAGTTAATATACAGATTCCTTAGATGTCCTATGTATGTCAGACCATCTGAACACATACGTAAGCTTTGTATTGTAACATTGTACTAGAGCATAATAATTTGTTCAACTTAAATGCCACGCACTTTGTACCGCAGGTCACTTGATAATGGCAATTTAAGCCAATCGGGATTGTCGTGTGAAAATAAATAATATTACATAGCAGTGATTTAGTTAATTAATGTTATTATTAAAGGAATAGGATCGCAGGACCTTCTTGGTTTGTAGGAGCAACTTTGAATTTCACTATAGAGAAGAATGAAACTGTGCAAGCAGGTAGTGGATCGCTTACTATAGCAATCGTTCGTGTTCGTTCTTTGTGTAACACTCTCCAGTGTTAGAGAGCTTTAATGGTCGTGATATTATTACTTACATGACATTTAATATTGGTGAAGTTATTAATAAATAAGTCTTATTATAATATTCATTTTATTGTAAGGACTCGTATAAGACGTAACATAGATGACGATGAGAGTGTATATATTTAGGTACTGTGTTTGATGGTAAATCTAAAGGACTTAGTTGGTCATCAGTCCCTTTAAAGTAACTTAAGCTAAGGACAACACAAACACCCATGCCCAATGGACGACTCGAACCTCCGACGGCGAGCAACCAAGCGCTCCGCAGCATGGCCCATTAGATCACTCGGTCACTCCACCGCGGCATTTGGGTACTGCCCAAGTATTCGAAATCCCCATCAAATCGGTTTAAAGGAAGATGCAGAAGCATTTCAACGTGAGAGCTACGTTTGTTGCTAGTATGTTCGATCAACATGAGAATTTTACAGATATTAGTCGGACCCGATGATCTTGGTGTAAAACGCTCGACTGGAAACCGAAGGGTCGTGGGTTCGAAACCCTGTCGGATCGCGGATTTTTTCAATCTGCACTTCAACCCATCCTTCACCTCTCAACGATGTGGGGAGTCGCCACAAACGACAGGTGGTTCGGATTCCACGTTAAGCTGTAGCTCCCCTTTCCCGGTGGCATAACTGGGGTGGGCTAGGGACACGCAAGTCACCGAAGAGGCGTCCAATTGAGAGACTTGCACCAGGCCAATGAGCCACACGACATTATTATTATTTACGGATATTATTCGGGAACACAAACAGGAATCCCTTAAGGGTGATGACATTCTTTCCGAGGAACACTACTGAGGAAATTTAGAGCGGCAGCATTTTAATCTGACTGCAGTACGGTCCTTTTGGCCCCCAACTTTCATTTCGCCTAAGGATCACACCGATAGACGAAAAAAATATAATTAGGGCTTGTAGTACGGAGGCAAATAAGCAATCGTTTATCACTTGCTCTGTTTGGGTATGTAACGAGTAAGGAAATGCTCCGCGGTGGTACGAGGTACCCTCCGCCAAGCACCACCGGTGACTTTCGGATTATGTGTGTATATTTAGTTGTAATCCGCCATTTGAGCAGAATGTGACGCGATATCCCACAGAAAGGCAGACTGCGCCAGAGCTGACAAAAGATCTCAGTGACCGGCAAGCAAGCAAGCTTAGGGTTTAACGTCCCGTCGGCAGCGTAGTCACTAGAGACGGAGCTTAGGTCGGATTTTTGGGGAGGATTGGGGGAGAAATCGGCCATGCTCTTTGAAAGGAACCATTCCGGCATTTGCCTCGAGCGATTTAGGGAAATCACGGAAAACCTAAATCTGGATGGCCGGAGATGGATTTGAACTACCATCATTGACCGGCTCGTGAGGGTCTTTCTCTTGAATAAATCGTGCACTTTTTCAGAAACCAAAAACTTATGTCCCACCAGAACAAGGATCAGTAAATAGGCTAGAATGTTCAGATTTTGGGATAAGTTATGGATATTGATGAAAACATGAGCTGTAAGAAACATATTCCTGAGCTTTTCAAATAGTAAAATTCCGTTAATTGTGATCTTCGTACAATTGGAAACAAACGAATTAACCTCCCAACATATTTTGCATACGTCCAACCTCACTTCAGGACGCATCTGTGTCCTCCTCGGGTCTGGCGCAATGGTGGAACTCATCATACACTATCAGAGGTAAAAGTCCGTCGCCTTACCCATAGCAACACCGCCTAGATACAAGGCCTCACAACCAGTCCGTGCACGTCACACCGACAGGCAGCCATCGCAAGCTCACTGGATGGCGCTACGAGGCAGTGGGCTGCGCCCCAGCGGCCAGCCACTCAGCAAGCGACTGCAGCCACTACCACCTGCTATTCTAGCAGCGCTATGGGCAACACCGTCTAGATACAATGCCTCACAACAAGTCCGTGTTACGTCACACCAATAGGCTGCAGCAACACCACCTAGAGAAAAGGCCGCGACGCTCTCGTGTGACGTCAGGCAGAGTAGGTTGCGCGCGCATAGCTGACTGGTTCGCTGCTTCGGCATAGTGGGCCGTGTTGGCCGTGTCCCAGCGGCTACCCAGTCAGCTATGCGCGCGCAACCTACTCTGCCTGACGTCACACGAGAGCGCCGCGGCCTTTTCTCTAGGTGGTGTTGCTGCAGCCTATTGGTGTGACGTAACACGGACTTGTTGTGAGGCATTGTATCTAGATGGTGTTGCCCATAGCGCTGCTAGAATAGCCGCGTGATCTGCAGCGACACGTTACATAGGTTCGAGTCCTCCCTTGGGCATGGGCCTGTGTGTGTTGTCCTTAGGTGAGTTTAAGTTACAAGGAGACCACATGGGTATTGGATTTTAGAATGTTTTTATATTTTTGGTACGTGAAGTTCAGAACTTAAATAACAATCAGCCAAAGCTATTCGACGCAACTCTAAAAAATTATCGAAAAACTCCTTACAAGTTTTGCAAGTACACGTAAGTACTAATAACTTAAACAGTTTCAATATCTGTTGGTGTAGCTCAGTTGGGGGCTCCGTGGCTCAGCGCGCCCAGTCGAAGGGCTCAACGTCTTCTGTAATAAAAAAAGCTGAGCCAAGAACAAATCGAACAAGAACGAACAAACACGAACAGCGTCCGCAACGAACAGAACTCAACATCGAGCAAGAAAAAAAAAGTGGTAGCGTTCTTGCCTCACAACTTTAGGATCGGTAGTTCTATCCCGCTGTCACGATTTTTTTGTTTTGTTTTGTTTTCGAATTCAGTTATATAAAACATTTTGGGATATCTAATTCCACTAGTAGGTTTTTACTTATGTGTATGTAGACGAGCTGAACACCTTGTCACATAAAACGATGGTGGAGTAGGTTAGTAGCTTGGAAAGCCATTAGTAGCTATCAATATAACTTTCCAAATACAGAGTCATAACTCTTGAGAAACTTAACAAACACTGTCGTCGTCAACTAATAGTGAAGCAAATACTGTAAAAAATGTAACTTACGTTTTTTCATTGAAACCATTATTATTTTATAAACTATAGAAAATTACGAATAAACAAAAACACGTGCATTTTTCATATAAATTACCATTCAATATTAAAATGGTAATTCTGCCAGAGACAGCAAAGGACCTGGAAGAGCAGTTGAATGGAATGGACAGTTTGTTGAAGAGAGCGTATAAAATGAATATTAACAAGAGCAAAACAAAAATAATGGATTGCGGACTTAGAAAATCAGGCGATTCTGAAGGAATTAGATTAGGTAACGAAACAATGATTGTGGTAGATGAGTTTTGTTACTTGGGTAGTAAAGTAACATGTGATGGTTGCAGTACAGAGGCTATAAAGTGCAGAATGGCAATGGAAAGGAAAGCATTTTTGAAAAAGAGAAATTTGCTAACATCGAATATTAATTTAAGGTTAAGGAAGTCTTTTCTGAAGGCATTTGTGTGGAGTGTTGCCTTGTGCGGGAGTGAAACATGAACAATAAGCAGTGCGGGCAGGAAGAGAATAGAGGCTTTTGAAATGTGGTGCCGGCCGAGGTGGCCGAGGTGACTGAGGCGCTCCAGTCACGGTCAGCACGGCCACTACGGTCGGGGATTCGAATCCCCCCTCGGGCATGGATATTTGTGCCGTCCCAGTTCGTAAGTAGTTTGTAAGTTTAGGGACTGATGACCCCGTAGTTAAGTCCCATAAGCTTAACAAACATTTGAACATTTTGAAATGTGGTGCTACTATACAGAAGAATGCTGAAGATTAGGTGGGTAGATCGCATAACTAATGAAGAGGTACTGATCAGAATTGGTGAGAAAAGGAATTTTTGGCATACCCTGACTAAAAGAAGGGATCGCTTGGTAGGACACGTTCTTAGACATCGGGGAATCGTAAATTTAGCATTGGAGGGAAGTTCGTGGGGTAAAAATCGCAGATGGAGACCAAGAGACGCGTATAGTAAGCAGATTAAAGTGGATGTGGGTTGCCGTTCTTATGAGGAGATGAAAAGGCTTGCTCAGGATAGAGTAGGATGGAGAGCTGCATCAAACCAGTCTCCGGACTGAAGACCATAACAACAACATTAAAATGGTGTAAGCATTCGAACATAACAATAAAAAGCTGTTACCGCAGGATTCGAACCACCAACCGTATGATCGTAAGGCGATGACGCTACCACATGAGCTACACCGACAGATGCGGTTACTGTTTTAGATGTTGGTACTTGTATACTTGCAAAACTTCAAAGTTGATTTTCTGAGAAAATTTGAGAGTTGCGTCGAATAGTTTTCGCTGATTGTCATTTTTGTTCTGAACTTTACGTAACAAAAAAAAAAAAAAAAAAAAAAAAAAAAAAAAAAAAAAAAAAAAAAAAAAAAAAAAAAAATTAAAATCCAATACTCATGTGGTCTTTTTGTTAGTTTAAGTATTTTGTAATCCTAGGAAATGATGGTCACAGTAGTTTGGTACAATAGAATTACAAACATTCGAACATTTTGTTACCCGTACCGTAATAAACGGCACTTCCGCGATAATAACAAATGATCGACTTATTAAAATATCTTATCGCTCCTGTGATTGCAGGAAAATAAATCTCACCTAGTTCACCTACCCGTTCTTCAACTGCTCCCTACCCCCTCCTCCCGTTCACAGCCACAGCTGATTAGTTTAACTACAGAACAGTTGTTGCTACATCGTTTGCAGGTGAGACGTGCGTCTTGAGGGGCTTCTGTGATGTTAGGAAGTCGTTCCGAGTGCTGTGCTATGCCATCCCATTAGACCAGCGGCGGAAACATTCAGGATAGACACAAAGCTGCTCACCAAGTCAGTGCTGGTAACGTGTGCGTTACGTCCTCTGCTGATCTCTCTACGAGCACAATCGTAGCATGATTTCATCCGGTAGTCTTGGTCCCGGCTTCTAGAGTCTTCTCTGTTCCAGAATTACTGTGATTATACTGCACTAGATCTCGTCATGACCTGCTATGTAGTGCCAAGGATACACTATAAGCGTAACACGCGGCAACAATGTTGTTGCTGTGGTCTTCAGTCTATAGATGACTTTGTTGCAGTGTTCCACGCCACTCTATCCTGTAGAACTGCATTTGTGAATAACAGTGGCATTCAAAGACCGTACCGTTACTCATCATTGCAATCGTCTCGATAGCAGAAAATAAGTACCAAAGCATAGCATCCCATTAAAAAAGTTGACTTTCATATCTCTGAAACGACCCCACCTATCAACAAAAAACCAACGTCATATTCTGGCCCCCGTCGTCTCATAAAACTTTTGTCCCACAAACATTTCAGCTCTTATCATACTTCCGGAGCTGATCTTGGAGGCAACAGTTACTGATTCACCTTGTATATTATATATTAATTTGAGTATGTCATTCCAAAGAGTTGTCTGCTATAGACTCACCATGCTATCATCAATCAGACTGAAGACTAAACACAGAGATATTGAAATTCATTGTCTAGCATTTGCGGATGATTTTGCCATTCTTTCTGAAAAGCTAACAAGCAATTCCTGCGTATTCTCCTTGAAAGGTACAAGAAGATCATATCCTGAAGATAGGCGGATGATGATGGAAACACGGTGGCACTCAGAAGGGGAATACATGACGCGTTCAGAAACTTTGGAAGCAAAGAATGATCACATATGCTTTCTCTAACTCAAATTTTGATCCTACCTTAAGTTTGTCAGTGAAAAAAACTGCCTGATAATATCATTATCTCCCAATTGCGAGAATATCAGATTTAGAAAAGGCAGATCTTGCTCAGAACAGATTTTCAACCTAAAGTCCATAATCCGTCACAGACTTACAAACTCCAAAGACATCATTGTATCATTTATAGATTTTAAAAAGGCGTTTGATTCGGTTGATAGGCAAACACTAGATAAAGAATTTGGAATTAAATCTAAATTAGCAAACCTTATTCGTGAAACACTCACAGACACCAAATCAAAAGTAAAGCTTCAGGGTGAAATTTCCAAGGCATTCAACATCGAAACAGGTGTAAGGCAAGGTGACGACCTATCTCCACTCCTCTTCAACTGCGACCTAGAGAAAATAGTAAGAGAATGGAAACAAGAACTATAAGATCATAAGTTATCACCAATCAGACTGGGGACTAAACACAAAGGTATTGAAATTCACTGTCTAGCATTTGCGGATGATTTTGCCATTCTTTCTGAAAACCTAACAAATGCAGCAATCAAAATCAATCTCTTAGATGATATAGCCAACAAAGCAGGTTTAAGAATTTCTGTGGAGAAAACAAAATTTATGACAAACATAAAAAATGCTCCAGAAATCCTACTAACAGATTTAAATAAATTTAAATATTTGGGAGAAATGATTCAGGAATATGGCCTTAGAAAAAATTGCTGTAGAAGAAAGAGTACATAAAATGGAGAGAGCATATGGTACAACCAGGAGCATTTACAACAAAAGGTCTCTGTCTAAAAATCTGAAAATAGAGAATGTTTTTATGCAAGTGAACTTTTAGTACTCAATTACAAATTACATAAACTTGAAGTCCTAGAAAGAAAAATCATTCGTAAAATACTTGGTCCACTAAGAAATACAAGGTATGGAAACTAAGAAGTAATGCAGACGTTTATCGCAACATAGAAAACATAACCGAAATACTACGGAAGAGGCGACTACTATTTTTTGGATATTTATACCGAATGAACAGCAACAGGTTAAACAAACAGATTTTTAAACATCTCTGGGACAAGAAGTTAACAATAGCATGGATTCAAGAAGTTAGGGAAGATTTGAAAAGAAATAATGTAAGTGATAAAGATGCAACAGAAAGAGAAACTTTTAAGAAGAAAGTGTTAAAA
Organism: Locusta migratoria; assembly: GCA_026315105.1. Taxonomy (NCBI): domain Eukaryota; kingdom Metazoa; phylum Arthropoda; class Insecta; order Orthoptera; family Acrididae; genus Locusta; species Locusta migratoria. The sequence goes on along the minus strand of CM048744.1, from coordinate 124,824,381 downwards.
ATGGAAGGATTGCAAGGCAGGAGGGAGAAGAAGACAGGAGTAAAGTGGTCTGAGAAGAGAAAAAGGATGCATTGTGAAAATATGAAAGAATACTGGAGGAAAAAGAAAGAAGAACAAAGGAGGAAACATTGAAATTACTGCGTGGTCCTTTGATGGCCGAAACGAAGAAAGAAAGGAGTAAGGGCTTCCTTTTAAGTGAGACTTGGAACCCAATTTTATCTGATATTAAACAGCAACGGTCTTCATTTCAACCTGCAGTTTCTTTTAACTAGTTTTTGTTTCGACCCATCGTTTTCGCCGATTTTCAGCTGACGAGCTCCTAGTTTTATTGCAAGTGGCGTGTTTAGAGGGGCGCCGTCTCTGTTCTATCCTAGTTTCCGGCGAGTAAGTGCATCCGGCGTACTCACCTGAAGATGGCAGCCAGTTGGTCTGCCGAAATATTGTGCCCAGTTGACGACGTAAACCAGCTGCAGACCCGAGAAGAATATTATTATTTATTGTACCGGGAATGTTTTCGCAACCGGATTAAAAATGAGATGTAACAAAAGTTGTTCACCTCGAAGAGGGCCATCCATTAACATAAAGCACGATCCGCCGGCACCACACCCTGGGGTGGCACCACGCCTTAAATAGCAGACTTGGATTCTCCGTGACAAAAAAATATAACTTTTGTATGAAACATTTATTTTCGTATCATCATAGATGGCGTCGAAATCGACAAAAATAAAAATGAGTTGAAAATTGTTAAAAAACGGTAATATCTCGAAAATAGACATCGAACTCTTTCTCTGGGTTTAACAGTTCCAGTTTCAGTGAACAGTTAGATAATACTGCGAAAGGACGTTCAGAAGGAACATTCCTATCAGGGAACAGATTTGCATATTTTTGACGAGCTTTTTCAAAATTACTATGAACCCCAAAGTACGAAGAAATATAAATTATCTCTACAATCGTTAACATCGTGAAACAGAGATGTGTATTGTTCGAAAGATTGAATTACAATGACCGGTCTGACCATGGACTGAGAGCATATCTCTCTTCATTCAATTATGCAAGATGTCACATAATAGCATTATTAAAAATATCAAAAACTGTACTTTGAGTTTCCTAATCCGAGGTGTATCTGTTTGAGATATTACGGTTTTCAACAATTTTAACTCGTTTTCATTTTTTACGATTACAGGGCCATCTATTATAAAATGAATACATTTTTTCATAGAAAAGTTATACATTTTTTCACATAGAATTTAATTCAGCAAGAAAAAAAAGGGGTCATATTTAAGATTTCAAAGTTAACCCCCCACCCCACCTCAGGAAGTGGTGAAGGAGGTCGAGCTTTATGTTAATGGATCTTCCTTTTGGAGGCAAACAAGTTTTATTGCAACTATTTTAAAAATCCCTTTTGTATTTTTCCAAATATTCCGAAATACTCTTTGTTTGAGGGTATTTCCCCTGTCTCATACATCTTATGAACCAGGTGAAATAGTTTTGTCATGGCTGGCTCTCTCAGAGACTTCAGTAGTTCTGAGGGAATGTCGTTCACTCCAGGGGCCTTACTTCGACGTAGATCTTTCAGTGCTCTGTCGAATTCTTCTCTCAATGTAATATCTCCTATTTCATCGTCACCTACATCCTCATCCCTTCCTACAATATTGTCTCTAAGTTAATTTCCTTTGTAGAGCCCCTCTGTATACTCTTTCCACCTTTCAGCTTTCCCTTCTTTACTGAGAACTGGTTTTCCATCTGAGTTCGTTATGTTCATACAGCTGCTTTTCTTTTCTCGAAATGTTTCTTTTATTTTTCTGTAGGCGGTATCTATTTTCCCCTGTTTATACATTCTTCTACAGACTTGCATTTGCCTTCTAGCCACTTCTGCTTAACTATTTTACTCTTCCTGTCAATCTCATTTCTTTGTCGTCTGTACTCCCTTTTGCCTGTTTTAATGTACTTCGATTATTTTAATGGGCTTATGACTTATGGTGTTATTTGTTGGGGTAACTCCTCTGGTGGGTAGTGAGGATAGAAAGGGAAGAAAAGGAAGAAAGTCTGTATAGCTCGGGGCCCCGTGCTTGCCACGCGCAAGAACCGTGAGCCTCCTGTGGGTAACTCATATGGTTCCAAAAGGATATTTGCTGCGCTGAAACTGGCAGTTCGAGCAATATGTGGTTTAACCTCGCGTACTGTTGAGTAGCTGTTGAGTAGCCTGGGAATTCTGACATTTGCTTCTCAATACATATTCTCATTTGTTGTAAATAATATTTGGCTATTGCTTTCACTCAGTTAATACTAGTCAGAAATCGAACCTGCATTTGGATCGCACCTCCTTGACCCTTGGCTAGAAAGGTGTGCAGTATTCTGCCGCATCCATTGGTAAAAAGCTGCCACAAGAACTCAGAATGCTTAGTAGTAATCCTCGGACTTTCAAGACTAAAATGAAACGTGTCCTCGTGGCGCATTCCTTCTAATCTGTCGACAAATTCCTACAAAAATTACGTTGTCGGTTCTGTTTACTTATGCTTAGGCTTGTCGTGTTCATAGGATTGCTATACGTTTCATTTTATTAGTACTATTGTGTTACAATATCATGTACTGACTCGCTGCATGACCTTGGAGACCTCAATTTGGTTCTGCGGACCATGATAAATATAAACAAATAATAAAAAAAAAGACCGTGTTCGATCCCAGTCTGGGTACAAATTTTCTACTGCCACGTTCAGTTTAATTCAGTGCCCACAATGAGCAGCAAACACGTTCCTGGCATCAATGATTCTGTTGCCCCAAATGCCAAAGTCCGCTTTCAACTATTCCTTTACAAAGGAAGATCAAGAAATAGCGCCGTCATTCAAAGCCTTATTTACTCGAAGATGGATGATATTTAAATCAGTACTAGGGATGTTGAACAGCTCGAATCTCTAAAGCACAATAGAGGGTTTATTGTCAGTTTCTATACAGAATCTCTGAATTAACCCACCTCTTTATATAATTTACCGCGGGTATCTTGAGCAAACAACTGTTCCTAGTGATTGAAAAAGAGTACAAGTCACATCCACGTATAACGAGCAGTCGGAAAAAACGGGACATAGGAAAAATTAAGTAAACTAATCATTACGAGGGTCGTCCACAAAGTAAGTTCCGTACCTATTTCTTTGCGTGGCAGCGCTACAAACGCAGTTCCGAGCAAGCGCGGCAGTTACTCTGATTCAAGGAGAAGACATGTACGCCATTTTCAGAACGCTGCTTCCAACGTGTGCTTTGTAGTGCTTCTTTATAATGTCAACCGTAATTGAAAATGTCGCTGCATGTGAAATCAGATATGTGATTCGTTTTCTAAATGCAAAGAAAGTTATACCGAAAGAAATTCATCGGCAAATCTTCGAGGTTGACGGACAAAATGCTATGAGGGATTCACTGGTTAGAAGATGGGTCAGACTGTTCAATGAAGGACGTGATCAAGTACACGATGAAGAACGAAGTGGACGCCCGTCTGATCATCCTCAGTACAACCCGGCCCTCGCTCCTAGCGACTTTTTTCTTACACCTAAAATCTGTCCTTGGTCGTCAACGATGATGACGAGCTGAAAGAACATGTTGCGACATGGTTGAATACACAGGCGGCAACCTTCTATGAAGAAGGCATACAAAAACTTGTGCCACGCTATAACAAATGCCTACAAAATATCGGAAGCTATGTAGAAAATTAGTTTAACAGTTGTAGATTTTTATACAATAAATATTTTTTTCTGTATCTGTACACGTTTGTTTTATATCACCAAACGAAACTTACTTCATGGACATACCTCGTATTATTCAAAAAGACACACTGCGAGGCAAGACGGCGAATATTTTCACCGAAGAATGTTCGTAGTTGCGTACAGCACGATCCTTTTTTTTTTTTTTTTTTTTTTTTTTTTTTTTTTTTTTTTTTTTTTTCCAAATCTGTGGGACTTAACTACCCTGGTTATCAATTCCTTGGCTTACAAACTACTTAAAGTAACTTAAACTGAGCTAAGGACAAACACACAGACAAACACACACACACACACACACACACACATACACACACATTGCCGAGGGAGGATTCGAGCTTCCTACGGCGAGCAACCGCGCGCTCCGCAGCCAGGCGCCTTAGAACACTCGGTCACTCCACCGCGGCCCAACGATTTTTCTACCCAGACGTTCACCTCATCGTCCGAAGCAAACTGATGATCAGAAATGTCCCGTTTCCTGGGGAGAAATCGGAGGATGTATAACGGCTCCGTAGCGAAATTTCTTCAGCGTAGTCGACACAATTTTCACAACATATAGGTGGGCTTTAGCCTGCAAAAGAATGAAGCCATTTTTTTCTGAACTTCGTCAATATATATGGAGGGCTTTTAACCCCCTCCCCTCCCCTCTGGCTGCGAGCATGCTTTTGTTCGGAAGGTAATCCATGCTTCCGATGAGTACAATAAAGTAGGAGAAAGCCGGGTATTATGGCGACTTGAGTTTAGAGTATCTTTTACGACCTTAATGTTTGCTACTGGAAGCTAGAAGCCTTTTTTAATCTTCGACTCATTTTACGAGTTTGAGATTCAAAATTGCATTTGTTTCACAAAATATTTGTTGTCATCATACCCCAAAGTTCACGTAATTTCACTAACAGGATCAAGCAATACAACAAACTAATACAACGATTTATTTCAACAACAAATTATATTAGTTTTTCATCTATGCTAATTGTTGGTGAGTTAGGAAATGATTTTTAAAAAAAGTAAACTAAATAAATGACGACTTAAGAGGAATAAATACTTGGTAGTCCTCTAACAGTGCTTAAACCTGCCGACATTACACTTCTGCGTTCTATTTTGGAGTATTGCTGCGCACCGTGGAATCCCCACTAAGTGTGAGTGACGGAGGATATAGATAAAATTCAGAGAAAGGCAGCTCATTTTGTACTGTCGCGATATACGGAAATGCTACATGAGCTGGGGTAGAAATCATTAAAAGAAGGGCGCTATTTGTTACGGCTAGATTTATTTGCGAAATTTCTTGCACCAACTTTCACCTCCCAATGTGAACATAGTTTGTTAGCACCCGCATACACAGGGAGACATGATCAACGTAATAAAATAATTCAGATCAAAAACTGAAATATTTGGGTGTTACTTTCCCTGCGCGCTATTAGAGAATGTAGCGATAAAGAAACATTATGAAAGCGGTTCCTCAAACCCTCTGCCAGCCACTTAAATGTGATTTGCAGAGTATTTATGTAGACTTAGATGTGTGCGAACAGCAGTACCTTAATTCTAGTATAGGTAGGACTCAGTCGGTGTAACTGCGAAGTATGTTAGTATAAAAGTGTTAGGGATACATATACAAAGGTTGAAGCGAAAATAGTGGCAACCATTTATTCACAACCGATACAAAAGCGTTACATGTTTGCACCTGTTACTATCCTTCAAAGTAGCCACTTGCGTCGTGTAGAACCCTTTGCCAGCGATGTGGAAGGCGTAGTATACTGTTAGCAGAGCCTGTTCTGTTGATGATGCCAATGGAGCGGTCTACTGCCTGTCGAATCTCTGGAACAGTTCTGAAGCGAATGTCATGAAGTGGCTCCCTCATCTTGGAAATCAATCAAACTCACAAGGGCTTAAGTCCGGGGAGAATCTTGGATGGTACAGTACTACACAGTCCCATCGACCGAACAGCGACAGCTTGCGCTGTATGCACCCGCGCATTGTCGTGCAAAATGATGGTTGGGTTGTGCCGCTTCTTTCGCAAAGCTGCTCGCAAGTGATGCTTGAAAAACGAAGTGATACTGTGCATTGACATTCTGCTGTGGAGGAACGTAATGTGTTAGTATAACAGCATCACCGTCGATGGGACTGCGAAGTACTGTACTATCCACTGTATTCCCGGATTTAATCCCCTGTGACTTTGATTTGATTCTGAAATTGAAGGAACTACTTCGTAGCATTCGCTTCAGAACTGTTCCATATTCGACAGGTAGTAGACCGCTCCATTCTCACTATCAACAGAACAGACTCTGCTAATGGTATACTATGCTTTCCACATCGCTGGCAACGGGTTCAGCACAACGGTGGCGACTGCTTTGAAGCACAGTAACAGGTGCAAACATATAACACTTTTGTATCGGTTGCGAATAAATAGTTACCACTATTTAAGTTCCAACCCTCCTAATTTATTTTCTAAATCACTCCTACTAGATTTCTTAATTTATTTTCTCCGATCTTGTTCTGAAATTTCTTTTTGCTGTAGAATTTAGAATTTACGATTTTCTTTCCACTATTTTTTACGTCTTAACGACATTTACGTAATTACTGAAGAACATACCTCTAATATCAAAGGTCGCACGGAATGCCCGCGTGGTCTAAGGCGTGATACCACCGACTGGGCGACCGTTTCCGTCGGAGGTTCGAATCCGTGGCATTTGTATGTGTGTGTGTGCAATTTGTCCTTAATATAAGTTAGTTTAATTAGCCGGCCGCAGTGACCGAGCGGTCTGCGGCGTGCCAGTCACGTCTGCACGGCCGCTGCGGTCGGGGATTCAAATCCCCCCTCGGGCATGGATGTTTGTGCCGTCTTTAGTATAAGCAAGTTCATAAGTAGTTTGTAAGTTTAGGGACTGATGGCCCCGTAGTTAAGTCCCATAAGCTCTACAAACATTTGAACATTTGAAGTTTATTAGTTTGTAAGTCTAGGGACTGATGGCCATATCATTTTGGTCTAATAGGTTTACAAACATTTAATTTTCTAATGTGAAACAACAATAAAAATGATCAGAAGTTAATGATTAAATATATGAAAGGATTCAGTAATTGGTACGTACATTGACGGAACCCTGAAATAATTGAGGGGGAGTTTGCGATCGTAATATTACGTTTCGTCCAATTTTAATTTGATCAAACATATAATTTTTTAGTTTAAAGAGCATTTCAATAGAATCATGATCGGAAAACACACACACACACACACACACACACACACACACACACACACACACACACACACACATATATATATATATATATATATATATATATATATATATATATATATATGGTGTTTCACTGTGTTTGCCTCTGTAACTTATAAAATAATAGGTGACGGGAAATTTTAATGCGGTAGGTCAACACAAGAAATGTTACACTTTCTGCGGAGCTGTGAACATAGTTTATTGTATCATTTTCCAAAGAGTTACAGCACAAATATATAATTTTTTAAATGGAACAATAGTTTTTTCTATCGTGCATTGGATTCGTTGAAACCAACTGCGTCCAAATCAATTTAAACTACAGTCCTATCACTGTTAGTTTGGGAGCTACAACCCTTCAAATTTTAGGGGGCGGAGGCTACGACAGCGTAGCTCACTGGCTGGTGGTCATGAAACAGTGGGCCGTGCCCCAGGGGATAGCCACTCGGCCAGTAAGCTACGCTATCGCAGCCTCCGCCCCCAGAACTTTGAAGGGTTGTAGGTCCCAAATTAACTGTGATAGGAATGTAGTTTAAATTGATTTGGACGCAGCTGGTTTAAACGAATCCAATGCACGATAGAAAAAACTATTGTTCCATTTAAAAAATGATATCTTTGTGCTGTAACTCTTTGGAAAATGATACAATAAACTATGTTCATAGCTCCGCAGAAAGTGTAACATTTCTTGTGTTGACCTACCGCATTAAAATTTCCCGTCACCTATTATTTTATAAGTTACAGAGGCAAACACACTTAGTGATATATATATATGAGATCTTTGGCTATGTAAGCGTAAGTTCTTCGCTAAGCTATGCTAAGTGAGCTAAGCGAGCTTTCTGTGTCTTCCTCGCGCTTCTGCCACGACCAGCCACAAGAAGCAGTTGTGTATATGCCTCTGTGAGAAAGTCTGTCTCCACAGCTCTTTAGACGGCTATTGATTTCGTCACGTAGCCTACCTACCTCCACTATGCTTTTGTGCTTCATAGGTGAAAGTGAGAAACGGCGCTGCAAGCTATAATGGCTCTTCTTTCGTACATACTAACTGTAGCGCGTATAGCGTTTCTCTGGAATAATTCATTATCTTACACGAGAACCAACCACAACAACTCGCTTCTTTTATTAACGGCCGCGGTGGAGTAGCCGAGCGGTCTAAAGCGCCTCGCTGCGGAGCGCGCGGTTGCTCGCCGTGGAGGTTCGAGTCCTCCCTGAGGCATGGGTGGGTGTGTGTTGTCCTTAGGTTAATTTACCTAAGTTTAAGTAGTTTGTAAGCTACAGAATGATGACCACGCAGTTTGGCCCGATAGATTTACAGACATTTGAACATTTTTTTGTTTTGTTTTTTATTATTAATGCTCATGGAGGTACGTGGACCACCTCTTGAAGATCTTTTTCAAAGCATAGGAGATAGTTTTCAAGTGTTTGTCATTTAGGTAGATCTTAAAAGGTAAGTGTAAATGTATCAGAATATACACTGACTGTTCCGTCGGCTCTTGACAGAATATTTTATCCAATTTGAATTAAACAGACGATAGAATTGAAACTTCCTGGCAGATTAAAAATGTGTGCCGGAACCGGGACTCGAACCTTGGACCTTTGCCTTTCGCGGGCAGTAAAGTTGTGAGGCGGCATCGTGAGTCGTGTCGGGATAGCACAGTCGGTAGTGCGCTTGCCCGCGAAAGGCAAAGGTCCCATGTTCGAGTCCCGGTTCCAGCACACAATTTCAATCTGCCACGAAGTTTCATATCAGCGCACACTCCGCTGCAAAGTGAAGGTTTCATTCTGGAAACATCCCTTAGGCTGTGGCTAAGCCATGTCTCCACCATATCCTTTCTTCCAGGAGTGCTAGTCTTGCATAGTTCGCAGGAGAGCTTCTGTGAAGTTTGGAAAGTAGGAGGCGAGGTACTGGCGGAAGTAAAGTTGTGAGGCGGCATCGTGAGTCGTGTCGGGATAGCACAGTCGGTAGTGCGCTTTCCCGCGAAAGGCAAAGGTCCCAGGTTCGAGTCCCGGTTCCGGCACACAATTTTAATCTGCCAGGAAGTTTCATATCAGCGCACACTCCGCTGCAGAGTGAAGGTTTCATTCTGACACGAGAGAATTGTTTACCATTCTGCGAATTTATTATTTTTACAAAACGGTTTTCGCCATCATAAGGTAAACTCTACAGAGATATAGCAATGCAGCGGTGCATCTCTCCGCTACCTTGGAGATGTTGTGTCCCATCTCTCGTGCGCGGACTGTAACACCACGTTCAAGCTCACTTAAATCATGATAACCTACAACTGTAGCAGCTGTAAATGATCTAAAGCCTGCGCCTTTTTTGTGATGGAACACAGTGATTGAAGTCTCATCGTCATTGACGATATACACTTCCAGGGATAACAAGGTTATGGGCACATGTTCACTTCATTTACAATAAACTTTAGCGGTTAATTTATTAGGGCCTGTTTATCGGTCCGTAAGGTACCGCTGCTTGATGTGGTAACTTTTTACATTCTTAACATTCTTGTACTAAGGACCTTGTGACCTTGTAGCGATGGGATGGGAGTGGCGTCGTTCTGCCAAGGGTTCTGGTGTGGCGTATCGAATCCCGTAGGCTGAGGGTCTTACGATGGTAGTTTGGTGGCCCGTTTTCTGAAAGCCTCCATGATGTCCATGTTCAGTGCACCGTGGAGGTCCAATATTCTGGTGTAGCGACTTGCCCGTAAAATGCATCGTAAGATCAATTTCTGCAAGATATTGAGTCGACTTATTAGGGAAGAGTTTGCTAGTCCTCAGACTGAACAGCCGTAGAGAACTGTGGGTTTGTCAAAAGCGAAGCTTCGCTGTGGTGCTCAGGACGGTACTCCTGAAGAAGGGGAATAAGGTCTTCGCCATTCCGAAAGCCTTATTCCAAAGTGCCTCCACGCGTTTGTATAGAAAAGAGTGTTTGTCGAGGGTGACTCCAAGATGGGTGAGAGTAGTCGCCCACTGAATGTCCTGCCCATGCAGTTTAAGACACGGGTTCTCAGGTAGATGCTGTGTTTCTTGACTTCCGCAAGGCTTTTGATGTAGTACCCCACGTTCAATGAAAAAAGTAAGAGCATATGGTCTATCAGACCAATATTGTGTGATTGGATTGAGGAGTTCCTAGATAACAGAATGCAGCATGTCATTCTCAATGGAGAGAAGTCTTCCGAAGTAAGAGTGATCTCAGGTGTGCCACAGGGGAGTGTCGTGGGTCACGATATATATAAATGACCTTGCGGATAACATCGGAAGTTTACTGAGGCTTTTTGCGGATGATGCTGTAGTATATACAAACAATGGAAAATTGTATTGAAATGCAGGAGGATCTGTATCGAATTGACGCATGGTGCAGGGAATGGCAATTGAATCTCAATGTAGACAAGTGTAATGTGATGCGAATACATAGAAAGAAAGATCTTGTATCATTTAGCTACACTATAGCGGGTCAGCAACTGGAAGCAGTTAATTCCATAAATTATCTGGGAGTAGGCATTAGGAGTAATTTAAAATGGAACGACCATATAAAATCAGTCGTCGGTAAAGCAGATGCCAGACTTAGATTCATTGGAAGAATACTAAGAAAATGCAGTACTAAAACAAAGGAAGTAGGTTACAGTACACTTGTTCGCCCACAGCTTGAATACTACTCACCGGTGTGTGATCCGTACCAGGTGGGGTTGATAGAGGAAGTAGAGAAGATCTAAGGGAGAGCTGCGCGCTTCGTTGCAGGATCATTTGGTAATCGTAAAAGCGTTACAGAGATGATCGATAAAATCCAGTGGGAGACTTTGCAGGAGAGACGCTCTGTCACTCGGTACGGGCTTTGTCGAAGTGTCGAGAATATACCTTTACCGAGGAGTCTAGCAGTATATTGCTTGCTTCTACGTATATCTCGCGAAGAGATCATGAAGATAAAATCAGAGAGATTAGAGCCCACACAGAGGCATACCGACAATCTTTCTTTCCGCGAACAATACGTGACTGGAATAGGAGGGAGAACCGATAGTGGTACTCATCCGGTAGCTTGCGGAGTATGCATGTAGATATAGATGTAGATACAAGTGTCACCGGCATCAGTGGCTGCTTTTTGCTGAAGTATATCGCCTTATTCTTTGCCGGATTAGGTTGGATCTTGTTGGTCTTGTACCAGTCCGCCGTGACCTTCAGTTGACGTAAACTTCGAAAGTTGGCGTGGATGTGTCGCCCACTGATGATAAAGGCCGTATTATCAACGAAATGAGCCAGTTGGACCCGCTCCACAGTTGGCACATCGTTGACATAAACATTAAACAAGGTCGGTGATAGTACGGAGCTTTCGGGTAGTCCGGCTGTAGAAACTTCAGTGTCTGCAGATTGTCCGTCAATGGTTACGATCATTTTTCAGTTTGCGAGGAAACTGCTGATTAACTTGACGTAGCAATCCGGTATAGTCGTATTCGCGTGGAGCTTACTGATTAACGGCTCCCTCCACACTTTGTAAACTTTCTCAGTATCTAGAAACATGGCTGCAATAGCAGTGTAGATGTTGAGGTTCCTTTTAATGTGTTCCACCAGTTGAAGGATTTCAAGTTCTGGTGAAAGCTTACCCTGAAATCCGTACTGTTCTGTCCTGATGGTGTCGTCGCTGAGTAGCGGCTCGAGGATACGGTGTTGATAGACTCGTTCAAGAATCTTTCCGAGTCCGCTTAACAGACTTATAGGTCGGTAGGTTGCCAATATGGTCGTGTCTTTTCTGGGTTTTGGTTTGGGGACGATTTTTAGTAATTTTCCGCGTCGTTGGAAAGCATTTGATGAGAAGGCATCCATTATATACCCGAGTCAATAGAACCAAGTATTTTCGTAGTAAATTCTTCAGGTGTAAGTTCGTGATTTTGACCACTGCGGCTGTCTTGTGCGTGTGAAATGGTCCTGTTATTTTCCTCGCTTCAGGCACTGTTGGATAGCTCTGCTGCCATGCAAGATCTGTCCACCAGTCGCTGAGTAGGTTGTTCATACTCTCATTGTGTTACATTGAGTGGTTCCCTGAGCAGCATCGTTTGTTGCTCGAAGGCACTAACGAAGGTTTCAGCCTTCGTGATTGGGTTCTCGGTTAGCCCATGGGGAATGGTCGGTGAGGAGTAGGCTCAGCTCGTAGGTTTTTAACGTTTCCATTCCTCCATGGTCTGAAGGAAGAAGGCGACATTTTGTCCTCCCACGTTTCTGCTCTCCCTTCCAGCAGCCGTTTTTTGAGTTCCTTTTCCAGACGGTGAGATCGTCTACGATTTACCAGATTCCTGGTGCGTTACAGTAACTTGCGGTAGCGGTTCTTCTGCAGTCTAAAATCCTCCAATAACTGGAGCAGAGGTTCGACCGCATGACGCGGATCGGTGATTGTAATTGTAGTTTTTGTGCTTCCTTAATTTCTTGGTCAGATGGTCGACTGCAAAATCAATTTGACCTTTCTTCGCAGCGGTAACGCAGGGACGATATTGTTATTTAAGGAGCTTCGAATGTGCGACCAATTATTTTCCTGCCTCACACGCACTTGCTGCAGATGACTTGTTCCAGGGATTGTGGCGAGGACCAGGTCGTGGTTCGACGATAGGTCCTTGATTGTGACGAGTCGGAGCTCGATTCCTAGACCCTGGGTAATCTCAATATCCAAGACTTTCGGTTGATGGTTGGGTACGCTGCGTGTGACAGAATGGTCCATTGGGCCCAAACTTCTAGGTTCAACTCCTGTTCAAGGTCGTGCAGTAGCCGTCACCTAGAGTTTATTACGTGCGAATTCCAAGTATGGTGCTTGGCGTTCCAATCGCCGCCAATAAAAGTTTTCCCATTCGGCGCCGGTATATTCTGGAAGTCTTGAGGCAGTAACTGTGCTGCCGGACGATGGTAGATTGCCACGAAGGTGACTTACCCGAAATCTGGCCATACTGAAACCGCTGTTGTTTCCAGATAATGTAACAGGAGTAGGGTTACTTCCCGACGTGTGATGGTACGTCGAAGGTAGATTGCCGTACCTCCTCCTATAACCTGTCAGTCAGTGCAGTATCCAATCATATTCCACAATTTAAACGGCTGTTTCAGTCGTAGGTGAGTTTCGGAGAATAGCACCATGTCGGTTTTGTATTGAACTATAAAATGTTGGCGTGCAAGTTCTTTATTGCGTACTCCTGTGGCATTCCAGATGTCTGAGATATATTGTAGGAGGCTGCATGTTCATTTTGACCCTTCGAGCTGCGCTATTGTTTCTACAAGTATCACTATCTTGGATAATTTGTCTGTAGTTGCCAACAGGCGTTTCCCAGCTGTGATAACTTTGTTTAAGAAGTTCTGCTTGCTGAGGAATTTCAGCACCGTCGTCACTTCCGTGAGTCCTCGTCTGGGAGAGTTCTCGTTATGTTGTGGCTGGTCTGGCGTTGTACTCCGCTCAGGGCTGTTGCAAAGCTCCTATCGTCTTGGTCTGTAGAATCCGTCCTAATCTGTCCCTGATTCGTCGATGGAGGTGGAGGTATGGGTTGTTGTGTCGAGGTAGTACCGATAGCTACCATTAGCTTCACATCGCTGGTTGAAGTTATAGCTCCTTTCTTGGGTCTCGCCGTTTTCGACGGAGTGTTGTGCCACTTCTTAAGCGCCTTTTGAAACTCACTACAGCCTTTCCAAGACACCGCATGTGCTTCCTGGCAGCCAGCAAAATTTGTGGAGACATTATATACTGGGGTGCAGATCCCCGTATTTTACACACCTGGCTGCACTTGCACTGCTAGGGTTCATTGCGAGAGCGATAGTCCTCCACTCGCACTTTGGTAGATAAGTCGTATTGTACAGCATAGATGGCGTTGGATTATCTCCTGTTGGCAGTGTAACAGCATACACTGGTAATGCGTTTAGCCGCCCTTGCTTCTTGCGTTTGAACTGATGGACGTCACTGATCGTGAATCACTGCGCTGCTAGGTCCTCCCGAATTTCCTCCGACGTTACGGAATAGGGCAGATCCTAAACCACCACCTTCAATTTCTTGTTAGAGGCGTCGTGGTAGGTGTGGAAGGGTATGTGGTTGTTTGGCAGAAGGTAAACACCTTCTGATATTAGTCAAGTGTGACGACGTAGAATTTTGCGCCGTCATCACTATAGGCTGCACGCAAAACTCCGGAAATGTGTTTCATAAGGAGCGCGCGGTTGCTCGCCGTGGAGGTTCGAGTCCTCCCTGGGGCATGGGTGTGTGTGTGTGTGTCCGTAGGTTAGTTTACCTAGGTTTAAGTAGTTTGTAAGCTACGGACTGATGACCACGCAGTTTGGTCCGATATATTTACAAACATTTTTTTTGTTTTTTGTTTCATAAGTTCGCGGCACAGATACACGTGGATGGAGCAGTTGCGTATCACGATCGGTGGTATTTTCGGCGCTTTGGATGCTGTCGTGGAAGACGCTGCCATCTCCTCGGGTGGACATTCTTGGTTTGATGGACCAGCAAGAGTGGCGTAACGTTTGGACGTTCCAACTGGACGGTTGTTGTCCTGTTCCATTTATTTTGCTGTTTTTTGTGTGAAGGGTCTTCTTACGTTGAACTGTTTGGAACCCTTGGACGTCCACAATGTTATATGATATTCGATGTGTATTTCAGTGAAGTCGGTTAAGGTAGAGGAAGCGTCGTCCGATGAGTGAGCCGCCCGGCTTACCGTTTGCGTCGGCCAGTTGTTGAATACGCTATATTTCCTCCAGCGCTTGTCTGCGCGCGCGTCGACGTTCGGCGTTGTTTTATTTTCGCATCCGTTATCGTCACGGTCTTAACGCCCTGTTTGGTGTTGTCACTGAATTGCGGTAGTGCTAAGTTGTCGTTCCGATTGTTGTCCGACGCGTCGTCCGTGAAGTCAGTCATGTCGTCATCCAAATGGAAGTCCTGGCAGCCTGGAGAAGACCTACTCGTGAAGCTGAAGCTTGTCCTACAGGCTACTTCGCCCGTGCCAATACCTGTTGTCTTATATAGGCATTGCCCGTTGCAGCTCCGTCCTCTGAGTGTTTACAGATCTCTGTGTTTGCATACACGTGCCTATACAAGTTTCTTTGGCTCTTCAGTGTAAGTCTCTGAAATACGGTGGCGATCGGTTGAACGGCGCGACCTGTAAAGGTGGCAAATGTTACAGGCAGACGAACAGACAGTACAAATCACCGTTATTTTTGCAAATATCTTTGAAATGGCGCGGGATATGGAAAAAACACAAGAGAGCAAAGCTATAGAGATTGTCCTCCTCTATAAATTCCTTTAGTCCGTTTTTGTCACAGACGAACTGTTAAGGCATTATTTTGCAATTAAATTTCGAGCTGTCATCGCTGACGCCCCACTTTTAGTGTTTCTAACCTCTGGGAGAACCAGCCATGACAAACCTGTTTCACCTGGTGTGTAAGATGTATGAGACAGGCGAAGTACCCTCAGACTTTAAGAAAAATGTTATAATCCCCATTCCAAAGAAAGCAGGTGCAGACAGGTGTGAAAACTACAGAACCATCAGTTTAATAAGTCATGGTTGCAAAATATTAACACGAATTATATACAGAAGGATGGAAAAGCTGGTAGAAGCCGACCTCGGGGAAGATCAGTTTGGGTTCAGGAGAAATGTAGGAACTCGGGAGGCAATACTCACTTTACGGCTTATCCTAGAAGATAGATTAAGAAAAGGCAAACCTACATTTCTAGCTATTGTAGATTTGGAGAAGGCTTTTGACAATGTTGATTTGAATAAACTCTTTCAAGTTCTGAAGCAAGCAGGAGTAAAATATAGGGCGCGTAAGGTTATTTACAACTTGTACAAAAACCAGACAGCGGTTGTCAGAGTTGAAGGGCATGAAAGGGATGCAGTGGTTGGAAAGGGAGTGAGACAGGGTTGTAGCCTTTCTCCAATGGGCTGGGCACAGATTTTCAACTTTCCTCGTTGATTGAATGTCTGATATCTACTTTCACACGTTCCTTTGATGTTGAACTCTAAAATATCATGTTTAAAATATCATTTAGTTGCATTCCTAGGATAGCTAAATATATATAAATTAAAATATGACGTATAGACTAGTTTCTGTTGTCAGTCATAGCATATTCAGATCATGCCTATATTGAACGTACGTTGAACAAAAAATGAATGTACCCGCAATAACAGTATTATGCAATAGCTTGCACTTGTGTTGGTAGCAACGTAAATAGAATAAATTATCGCTGACATTGACAACATAACTGAGATTCGTTTTACACCATACTGGTATGAGTCGCAGGTTAAATGCAAGATTATATTTCGATTTTGTAGTTGGTGTCACAAATAAATTTCCTGCTTCGAGTATGAAGGCAGGTGTGTGTTCACAAGCGCGGTCGACTGTCCAGATGGTACGATGCCACGCAAAGATAATACCAACTTTGAGATACGACAAATTGTGATTTTTCACAATGCGAAAGGAAAATCATATCGACAAACTGCTGCCATGCTCAACATGAGTAAGAGTACTGTGGCAGATATTCTCAGGCGTTTCAAAAACGAGGACCGTGTAGACTCCATACCACAAATGGGCCAGCCGCAGAAGTTGGATGCTCGTGACAAGAGGAAGTTAATACGAAAAATAAAGATTTCGTGTTTAGTCAGTTAATGAGTGAGTGTCCTTTCGCATTTATATAGATAGAGATTAAGAAAACAGATTACTTAATTTTGCATGCAAGAGAATTAAGGGAGACATGCAGACAAAAATAAATAGTAACACGCAAAACTTTAATGTTAACTTTATTTGATACGAGGTGATGTCTGATGCGACACTTTTACGGTATCTATAGCGAAACTGTTGTGAGCGGTAGACTTTTTTTCGTTTTATCATTTTGTATGTGTGTGTGTGTGGCTGGGGGGGGGGGGGGGGTCAGTTACAAAACGCTTCACAAACGTCCGAAACAACATACAGCGATTTTGCGATAGGACCGATAGTTTAGGAGATATACGTCATAAACAATGAAAACTTCCCCGTCTTGCGGCACGTGATTACTGCGACTTTATCAGTCCACTAATTGCCGACCGCGGTGGCCGAGGGGACATATTTTGGTTCTCCGTTTCTAAGATGAAGAAGATACTCAGTTATAATTTCCACAATGCATCAGAAGAACACAGCACCTCCAAAAAAGAAAAAAAAAAAAAAAAAAGTGGGAGGGGGGGGGGACTGAGGCGCTCTAGTCAGTAGTCACGGTGTGCACGGCCACTACGGTCGGGGGTTCGAATCCCCCCTCGGGCATGGATATTTGTGCCGTCCTTGGTGTTAACTAGTTCATAAGTAGTTTGTAAGTTTAGGGACTGATGGCCCCGTAGTAGAGTCCCATAAGCTATACAAAAATTTGAACTTTTTTTTTTTTAAGTCCACTAATTGAGGAGAGCACTTAGCGACTTGCATCAGACTTTAAACATAATTTCAAACCTTTAGGAAACTTTTTCTCGCTGACAACCATAACAAAATAATGAAAGGAAAAAAGTTTCTCGCTCACTACTTTTCGTTGTTCACGGAGTAAAACAACGGCATTGGTTTATTCTTTTCATGCTCCACTCCAAGGAGTGGAGCGGGCTGTTTGAGATCCGGCCCATAAAGAGTCGCGGTTCTATTCAGCCAATTATCAGACAAGCTGATAGTGGGGCAAAGGGGGGATCCCAATTGGGAATAAGTGGGAGGGGCTTACCAGTTCCGGCATACGCCTTACAACCAAGGAAAACCTCCCGAAAACCTTGGGCGGAACCGGGGGATTGGAACCAATTCAATTTATTTTTGGATTATCGGGAGAGCACGAATGCACTCACGGCAATCAAGGATCGGACGCCCGAGATACTCTCGTAAAATCGTAGAGATCAGCTCGACCAACATTGGACAAGTCTTTCCCTAGAGGATCCACACCCGTGAGCACGGTATCCTCTGCGTCCCATGGCATTGAGTATAACGCTGAAATTTATAATTTCTACACTACATATTGTACTTGCAGGAAATTTTACAAACAGTATAAAAACATGTAGTTGAATGTACCTTCTAATTTGTATCACGGTACGACACATAGTTCTTCAGATACGAGCACATAAACAGTAACGTTCACGGAAAACTGACCCATCGCGCATCAAGTTTTAATCTATTACTTCTTTACTACTAATTACTTGCAACCAACTTTAAACATAATTTCAAACCTTTATTGGACTTTTTCTCGCTGACAACCATAGCAAAATTATGAAAGGAAAATAGTTTCTCGCTTAATACTTTTTCGCTGTTCATGGCCTAAAACTACGGCATTCGGTATGACGGTACAATTTATAATTTCTACACTACAAATTGTAGCCACAGGAAACTTTACAGATAGTATACACACATATAGCTGAATGTACCTCCAAAATTTTATCACAGTACGACATGTATTTCATTAGATATGAGCACGTAAACAGTAACGTGCATGGTAAACCGCCCTATCACGCACCAAGCTTTAATCTATTGCGTCTTTACTACTAATTGTATTCGCAACAGATTTTTCCGACATACAGCACTTATACAAATGAAAATATACCTAAAATTATACAAGTGTATAACATATAACTCAGTAAATATGAGATCATATATACTGCGACGGGAAAAACTTTTCACATCAGGCAACACGTTTCATTACATTTCTTATTTACTGCTAAGACACTCCTGTATTTCAGTGAGCTTAAGGAAATTCCTGAAAGATGACAGTGCTGCTGAAAAATTTTAAGGAACTTTGAACTGTGAAGCGCATACCGCTGTAGGAATAAGCAATAGATACCTACAGAGCTGCAAGGAAAGGAAGAGAATGAAACAGTACATCCGGCGAATACCCGTTATTTCCGACAGATCTGGCTTTTAACTTTAAAGAGACAGCTGTTTGCAGTGGGACTTGCATTTTCTATTATGATTAATAAATCACAGGGCAATCTACTCAATAATGTGGAGTGTATTTGAAATCTCCATGTTTCTCACGCGGACAGCTTGATATCGCTTGCTCAGGCATGGGCTCTCCACAGCAAATATTCATATTATATCCTAGACAAGTCACAAGAAATATTGTTATAGTTAGGAAGGAAGGTTGGAAGGAAGGAAGGAATATTAGCGTTTAACGCCCCGTCGAAAACGTGGTCATTAGAGGCGGAGCTTACGCTCGGATTGTTTGGGTAAGGATGGGAAAGGAAACCGTAATTTGAAGTTTTTGTGTATACTATGCTTATAAGTATGGTGTAGTACAGCAAGAGTACTATACGAACTTTCATGAGTTTTCATAGGTCATCTGAGAGTACCTTGTAGCAACATATAAGCTTCATTTCATCAAAATTGGATCAGGGGAAGAAAATATATTGTAATTTGTAGTTACTGGTGTACGCTACGCTTGAATTGCAGCGTAGTATAGCAAATATCCAATAGAGCCTCTGTTACTTACATAGTACACCAAATAACTAATAAATGGCGATGCTGCGTATTTTATTCGCGTAACTGAAGTGTAATACACAAACAAGTTCTACGATTTTCCTTACGGCAGCGTTGTGGTGTATTGATGTTGAATCCTCTTTGAGAAATCACGTTTTGTATGAAAAACTTTATGAACATTCATCGTTTTTGACAATGACTTCTACTTAAATTTGACATCTTGGCTATGAGAACTGAGTTTATCGACAGAGGGATCCAACAAGGATTCTGTTTTTGCTGACCTAGGTCCGGAACCATAAAAAACCATGATATACACAGGTCTCTCTTTAACAACCGTTGCGAAGCACGGGCATATAAGCTAGTATTCTATATTTAACAGTATGTGCTGCATAGCTTCTCTGTTGTCGACTTTTAGATAACAAATTGATAGCGAAAATAGGGGCAATTGTATAAATATTTTCATGAAGATTATTACGAACTGCAATCTACACTTCATGAACAACCGCACGAATCGCGATTATCAGTAGCGTTTAATGTGAAATGAACCTGATCGGTGCTGTCGTCAATATGCGATACGCCTGAACGTTAGCAGATGCTTTTTTACAAGAATGTTCACAAGAATCTTTGCGTTACTTATCCTGTTTTGATGAAAAATTCTCGGGTTTACAGCCGGATGACCGTGTTAAAATATCAATTTCATCGGTATTCGTGATAGATACGCCACGAAACAGCACCTAGGTGTCAGTAAGGTTTAGCAACTCCATCAGAGAAATAGGAAGAAACTGAGTCTGCTGTCATTATGAAATGCAGTAGAAAATGCAAATTTACGCTTGGTAACCTGTCATGTCTGAGTGGTACTCCTGTGAGCGGTTCAGGAGGAGAGGAAGTTTGCGCTAACCTGGCGGTTATGGAGTAGATCCGTCTCCAATCTGAAGTCTTTTTGAGTTTGACTGCAAGCTGAAAAGAACTTTAGAAATAGGGAACTCGGAAGGAAATTGATTAATGAGAACTCGGGAGAAGTACAGTATGAAAATACAGCTCACGAAGCAAGGACGTAGCCAAAGGGGTGGTCTCGGGTTCCGGACTCCCCCCCCCCCCCCCTATGACCTAAACGATAAAATACTATTCAAACTTATGCTAAGGACAACACACACAACCATGGTCGATGGTGAATTCGAACCTCCGAAGGGACTAAATGAAATAAGACACGACATAGCTACCGTGTAGTGAAACTGAATGATATTGTTATCAGTCATACGCCAAAAAAGGGATACGCATTATCGACTGTCAACAAAGCCGTCTATAGATTTTAATTATCGATAACAACATCGGATGTTGCCCAGTCCTCCTTTAGCCATTGTCCATTGTCAGTCTTACTCCATTACTGCTATGTTAAGCATTACAGTGGAATGCTAACCGCTGCCGTTTATTTGTTTTGTGCTGTTAAATTTCGAATTATGAGTAAGTTCATAACAAGAAAAAAGAGAAAAGCCGACTTTCATTCGTCCACTAGCGTTATGGTAAGTTAAAATACGTACTGCTATAATAGCTTATTTATCTATTTACAGCAGTGGAGTCGTTATTTGGAGTGGCAATATTTCAGTATAACATAAGGCACCTCACTCAGTATGTGTAATACTTTTTAAAGTTAGGTTTGAGAGTAATATTTTATCTAGAGGATGGATACGTTGCAATGCCAACAAGTGTAAAAGAACCAATAATCTTGGAAATAAATTGATAGACTTACGCTTCCTAAACCAATATGCAAGGTATTTATGCTGATGCAAAAATTAATGCAGATTTTGCGAAAGACAGAACTACAGTCGAGTCAGACAGGCAGCGAGCTTGGTGACATGCAACCGTGTCGTTGCCAGTGTTCAAACACAAAGAAACACTTCTCATTCTGATAACCTGACTTCGTTTGGAATAACAACTGAAGGTTCTGTTGGCGTATATTGAAACAATAAAAAAAAGCTTTCATCAATTTTGTATATAAAATATTGTAGTATTTGAAAGAAGGTCTTACAAACGCAAACTATGTGCATAAAATATAAAAAAACATGTTAGCCTAAATTGGTTTTAGAATAAATGAAAAACATGAGCCTTTGTAATTTTCTCTGTAACCATGGTGTGGGCTACTTGCGAAACTCCAATCACCAACATTCTCCTCCGAATGCGAAAATAAATTGTTGACTCCCACTTACATCATCAGAATAAAATACGAGAAATCAGAGCTCGAACAGAGAGATTCAGGTGTTCTTTCTTCCCGCGCGCTATTCGAGAATGGAATGGGAGATAAATAGTATAATTGTGGTTCGATGAACCCTCTGCCAGGCACTTAAATGTGATTTGCAGAGTATCCCATGTGGATGTAGATGTAGATTTAACCCCCCCCCCTCCTCCCCGCTTTGACAATATCGCGGCTACGTCAGTGCACGAAGGCAGGCTTAAGTGAGTGTATCTGGGAGGTGCGGTCTATCCTGTAAGTATTAAGCCTTACTACATGTCCTATATAGGTAGTACAATGCTAAGGCTAAGAGTGGTGTAACATTTGCTAAACCCTACTCGCGGACCAGAGTGTCACAGGTTGGATCTCCACTACTTGGTGAACGGAGAAGCCCCCGCAGCGGTGGCTGTCGCCCTTATACAACCGCGAGTGACGCCACCGGTCTGCTTACAGCCCTTCTGGAACCTTCCACTGCGTCGGCCACCTGCGCCTCCTGCTGCAGCCAGCCTCCCCTGTGTTGCCCTCAATGACCTTCCCCTGGTGCCCTCCAGCCGCTCCGTCAAGTAGCTGCTTCCGACGCTCTTCTGTAAATCTCGCCTGGCTACAAAGTTGCGCTCTCTGATGCAACATTATTCCGTACTGCTTACCTGGATAGGGGATTTCCTGTCAGGGAGGCCACAGTTTGTAGCAATCGATGGAAAGGCATCGACTAAAATAGAGGTGATATCGGGCGTTCAAAAAATAAATAGAGAGATAAATAAAAAATTAAAAATCAATTAATTGTAAATCTATCTGACCAAACTGCGTGGTCATCAGTCCGTAGCTCACAAACTACTTAAACTTAGGTAAACTAACCTAAGGACAAACACACACAAACGCACGCCCCATGGAGGACTCGAACCTCCGACGGCGAGAAAGGCTCGGCAGCGAGGCACTTTAGACCGCTCGGCTACTCCACCGCGGCTCGGGTGTTCCACAGGGTATTGTTATTGGTCCTCTGCTGTTCCTCATTTACATAAACGATTTGGGAGATAATGTCGTGGGAAAGGCGAAACAGAGACTGCGTTTTATTGGCAGAACCCTTGAAAGATGCAACAAAATACTAAAGAAACTGCATACAACTACGCTGTCGCGGTGGAGTAGCCGAGCGGTCTAAGGCGCCTCGCTGCGGAGCGCGCGGTAGCTCGCCGTCGGAGGTTCGAGTCCTCCCTGGGTCATGGGTGTATGTGTTTGTCCTTAGGTTAGTTTACCTTAGTTTAAGTAGTTTGTAAGCTACGGACTGATGACCACTAGTTTGATCCAATAGATATACAAGCATTTGAACATTTCTTAGAAAATTTAAGTAGCTCTCTTAGGATGTTTGCAGATAACGACCTCATTTACCGTCTACTAAAACCATCTGAAGATCAAAACCAACTGCAGAACGATCTGAATAAGATGTCACTATGGTGTAAAAATTGGCAATTCACTCTAAATAATGAGAAGTGTGAAGTCGTCCATATGAGTACGAAAAGAAATCCGTTAAACTTTGTTTACAAGATAAATTAATCAAAAGTGAAAGCCGTAAACTCCACAAAATACCTAGCAATTACTATTACTTCAGACTTAAACTGGAAATAACACGTAGATAATGTCGTGGGAAAGGCAAAACAGAGACTGCGTTGTATTGGCAGAACCCTTAAAAGTTGCAACAAAATACTAAAGAAACTGCATACAACTACGCTACCGCGGTGGAGTAGCCGAGCGGTCTAAAGCGTCTCGCTGCGGAGCGCGCGGTGTTCGCCGTGGAGGTTCGAATCCTCACTCGGGCATTGGTGTGTGTGTGTTGTCCTTAGGTTAGTTTACCTAGGTTTAAGTAGTTTGTAAGCTACGAACTGATGACCACGCAGTTTGGTCCGATAGATTTACAAACATTTGAACATTTTTACACTACCCTTGTCTGTCCTTTTTTTTTTTTTTTTTTTTTGGAGTATTGCTGCCCAGTGTGGGATTCTTATCAGGTTGGTTTGATGGAGAAAATCGAAAGAGTCCAAAGAAGGACTGCTCGTTTCGTATTGTCACGATACAGGGGAGACAGCGTTACGGAAATGATACAGGATTTGGGATGGGAATCATTACAACAACGGCGCTTACTGCTGCGGCGTGGGGTACTTACGAAACTTCAATCGCCAACATTCTCCTTCGAATGCGAAAATATATTGTTGACTCCCACTTACGTAGGTAGAAAAGATCATCAGAATAAAATACGATAAATCAGAGCTCGAACCGGTAGATTCAGTTGTTCTTTCTTCCCGCGCGCTATTCGTGAATGGAATGGGAGATAAATAGTATAAAGGTGGTTCGATGAACCCTCTGCCAAGCACTTAAACGTGATTTCAGAGTATCCCATCTAGATGTAGATGTACATCTCCCACTGAGCATTGTACTTTGCATACGCGACCCCTTCGCGACAAAACACGATAAAGATGAAGCACAAGCAACAGATTGTTGTTGTTGTTGTTGTGGTCTTCAGTCCGCAGACTGGTCTGATGCAGCTCTCCACGCTACCCTGTCCTGTGCAAGCCTCTTCATCTGAGAATAAGTTCGGCAACCTACATCCTTTTGAATCTGCTTACTGTATTCGTCCCTCGGTCTCCCTCTACGATTTTTACCCCACACACTTCCTTCTAATGCTATGTTGACGATTCCTTGGCGTCTTCAGAATGTGTCCCACCAACCTATCCCTTTCTTAGTCAGGATATGTCAGAAACTCCTTTCTTCCCAATTCTGTTGAGCACCTCCTCATTAGTTACGTGATCCACCTATCTAATCTTGATCATTCGTCTGTAACACCACATTTCGAAAGCTTCTATCATCTCTTTGTCTGTACTCATTATCGTCTACGTTTCACTGCCATACACTCCAGACAAAAGGCTTTCTAACATTGTCTAAACCATAAATCTAACCAACTTTTTACTTCAGACACTTTTCACATTTTATTTCCGATTTATATTCATTGAATCACTTGAACTACTCACATTTCAAGTTTTTTTATTGACTCACTGAACTTACTACTTCCATACCCCTTCGTCAATTATACGAATTGACGTTCAAACCAACGTGTAGTCTTGCTTTATGTACTCCTGCCAATAGGGAGCCCCCTATTGGGAATTCCGGAAAATGTCCAAAAGACTTAGAATAGTACAAAATGTTTCACAACATTCGAGAATGTTCTGGAATATTCCACAATGATGTGGGATGTTCCTGGATGTTCCCGGGCATTGTGGAATATTTCCTAGACTATTCCCGAACATTCCAGAACATCCCAGGTCATCGTCGAACATTCTTGAATTTTGTACAGTGCTCTCGAAAGTTCTAGAATGTTCTCAAATACTGTCGAATGTTTTAGAAGCTTTTAGAGGGTGAAACTTTCCAGCCCTTTTATCTTCAAAAACACGCCTTTCGGGTGAAAACGCGAACCTTTTCATGGTTACGGGACAGAGGGCTACCACACCATAAAATTCCCATGTTTGTACTGGGACTAGTTTCTGAGTTTTAACGGCATGGACACTGTATACTTACTTTTATAATATACTATCTAGAAACACGGCTTTGCCCGGGTATTTATTTATTCCTGCCTTGAGTTAGTATTTTTCCTATCCCTTCTCTCTCTGTCCATCTCCTTTCTTCTAAAAACATGCTATATTTATCGGAGTATAATTAAAAAATAAGGCTGTATTACATAAATACAAAATTATGCGTGCAGTATCCAAACAAAGATAGCAATCAAAATACAAATGGTACATAAAATTTGCACGATCTTATATTTATTGAGTTATATGTTGTACAATTGTATTAATTTTCAGGTATATATTCATTTGTTATAAGTGCTGTATGTCTGTAAAATCTGTTGCGAATACAATTAGTAGTAAAGACGCAATAGATTAAAGCTTGGTGCGTGATAGGGCGGTTTACCATGCACGTTACTGTTTACGTGCTCATATCTAATGAAGTACATGTCGTACTGTGATAAAATTTCGGAGGTACATTCAGCTATAAGTGTGTATACTATCTGTAAAGTTTCGTGTGGCTACAATTTGTAGTGTAGAAATTATAAATTGTACCGTCATACCGAATGCCGTAGTTTTAGGCCATGAACAGCGAAAAAGTATTAAGCGAGAAACTATTTTCCTTTCATAATTTTGCTATGGTTGTCAGTGAGAAAAAGTCCAATAAAGGTTTGAAATTATGTTTAAAGTTGGTTGCAAGTCGCTAAGTTCTGTCATTCTCATACAGTGAGTGAATAACGTCATGTTGCATTATGTAGCAGTTTTCTGCAACTATATTGTTTATGACGTTGTATCTCCTGAACTATGTGTCTCATGTAGTTCTTACCCCTTATACTATTACAAATGAAATATATATATATATATATATATATATATATATATATATATATATATATATATATATATTGTTGGTATTAAATTATTATTTATAATTGCAAGTAACGTAATTGAGAGTTAAAACAAATGTATCAAATGTAACTGGTTATAAGTGTCTATTAATCAAAGTCCAGCTAAATTTTACCGACTTTTTGACGCTGTATGTTGAATATATCTCAGGGTTTCAAGTTCTATTTAAGGTCTTGAATTGGTTTCAAAACTCTACTAAATACACTCATACACTATTTTATAATCACTTCTCTATTGAAACTTAGTAGTATACAATTTCACACATATATGTAATATCTCGTCTGTCCTTCATGACATTCGAGTGAGACTATATATCAAGTGTCATTTGTTAGATAAAAGGACATTTGAAGAATCAATTAGTTATTTTGTTTTCTTCCTACTTACATTACGTTATAATTACATCTGTGGACTCGTACAATATTATTAACATTTTAATTGATTCTACGTAAGTAAAAAATATTTATATACATTTGTATTTTTCAAATATTTTTTTTTTAATTCATTCATTTCGCTGAGCCTCCTACTGGTTTGGCTATATTGTATCGTCATGTTACGCCGCACCCAAATTTTGTTGATATTGGTCCAGTGGTCTAGGAGGAAATGTGCAACAGTATCGTTTGACGCAGCAGTTTTTCGCGCATCTCATTGTTTACAACGTCATATCTCGTGAACAATGCGTTGTACGTGATCCTAACACTTACGGCGACCGTTCTCATGGATTGAAGCTTAAGTGTGCAAATTATCACGAAAATTGGAAGAAAACTGTAGATTTGGATACAATACGTACACACAAACACACAAACATGCGGACACTCTGCTTTATATATAAAGATATTGATAAAAGGAAAACGAAGGTGCACAGAAAAGGTCAGAGTGTGCAGTGTACGGATAGCTAGTCGGTAGGTACTAAATCCGTAGCACTGAACTCTAAACCACACAACTGCTGGAATAGAGGCGTATGGTTGATTAGCAGACCTTGTTAAGTGGCGCAGCTAACTGGACGGCAGCGGAAAAGACAGGAAACGCGATGTTGTCCGACCTCTGCTCCCTGCCGCTAATTTCATTTTAGGGGCCTCGTACAGCGCAGGGAGGCCAAGAAGTTTCACGGCTGCCGAGAAAGGTACTACTTCAGAAATACTGCCACATGTGAGAAATATTCTGTAACTAACTGAAAACCCGTCGTTGCCCGGGTACTTATTTATTTATTCCTGCCATTTTTCAGGCATATATTCATTTGTATAAGGGCTGTATGCCTGTAAAATCTCTTGGGGATTCAGTTAGTATTAAAGAAGTAATAGATGAAAGCTTTCTGCGTGATGTGGCGGTTTCCCGTGAACGTTACTGTTTATGTGCTCATATCTCCTGAACTACGTGGCATACTTTGATACAATTTAGATCGTACACTCAACTATATGCGTGTATACTGCCTGTAAAATTTCCTGCGTCTACAATTTGTAATGTGAAAATTACAAATTATAACGTCATACCGAATGCCTTAGTTTTAGTCCATGAACAGCGGAACGTTACTGTTCATGTGCTCATATCACATGAACTACGTGTCGAACTAAGATACAGGCTAAGAGGTAAATTCAACTATGTGTGTCGATACTGTCTGTAAAATTTCCTGCTGCTACTATTTGTAGTGTACAAATTATAAATTGTAACGTCATACCGAATGCCTTAGTTTTACTCCATAAACAGCGGAAAAGTAGTAAGCGAGAAACCTTTTTTCCTTTCATCATTTTACTATGGTTGTCAACGAGAAAAAGTTTAATAAATGTTTGAAATTATGTTTAAAGTTTGTTGCAAGGCGCTAAGTACTCTCAGTCTCATATAGCGCATTTATAAAGTCTCGCTGCATTATGTGGCAATTGTTTGCGAATCCTATTGTTTATGACGTCATATGTTCTGAACCATGTGTCGTATGTGATTCTTAACTCTGCAGCAATTGTTATCTCACGGTAAGGAATGTGTGTACCAAATTTGGTTGAAATCGGTTCAGTGGTTTAGGAGAAAATGAACAGCATCGTCGCTAAATGCAGCAGTTTTTCGCGCATCTCACTGTTTTTGACGTCATATCTCGGAAACTACGTATCGTACGTGGTTGTTACACTTACAGCGACCGTCCTCATGGATTGAAGCTTACGTGTACAAAATTTCATAAAGATTGGAACAAAACTGTAGATTTGTATGCAACACGTACACACATACGGACACTCTGCTTTATATATTGGATCTTACACGCTGCGAAAGGCTTTACGTCTATTTTTCTATATTTAGCGTAACCAAATAAGGATCCTCTCTTAAATCGCACCAACATCAACAACAGCAAATTATAAAATTCCATAATAATAACAACTGAGATTAATAACAAGAATCTTCTGTACCATAGTAAAACTGTAAGACCGTCGTATCTGCCGTTAATGTGTTTGTACACAACAATCTTCAAAACGACTCTACAAATTTTCATAGAGTTTCCACAGGTGACTTGAGAATACTGTTGGACAGCACGCGGGCCGTATTCCATTAAAATCTAACCGTGAAAAAAGAAGACATCTTGATTTATAATTGTGTCTGTAACCACATTGACTCTCTGAACACACTTATCTCAGAAACTGATACGCGGATTTACATGGGGTTTTTCACGAGTAATTTGAGCATAGCCTTGGGGAACATATAGGTTTCATTTCATCAAATTCTTATGACGACAAAAGACATCGTATTTTAAAATTGTCATCTAAAACCGTCGTGTATCCGTCTGTTTGAATACTGTACTCGGTAAAACTACTTCACAATTTTTATTTTTAAATAAAGACATTTAAACAATGTAATTAGGTGCCACAGTCGCTATACTACTTATAATATTTCTCTAATATGTACAATTAGTTTCAGTGAAGCTATGTCACCATCTTCATGTATTTCTATATCAAACACATTTTTTAATCCTCTACAAAAAAAAAAAAAAAAAAAAATAAAAAATAAAAAAAAAAAAAAATAAAACCCCTCTTCCCAAAATTAAAGTACTGACTCTATACTAATGCAAAGGATTAAAAAAAAATATAAATGAAGCATCCTGTCTAAAATTAAACTGCTGAGCTGACTTGATCTAAATCTATATATAAAAGGCTTGTGTGTGTACGTGCTGACAGACTTTTCTCTATGACCACATACTGCCACCCACTCGTGGTTGTGGTGGTAGATAGCCCTTGGTCTAATGATGTTAGTAAGGGAGTATGGTCGCGGTGCGTGGCAGTGGGTGAGTGTGACGAGCAAAAATTCGCAAAATATGCAATAAATACTCTTAGGAAAAGCTATATACTCTGTGACTTACGAACTTTACGGTACGAGTCAAAATCTGTTTATTCTTTCAATCGTCAGACAATGCGCTCCTTTCAGACTTCAATAACGACGAGGAATATAAAATACGCAATTTTTTTTAAATAGATCACATATTTCCGTCAACCACACATTACCGACTATGAACAGAGACACAAAACAAAGATAAAAATCCAGATAGACTCAAAGATAAAAATACTTGTGGAACATTGATCTCTGTCGTGGAAGCGTGGTGGAAACACAGACATACATTAATGAATGCCTGTGCCAGTAAGCTCACTGGTCTGTGCTAATCAGTGATCTCTGATACATATAGCCGCGACACTCTCTGCTGTGAAAGGTGTTATCGTTTGACAGCTGGGTCAAGAAAAACTATGCGAAGTAGTCCTACTCATATCCCGGGGGTCTCCTGTGATAATGTTGGCAACAGATGTTGAATAACGAGAATCATGTGACATCGTCATAAGCCAATCGCGTGACACGCAAATATTTTGTCGTGAAATCAAGCATTGAGCAGGAACAGCAGTATTTATCTACACTCTATGTGCTTCGGTCATCTTTGCAACGATTTTATATCGTGTTATTGATGTTTCCAACATAAAAACATGAGGCCGCCAGGATAGAAAGTAAAATTTTACCGAATCAGATACATCTGTTGTCACATCTCATCATGACCAGCACTTGCACGCGAAACTCTTTTGTATAGAGTCTTATGATTCACACAGTCTTACGATTCATTCCAAATTCCTATTCAAGAAGATATTTGTGAAAACTGTTACAAATCAATATTCGCACTTATCCAATATCGTTTTCAGAAATGTAATTTGCCAGCCGGTTTCGGCGCTGCTGTTGCAATGTGTAATTTTATGAACACAACCTAACATTAAATTTTCATTTTTCCGAAGCACAGACTTAAATTAATTTCACTCTTAGTATGAAAAACTTTATGAACATTCATCGTTTTCGACAATGACTTCTACTTAAATTGACATCTTGGCTAGGAGGACTGAGTTTATTGACAGAGAGATCCAACAAGGATTGTGTTTTTGCTGACCTACGTACGGAACCCAAAGAACCATGATATACACAGGACCTTCTTTAACAACCGTTGCGAAGCACGGGCATATAAGCTAGTTATAGAAATAAAAATAATAAAAATGAAACATCTTGTCTAAAATAATGGATTCCTACATGAGGTTGTTACATCATTCCTGTAATAAGAGAAGATGTCTGGGTTGAATTATTATAAACTGTGTTCCTATGAACATTCTAAAACGAAAGCATGTTTGTTTTTTAACACAAACTTTTGTTTTTAAATGGACACCCTATATTATTTCGTCAGCAATCTATAGCATGACAAATCACATAAACAATGGCGCTGATTGCATCGCAATACGCCAATTACATCCCGAGATATTGCGAGGGTAAGTTGCCGCTTGAAATACGCGAATCGCGCGGCTAGCGCACGTCCTGAGCAGCATGGAGTTCTCGCCTGAGTCTCATGACGTGCGCTAGCCGCGTATTTCAAGCGGTAACTTCGCTTCGCAATATATCGGGATGTAATTCGCGTATTGCGATGTAATTAGCGCCATTGTTTATATGATTTGTCTTGTTATAGGCCGCGGCAGAGCGGCCGAGCGCATTGAGGCGCTATGCTACGATGCGCGAGACCGTTCCCCGTCGGGGGTTCGAATCCCCCTCGGGCATGGATGTTTGTGCCGTCTTTAGTATAAGCTAGTTCATATGTAGTTTGTAAGTTTAGGGACTGATGACCCCACACTTAAGTCCCATAAGCTTTGCAAACATTTGAAACATTTCTTG
This sequence comes from Locusta migratoria, assembly GCA_026315105.1. Taxonomy (NCBI): domain Eukaryota; kingdom Metazoa; phylum Arthropoda; class Insecta; order Orthoptera; family Acrididae; genus Locusta; species Locusta migratoria. The sequence goes on along the minus strand of CM048744.1, from coordinate 124,793,156 downwards.
TTATAGATTGCTGATGAAATAATATAGGGTGTCCATTTAAAAAACTTACAAGTTTGTGTTAAAAACACATATTCTTTCGCTTTAAAATGTTTCAAAATATTTTCATTCATGAAGCTCTGTCTTACACTGATACCGGTGAAAATCGTTTTACAATAGCTGTTGTTATTTCAGATATGTTTTGGGTGGTCTAGAGAAATGGGACACTCTGTATACCGATCCATCTTCCGGGAGATGTTAGGTGTAGATGATGTGCTACCTAACGACTGGAATATTCATTGTTGTAGCCAAAGGAATCTCTTCCACTAATGACTAGCAGTTGATTTTCAAGAAAGTGTAGATAACGGGTCCTGGAAGATAATGCGGAAACACAACACGCCCAATCAACTGATGATCTAACAAAACACACCACACATTTACAGAGAAGCGTTCTTGAAAATGTGTCTTCACAATAGCAGGTGGTTTTTTTTTGGGACAACTGATGTGAATTATAAGTTCATTGATGTCGTCACCACTGATAGAGATTTCATCAGTGAAGACTAAAACAGGGACTACTCGGGGATTTTCAAGTATCCAACGACAAAATTGCAGTCGCGTATTTCCTGATCGAAGGTGTTGAGTGAGTTGTAACTGCTACGGATGGAAGCCGTCTATACGTAACGTCCACCGTCCTCTTGTATGCGGAACACCGAAGCGTGCAGAAATCCTACGTGTCCTTGTTGAAGGACTATGTTCTACTGACCAAATAATGTCTTCTTCTTCTTCTTCTTCTTCTTCTTCTTCTTGTTCCACAGTCTGTTGGTTTACACGTTCATATGCCTGCCAGTGCCACGCAGTGTACTGAAGACGCGAGTAAACCTGGTAGTCTGCGGTTAGGAAATCGTAGCCGTATTCTTTATAAACAGCAGCAGCGTTTCAATTGCACAATCCATACACAAATACCATCCACCGGCATACTCAGCATGTGTAAATACGATCAGCATGTTTACACGCTACAGTACTGTACACTTGGCAAACAAACTGCAATAAAAATGCGCTGTAAATTAAATCATGATTTCACACCTTTGAACATCAATACTCTAGGACAGTGTTTCTCAACCTGTGGGTTGCGACCCCCACGCGGGTCACAAGAGGAAGTACTTGCACTATAAAATGACCAGGGGTTCAGTAATAGTACAACGTATGCCTAAGTGAAAATTATGTAATGTTATGTTCCTAGTATAACAATGATTATGAATTAAATGGATCAAAATGTTCAAATGTTTGTAGAGATTATGGGACTTAACTACGGGGTCATCAGCCCCTAAACTTACAAACTATTTATGAACTAGCTTATACTAAAGACGGCACAAACATCCATGTCCGAGGATTCGAACCCCCAACGGGGACCGGCCTGGTGAGTTAATAATGAATAAGCGTAAAGCCTGAAAACTATTTTCAGGAAACAATCGATACATAAAAGAACATGATACAATAATTAATTTCTGTTATCAAAGACGCACATCTGTCGTTTGCCAGAAACTGAGATGTACGTCATTTTTATTGCGAAACGTAGAGCTAATATAATTATAAACTGATTTGAGCACTATCAACTTTAATACTCGAGGATTTATACCTGTTAGTGGCTAATATCAATTTGATTACTCAAGCACCTTCAAACTGTGTTTGAAAATACAGATGTCCGTCTTTGAAGCCAAAACGTGTAGGTGTCCGCTTTTGATGTGAACACACTTTCAGATGTTCGTTTTTGATACACAAGGATTCGCTTACAGCTGACGAGAATCTTTTACAGGTGTATAATCTGGAATATTATAGGAATATCTACCTAAAGTGGAAAATATTAAATTCTGAACTCTATTACATATTGGATAAATGATAAACTACTATAATCATAATAATCTTTTTAGTTTTATATACAAAATGAAATGTTACGGCACTGAATCTGCAAAAGTTGAAACTGTGGCCAGCGTTTACCTTAAAAATCCGAACGTTATTTCTGACATATAACTTCTTTCCAACAAGTGATAATTTCATACAACACACCTTACAATAGAACAGTGTAGTTTACAAGCTAGTCTTACCTTTGTTTCTTTTCAGTGTTTATTTTCCGCTGTTCATGCTGTCTCAACCGCTCCCTAGCTTTTCCTTCGGACGCTGGTGATACATTATGTTCCATTTCACTCGCTGTAAGATGGTTATTACTAATAACACTATAAAAACTACTGAAAAATGTAAGTATGGGCTTAGTACCTGACACATTTGACGCCATGTCTGATTTTTGAGGTGATCATATACTGCTTCACTGAACAAGTGTCCGAATTTAATAGCAAGCTCTTATGTAGGTGTCCGCTTTTGATGTGAACAGTCAACTTTAATGTGCGATATATCACATTTACGTAAATTTTTTGGAAAAAAAAACGGGTTTCACCAATGAAAAGAGCAGAAAAAACTTCCCTTAGGATCGACTGCTAACTAAATTTAGACAATTAGGTCAGATGTCCAGGTTTGATATTAGGCTACTCATATATGTCTACTTCTTAACAAATTCTCTATTCAGCGGGACCTTTCTTAATGAGCATAATTCGCGTCTGAGTCTTGCCTGAAATGCGAAACACTGGTTAAGAAAAATATATTTTTCTGTCAGAAATGTTGTAAAAATAGGTGCTCCATTGCAAAAAATACATAACAATAACTTCTTCCAACAATTTTGTTTCCTTTGAGATAACATAGCTTCGTTACAGTTCGCGAGGAGAGGGGGATCGCCAGAATATATAGGGTGTTTCACTAAGTGTGTTTGCCTCTGTAACTTATAAAATAATAGGTGACGGGAAATTTTAATGCGGTAGGTCAACACAAGAAATGTTACACTTTCTGCGGAGCTATGAACATAGTTTATTGTATCATTTTCCAAATAGTTACAGCACAAAGATATAATTTTTTAAATGGAACAATAGTTTTTTCTATCGTGTATCAGATTCGTTTAAACCAGCTGCGTCCAAATCAATTTAAACTACATTCCTATCACTGTTAATTTGGGAGCTACAACCCTTCAAAGTTCCGGGGGCGGAGGCTGCGATAGCGTAGCTAACTGGCCGAGTGGCTATCCCCTGGGGCACGGCCCACTGTCTCATGACCACCAGCCAGTTAGCTACGCTGTCGTAGCCTCAGTCCCCTAAACTTTGAAGGGTTGTAGCTTCCAAACTAACAGTGATAGGAATGTAGTTTAAATTGATTTGGATGCAGCTGGTTTCAACGAATCCAATGCACGATAGAAAAAACTATTGTTCCATTTAAAAAATTATATTTTTGTGCTGTAACTCTTAGGAAAATGATACAATAAACTATGTTCATAGCTCCGCAGAAAGTGTGACATTTCTTGTGTTGACCTATCGCATTAAAATTTCCAGTCACCTGTTATTTTATAAGTTGCAGAGGTAAACACACTTAGTGAAACACCATATATATATATGTATATATATATATATATATATATATATATATATATATATATATATATATATATATATATATATATATTGGGCGGTGTTGCCAGAATATTTTTACTTGAAAGATGGTCGCATATTGGAAAAGGTTGGAAAAACACTGCTCTAACAGGCTACACCTACAGCTAATATTCAATAAATACGCGCACAGCGAGCCATACAAACCGGTGTAACAACACACGAAACGAAGATGCATTGAACTCAGCTGTATCTTTGCACTATTGGACGCGATTTATATGGAACTTTTATTGCAATTAGTTTATACTATCATCTCCTAAAATACCAGTACTTCAAATGTTTGTCTCCTAAGACTTACAAAATACTAAATACTAAATACAACACCGACGCTCATGCCCGCGGGAGGACTTGAACCTCCGGCGGCAGCGGGCGCGCAATGCGCGACGTGTCGGCCCAGACAGTGTGGCCATCCCTGCGCGGCGTAAAATATTTACTAGTCCTCCTTAAACAATACGTGTAGGCTCCCTTCCTTTCATCAAAATCGGACCGTGGAAAAAGAAGATATAGTGATTTAAAATTTTATATGTAACCGCCGCATCTTTCTGTATGTCTGAACAAAACTATTTGACGAACTTTCATGGAGTTTTCACAGATAACGTTAGGCAACAGGGAGGCTTCATTTAATCACAATATGTTGTGCGCATGTAGCAGCGATATGTACGCAAAAGATTTGCGTGATAGTCATTTCCGAACTGCCTGCGGTAAATATGGAAAAGCGAAATGCGGCGACATTATTACCAAATGAGGCTGGAGAAGATTGTAATACTTTTCTTGATTTCCAAAGACAAATACAGGCAAACATCCATCAAAAAATGACGCTCATGATTCGGGCAGCATGTCTGTCGAAAGCTATGATCGTGAAATGATGCGACTGACTCCATGCTGTTGCTTCATGATAACATACGTCCCATATGGCAAATGGAGCGCAGACGTTACGCTGACTCGAGTTCAAAGTTTTTCAAATGTTTCACCCCCTTACGGACGGAATATCGAAAAATCGCTTCTTAAATGACGCCTACAGAGTAAGATCAACACCCTCTACAAATTTCAAGTTTCTATCTTCAGTGGTTTGGACTGCGCGATGATGAGTCAGTCAGTCAATCACACAGTCAGTAAGCGTGTCGGGACATTGCCTTTTATATATAGAGATTATGCTGTTGCGATAGCTCCTTACTTAACAGCCATATACAACCGTTCGCTCAGCAAAGGATCTGTATCAAAAGACTGGAAAGTTGCACAGGTCACACCAATAGTCCAGAAAGGCCTATTTCACTGACATCAATTTGCAGCAGGGTTTTGGAACATATCCTGTATACAAATGTTATGAATATACATAACGGATTTAGAAAATATCGTTCATGTGAAACTCAACAACCGCTTTACTCACCCGAAGTTCTGACTGCTATCGACAAGGGATCTCAAATTGATTCCGTATTTATAGATCTCCAGAAGACTTTTGACACCGTACCTCGCAAATTACTTTTAATCAATTTGCGTGGTTATGGAATATCGCTAAATATTTGTGACTGGATAGGGGTTTTCTTGTCAGGGAGGACACAATTTGTAGTAATCGAAAACAGAGGTGATGTCCGACGTTCCACAGGGTAGTGTCATTGGTCCTCTGTTGTTCCTTATTTACATAAAAGTGTTGGGAGAAAACCTGAGCAGCTCTCTTAGGTTTTTTGCAGATGACGCCGTCATTTATCGTCTAGTAATGTCATCTGAAGATCAAAACCAACTGCAGAACAAAATAAATAAGATATCAGTTTTGTGTAAAAATTGGCAATTGATTCTAAATATTGAGAAGTGTGAAGTCGTCCACATGAGTACGAAAAGAAATCCGTTAAACTTTGTTTACAAGATAAATCAATCAAATGTGAAGGCCGTAAAATACCTAGGAATTACTATTACATCAGACATAAATTGGAAAGAACACGTAGATAATGTCGTAGTAAAGGCGAACCAGAGACTGCGTATTATTGGTATAACACTTAAAAGATGTAACAGAACTACTGTAGAGACTGCATAAACCACGCTTGTCCGTTCTTATTTGGAGTATTGCTGCCCAGTGTGGGATCCTTATCAAGTGGGGTTGACGGAGGACATCGAAAGAGTCCAAAGAAGGGCAGCTCGTTTTGTATTGTCACGATATAGGGGAAACAGGTCACGGAAATGATAAAGGATCTGGAATGGGAAACATGACAACGGCGTTTATCGCTGCTGCGTGGTCTACTTACGAAACCTAAATCGCCAACATTCTCCTCCGAATGCGAAAATATATTGTTGACTACCACATACATACGTAGAAATGATCATCAGAATAAAATACGAGAAATCAGAGCTCGAACGGAGAGATTCAGATGTCCTTTCTTTCCGCGCGCTATTCGAGAATGGAATGGTAGATGAATCGTTTTAAGGTGGTTCGATGAACCCTCTGCCAGACAAATGTGATTTGCAGAGTATCTCACGCTGATGTAGATGTAGATGGCTTTTATATTGACGTAAAATGAACGAACATAGACTTAATACGAAAAATTAAATTAATTTCGCAACCTCGCAGGTTAGAATTTGAGAAACTGTAACAATTGCAATTATTTATCTGTTATCCTGCGAAACATACCAAAATATTTGTAACTCTTCTGCAATGATATATTATATACAAAACAACAAACATGTATTACAGTCCTCTGATGATGGTTCACAAATAAAGAAGCAAAACGCCTATGACACAAAAAAAACGCCTTTCATTTAGTTACAATGGACACCTTCACGAACCTTTGTTTTACAGCTGTTATTCAGTAGCCTTTCTGCCAACTGCTTCAAACCGCTTATTCTATCTTGACCACATTTTAAAAATGACAGATTCGACGAAGAGGAGCGCATTTTTACGGCCATAGTGATATTTGTGGTACATTTGTTCACTTTATAGCCTCGGTGACCATGAGCGACGTGATAACGCTTCCATCGCATCTGCCCTCTTAACCTGGTCTCAGAACGTGCGATTATTTACAGCCATAAAAGCATCACCAAGGACGTGGTTCACTGATATTGGAGCATTGATATTGGCTGATTTCACGCAGGAAATAACACGGAAGAAATCAAAGCGCCTCTGCCGACGCTACAGATAAAACATGAGGGGGATACCTTCCGGAGCTTTAAGCTAACTCCGTGTGTCATGGATACCGTATTCCGCATTAGTTCACCGGAAATTGTACCACGTATTCGCTTACTCCGAATTTATTCGATAAAATTTACTTCTTACTATTTCCTTTTGCGCAACATCATTTCTGAGTTCTTCACTTTACTGAGAATAGGCCAGACCACTTCGGCAACGACATTCCAAAGAGTTATTTTCACCTCGATGAAATAATCGAGAGCTTCGATTTCATTGCGTGATACAGAAGGCCTAAACTGAATGTTTCACAAGGAGCAATATGAGTTTGCAGGTCCAGTACAAACTAATTCGAGGAATTTCCTAATTGTTGGGCCTACAGCATCATATATGTCGTAAAAAGACATTGTAATAAAGTTCCAGATTGCTGCTTATGTTTTATTTAATATTGCTACAGCTGTTTCGACAGTTTGTCATTCTCGAGCGCCTGCGTGTATAAGAATTACATTAATTATAAATCAAACAATAGGAAAATATACACAAATTTGTTTGTTATAAATTTTCTTAAGAAACTTACGTCTACGATGTTTGGACGTTCATTAATGTTGACATCTGGCGTAACTGTCGCTTTAACTGTCAGGTGTTATGCAGCTTTTTACATTAAAACTTTAAATTAAAGAAACTTTTATATTTTTTCGTAATTAGCAACAGCTTTGCCAAAGATGTTTACATATACAGTAATCAACTAAATTATGAGATACTTTTTTAACTTTAACATTGGTCAGAGAGGTTTATTTTGTTTTTTTCCCCTCTGAAAAGCAAAGATATACTAAATTAACAAAGGAAAAAACAAAATAAACCTCTCTGACCAATGTTAAAGTTAAAAAGTATCTCATAATTTAGTTGATTACTGTATATGTAAACATCTTTGGCAAAGCTGTTGCTAATTACGAAAAAATATAAAAGTTTCTTTAATTTAAAGTTTTAATGTGAAAAGCTGCATAACACCTGACAGTTAAAGCGACAGTTACGCCAGATGTCAACATTAATTAACGTCCAAACATCGTAGACGTAAGTTTCTTAAGAAAATATATAACAAACAAATTTATGTATATTTTCCTATTGTTTGATTTATAATTAATGTAATTCTTATGCACGCAGGCGCTTGAGAATGACAAACTGTCGAAACATCTGTAGGAATATTAAATAAAACATAAGCAGCAATCTGGAACTTTATTACAATGTCTTTTTACGATATAATTCGAGGAAATAAATTCATGCCAATGAAAAGTCTCTTTCCAGGACTTAAAAGGAGTTACGGCATTTCGAAGCTGTGTGTAGTGTGGTGTGACAGAAATTACTTCGTCTTCTGTCTTGCCATCGTGGTTCATGTTACGTAAAGTCGTGAAAATTGGGTTCTACTATTGCTTAAAGTCATAACATTGAGTGAAGATTCAATATATTTCAGTTATACGATTAACCCACCTACTCTTAGAAATTCCATCAGTAGTTTTGGCCACAAAGTCTCAGTTATGTCATACGATGTGTGCAAAGCTACACTAGTGGCAATTAAAATTGCAACACCAAGAAGAAATAGCGTAGATGGTGACCAAAGTTCATAAACCAATCAAGAACGCTAGGAGCGTGTTTTTGTTGGGAAGAACCGATAAGCAATTATTAGGATCGCACTTAGAAAATGAATGGGCATCGTTTAGTTCCGGTACTATGGATGTAGAGGAATTGTGGACTAAATTTAAGCGTATTGTACATAAAGGATTAGAGAAATACGTGCCTGTAAAGTCGATTAAGGATGGGAAAGTTTCACCGTGGTATAATAATAATAATGTTAGAAAGCTACTGAGAAAGCAAAGACTATTGCACTCGGTTCAAAACAGAGCACGCAAATGATGACAGGTAAAAGTTAGTAGAGATTCCCGCGTCTATAAAAAGATCGATGCGCGAAGCATACAATAATTACCACAGCCATATCTTAGCAAAAGATCTTTCCCAGAACCAGAAAACATTCTGGTCCTATGTAAAATCGATAAGCGGGTCAATGCCCACTATCCAGTCACTCGTTGATCATTCCGGGGCAGTAATAGAAGAAAGCAAACGTAAAGCTGAAGTTCTAAATTTAAACTTTAAGAAATCTTTCACACAGATGTAGCGCACAAATGTACCATAATTTGATCAATGTACTAATTTCGAAATGGAGGACATAGTAATAGGTATTTCAGGTGTAGAGAAGCAGCTGAGAGAGCTAAATACGAAAAAGTTTGCTGGTCCGGATGGAATACCAGTTCGGTTTTACAAAGAGTATTCTGCGGCATTGGCCCCCTACTTAGCTTGCATTTATCGCGAATCTTTAATTCAACACACAGTTCCTCGTGACTGGAAAAAAGCGCAGGTGACTCCCGTTTATAAGAAAGGAAAGAGAACTGACCCACATAATTACAGGCCAATATCGTTGACATCACTTTCCTGTAGAAATTTGGAGCATATTCTCTCAGTTCGAATATAGTAAATTTCCTTGAGACGGAAAAGCTTCTTTCTATGAATCAGCACGGATTCAGGAAACATCGTTCATGTGAAACTCAGCTTGCCCTTTTCTCACATGACATCTTGCGAGCCATGGATGAAGGGCAACAGGCGAAATTGTGTTTTTCTCGACTTCAAAAAGGCGTCTGACGCGGTGCCACACTGCAGACTGCTAACGAAGATACGAGCATATGGAATAAGTTCACAGATTTGTGACTGGCTGGAAGACTTCCTAAGTAATAGAACGCAGTACGTTGTTCTCGACGGCGAGTGTTCATCAGAGACGAGTATATCGTCAGGCGTCCCCGAAGGGAGTGTGATAGGACCGTTATTATTTTCTATCAATATAAATGACCTGATGGACAGACTAACTTGTAGTTTGCGGCTGTTGATGCTGTGGTGTATGGGAGGGTGTCGTCTTTAACTGACTGTAACAGCATACAGGATGACTTTGACAAAATTTCTAGTTGCTACGAAGAATGGCAGCTAGCTCTGAATGTAGAAAAATGTAAGGTGATGCGCATGGGTAGGAAAAACAATCCCATAATGTTCGATTACAGTATTAGTAATGAGCTTCTTGATGCAGACGCGTCGTTCAAATATCTAGGCGTAACATTGTATATCGTTAAGAAATAGAACGAACATGTAATGACAGTTGTAAGGCGGACAGCCGACTTCGGTTTATTGGGAGAATTTTGGGAAGATGTACTTCATCTGTAAAGGAGACCGCGTATAAAACGCTTGTATGACCACGTCTCGAGTATTGCTCAAGTGTTTGGGACCTGCAACAGATCAGTTTAAAGGAAGACATAGAAGCACTTCAGAGGCGAGCAGCTAGATTTGTTACTGGTAGGTTCGACCAATGCGCGAGTGTCACGGAAATGCTCCAGCAATTCAGTTGGGGATCGCTGGAGGAAAAACGACGTTCTTGTCGTGAATTTCTGTTGAATTTGAAGCTGTAGTACGATCTTGCTGCCACCTACTTACATTTGGCGTAGTGATTACAATGACAAGATACGAGAAATTAGGGCTCGTACGGAGACATATAGGCATTCTTTTTTTCCTCGTTCTATTTGGGAGTGGAATAGGAAAGGAAATACCTAGTAGTGGTACAGCGTACCCTCCGCCACGCACCTTGCGGTGGATTACGGAGTATGTATGTAGATGTAGGTAGAACTGCAGATGATAAACTAGTATTCATTGGACAAATATTTTATACTAGAACTGCCGGGTGATTACATTTTCACACAATTTAGATGCATAGAACCTGAGAAATCAGTACCCCTGAACAACCACTCTGGTCGTAATAACGGCCTCGATACGCCTGGGCATTGAGTCAACAGAGCTTCGATGGCGTGTACAGGTACAGACGCCCATGCAGCTTCAACACGATACCACAGTTCATCAAGAGCAGTGACTGGCATATGTGACGAGCCAGTTGCTCGGCCACCACTGACCAGACGTTTTCAGTTGGTGAGAGATCTGAAGAATGTGCTGGCCAAGGCAGCAGCAGTCGAACATTTTCCATATCGAGAAAGGCCTGTACAGGACCTGTAACATGCGGTCGTGCATTACCCCGCTGATATGTAGGGTTTCGCAGGAATCGAATGAAGGGTAGAGCCACAGGTCGTAACACATCTGAAATGTAGCGGCCACTGTTCAAAGTGCCCTCGATGCGATGTAACCAATGGCACCCCATACCATCACGCTGGGTGATACGCCAGTATGGCGATGACGAATACACGCTTCCAGTGTGCGTACGCCATCGCAAGCGCTCTTGTCTGTGATACTGCGTCAAGGGTAACAGTAGCCATGGTCTCCGAGCTGATAGTCCATGCTGCTGGAAACGTCGTCGAACTGTTCGTGCAGATGGTTGTTGTCTTGCAAACGTCCCCATCTGATGACTCGGGGACCGAGACGTCCCTGCACTATCCGTTTCAGTGATGAGGATGACTTGCCTGTCATGTCGACTGCTAGTGATACGAGGCCGTTTGGATCCAGCATGACGTTCCATGTTGCCCTCCTGAACCCACCGATTCCATATTCTGCTAACAGTCACTGGATCGCGACAAACGCGAGCAGCAATGTCGCGATAGGATAAACCGCAATCGCGATAGGCAACAATTCGACATTTATCAAAGTCGGAAACGTAATGGTACGCATTTCTCCTCCTTACATGAGGCATCTCAACAACGTTTCACCAAGCAACGCGTCAACTGCGGTTTGTGTATGAGAAATCGGTTGCGAAATTTCCTCGTGTCAGCACGTTCTAGGTGTGCCACCGGCGCCAATCTTGTGTGAATGCTCTGAAAAACTAATCATTTGCATATCACAGCATCCTCTTCCTGTCGGTAAAATTTCGCGTCTGTAGCACGTCGTCTTCGTGGTGTAGCAATTTTAATGGCCAGGAGTGTATGTTAAATGTAAGATTTGCAAAATGTCCACTCTCGTAGCTCAGTTGACAGCGTCGCTGACTACCATTCAGGGGGAATGGGTTTGATTTCCGGAAGAGTCTGGGTCTTGATCATCATTTTTATCATCATCGACAGTCAAGTCGCCGAAGTGGTGACAAGTAAACAGACTTACATTAGACGGCCAAACAATCCCAGACGGGATCTCTAGGCCAACAATGCCATACGATCATTTCATCTTATTGGCAAAATATGAAATTATTCTAAAAATGCTTTTACGATCTCTTATCCCGGTTCTGGCACACAATTTTAATCTGCCAGGAAGTTTCATATCAGCACATACTCCGCTGCAGTGAAAGTTTCATTCTGGAAACATCCGTTAGGCTGTGGCTAAGCCATGTCTTCACCAAATCTTCCAAGATTCGCAGGAGAGCATCGTGAGTCGTGTCGGGATAGCTCAGTTGGTAGAACGCTTGCCCGGGAAAGGCAAAGGTCCCAGGTTCGAGTCCCGGTTCCGGCACACAATTTTAATCTGCCAGGAAGTTTTAATCTCTTATCTGTTGAATGTAGATTATTTATTTTAATTTTACAACTTTTTTCGGGTATAGCTCTTAATGTGGTGACCGGTCCTAATAAAACTGAACTAGTAGAAATTCTTCTATGACTGGTATGCAGAAAGTAGAAAGTGATATCTGTTCAAAGAGAGGAAGCTGTAAAAGAGAGTAACACTGATAACAATATCCCTTAATTTGGGTCTTTTCTGATTTATGAAAGCTAATCACCTAATAACTGTGCCATGGGTTAACCAAGGTTAAAGTTGAAGCGCGCGCGCGCGCGCGCGCACACACACACACACACACACACACACACACATACACACATACACACGCGCGCGCGCTCGCGCGCGCGTAGATAAACTTAACAACGACAACTTATATGAAATGTATTAATGAATGTTTTATTTACTATTGCTTCAATTGATGGTTATGTTACATATCAGAATTTTAATGATTACAATGTACCTTATCACATTTGACAAATTTCTTACTGGATTTGACATTGAATATATTTTTTTATTTACGATCTCACACAAATGGTTGTTTTTATTATTGTCATAATTTATGACAAACGCCTAGTAAAAATGTCTACAACGAACGTTTATCTACTTTTATATGTAATGACAGACATTTTCGTGTATTATACCTTTGTGTTCCATCTGCTGTAGACGCCATCTTGATTGTTTATAAAGTTATCACCAACGACTATAGAATCAATATATTGCTAAAAGAGAATTAGAACCTGGAGTTCTTTGGCGAACATTCATCTACTCCAATAATGTTATCTGTGTATCTTATTATGGTCTATAACGAAACAGTGAGTTCATCAGTAACAGTTGATGATCAGATAGAATAATACTTTCAAACAGACGTAAAGTGGACAGTTTTCAAGAAGCAGTCGCAATCGTCACTGTAATTTTGATGTTGCCATATTTGGCAAAAATGTTATCTTGTTATAATTGATGTATAATATGTAAGTATTATTTTTAATTAAATTTTAAATTTGACTCCATTGTATGTAACTATCGTGTATATATATATATTTTTTTTTTCATTTAGTTTGATAATCTCCTGTTCATGGCAGCAACTGTCGAAACCAAACGAGTGTAACAAATAAAAATATTATATATCTCTTGGCACAAGAATGATGTTTTCCAAGAACATTGCGGCTGTAGATTGCCACTTGAAAATAACATTTATTTTTATGTCTGACGATCTGAGAAGAAAAAGGAAAGTGGATAGACCTGACCATAATCGCCGTTAAGCATCCTAAAAGTTAAAAAACAATAAGTTGTGCACAAAATAATTACTCAGTAGCTAGCCTAGTCGCTCCATTTCATTGTCTTACGCGTAAACTGTTTGCAATTTCGTATCATTAAAAATATTTTTATTTTATTTTATTAAAACATCGGTATTTTTGGACAGTAACGCACCTGAGGACGCTACAGTAACTGTTTCGAAAACGGTAGTGCGTGTCTCCACGACTCCAAATAAAAAACAGTGGATATAGATCAACGGTCTTTCATTCAGTCATTTCCAGTTTTAGTTATTTTAACATCTACATTTAACTGTTTGAAAGTTCCTTTAATTATCAAAGGAGGCATCACTTCTCGGAGAATACTAAAAAATATGTTTCGTTATAGATTTTATACAGGTTGTGTTGCGATGAAATCAAATATCATGCCATAAATAGTGTAAAATCTGTTGACGATTCTGCAGATTCTACCAGGGAATGAAGTATTGCTATAGAACATTTATAAATATTCTTGCTTTAGAAATATTATTAGACTACAACATAATGCTACAAGAAGAAAAAAGAAGTAGCCTAAGAGACTCAAAAACTGTTTGTGACTAACGTCAGGATCGCATGTATCAATACAAAATAATATGCATAATAATTTCTTTAGTCAAATCTCATGTGAAGCCACTGAAGATAAATAGGAATGGTCTCGGCCCAGAAGCTCGACCTAAGTAATAATCGGCAGTGTTAGGGATCGATTCAAAATCGTGAGTAATCGGACCTCAAAAGATCGATTGACTAAATATCGAACCAAGATCGCCCGTTCCTACTGGGAACCTGTTTCCTTCCCTAGACATGAGTTGATGCAGATTGTGCAGCTCGCTTCCCTGATATTATGTAAAACAGTAAGCAAAACATACGATGCTCCCTCACCATGTCAGGAGCAGCAAGGAATCTTATCTTAACAGCACTCACTTCCATAGGATCTTCTTGTTGCGTAAGGATTATAGTAATTTAATGGTCTCACTCCAGAAGGCCGTCAGATAACTGCCCAATTTACGACGCTACGTCCTTGCACAGTATCTGAATGTTTCCTTCAGATTTGGTACTTTCTACTTTTGAGCGACAAACAGTACACAAGTGGGATACAACGAGTTTGCCTGAACCGTGACTCAGCACTGAGCTGGACAGACACAACCACAACATTGGCGTAACAAGAATTTGAAAGAATGTAAGAGGCACATCCAGATAGAAAGTCCCCCCCCCCCCATTTATATATATATATATATATATATATATATATATATATATATATATATATATATATATATATATATATATATATATATATATATATATATTTTACAATGACAACAGAGTTACATGAAAACAGGTACAGCAATATTCAAGATATTTTTCGACATAGTTGCCAAAAGAATTGAGACACTTGTCATGCCATGTGATCAACTTTTGTAATCCTATGTCGCAGAAGTCTGCCGCCTGTGGATGCAACCAGCGGGTGATAATTGTCTTCAGCTCTTCGTCGTTATCAAAACACTGGACGAGGACAGGAATTTCTTAAGGTACAAGAAAAGTTGGAAATCGATGGGAGCAAGAACAGGACTGTATGCTCGAAGATCAAACGTCTCACAGCCGAACTTTTGCAAAACATTTGCAGGCGCCGATCCGTGTGGGGGAACATTCTCGTGGAACAGTTCAACACCTGCAGGAACATTCCATCTTTTCTTGCACCTCAATAAATTCCTATCCTCCGGCAGGCGGTTTGACAACGACGAAGATCTGAAAACAACGCTGCTTCCATTCACAGGAGGCGGACTTCTACGACACAGCAATAAAAAAATGTATCCCTCGATATGACAAGTGTCTCAGTTATTTTGATGAATATGTCGAGAAAACTTAAACATTGCTGTATCTCTAGCTAATAAGTTATTCATGTTACCCTGTTATCTTGGTTTTAAAAAACAGGAAAACTTTCTTTCTGGGTGCACCACACAATACCATCATTTTTTAACTGGGATGATCTGTGCGATGACAGGACGAAGTGTTTATCACAGCTGTCGGCTGGGCACTTGTTGGAATAACGGCTGAGTTGTTGAGCTGCTAAATTGGAATGATTGTCGCTAAGAGAAGTGAAATCAAGCGTGAAGGCGATACGATACGGTTTCTGATCTTCCTTTCCAATGTCGTCTGACATGTATTATTCTACTGAGCTAGATAAAATTGTTAGTTCATAAATATCTCATTAATGGGGATTTGGTAAGTTGAATATACTGCAACATCAAAAGAAACAACTGATATCTGATAAGTTTCTGGGGTCCAAACGGATAACAAACTAAAATAGGGTCAACACGTGGATAAATTGATCAACAACCTCATTTCAGCATTGCTCCCCCTTAGAAGTGTTATCCACTGTGTTGAGTGAAAGATACGAGTGTTTTATATATTTTCACTTCTTCTTGTCTTATGGGACTATCTTTGCACGCAGTATACTAAAAGTGACCAAAGGTATATGAAGTATTTATTCAGCAGAAGTTAGTTGTCACAATGATATCTAAAGCAGGTAACTTACACACTGGAGAAATATTTTTGAGGGTTTTATAATTCTTACACTTACTTGCATATACATTTGTTTCTGTAACTATTCAAGCTTTCCCGGCGGATATGTTGCAAATAGTCGTTAAGAGTTTGCGACCGGATAACGTTGTGCAAATCCCACAATATTTCATCGGAACCACATGGACTTAACACTTTACCTACCTTTCTTCCAGCATTTAAATTCGCTCCATCCGAATATATACTTCACATCGGAAATGGAAAAAGTTGGTGCTTTCCCTTTTCTTGATGTTTTGGTACGGAGGAAGCAGATGAAACCTTGGGACGCAGCGTCTACCAGCGCATACAGATCTGTATTTGCAGGCCACGAGCTGCCATCATCCTGACGAATACCAGCCTACGTCAATCGGAGAAGTAGGCAGTTGCAGAACACTATTTGAATATAGGACATGGTGTGTTTTATGAAAAGACAGAAATTTTATCTCCAGCTACATCTTTTTGGCATTGTGTCGTTAATGAAGCAATATATATTCGTGCAGCTGACAATCTCATCAACAGGGATGCATGATTTCAATTGACTACAGCCTGGAACCTACATTGGCTGCTATTAAATTTCGACGAGAAAGTCAAGATCTTTGCATAACGGACCCCTCGTAAAACTGGTTTAGTTGTAGGGGAAACTTACAGCGAGTAACGTCTGGGCACACTGTTAGTAAACATAGCCCACAGCGCACGCGCAGACAGGCCGCTATACAGAGGGTGCATGAGTTTGGCAAATTATTGCGCTGCGTGATTTGCGCTGCGTGTTGGAAAACGGGCCACAAATTTACATCGTAAGATCGACATCCTACAGGACTCGATACATCACATCAGAACCCTTGGCCGAACGATACCACACCCATAGCATCGCTACAAAGTCTGAAGGTATTTTCTAAAATAATGTGAAAATTGTAAAAAGTTATCACATCAACCAGCGCTACCTAACGGACCAATAAAAAGGCCTTAATAAGTTAACCGATATTTTATTGTAAATAAAGTGAACATGTACACCCTAACCTTGTTATTCCTTGAAGTGTATATCATAAATGGCGATGGGATTTCAATCATTGTGTTAAGAATAATAAAAAATAAAAAAAACGGATACCGCCAATCATACTCGGCCCCCAGCAAGGTCCAATCATCTAAAAATGTCGGACAGTTGGTCCGAGGAAATATTGTGGGATTTGCACAACGTTATCAGGAATGATAATGAAATAATGTACTCCGGTGCTCAGATAGTCAACAAATTTCCTCTAACGTAATGCAATCAATTGGAAATCCCCACGCGTTTAAATATCGTTTGCTAATCCATCTACAAATCCTTTCAATATCTAGATTTAGACTTTAAATTTGTATTAGCTACTTTCGGTAGATAAAAGCTTTTGTAATAAAACTGTATAATAAATGATAATATAATAATAATAGAAAGACTATTCATAGGTAGAAAAATATTTCCTTTGAGAAATGCCATAAATACTGAGCTACTGCACTGGTAGCAGATAAGGAAAATCTATACAGGGTGTCCCACGCAACGTTTTCAACGAAAATATCTCAGGAACTACAATAGATATTGGAAAACAGCTTTCGTGGACATTAACGTATGACAGAGGCTTATAAAAGTAAGCACTAAGAGACAGCCTAGAATAAATATTATTTTCAAAACAAACTGTATTACTTTTTACGCAATCAATAAATTCAACCGTGACTCGGGATACACTAGCAGCGCGCTGCATGTATATGAAGCGTCAATTTCGCTTCGCATTTGCTTCAGATTTAATTCACTTATTGCGATTCAATCAACACCAGTCTTTTTTCTTTTCATGATTTCACATGCTATTGATTGCGTAAGAAATAATGTGGGGTATCTATTTAAAAATTGTAAGTTTGCGTTGAAAATAATATTTATTTACTTTTTAGGCTGTCTCATAAGGCTTACTTTCATCAGCCCTGCCGTACGTTCATGACAGCGAAAATATTTTTCGAGTATCTGTTGCAGTTCCAAATATAATTTCGGTGAGAAAGTTGAGTGGGACACCCTGTATAATGAATCTACCGAGGCAACAGCTTTTTTAATGAGCATATTTCTTCCTAATTTACTAGACTAAATTGATATATAATTAAGCAGTGGGTGGGATATTATGCAACGTGCCCCGATAACCGTGGGATCTGAGTCGTCCATGGTCGTGACAGGGAGGTGTTCCGGCCCTGCATCGAATCGAATCCGCCAGGTTTTCCGGCCACACTCAATGGCTTATTTTATTTCATTTTTTTTATTTTGTTTTTGCTTTATTTACTTTTTAGACGGTTTCCTTTATTTTACTTGGTGATGCTGGGCTGATACCCAAATCTCACTTCAGTTACATTTAGAGACAATGTTCGCACAGTTTCATATGCAGTTATCTGAGGTACACATATAATAATAATAATTTCGTGTGGCTCATTGGCCTAGTGCAAGTCTTTCAATCGGACGCCACTTCGGCGACTTGCGTGTCCCTAGCCTACCCCAGTTATCCAACCGGGGAAAGAGGACCTACAGCTTAACGTGGAATCTGAACCACGTGTCGTTTCTGGCGACTCCTCGCATAATTGAGAGCTGAAGGATGGGTTAAAATGCAGACTGAAAAAATCCGAGGCCCGACCGGGTTTTGAACCGCGATCCTTCGGTTTCCAGTCGAGCATTTTACCCCAAAACCACCTCTCTTTTTTTTTAGGGCCTCCCTTCTCCCCTCACAGCCCTTCCTTACGCTCTCCAAATTGTGCCTTCTTCGGCGAGCTTCTGTTGCTTTCTTCGAAGTAAATGAAATGAAATAAATACACCATTATCTGATTTTAAACGAAAAACTATCTTCCTGGAAAATGGAGCAGTAGAAAAAAGCTGCAACGCCGAAACGGGCCCGATGAGGTATACATAAAATACTTCTATGTCATTTATTCAAGTATGTCATTATGGCCTGATTTCGCCTAATTGAAGTGAGTTGCGCAAAAGCTGCGAGATTTTCCATTGTCGCACCAGTACACGCCACAATCCTACTTGTCTTTTTGTCATGTGCGAGAGGTCCGGTATCATTCTCAGTCGATAAATAGAGATTTATTTTTATCCTTTTTAACAGTAGAAGCAGTCTAAGTTTCAATCTAATAAATCTTTTACCTTCGTTAGAATTACTTACACTCTAAAGGGTGGCTACCTTGCAGTCAGTATCTGTTCTGTTTTACATTTTAATGTTAGCCACCACAATGTTATGTTGGTAGTCAAGAACTCTTTTATCTTTGTAGAAGGTGTAATAATATCTTTGGTGGAGAGAATGTCACAGTCGCGCCAGAGAGAGAGAGAGAGAGAGAGAGGAGGGAGTAGTGTAGTTTGAACTGTAATAGTCGTTGATGGATTGACTTGAGTCTAGAACATGATTTTTAAGATACTGTGTTTTTTTGTTAAAACCAAAATTATATAAATACTTTTTTATATTTTCTATGCATTTCAAAACTTGGACATTATTAAGGTACGTTACTAATATTGTCATTATTGTTAAGGTGGTCTGGATTTTGTTGGAGGTTCTGCCGAGGAAAGGATTTCTTTACTAAAATAAATAACAATGCATTAGTTATTCTTTTAGTTTCCACAGTTTACATGCTCATTTAAGATGCTTAGTAAACAGAGATATAGTGAGATTTAGCAGGACATTATTTGATAATTATGTTATCTGCTGTTGAGATATCGGTTACGCGTTCTTTGTTGAACTGTTTTCGTATCTTGGTTTGTCTGATCTTTTTCATACACGGCATAAAATTCATTAGTATTCTTTCACATTCTAGCCCTTTAATAATTATGCATCACAGTTCATTCTTGCCAACCAACTGGAGCATGAATCATATAAAAACTTCTAACTAGATGTGACAATCATATAAAAACTTCTAACTAGATGTGACCCACATTTCAAGATTTTTGGCTTATTATTGCTTATGCTATATAGAAAGATTCTTCATATATAATGAACCACGAATCTTCTCTGCAGATAAAGCTGAATGAGTTTTACCTTTTTTATCTATATTTGAAATTCTGAATAGGAACACAGATTTTTTGTTCGAGTGTTCGTCATTTTGGCATGTAATTGGTTCCCCGTTTATTCTGTTCTTACACAAAAATCGTATCTAACTAGTTTGTGAGGTAGCTTACCAGTATTTCTTGACAATTGTGGAAAGCGTTAGAAACACAAAATTAATTAATCCAATTGATTACAGTTCAATAATTTATTTGTTACTAAAATTAAATCTCAACAGAACGGAGATTCAGATTGTGTAATAATTGTTTGTCCTGCCGGCCAAGCACACATTCATATTTGCTCTCATAGTCGAATTACACATTTATTTATACTCAGTTTAATTAACGGATTTCATTAATGTTAAGCGGTTCCACTCTGTGCTATGCCCGTACATGCTATTCTGTTATCAGTCACTGTTATTCATTGTCTGTCGCACCACCCACACTCACATTCATGTTCAGTATCACGCTCGTGTTAAACATTGATCTGTACTTTGTTGAATTAATTAATTACTTGATTGTCAACGAATTCCACTTTGTGCTACAACCGAAATTGCCACTCTGTTAGATTATCACTCGGTCAAACAGACGTTCTGGCACTTGACCGCACTAACAGGGCTACACTCTCTGCTATCAATCGATGCCAGGCTGATTAATCACATTTATTCTCACTCTAACGCATACATTCTGATCAGTTTTTATATTCACAGTGCAGTACTAGTCTATGCACTGTCTACGCACACTTAAACATAGACTCAGCAATTGTTTCAAAATATTTTGTTTATTTTTACTTTCTTTGATTTAAAAATACACATTTCAACTCTATGTGTACATATTTTAGTGACTTTTTTACTTGATAGTAGTCTCTTGATTTCTCGTATCTTCATCAAGCATTCATTTCATTCATGAACTCCTTCCTTGGTCGTCCTCTGACTCCTCTCTTCCTTTTCATAAATCATAGCAGTGTAATCCGATGAACGGCTTAGTCGGTGGCTAACCATAATAGAGACTCATTTGAGTAGGTGCCTTGATTTTTTCCAACTTTTATTCGTTTGAGTCTCTGGCAGTCAATGGTGTGTAACCCGGTGATACGTGAATATTTACATTCTTTTTCAATCTCTCGAACAGTAAGTTTTCGACTGACGCGGACTATTTCGTTGACATTCCTTACAAAAGCGTCGTTGGTAGACGTCAAACTTCGCCCTAAACCAGAATCCATTTGGAAACCGAGAGGAC
The DNA here is from genome assembly GCA_026315105.1 of Locusta migratoria. Lineage (NCBI taxonomy): Eukaryota > Metazoa > Arthropoda > Insecta > Orthoptera > Acrididae > Locusta > Locusta migratoria. Next base: position 124,771,895 of record CM048744.1, on the reverse strand, counting down.
CATTTCCAACACCGAGTTCGGCTTAAGTACTCATCACCGTAGGGCTTCCTACATCTTCTGGTGTGTCTATCTAGAGGTCTTCCTGAATTTCAAGCAAAATTTAATGCAAACGTTTATCTTCTCTACCTCAGGTATCTCGAAATTCGCGAACTGTGCGACTTAACGTTCGACTCAGTACAGCAGTGAACAATAACTAACAGACATACAATAATGAAATTTCAAGCAGTTACACATTCAACACAGCCGTGTTTGGAGTGCCACTTGCATTTCACTCCAATACTTCATTCCTGAGAAATTAACGAATGTTCCGGAATTTTTGAACAGACATCGTACAGCCAAGAACACCGGGGAGGTGTTGGAAAAATTTCTCTGGGATACCATAGAAAACCCTCGCCAGAACCTAGGAGGCCAACGATCCGATTCAGACGAAAAGGAGAACACGGCCGAACACGAAAGGATAGGTTTTTATTTATTTATTTATTTTATTTTTTTTTTCTTGCCGGAGGGGATAGTCAAACGTATCCCACGACGCGTATCCTGAATCGATGTGGGAACTAATATCGAAAAATAACTTAATTTATGTAGGCCTGGTAAACTTCGTTTCACCCCTCGTAATTCAGTGGATCTAGATAATTGTAAACTATAGGGCAATGAATTATTGTTTGGAAAATCATTGTAGAATGTTTCCACCATAATCAAACAGCCTATAAATATATATATTTTTTTCATATTGTTTCAGGTAAGGCAGCGAGAGTAACATCAAGCTGTGCAGACTTGCAGTGAGTGATTCCGTGTTCCCGTACGTGAATAGCCGACCAAGGTCCATTCACAGTAAGATATTGCCTATGAAGGTAAGCTACATAGTGAATCAAAGTCACGTGCTACGGTTATTTCGGTCTTAAGAGGGTTGGGCCAAATGCATAAAACACCCAAGTTTTGTCATAACAGTGATATCGTATCAGTTGCTGAACTCATCCAGAAAGACAGAGAAAGTTCGTGAAACACGGAAATACGGCAGAAGTACCTGACTGCTTGTTAATCAACTGGCTATCACGGTATTTATGATGGCAAATATGTAAAATAATTATGGAACACGTGTTCCACTCACGTGGTAAGACCTTTTTGGAGAGCTAGGATCTCCTGGAGTGAAATTAACGTGTATTCTACAGAGATTGATGTTGTGTAACACCGCTAGATCTGTTAGAGGATGGGAACAGAGATAAAGTGTCTCCGTTCTTCATCGCCGTCTACATGTTGTTTTTTTACATCCACTCTCTTTTAGCCACCGTGACAAACATTTTAAGCTGATTTCTGAACTCCGTTTTTAAAGTTACAATTCACCGATTTTGCTGCATTATATGTGTCATCGTCTCCGTTTATTGTGTCCATTTACATGTTTTGGTCTCCTCGGCAATGTAAACCTCTCGGCTGTAGAGCGGCGCCGAGGCCGCTGCTAGCCTGCCATCGGTGGGGTTTTAAACACAATAACGAAAAGAAAATTGATAGATTCGTTGTTCGTAGCAAGAAGGCAAATGTAATTAAATCCTATAGACTCAAGCAAATATATTTCGCTGTGTGTTTAATTCACAAAGGGAAATCGGTACATCCTAGCCAAGTAAGTTCGATGTTCGTTTGCTTTCTAAAAGATAGTAATATGGTGCTTAATTCTGTCGCTAAATAAATGGTTCTTTCACTGTATGTAAGCTAAAAAATGTAACAGCACCATTTATTGGATCTTTGATATGCTGTACTGGGATTAGATTAGAGCTGTGGCGGAGTGGCCAAGCGCATTGAGGCGCCGTGCTTCGATGCGCGAGGCCGTTCCCCGTCGGGGGTTCGAATCACCCCTCGGGCATGGATGTTTGTGTCGTCTTTAGTATAAAGTAGTTCATAAATAGTTTGTAAGTATAGGGGCTGATGACCCCGCAGTTAAGTCCCATAAGCTTAACAAACATTTGAACATTTGATTTGATTAGATTAGATTTAAGATTAGTTGGTCGTTCAACACCGTCTATTGATTGTTTGTTATACTGTACCACGCTGCTACGTAGAGCAGACTCCTCAAAATGAGATACTTTTTTTCTGCTACCAGTGTGGTTACATTACCTGCGAAAACTCCAGACAAATTACTCTTGTAGTTTTGCGGATTTAGACATCTGGTAAACAACGGCTTCCGGGCACTTGACAGAAGGTAACAAGTAATAGGTATCTGTAACTGTAAGTACCCATTTCAAAAAACTCTTTTAAGAGAAAAATAATAGTTCTCACTACATTTATTCATCTAGAATTAATGAATTAGGCTTGATTCCATATTGGAATGGGTGCTCCACGACTGTATTTGATTTGTGGTAAATATTCAGCAATCAGTCGTCATAAATATAAATTCTTTATTTGTTAGCAAATCCGGATTTCGACCACTGTGTGGTCATTATCAATGCTTAAAATAAATTAAAATACTTAAAATATCTCGACCTCCATGTAGGAGGTTGCGTTTGTACTGACGCAGCTGTTACATTGATAATGACCACACAGTCGTCGAAATCCGGATTTGCTAACAAATAAAGAATTTATATTTATGACGACTGATTGCTGAATAATTACCACACACACATTAATGAATTAGTTTGCGAAAATAATTTAAAAGTGCTATATATTAGATGATTATCAGTTCCTAATGGAAAAATTATGAACGTGATGAGGCATTTGGCTACCCTATAAGAAGCATTATCGTCGTCATATCCCCGCCGAAACCAGCAAAGATAATTAAGTTCTCGCATTATAAGAAGTGGGCTGGTACAAACTTACAGTTAAGTTAAAATTGGACAGTAGTGCTTTTAAAACTAGGCAAATAATTTAGACCATGACGTACAGATGAACTGACTGCTAAGTCATGTCATGGAATACGAACTGCGGCGCGAGAATAGCTGCGCGGTCTGCAATACCATGTCACGGATTGCGCGGCCGCTCCCGTTGGAGGTTTGAGTCCTCCATCGGGCATGGTTCGGGATGTTACCTTTAGCTTAAGTTAGTTTGTAAGTCTAGTGCCCGATGAACTGAGCAGTTTGGTTGGTTAGATTTACAAATATTTGAACATGTGGAGCCGCTTCTGGCTTTCTGAACTGCAGCGAGAAGCCGTGACAGTGAATCTGGTACTCCACGAAACGCAGCTGCCACCAAATCGATTGCAGAACGGCTGCCAGTTCTGGTTTGTTCGTTGATGATGCAGGCATGGCATTCCATGACATCCCAGATATGTTCAATCACATCTGAGCTCTGGGGTGATCATGTCAGTCGTTCGACCTTCCTCGCATGTTCAAACTACTCATTTACAAACATTTTGGAACTAAGCAAAACTCATGTCTTGTTATATACTAAAGCGCAGGGCTGGAGTAGGCAGAGGTTGAAACTAAATTAGGAACAACAGTAACATCCACACCTAACTTCTTACATATCGCAATCTATATTTCGTAGATGTTAATGCAATTTCATATGGAATCTATCTACACATAGAAACATCAAAAATAATGTGGTAGAAGCTCCTCATAATGTACGTTAAGGATTTTTTTCTCTCAAAAATTAACCATCCATAATTACATTTGAATAAAAGACTTCAAGTTCTATTTTATGGTAAAATTGGAGGGGTGGGGGTAAAACCTTTGCACGACAATCTGCGGGCGCATACAGCGCAAGCTGTGGCTGTTCTATTCGGTCTATGGGACTGGGAAGTACTGTACCAACCACCATACTCTCTGGACTTGTGACTTTGATTCGATTCCGAAGATAAAGGAACCACTTCGTGGCATTCGCTTCACAACTGTTCAAATGTTTGTATAGTCTATGGGACTTAACTACGGGGTCATCAGTCCCTAAACTTACAAACTACTTATGAACTTTTTGTGTCCCAGCCTCGTCGCCACTTTTGTGTCCCAGCCTCGTCGCCGCTTTTGTGTCTCGTTTCCGTCGTAGGTGTCGGTGGCCGAGTAGGAAGACCGACACAGGAATAAAGGTAGCACGCTTGTGCAGGTACGAAGGGGAGCAGCCAGTGGGACAGCAGAAACTAGAAACACTAGAGTAAATTAGAACGAAATATATATTGCACAGAATTTATACAATACTTAACTTTTACATAGTTCAGTACGGCAAAAAGCTGATACATAGTTGAGCTAGAGGCCTGCCTAGTGCCTGTCCGATAGCCAAGTCTTAACTGGTGCATATCTGAATACAAAGTGTTAACTGGTTCCTATCTCAGTCCCAAGTGAACGATGTCGTTCAGTGGTGGCCACGAGCGGAGTTGTAACAGAGGGCGCTCGTGGCTGATGTCGTAAGAACGCCGCGCCGTGCGTGCATGGCGGCGCGCGGCGAAAGTAGGTGGCGCGCACTTTGGACTTGTGCGACACCACAGAACTAGCTTATACTAAAGACGGCACAAACATCCATGCCCGAGGGGGGATTCGAACCCCCGACCGCAGCGGCCGTGCAGTCCGTGACTGACACGCCGCAGACCGCAGCCTCCACGTTATTGTGGTACTGAAGACAGACGCATGCTACTGATGGAGGAGAGCCGGAAGCAGTGCGCATCGCGACGTCTGGCTGGGGTGTGAGAGAAGGCAGGCCGCTACTCCCTGGAGGCGCGGCGGCTGCTGGGAACGGCGATGCCGCGGCCTTGGCCCTGTGCGTGACTAATGTGTCGCCGGTGCTTTTTCAGCCGCCACTCGCCTGATATCTCAACAAACGGCCGCCCTGACACACCGCAAAGCCACCACGCCGCACATGTGCCGGGGCCGCCTGCCACGTGGGGATCCACTGGCCTTCTGTCGCCCAGTTCCTTCCTGCACACTTGCCCCATATGAGGATCGATGATCCTTTACCACTGTATTTTCAAACATTCGAATGTTTGTAAACCCATTGAAGCAAACTGCTATGGTGATCAATCCCTACACTTACAAACTACTTAAAATAATAAGAATTATATAATTTGCCAGCCGCGGTGGCCGAGGCGACTGAGGAGCGTCAGTCACGGTCTTCAAGGCCACTACGGTCGGGGGTTCGAATCCCTCCTCGGGCATGGATATTTGTGCCGTCCTTGGTATTAGGTAGATCATAAGTAGTTTGTAAGTTTAGGGACTGATGACCCCGTAGTTAAGTCCCATCAGCTCTACAAACATTTGAACATTTTTGATTATATAATTTCAACACTGTATGTTCTTAATTCGTATTAGTTACACTATAAGCTTATTTCGACTTAATAGTCATCTTCAGGTGTTATGCCTGCAATACATAATTTTTCATAATATTTAGTACTATGCTGCTTACTTGTTTTATACAGAGGAAAAAGAAATGCTACATACCACATTAGGTTATGCTGTACATTTCAATATTATTGTGACGTGATATATTTTATTATAATAATATTGTGCTGTCATGCAAGATCTTTATCAAGTTACGGATTTTGACATTTATTTGACAACATAGACGGACAAACATTACCATTCATAAAACTTCCTGGCACATTAAAATTCTGGACCCTGCAGATAACAAGTTACTTAAAATAACTTACGCTGAGGCCAACACACACACACACACACACACACACACACACACACATGCCGAAGGGAGGACTCGATCCTTCGGCGGGAACGGCCGTCCAGTTCGTAGCATGATCGACCGTGCGGCCATTCCGCGTGTCACTGTATCTATATCTATAAATGTGAATGTCTCTTCGGTGTACGTTTATCACGTCTGAACCTCAAGACATATAGAGCTAAAAATTTGTACAGTTACTAATGTCTACTTGGGGAAGGCTTTAGACACGGTTTTATGGTGATCGGATAGCTATTTATCTATGTATGTTTATGTGAATGTCTATTCGGTGTACGTTTAACACGTCCGAACGACAAGACGCAGAGAAATATTTGTACAGTTACTAATTTATACCTGAGGGACGTTTTAGGCATGGTTTCATAGCGATTTGATAGACATTTAGTAATTTGAAGAATATAACGCGAAATGTGGAACAATAATTACTCTTTGAAAATTATATTTCCTCTTTGAAAATGGTTTTATTGGTTGCATTGTTGTTTGAGGGATGATAATGATAAAAGGTGGAGTATATTGGGATGAAAGGTATCGGTGTATATTAAATTCTACGTGTGTGTGTGTGGTAATATTTCGCTCTGCTGCGAAAACTACAGAACGCAAACGAATGGTCTTAATTGTTGTCTGAAGTCTCCCGTTGTACACCATAGCAGTTCCATGTCGATAGCTATAAGGGGAAGATATGGTGGTTGAAAGTCGTCAGATTATAAAAAAATTCGGTCTGAAGGCCAGCTATAACATTTGCGACTCTATAGCAAGGAGGTTACATACAGCGAAAAGTGATGCCATAGATCATCTCTTTGGTTTATGCGTGCTACAATGTCTTCAGCTCTTTCTCTCTAAGGATAAGCATGCAGATAAGGAAATATAAGAATAAATAAATAGCACACAACTGAAAGATAGCTTATCTGTCATAATCAACCAACACGCAAGCGGAGCCGCGGGTTTAAGCTAGTTTTTTATAATTATGAATGGGGTAGTGTTTCTCCGTCTATGCAACCACAAATTAAATGCGATTTTTTTTCACCAGACGCGTTTCGTCTTAATGATAATGAAACATCTTCAGTACTGATCATCTTGTGATGGTTCAACTCCTGTATCTGCCGTGCTTGCTGTTATTAGATTTGTGGTTAAATCCGCGTTGTGTAAGACACCTTGTTTTGTTTTTATACCCAAACATATTTCGGCACTTATTGTGTCACCTTCAGTGGGTTTTTGCTTTTATTTTCTAGAATGCAAGTTACAGAATTTGATTTGGACGAGTTATAACCAAACTCTGTAACTTGCATTCTAGAAAATAAAAGCAAAAATCCACGGAAGATGGCAAAATAAGTGCCGAAACACGTTTGAGTATAAAAACAAAACAAGGTGTCTTCCACAAGGCGGATTTAAGCACAAATCTTCAGTATTGTTTTGTTTTTGGATCAGAAACAGTTCGTTAGCAACACATATGAAGTAGGCCTACTGTTTTGTTACTTACGGAAATTTTAGTCTTCGTTTTCGCCTCACATCATGGAATGCCGGTCTGTTTCATGCAGTACCGCAGATTCTTCTTGCTGCATCACTGTTTTTTCCACAGATTTTACTTTCACTACTGCACTGTCCATGATTGTTTTTCACAGATCAGACGTATTTGTTTTGATTGTGACTGAGCCCGCACAGTGTATTATTGTAGTGTTGTCAACATCGCAATTTACATTTATGTTGTTTTATAATAAGTTATGTTATAGTTTGTTTAATTTTGATGTAAGCGAAATTACAATTCTGTGAAATGGGAGAGGGGAGAAGGGAAAAAGATGATTAAATAGTGGTTGAAAGTGGTAAGAAGTGGGATGTAAAGTGAAATGCAAGACAAGCGTGATGGGCAGGCTGTGGAGTGTGGTTGTAATGCGGAAGTAACAGTAATAATGGAACTTCTGGTGGTGAACGTTTCTGTGTAGGAGAGAGGGTGGTGGCAATGCAAGTAGTGTGTATGTGTGTGTGTGTGTGTGTGTGTGGAATGGGGGGGGGGGAATTTTGAGTTGTGTTTCTAGTTGAATCAAGTATGTGAAGTGGGGTAACAGTGAGGAAACGAGGTTGAGTGGTTAAAAAAATGTTCAAATGTTTGTATAGCTTATGGGACTTAACTACGGAGTCATCAGTTCCTAAACTTACAAACTACTTAAGAACTAGCTAATACTAAGGACGGCACAAATATCCATGCCCGAGGGGAGATTCGTACACCCGACCGAACACCCGAAAACCCGACCCCAGACTGTGACTGGCGCGCCGCAGACAGCTCGGCCACCGCGGCCGGCTTGGGTGGTTCCTTGACGCCAGTAGCAATATGGTAATTAACTGCATGCACTTACATTTTAAAAAACACACTCTCGATCGCAAGATAATTTTTATTGTTCTTATGCAACCGGTTTCAGTCTGCTAGTGAGACCATCTTCAGGCTGACTGCAATACAGTAATATTACAAATATTAAGAAGGATGTACAGAATACAATATCATGGCAATAAACAATAAAATAATAACAACGTGAAAAGCTATACGCATGGCAGCCGACTGTTGGCGGGTCGGGAACCGTTGGCTGTGGAGGTCAACTGCGGAATACAGCAATAACGGTCAAGTTTATATATGGCCAGCTCAGCCCCTCCCCCACATGCGGCCTTACAGTATTGAGAGTCAGTCATGTACTTATTAATAATTTTGTTGTTGTCTTAGAGGCTACAGTTATGGTATTGAAAACGGGGGATAAATAGGCCTATACAAGAACATACAGATTATTACACTCGTTGTGACTGGTAACAATTTAGAGAAAATCGTTTTGAATAAAGGTTAAAAACATTTGGTTTTATCAGTTTTGTTAGCTAGCTGTCCTCTATGGGCATTTGAAGATTCTCGCTGGGCATATTGGTGCCGGAGAGAGTAATACTTCATTGCTACTGCAATGACTTATGCTTCTTGATGGTCGCACGCCAGCACTGCTCGTAGCAACGGACGATGCGTTGATGCTCTGGAGAGAATCGGCATAGTCCTACTGTGATTCATAATTATGTTCATCAATTGCCACAGTTTGGTTCTCGGACCTAACTTACTTTTTATTTCTTTACTAGCTGAAAACGCGGCGTTGCCTGGGTATTTCTTTATTCTGTACTCTCATCGTCCACCTTCCCTCTTGTCTCTCTATCAGTCTGTCGCTCCCCCATCTATGTTTTCATCTAAACCTCCCCCTCTCTCGGCCCATTCTTTCTTCTCCTGGTCCCCCCTCCCGCCTCCTTTGTTCATCTCCTCCACCCTCACCTCTGGAAAAACTCGCATACATCTGTCACCTTTCGTGGTGATCAGTGAAAGGTTTCTGCTAGGGACCCCTTTGCCATGCACCATACAAAAATGTATGTAATCAGTGAGCTTCGCAGCGCGGAATGGCCGTGTGGCCTAACGCGCGTCATGCTGCGGGCAGGGCGACCGTTACCGTCGGAAGTTTGAGTCCTCCCTCGGGTATGGGCGTGTGTGTTGTCCTTAGTATAAGTGAGTTTAAGTATTAATTGGGTTGGGTTCGGTTGTTTGGTTGGGATAGGTGGAGTAAACTCCCCCGTTGGGGAGGGGAAGGAGTGAGGATAGGAAAGGAGGGGATGGGGAAAGGAAATGCAGTCCGGGAAGTAAAGAAGGAAGCAAGACTGCATTATCTCGGGGCCCCGTGCTCGCCACGCACGTACTCACGAAAGAACCGTGAGGCCCCTGAGGGGAAGTATTAATAATAAAAAAACAGCTCGTCCGTTGCAAAGCTACAGGTTGATTACGTAACTACGGCTTCGGCTTCAACTGTGGATGCCATCTAACTCTTTGACGCCACCCACTGTGTTGACCACACACGCGACCCATAGCGACGCCTTTTAGTTACATCAAATATGTTCTGCTTTTTTAATCCTAGCCCATGTAAATTTGCGTTTGTAACTTGAACGTGAGCTTTGTTGCTCAAGAACCATTGTCCACTTCATGCAACTAATTTTTTATTTTATTTTATTTTTATTTATTTATTTATTTATTTATTTATTTTTTTTTTTTTTTACTTTCAAGCCGAAATCGTGATTACTTAATCAATCTCTAGCTTTGCAACGGATGAACTGCAATTTTGAATGTTAATCTTTTTAATGGTGTTGTCTCAACAGCCATGTTTATAATTGTGAGTTTAAGTAGTTTGTAAGTTCAAAATGTTCAAATGTTTGTAGAGCTTACGGGAATTAACTACGGGGTCATCAGTCCCTAAACTTACGAACTACTTATGAACTAGCTAATACTAAGGACGGCACAAATATCCATGCCCGAGGGGGGATTCGAACTCCCGACCGCAGTGGCCATGCAGACTGTGACTGGCGCGCCGCAGAACGCTCGGCCAGTTTATAAGTCTATGGACTATGACCATAGCAGTTTGGTCCAATAGGTTTACAAACATTTGGACAGTGGACTTACTCTTGTTTTGAAGGTAAACTGTACAAAATTTTATCAGGATCGGACCAAAATTGTGGATTTTGTCGAAATCATCGAGCACCGCCAGGCACCGAGCGAAATTTTATGTAGACAGTTCAAATGTTCAAATGTTTGTATAGCTTATGGGACTTAACTACGGGGTCATCAGTCCCTAAACATACAAACTACTTATCAAATACTTACGAACTAGGACGGCACAAATATCCTCACCTCGGCCACCGCGGCCGGTAAAAGAGTTTGGTCCAATTGGTTTACAAACATTTCAACTGTGGACTTCCTCTTGTTTTGAAGGTAAAGTGTACAAAATTTTTTGAGGACCGGAGAAAAATTGTGGTTTCGTGGAAATCAATAAGTAAAGTACCCTCCGCCATGCACCGAGCGAAATTTTATATAGACAATGAACTTCCTCTTGTTTTCAAGATGAAGTGTGCAAAATTTCATCAAAATCGAACAAAACTATAGATCTGTAAATAGGTACGACAAAAATTTTATTACATTAAAACATTGTCATGAGAAATACCAACAACAAAAATAAGATGAGCGAAATCGGTCGAGCCTTTCTCAAGTTAAGAAGTGACCAAGGGAAATAGATTCATTTATATACATGAAGATAATACTATACGGTTATATATAAAATAAAATATTTTGATAAAAGGATATTTGGATACATAGACGATTCAAAAAGAGTACCGCAACTTTAAAAATCAAGAATGCAAAGAAGAAAAGGAGAACAAAGTTCTTTCTGTCATATATTTAAAAAAGCGATGAAGTATCATTTAGATGCTCATTTGGTCGCTAGCGGCGCTGTTGACCCATTTCTTTTGTTCATACACAGATGGCGACCGCTCCACAGAATTTGTTATCGAGTACGACAAAAGTCAATCGACGACAACTGTTCAGTGTGCATTCCGAACCAATTATGGTGTTCAACGTCCTGATAGGTGGTGTAGCATATGTATGTATGAACAATTCACAGAAAAAACGGTTTGCACTTCCGCCGTCTGCGCACGAATGAAGGACGTGTTGACCGCATTTGAGAAGCAAGTAAGGTGGAAAGACTCAAGTTCTGAGAGTTTGTGATTGAGCAAATGGAAACAGATGACGTGTTCATTTCGAAGCTGATGTTTAGCGATGAAGCTACATTTAATAGAAACGGGAACGTTAATCGGCACAGTATTCGATTGTGGGTCACTGAAATCTCCAGAAAAGAAGTCACCTTCGGTCTATGTTTTCTGTGCCATTTCATCCAATAAAGCGTTTGGTCCTCTTTTTCTTCGACGGTACTAATGTAACTCGGCAGACCTATCTGTAAATGTTGCAGAACTGGCTGTTTCCTCAACTCGAATAAGCGGCACGTCAATTCATATTCCAACAGGATAGGGCACCACCCTATTGACACTTAGTTGTCCGTCCCTATTTGAACGAAAGGTAGCCAAAGCAATGGTTCCACTACCAGGCAGATTGTGACACAGAACGCCGTCACTGGTATCCTACAAGCCGTGACCTCACTTCCTGATTTTTCTTTTGGTGGTACATTAAAAATATGATGTCTCGACCACTCTGACAACTAACATTGAGGAAGTAAAAGAAGGTATAACTGCAGCTAGGCAAGCTGTTACGCCTAATATGCTACAAATAGTGTCAAATGAGTTAGAATATCGGGTTTGTCATTAGAGTGTATGGAATTTGTTTTATTTGAATATCTGTGAATTTGTTTTCTACTAAAATAAGTAAATTAACAGAACTTCTTTAGGTACCTTTCATATTGATTAATTATCCAAAGTTCCATCGTGTTTCTTTAATTAAATACAAATTTAGTTTTAGTGATATATTTCAGTCATCCTGTATGTGAGTAGTAGACAAATCTCTCTCTCTCTCTCTCTCTCTGTCTCTGTTTCTAGGCTTTATTTATTTATTATTTAACATGCCCCATTACATAGTAATATTACATGTTTGATGTTTAGATTCAGGCGATTACATCAAATATTTTTGCAAACACAAGTACAGTTGACAGGAACAAACAATTTTATACATCAGGAAATCTTATTGAATTACAAAAATTGTAAAAGTCTGTAGTGAATTTATGTACTAAGTCATATTTACTGACGGGCCATCCTCCTCCTTTGGCAGCTATTTTTTTCCTGAGATGGTCCCTCTCTTTCAATAAATTGCAGCAGTCAAAAAGCACGTGGTCAATAGTTTGGACAGCACTGTTACATGTGCACGTTGCGTCTTCAATTATTTTGAACCACTGATAGTAGGCTTTCAGTTTCCTATGACCTGTTAACATAGCTATAAAATTCGGAGATATTGGAAGTTGTCCTGCACGGAGTCCAAAACGGCTGGAGCGATTTTGCTGAAATTCTTAGGAAATCATCAAATTAGCACAGTGGGTGTTCGTGTGAGGTTCGATATCGATCGGATCGAGATATTTATTGATCTGAAGAAAATAACGCCAACTACGGAACAATAATTACTCTTTGGGAAAGTCATTTACTCTTTGACTTTTCAACTTTATAATATTTCTGAAAATTGTTCTATTAATTGCTGTGTTCTACGAGATGTGATTCAGCGCAATGAATACAATGCTTGTAAATTCTCAGCGTGTATAGTCGACATTTACACTAGAGTTACGTACTGCCTACGAAGGTTTACGACTGACAATTGAAGCGACAGTAGCGCCCCTAGCGGAGAGGGAGCCACCCGTAAGCTAATGATTTTTAATAATATTTTTACTTTATTTAATAAATACTTATAATTTTTCTTTTCAAGCATTAAATTACCAAGAGCTTTCAATGATCTTTGAAATAAATGTACAGCGGAAATAACGTTACTAAATTGAAAGAAGTATAACCAGTTCAAAGACAAAGCAATATTACTGGAGTGAAGGAGGGGAAAAAACCGGAATACAAGTATCATCATAAGGTGAGCACCGGCTTGAAAGCGTTAAAGAAATGTTTATGTTTCAATTTCAATTGTTGCTTCACATATCTTTATCATTCAAGAGCCTAAATATTTCAAATTGTTCTAAGATGTCAAGTTTCCACCCTTTCTTTTCTTTATGCGGAATCGTCTTTCATTTAAACCTTTAAGAGTGTCCTGTGATCGACAGATATTGTGCAAAGGTTGAATTATAAACATTAGTACCTTTTCTCCCTAACAGCTGGCCGCGGTGGCCGAGCCGTCTGCTGCGCGCCAGTCACGTTCTGCACGGCCACTACGGTCGGGGGTCCGAATCCCCCCTCGGGCATGGATATTTGTGCCGTCCTTAGTGTAACTAGTTAATAAGTAGTTTGTAAGTTTAGGGACTGATGACCCCGTAGTTAAGTCCCATAAGCTCTACAAACATTTGAACATTTCTCCCTAACAAGTGTTCTTTGTACCTTACGTTAAAGGCTCTGCCTGCCAGTGCAATATAAAATGATGAGCATGTGTCACAGACAATTTTGTGCACTTCTGAGCTACTTAAGGGTTCGTTTAAAGCTTTTAAATTATGAATTAATTTTTTGTGTGTAAATTATTGTATATGGAGAAAGCAACTTTGCACCCGTATTTCTTAGATAACAGACACTGAATCCTGTGCGATACATATATTGAAAAGAACTTTTTTCTCGTTATGTCATATTACAAGTTGGTACTGCCCGCGTGACTAGTGACCCGAATGTGGCGTGCCCTAGTGCACGTTTGTGGTTACGTGTTTGGTGCCTCGTAGACAGTTCCTTCATGCCCTTCACACCATACTGGTGTTATTTGTATTTTATTTCTATGGCCAGAATGCTAATTTGTATTGTAATCGACCTGAGCACTCCTGCTAGTAATGTTTTTGACGTCATGTGTTTTATGTAAGTACTTGTTAATATTACCTTACATTGTCGTTTTTGGAGGCGATCTGATAGTTTTATAGTCTGCAAAATGAAATGCCAAGATCGAACATTGATAATTTATTCAATGACGACGTGTTTCGGTGAACTGTGTCACCATCATCTGGTCACATATATATTTTACAAGTTGGTCGTCTTGTTAATACCCATATTTTAACAAGATGACCAGCTTGTAAAATATATATATGACCAGATGATGGTGACACAGTTCATCGAAACCGGTCGTCATTGAATAAATTATTAATGTGCGATCTTGGCATTTCATTTTGCAGACTGTAAGTACTTGTGATTTTACTGTTTCGCCTGTGTTAAACGTTTCCCTTATGTAAGACTAGACGTCCCGGCAATGCTTCGCAATTGCTAACATGTATGTACTCTTGCTTTAAACGTCATATGTGCAAAATTTTAGCGCAATTGTACGAATGATGTTGATATCCCAAAGAAAAGAGCTCTTTCAGTTTTCCATAAATTTTCTATTTTCTGGCCAACTATTTCAAAGTTTTACTTCACTCAAACCTTCCTCTCGCTTTAAACGTCTAATGTGCAAAATTTTATCGCAATCAGATGAATGATATTGATATCCAATTGGAAAAAAGCTCTTTCAGTTTCTCGCGAATTTTCAAATTTTCCGGGTTACTTTCCCAAAATTTTAGTTCATAGGAACGTTCATCTTTCGTTGAACGTCAAATGATCAAAATTTTATCTCAATCGGATGAACGATTCTCAACTTACAGTGTTAAGTACATTTAGAAACAAATTGAAAGAGGCACTTGGTTCGAATTTTGCGACTTTTCTTTTTGACTGTCCCTCTACTTTTACTCAAAATGTTTCCAAAACCATAATGAAAAAAAAAAAAAAAAAAAAAAAAAAAAAAACATTCTCCGTCACGCGAATGGTCAGTTATAGTGCTGAATTCAATCAAAAACACATTGAAAACGCACTTTTAGTTTTCCTCAAATTTTCCAATTTTTCGGTAGATTTTCTAAAAAAAATCTATTTCATACAAACCTTGTCCTGTCAAGCCGTACTCAAGTGATGCTCTTACAACCATGTGGCAATTGATTTTTATTCATACAAAAAATCGCTTTCGGTTTTTCCTAATTTTTCCTTATTTCCGGACGACTTTTCCAAATTTTATTTGATGTGAACCCTCCTCTTGCTTTCGATATGAAATGTATAAAATTTTATCGCAATTGGACGAACGGTATTGATACCTCACTGGAAAAAGCTGTTTCAGTTTTCTCCCGATTTTCCTCTTTTCCGGACAACGTTTCCATATTTTATCACTGTTTAAACCTTCCCTCAATTTGCACGAATATTTCAAGACTAAAATTAGCCAAATCGGTTCAGCCGTTCTGGAGTTTTAGCGAGTCTAACGAACAGCAATTCATTTTTATATATATAGATATTTATTCTGTTGTTATCATTTTTAGGTAACTATTTTTATTCTTCTGATGAAGTTGTCCTTAGTGACAACGAAACTTAGGTCAAGAACCTAAAAATTACGCAACCGGTTGGTTGGTATAATTGTTAAAAATTTGGATTACGGTTGCTGTTAATTATAAATGTTGAAAATTGTATTAAAGTTTAGGTAAGTTGTGGAATGCGAATGCTTAGATGACATAAACGGGTCAATGTATGCATATTGTCGTGTACGTGTGCGGATATTGGTAAAGCATTTCTATTTTTAGTTTGTCCTCAGTATTTACGGATTACGCAGCCGCTCCCCGTCGGAGGTTCGAGTCATCCCACGGTCATGGGCGTGTGTGTTGTTCTTAGCATAAATTTGTTGAATTAGTTCGTAAGTCGAGGGACTGAAGACTTCAGCAGTTTGGTCCCATAGGTTTTATCTACATTTTACAAATTGTTACTTATAGAGATCACAACTACTAAACTCTCCATGTCGTTTTAAGATTTGTAATGTAGGGAGAGGATGAACGATGGTGACAGGTATCCGAAGTGAAATGGACGGAGGTCATTGATCGTTGGTAGTTGATGATTCGACCATTTCTTCGTTCATGGTATTCACCTACTGCTTTCTCCTGTTGGTCACCATCACCATAATCATTGTTCGCGTGAGGCGCGCATATCCGAGCAAGCCTACCAGTGTTTGAGGAGAGCCCACATAGATGACACTCGTTGCATGACAACCATCTTGTAAAGTGCAACATCTTAATTAGTAACACAACGCTTTCTCCATAGTATTAAAATCAATCACGTTCATTTATTTTGTCGACTTTGGAAATTTATCGGACGACTTGGTAAAACTACAGTCAAGACAATGAAAAATGATTTCATACCTGTATCACCACAATTGTTGCATAAATTTAGAAGTGCTTCTCTTAAAACACCAAACTGTCACTCTCAAGAGTCACATACCATCCACTACATTAACATTTCAGTGACATGTGGCTAATATGATGCGTTTCGATATTTATTTAAAAAATCTTTTGGTCTGCTAAAACTGGGAAGTGTTCATCATTGTACCACTAAACGAAACCCATTAAACTTCATTTACATGATAAATCAGTCAAATCTACAAACCTAAATTCAACTAAATATCTGGGAATTACAATTACGAGCAACTTCGGTTGGAAACAACAGATAGAACATATTGCGGGGAAGGCGAACCAAAGGCTACGTTTCAGTAGCAGACCACTTAGCAGGTGAAACAGCTCTGCTACAGAAACTGCCTACACTATACTTGTGAGTCCTATTTTGGAGTATTGCTCCGCATCGTGGGATCCACACCAAGTGGGACTCAGATAGTTCAGAGAAGGGCAGCTGGTTTTATATTATCGCGATTATAGAAAGTATCACGGGCATGAAGCATGAGTTGGCGTGGAAATCATTAAAATAAGGACGTTATCCGTTGCGGCGAAATTTCTTTCACCAACTTTCTCCTCGAAATGCGGACACATTTTGTTTGCACTCACCTACATAGAAAGACATGCCTATTAGAATAAAATAAGAGAAATCAGATTTAAAACAGAAAAATAGATGTTCCTTCTTCCCGTGTAGTATTAGAGAATGGAACGGTAGAGAAATATCCTAAAAGCGGTTTGAAACGCTGCATCGTCAGGAGGATGGGTGATGCACTACAGGGAAGCACATCACTCCAACTTAGCGGAAGTCGACGTCATGAAGTGTGTTCCTCCGACCTCTACACCATCAGAACATCCATCTCCTGCATCAGCTGCGTCCTCCTGTCAACGGGTGTATCTCTGCGATCGGTCAGTAGAATATTTTCAGTGGTGGACACGGAAGTGTCATCAGACCCTGGAAGGGATGCAACTGCATTGTACAGAGGTGGGGTAAAATCTTTAGTTGGCTGGTTTCCATATTCAGTGGCAGGTGGCAGGTGACGCTTCGTCAGGTGTCATGGCACTGGAGAGTTGCGGTTCATCAAGAGTAGGGTTGTCCACTATTGGAGGCTGTGGTCAGATTAGGTACGACGCTGAATCTTCCGTTTCTTCCTTGACCTTTAGTTCCGTACACGCTGCTTCGCGTCGGTTGGTGTACAACTGTCGTCTGACATCTGACTCGATTTCATAACAACAGATGTCGTTAAGAACATCAGATGGGGTCGGGACAAACGTTTTGTGGCGCTGGGCATCATCTGTTGGTGCTGTCTCCTGCGTCGATGTGCGCGAGACAAATGCAACGTCCAACGCGTCTTCGAGTCGAGTCAACGCCGGTGCGGACTGGTTCAAAGTGGGCGTAACAAGCTGCCCAGCACAGTGAGCTGAGCGCCGCTGGGTGAGCGTCGTCTCCATTCGGCGTCTCTATCAGTCTGCGTCGGAGGCACCTCGAAAGGACGTGTCCTTCTTGTCCATAACTGGAACAAGTGCGCTGCTGGCCATCGTAAATTACGACAGCCCTGCAATCGGATATAACCAGGTAAGAAGGGACTTACTTCCTAAGCGCAATTTTTATTTGTCGGACACCGTTCAGGACACGGTTCGATTCAAATGTCTTCCAACGTGACTAACTACGTTGTCGTAGAGTTCAAAGGCGGCCATCTCTTCGTCCGACGGCACCCCAAACGGAAGTTCGGAAACCCGCAACTTTCTGAGGCTAAAAACTGCATAAACAATTTCTATGACCCCCAAGTCATGGGACTTAGATAATTAGCATTTTAGCCTTATTAGTCGTACTTCGGTGCATGTCTATTCGTTCGTCGATATAGGCAGTTGTACTAAAGATCGTACGTACGTATGAAGCGTTCGACCTCATGCGATCTTGGTGACGCATGATCAATAGAAAACGTTAAATTGATCGTTGATTAGCGCTATAGAAAAGCCATGTCGGTCGCTGACTGCGGAAACTAAAACCGTGTTTCTGAACGTATGTGGTCAACGTGCCGAGTACAACGTGCGGCTGTGCATACGAGGCGTGTGCCTCAACGAGCTCCACGCGACCACAGTGCGCTCCAGCGACAGTTGTCGGCGGCATCAGCGTCTGGAATCACACTGTTTACCAAATCAAAAGAGTGGAATTCCTGCTTTACCTCTGTTAAATTGCTCATTTCCGCGCTTGTGCATATTTCTTTTCTGTTCTGTAATGTAGGCCTACGTAAGTAACAACAACAAAAAATGTTCAAATGTTTGTTAAGCTTGTGGGACTTAACTGCGGGGTCATTAGTCCCTAAACTTACAAAGTAAACTAACTTATACTAAAGACATCACAAACCTCCATGCCCGAGGGAGGATTCGAACCTCCGAGCAACAAAGTATCTATGTACATAAGACTCTTATAAAAGTTGCATGTTATGTTAATAAGTGCAGCAAATTATACAAACTGTGCGATATAAAATTAGAAAAGACCTTCACATGAGGCAAAAATTATGGCAACAGTCCCGCTTTTTAGTAAAAATGTTCAAATGTTTGTCGAACTTATGGGACTACGGAGTCATCAGTCCCTAAACTTACAAAATACTTATGAACCAGCTAAGACTAAGGACTGCACAAATATCCATGCTCGAGGGGGGATTCGAACCCCCGACCGTATTGGCCATGAGGACTTTTAGTAAAACTGAAAGGTAATTCTTCCACGGTCAATATTACTATTTAGTAGAAGAATGTTAAGAACGTGTAAAATGCAATACTTGAAACAAAAAAGTGCGTATTTAACTTTAAGTTAGGTGCAAACTGTCCTGTTCATAAAACGAATCCCACAAACTCATTCCTCGAAGAATGCGCATTTACGTTTACAAAGCATCGAATATTATGTATTATACTTCTATGAAATTTATAGATAAGTCTTTGCGTCTATCAGAAAATCTGAAAAAAGAAGAAAATATTTGCTTCTGAGGAGTCTTATACCAGCGCCTTGGGAGAGTCCACGACTTTGCTGCCTACGCTATGGCCACTAACGTACCTCAGTATCATCGACGAAGATATTAGATATCGGTTGCTGACATGTAATTACAACAAATGATATAAAGAACAATTCATGTTGATAGATCTTCAGTCCGCCTTGCGTAGGAACGGTAGATTACTGTAATACGGATTTTTTTTAACCACATATAAGACTTTTCCAGTCATTTATTCCAATAAATAGTACCTCTAATGATCGATTTTCGAGAGATTCTAAATTTACTCAGGTACTTCTACTTGCTTTGAAATGTCATACATTCATAAGACCTAAGTTATATACATAAAACCCATTAAATACGACGGGCCTGCCGCAGTGGCCGAGCGGTCTACGGCGTGCCAGTCACGGTCTGCACGGCCGCTGCGGTCGGGGTTTCGAATCCCCCCTCGGGCATGGATGTTTGTGCCGTCTTTAATATAAGCTAGTTCATAAGTAGTTTGTAAGTTTAGGGACTGATGATCCCGTAGTTAAGTCCCATAGCACTACAAACAATTGAACATTTTAAATACGACGGCCAATATGGTGTCTTCATCTTTCTACTGAAAAGAGCTGCCTACCCCCCTCCTCGGATAGCCGGGTGGTGTGACGTTTAGTGGTGTTCTTCCACTTTATTGGTGATCGTTCAGACGCACGTTGAGAATATCTGGCATTCTTGATACTGCCAGACACGTTGGGAAAGCCTCGCCAACGTACAGTTCGCACGTTGTAATGTCAGAAACTCGCCACGTTGGCCACACTCGTTCACATACACACTCCGCTAAGCGAAATTAAACAAACGGTCGGTCGCTTGCAGCACAAAAAATAAAAATGTTCAAATTTTTGTAGGGCTTATGTGATTTAACTATGGGGTCATCAGTCCCTAAAGTTTCAAACTGCTTATGAATTAGCTAATACTAAGGACGACTGAAATATCCATGCCCGAGTGGGGATTCGAACCCCCGACCGTAGTGGCTGTGCAGACCGTGACTGACGCGCCGCAGAACGCTCGGCCACGGCGGCCGGCGCAGCGCAACAGGTGTGACGCAGCAGACGTCCTCACCTGACTGTAGCAGTAAGCAGACTATTCGCTGAGCCAGACACCAAAAAAAGGTAAAAAAGTTTGTAATTCTATGGGACCAAACTACGTTGGTCACCGGTCCCTAGTCTTACAAACTAATTAAACTAAGTTAAACTAATCTAAGAACAACACAAACACATCCATGCTCGAGGGAGGATTCGAATCTCCGCGCGGGAGGCCGCGCGATCGGCAACGTGGCGCTCCAGACCGCTTGGTTACTCCCAACCATACCGGCCGAGGGGACTGAGGCGCTCCAGTCACGGTCTGCACGGCCACTACGGTCGGGGTTCGAATCCCCCCTCGGGCATGGATATTTGTGCCGTCTTTAGTATAAGGTAGTTCGTAAGTAGTTTGTAAGTTTAGGGACTGATGACCCCATAGTTAATTCCCATAAGCTTTAGATGTATAATGACAGATAATTATTTATGCAAAACAAAAACTGTAATAATGTGTATATGCTGTAAATTATGTAATCAATTTGTAATCTAAAAAGATAAAATGTATATATGACGAAGCCAATTGCGTGGTCAACATGCTGAAAGGCTAATAAATAAACAAACAAATATACAAACATTTGAACATTTGTTTGAACTCCCAACCACCGCTTTCTAAACACACTGTCACTGGGATAGTTGGTAACGTGCATACGGCGATAGATCCGTATGAAAATTCCTTTTATTTCCTAAATGCTTGGCCATCTGGAGTTCCCACTGAGGCACTTTCATGTCTCACTACGCCGTATACGTACCATAAATTTGGACGAATTCGTCGATATGGTGTATGCGTCCTCTCGTTGTTGGTATTAGCGGAGACTAAGCCTCCAAGCAGAGAAAGCACGGCAGTTAGTAGGAGAGCACCTGTGAGCGCCTTACCTCGGGCAGGGAGCCTGCGGCTAGCGGCGGGCGAGCGGCGCTTTGCGGCGTGGGCGGCCGGTCTGCTCGGGCCTCTCCTCTAATTACGGAAGCCCGGCAGGCAGCAGCAGCAGCAGCAGGCCACCTCGTTGTGCGGCGGCTAATTGTGACGACCTGCTGCCCACGCAGCCGTCGGCCGTGCACAAGCGATCACGCAACGGCTCTCCTCCTCTCTCACGCACACTCGTGTCACGTCCGCGGAAATCGCAACTCCGTCACTGACAGTGGCGGCGCGTCCTGTCTCCAGAATAAAGCTAATCTTCGCAGACGTTTTTAATATTTTTTTCTGTCGCGGAGAAGACGGTGTACATCGATTGCCGTTTGGATTCCGGATCGAACTGGTAGCACCACGTCTCATCTCCCGTGACGATGGTGTTCAGAATCAATGGTCCCAAATGGAAATCATCAGAAGTTCTATCCGTTTTGCTTTCTGCTACTCTGTGAGTTTGTGCGGCACAAATCTGGAGTAGATTTTCCGCTTACCCTAATCATCGCGGACGATGGGATGCACTGTGACCTTGCTAATGCCCAATTCCTCCTCAATCAGAGTGTCCGTCGCCAATCTGATGCCAGCATTTGTCGACATTCCCGATAATTTCTGGGGTTCTGCTTGTCGATGGCTGACTTGAACGTGTATCATCCCCAGTTTTTCCCCTCACGCAAGCGTTTCAACTAATCCTAAGTAAATTTTGTGCTCACGGCTTACCTCCCGTGCACCTGCACCAACATTCCCTGTATCTCCGTTGCAACCTCCCTCACTACGTAGCAGAACTCTTTTAAGTTTACACGTTGCTCCATTGCGCTGTGAAATTTCTTCTGACACTACGTTCATGTGATCGCAGTCTGCTTACACTGCCTGTCAAAAGCAGCACACGCTGTGTATCGATTCTCCTCAAGTCTCTGAAGACCCATGCGCATGCACGCCGTTCATATGTGACAGCATTCACCGATCTTTTTAGTCACACCAGTTATTGTGGTTTACACAGCATATTATGCAAATATCTTCGTATGTAGCTATCTTTGTACGTAGATATTTTACGTGTGACAGTGATTCGATCGCGACAAAAACGTATCTGTTTTCAGAGGAAGGAAGAGGGTGCGATAAGTGTACCTTTTGAATGCACCATGCCTTATCAACTGTATCCAGAGCTCATAAAATATCCATGGCTCTATTTCAACCTGCGACGAATATCGCAACAACCTATACATCGTGATTACTGAACTAGAAGTAAAGTTCACGGTGCTTTGCAGAATACATATGTAGAAATAATTCAACAGATGAAGATTGGAGTCAGCATTCCCTATGCAACTTCCGTGGAAGGGCGATTTATACGGACTCTCAGGTAATACTTCATCAGATTTAGCTACATATAATTCATCTACCACGTTGTCTACATGGTTTGGCATTTAAAACTGATTTTCGGAATATTTCAAAGAATGCAAATCGGATTAAAAAAGTTATTCATCTCGAATAGGGCCATGTATTAACATAAAGCTGCACCCCCATCGGGAACTGGTGGGCGAGTGATTTTGAAATCTTAAATAGGAACTCCTATTTTTTATGGCAAATTTGGATTCTACGTGAAAAAATATGTAACTGGCTACCGGTGTTGAAACTGCCTGTCGTTCTCTATGTGGCCGTCTTCAGGTGCTTCATTTGTTGTCTGAGTCAGCACTGTCAGTGCATTCTGCATTATTTCTGCTGGGTTATTCACTGTGTCACCATACACTGAAATATCGTGCTACTACGGAGCGGATTAACGGCAGAAAACCCGATTCTCCAAGGTAACAACTCTCCGCCGTGATAGCCTTAACATTTACATACGGAATTAATAATTTAAAATGAGTGAAATTTCGAAAACTTTATATCTTTCGCGGATGATACTTTACCTCTTGCGAGCCACTTGTGGTTGGGAACCAATAATGCGTCTTAACTCGACGGCGGAAAAAAAAAACAGACAAATGAAGCGGTTCGCTGCTCTTTCTCTCCGACATGTAGTCGTGTCGTGGGTGACAGAGAGAGTGTTGGCTGAGTGGGAAAAGCAGCGGCCAAAGTCGCCAGCAAGTTGCGGTCGGGTAAACCGAATCTACAACAAGGCGCTCCTCGTTAAAAAAAAAAAGTTAAAGTGGTTGTAAATCTATGACACTTAACTACTGTGGTTATCAATCCCTAGGCTTACAAACTACTTAAACTTGTTTAACCGAAGGACAATACAAAGACTCATGCCCGTGGGAGCACTCGAACCCCCGACGGGGAGCAGCTGCGCGCTCCGCAGTAAGGTGCCTAAGAGCGCACCTCCATTCCAGCGCGGCACACTTCGTTTCCAACTGCAACAGTGGTCCCACTCCCCTTCATATCGGACACTGACCAATGACGCAAGCTTATCTATTGCGGCAGGAACACCCACCGGAATGCAGTTGCACACTCTCGGATCACCAAGTCTTAAAGTCTTCAATGGATAAAAAAGCAGCCCTCGGTCGCAAATTAAAATTACTTTGACCAGGTTTCGACAATGTCTAAGATTGCCTTCATCAGAAATATAAAACAAAACAAAACAAAACACATAATAAAATATACTATTCAACTTTATAGCTTACGTCACACAATTTAAAAAGAAATTTTTAAAGATAGCTAGCCACTATGGGCTGCACGCCTGCACGGAGGCATTCAGACTGGCGTGTGCTAAGTGAAGTTGTGATAAGGAAGACGTTACTTCAGTAGTGCCACCTAGTAGGCGCAATTGCAATTAGGCTACTGTAAAGAGAAAACAGAATTAAAGAAACAATTGCTACAAGATTATTTAACATGAGAGATGTCTGAGGCGTCATTTTGGCAATACAATAGTGGTAGACAAAATAAGCGAATAACAAAGTTTTAAGAAGCATATTAGTTAGTTAAAAAATTAGTTTTTGGAACATAAATGCTTTGGATCCAGTCGGAAGAAATATTTCGGACACTGCACGAAGGACAACATCACAGACCGCGTAATGGCTTAATACCATTAAAAAAGTTTCTATTACGGAGTTGTAACTGTTCATTTAGAATAAGCCCGTCATTACATGAAAAACGTTTAAATATTTGCAATTCTTCGAGCACGTCTAATCTGTGGTCTTTCTTTTCGGTATGCAGAATGTTCAGGTCATGAATGGCTTTAGGTGCGTGACCTGTGGTGAGAAGATGGTCAGCAAAAGACGAATTCTGGGGGTTAGTGCCATTCTTTTTCAAAAGTTGGTTTTTAAACCTGACTTTAAAGCACGTCCCGTTTGACCTATGTTGCAGGATGAACAAGTATCACAAACAATTTTTAAACGCCGGAATTATCTAAGAGAGAACAGGTTGATTTTAAATTATGAATGCATTTTTTTTTCTAAATTATTGTAGGTCGAGAAGGCGACGTTGTAGTTATACTTATTACGAAGAAGACGTTGGATATGATAGGAAATGGGCCCCAGAAATGGAATGGAGGAATATTTTTTCTTTTGGTCAGATTCGATAGGAGTGACAAGTGTTGTAACCCTGGTAGCAGTTTTCTTTTTAAGGATGTTGCCGAAACCTCGTCAAAATAATTTTAATTTGCTGCCGAGGGCTGTTTGTTTATCCATTGACGTTGTAACGGTCGCTGATAATAGCCGCTGTGTTGAAATCTTAAAGTCTTGTTTGCTGACCGACGGGTTGCCTTTGGTCTGCCGAGGGACATTAGTTTTATAGCCTACGTTACTAAGACAGAGTTGACATTTTCTTGGCGTCAGGACTTGTCCACTTAAACTGGATGAAGGTTTTTGCGTGTTATTGGCAGCTAGCTCATTATGAAATTACCCGATCAACCAACTAACGTAATGGTATCCGCTGTTTTGTTAACACTACGACATATGGCCACGGCACTAGCCGTTACACGGTATGCGACATTTATTATGGCCGTGTCTTGGTTTATGCCATTGGCTTTTTGGTTTAACATGAATAGCTGCTCATAAACTAGTACAGCGATCATGAGAAAGGCGCTGATATGTACGCTACTCAGCGCTGAAATGTTACCTTTTAATATTAATTATAATTGAGTTTCAGTTTACTAGCGCAAATAGCGGCCAAAAGTTGCCCAGACAAAGAACAATTAAAAGCCTGTGAAACAATTATTAAACAGTTCTACGTGGCCACGAAACAAAAGGCAACATCTCAATTGAATGGAAGGGGGGGGCGGAGGGAAACATTTACTGATTTTTGGACGATATTTGACTGTTGAAACGATTACTTTTTTCACATGCACTGTACAGATCTCATAATTGTTAAAGGAACCAAGTTTTTTTTTCCAAATTCAACAATTCGCGGAGTAAAATACACAAAAATTGGTCATAAATCTCAGGCCTACATAATGGACAGGCAAATACTAATGAATAATAATTGAACACCTGAGAGACCGATTATTATGCTTTCCAACAACACGCAGCTCTCGTGGGAGCAAATCTGAAAGATAATCCAATCATTTAAAACTCACGTGGGTATGATTGTTAAATAAGGAAAAATGATGTGACTCCTGGCGAATAGCAACTTCGAAAAACTTATAGGTATGCAGCCCGGTATAAAATTCGATGACGGCCGAAATTTCGGCAGACCAACCTGCCGTTTTCAAGGCGAAACTGCAGTGAGGAAGCAATGTGCAACGATCTTTAAAACCTCGGTTTTCAACGAGTAAAGACAACACACACTGAGCAAGCTAGCACACAACGCCGACACGACCAAAGATGAAAACGGACAGGATATCTGTAGTAAACATCAGTTCTCAACGGATGAGGTCGGATTAGTTTTGTCCCTCTATTTTTTGACAATTGAGAGAGCAGGATCTCTTGCGGAATTCAAGCAAAATCCTCCATCCTTATTCGTAAGGTTGTCTGCCAAAGTTGTGCATCATATCAGTTCTGCCGCTGCTCGCATTAAACAACGCGCTGGCTTAGCTCTTGTCCGCGAGAAGAGTCTTTACACCAACCGAGAATTAGATTTTGTTTCCGAGGAATTATTTCAGCTTCATTTGTACATTGCCACTGAGATTTCGGAATTTTCTTGGGACTGGGTGGCCGGTGCTTCCTGATCACAATCCGATTTGGAATTTCAAACTGTAACGGCCTGGCATTCGGCGAAGTCTGAACGGATCCGTAGTTCAGCGTCTGCTTTTAGAGCTCGAAGTTCTGTGATTAATCTCACCTTTGACGAAGCAGCTTTATCTATTCTGGGGAAAGGTTTGAATTTTGCACGCACGTCTAAACGTTTACCTGTTGTTGATTTTATTAGTTTCATAGAACAGGCTGTTTTTAAACTACCTTCTGACACAAAAGAAGAGGTTAGGAGGGAGGGATGGAGGATTTTGCTTAATTCCGCATGGGATCCTGCTCTCTCACTTGTTCATACCTTACTGAAATATTCGTGTTTTCCAATTTCTGTGACCGAGCGAGGTGGCGCAGTGGTAACACACTGGACTCGTGTTCGGAAGTATGGTGGTTCAAATCCACTTCCGGCCATCCAGATTTACGTTTTCCGTTATTTTCCTAAATCACTGCAGGCAAATGCCGGGATGGTTCCTTTCAAAGGGCGCGGCCGATTTCCTTCCCCCATCCTTCCCCAACAATCCGAGCGTGAGCTCATCATATAATGACCAAGCAGTCGACGGGACGTTAAACCCTAAGATTCCTTCCCTTCCTCCAATTTCTGCATAATTTTCAAATAGAAGAGTGTACTGCGATTTTTGACTCACCCTGTATTCTAGACAGCAGCACTTACATGCTATCCACTTGAGATCAAGGCAGACACAGAAGTGACGGAGATTTCAGAAACAACATTTGACAGTAGTAGTTTGTTTTGATCTGTCAGATTGGCGAGGAATATTCCATAGAAACCGAGTTATAGTTACAATTCGAAGTACAAAATAAATCGTTGAAAAAGCAGAATTGTGGTTTCGGGGGAAAAAAAAACACCTTATCCCTGGTATCAGCAGGGGCAAAATAAAGAAAAGAAATAAAAAAATAAGTGCGGTACCTGCGTTATTTTAGTGAATGATGCGTGGAGGCATCGCCGTGGCAGACAGACATACTTACCTGTGTTGGTGAGGGTAGTGGGGTGTTATTGGTGTGAAGTTCTTACCAGTGTTTTTCATAGCTATAATTTTACGATTTGATGTGAACATTAAAAAAACTTTATCTCAATAAAATAAAAGGGGCCTCAACGCAAATTATCCTCTGAATATGAGCAGCAATACTGATTCAAAATATCATGGGGTGTCTACTTAAAATTACTTCTCTTTACATTAATCATCCCCCCCCTCCCAAAAAATGTATACTATATTCGCTACTGCTTCTGAGGGCTAACATATAAGCGAGATGATATAAAAGGTGATTCGAACATCAGTTCTGAAGTATGAAAACCGTTGAAGGTAATGAAAATAAAGGAACATTTCAGCGCTCAACAATGTTGATACATTCAATCATTTGCCCACATTTTGGTGAGCTTACGACCGCTACCGCAACTAAACAGTTCTGAAACGTTCCCGAGAATCCATATTTCATTTTTATGTAAGCTGTCAACTTTGTGTCGTTAAAACAAACATCTGTATAATATTTAGGAGCTGGGCCGCGGCCAGAGTAAACAGTAATAAGCTCGCTGACTTCACGTTATGTGAAGTTCTCCTGTTGGCGTACCCAAACAAGTTACAAATCAAATGTTTGTAGAGCTTATGGGACTTAACTACGGGGTCATAAGTCCCTAAACTTACAAACTACTTATGAACTACCTTATACTAAGGACGGCACAAATATCCATGCCCGAGGGGGGATTCGAACCCCCGACCGTAGAACAAGTTACAGCGTTGCCCTTTACGTATTCATGTTAATTTACTTAGTCACTGCAGTAAAGAAGATTTCTTCGAGCCGGCCGGGGTGGCCGAGCGCTCTGCGGCGCGCCAGTCACGGTCAGCACGGCCACTACGGGCGGGAGTTCGAATCCCCCATCGGGCATGGATATTTGTGTCGTCCTTAGTCTTAGCTAGTTCATAAGTAGTTTGTAAGTTTAGAGACTGACGACCCCGTAGTTAAGTCCCATAAGCTATACAAACATTTGATTTCTTCGAGCTTTAGAAATTCAACATTTCGAATAACCAGAATCGCTTACTTGCATGTTGCACAGTATAAGCAAGGATTAACTAAAGTGAAGGTATCAAAAATCTCCATCCGTTTTAATATATATCCCAACCCTGAAGAGTTTTAACCATCTCAGAGACGAACCAAAGGCTGGTTGTTACATGAGGATAACAACTTAAACGCATGTCGCCCCTTGACAGTGAACAACAGGATTGCTGCCCCATATACACACCTCGCGTTAGTTCTACGCCGTTGGGACTTCAGTCGACCAATGAAATCCTCAAAATATTGATTGTCAAGTGTAGACAACATTTACTAGACTGACACGTTCCACATCATTACGAAGTGTCGTAAATATGATCTATGGAACAAGTAATAATCTAATCTAAATGGCGTGCAGCAGTGTCTTGATTAATAGCATAACAGTTAAGGTTTCAGTTCAACGACAATGGACTTACAGTCGTGCTGAAAATTTTCGCATATTTTTTGCTGACACCATCACTTTAACCTTTGCCAAACATCGAGATACCAGAATAATATTCAACAGACACTGAAAAACACCAAAAATGTGTTATCAAAAGACCAGATTAAAAGGAATCAGAAAAATCCATAAGCACCCCTCTAAATTTCTTACCAAAAGTGCACAATAACAACATCCTATTACGCCCTGTTATTGATTACAGAAATGCTCCATCCTATTACCTAGCTTAACGTACACACACATTATTAAAGAGGACATACACTTCAGAAAACAATAGGAACCTGGAAAACTCAAAGGAGCTAATAGACAGAATTAAGACTGTGGACATACCTGACACAGCAACCCTCATACCCTTTTATGCCACATCAATGTCCACCTGCATACCTGCAGATGAAACTATCATCACATAAAGGCTTAAAACAGTAAAACACACCAGACACACACATTTATGAAATACCAACCATACTCAGGACCAAAACAACATAGAATTACTTAGTATTCAGTAAAGACTTCTATTTCCAACAGGAAGGACTGTCAATGGGACCAGCGATTAGAGGCCTCCTAGCAAACTTCTCCATCAACAGCTTAGAAAAAAATCTTCAGGCACATAATAAAACTAAAGAAATATGAAATTATATACTGGAATAGTTATTTAGATGACATAATATGTCACACACACACACACACACACACACACACACACACAGCTTCAGAATAATATGATTAATCTACATCCAAAACGTCATTCCACATTGGATTCAGAAACGGACAATACACTGAATTTTCTGGATTTAAGGGGAAAAAAAAACGAAAAAAAAAATACCACTTCATGAATTTACAGTATTCGGGGAACCCAACCACTACGAGTAATACCATCCACAATTTATCAAATCACACAAACAAGCAAGTTCCAGATTCATTCACTACATACTAGACATAACACCCATAAGCAAACTAAACCAACAAATACGCCAAAAGAATAATAATGCACAATCCACATATATAAGAGACCTCCCACAACACAGAAAGACACAACACAAAGACAAGCATAACATACAAGACACAACAGCGCAATACATAGAGATAAATGGCACGTACTCACCTACAGTTAGAAAATAATCCACAGGATCGGAAATAGGAACTGGAAATTTGGCACAGGGCAGTCAGTACTGAAAAAACTCAGAAGACATATAACACCGACCGCGTAGGAATAGCCGAGCGGTCTGGAGCGCCACGTTACGGATCGCCCGGTCTCCCGTGTCGGAGTTTCGAGTCCTCCCTCAAGCATGGGTGTGTGTGTATTGTCCTTAGGTTAGTACCTGGTTACAATAGTTCGTGCTTTCCGTGAATGGCCGGGACGGGTCACTAGGATACAACATAAGCCGATACAAAAAAATACCTCCAGACACCGAATTTACGTTTTCACACACATAATAACTTGGTAAATCATCAAAATATTCACACAGATTTATTTTGCTACAAATGACAACGGTACCAAACTCAGAATCAGTATTGATTTCATTTCTAAAATTACATCTGAAAGTCTGCACACGTTACACTAACCCGTTCCTCCTCTGACAATGAATTCCATATATTACTTTTTCGCCCACTCTATGTTACGGTGGTAACACTAAAAGTGGGCTCTTGTCATCGCCTTTTATCAGCTCGAAATTTAAATGAAAATCACGTCTTAACCGTTCAACTGACGCGAAAATTTAAACGAATTTGTAGAGCTAAAAATTCACTACAACTTTGATCTCTTAATGCTTTTTTTCATATCGCGCGTCGTTTCAGAGAGGTTTGCAAAAATAACGGCGATTTGAAGCTGTCTGTCTGTCCGTCTATCTGTAACATGTTCCACTGTTTATGTCGCGCCGTTCAACCGATCGGCACTAAATTTTGCAGACGTAATTGTTGGCCGCCAGCGACCTCAACCTCCACTTTTCAAATATTTCGGACAAAAAATAGGTTAGCAACACTGAAAATAGGCCGTTTGTGATGTCAGGAAATTTAATTGCAAATAATGCCTTAACTGTGATTCTTCAGTTTCTCCCGGCGTATTTGATGATCAAAATATCCACGGGTGTACTGCCGGTCTATAGTGTCCCGTTGGACACTATAGACCGGCAGTACACCCGTGGATATTTTGATCAATGCCTTAACTGTTCATTTGAAACGAAAATTGAATAAACATATTTGTAGAGTAGAAAATTTTCAACAAATTTTCTCTGTTATGTTATTTTCACAACTCGTACAGTTTCAGTGATATTTGCAATGATGAAGGCGATTTTACACTGTCACTTGACTTTATGTAAATCAGTACAGGCAAAGAAAATAAACTTGAAAAAATGAATAAACTACCTCGGCAAGACATGAGAATATGTTAACGGAAAAAGATAATGAAGATATGGGAGACATATGAAAATAATAGATAAAAGAGGTAAAAGTTCTAAAAAAGGAATGTTTGTCAAAGCTAAACTCAAATCTCTATACTTCCAAGACGCATTTGTTGTCTGTCTGTCTGTTCTCTTATAACTCAAGATCCAGACAACCAAATAACGTGGGAAAGGTTCTTCAACAGGTTTCGTACAATTTTTTTGAAAACCAACCGGAAAATTTGAGGAAAAGTGAAAGTGCGTTTTTAATGTGTCCGTGTAAATCTATATCTTCGCACTGATCTTGATGAAATTTTGCACAATTGACCGTCAAAACAAGAGGAAGGGCACTGTCTACATAAAATTTCGTTCACCGCATGATGGAGGGTACTTATGGACACCATGCTACTATCATGGACAGTTGTATGTGGCCTGCTCTAGAGTGGGCAAAGACGAAAATCTTTTTGTACGTACTCTAAATGGAACTGCCAAAAATGTTTATCACATTGCTTTAACATAAATGTACCCTTTTATTATATGCAAATAAACGGTTTTGTACGCTTCTACAGAAAATCTTATCTTAAACCCGTGCAAAGCCGGGTACTTCCAGCTATATTTTGGCTGTTCGTTAAAATACGGTCGGAGAGAATATTACGTGTCGAGTGCACAGATACTATCACAATATTATAGTCGTAACCGTATCGTCGATAATTATTTTATTATTTATATTTGTATTATTTTTGTCTGAAATGTCTACAGGAAAACCTTTAGTGGCCGTAAAACACACCAGTGCAATATTTTCTCTACTCTGCTAACTCATTATTCCAAACGGCATTCAGTTCCCTAAATTTTCAGAACCTTTATGAAGTAAAACATTTACAACGCTTTCTGAGAAATCATCTCTAATTATTCCATGGACCACAATGTCGTTCTTTAGAGTTAAGGCTTCTCGAGGTACAGAAGTAGATTGATGTTGGTTTTAAATCTAGTGGAAATGTTATTGCAAATGTCTTAGTCTACCCCACCACATCCCAGAAATGCGTGCAGTCGATTACTCCCTACAAAGGGTTTTATATTCATTGAATGGTATCAAATATATACTTGTTTCATCCCGTACTTTTGTTTTCCAGTGCGGGCACAGGTGGGAGACATAGATTCCCACGATAGTTTCTGTATTTAAAGCAAGTAGCCATTTTTTTTTTTTGCAAACTCTATCGTAGTTGCGTGTAAAGTAATTGTGTTTTCATTATTTTTAAAACAAATGATATTTTTCCGCCTTAGCATCGAGAGGTTTTCCACCCAGGAAAATATTTCTCATATTTTCCAGATTTTTTGCGAACTCGACCGTAGTTGTATATAAAGTAATAGTTTTTTCATTATTTTTCAGAACAAATAAAATTTATTAATTTTTTATGTATACAGTTTCAGCTACTACACATGTTTGTCGCACTAAACATAACTGACGTATGTGCTGATTTTTGTACGTAGATTTTGAGTTTACTTTACCTTCTCTTTCTAAACCCCAGAGACATGAAAAGGTAAATGAACTTGTGTTTGCATAGTTTTTGCTGTTTCGGAAGTTGATTTCGAGTAAAGGAAACAATATATGAAGAAAGTAGCGGAGGGTCTTTGGCCGTCTTGTACTGTGTAACTGCCTTTCGTGACCTTGGTGAACGACAGACGTCGTTAATTTTTATCTTTCAACACGTTTGTCACGTTCGGTGTCAGCTGCCCATCTGTACGTGATGAATGTTTCACTACAAGACAGTTCGGCTCTCTGGTTTTGGCAGCGAATGCTGTAAACACGTCCAGCCACCCGTCCTTTGAGACACTGGAGTCGGTATTCTAGCCAGACCACCTGTCGCCAGGGAAGGGAATTGTTACACGCAATTACACACTCCAGATGTTTGAATCTCAGACACGCAGCTCAGAAAGAATTGCAACTCCCTCTTCTAATGAGAGTGGCAATGCATCGATGCACACTCGTAATGGAGACTGGGATTTCACAGGCTCTTCAACCAACGCGAAGTTTCATATGGTAGAAAGCGAGGTGGTGATGCGTTGTCTGCGGACTATCTCTCTCAAGGCTATTCAGCGAGGCCCCATACAAGCGCTGAGCTGTCCAAAATATATATGATTATAATAAATGTTAAACTCTCAAAATGCTGTAAAAATAACACCACTGGTCGGAATGACGTCAAATTGCAACAGTATATTATCAGAGAAGAGGAAAGATAGTTGTGTGAAATTGATCAATAGATGGCGCTGTAAGAATCAAATTTTATACTGGTCTACTACAAATGACAAATGAATCATACAACAGTACCTAATGTGCAGGTTAGACGTTAAACAAATTGTACTAATCAGTGTGCATGAGGTTACAGGTGAGATACTTTTTGTTACGTAAGCCCATCCATCACGGCCAGGTAATATCGAATCCGATGGGAAACATCAGTTTTTAATTGTCTGAGGCCAAAATCCCCACAAAAAGCATTAGTCAGTATCAAATTAGATTTTTAATTTCCGTGTAACTGGCGTAAAACATGTTCAATATGCTGTATACCGTTTTCTGCAACAAGTTGAAAACGAGAAGCAGCATGTTCCACAAGTGATGGAAGTGTTTCCGGGGTCACGTTCAGAATGTGTTGTGCTAAACGTGCCTTCAATACAACACTTTTGAGATAGCCTCACAGCCGGAAATCACTCGGATCCGTAACTACACCTACATAAATACTCTGCAAGTCACACTAAAGAGAATGGCAGAGGGTTCATCTAACCGCTTATATTTTCTCTACAGATCCATTCCTTAATAACTCGCGGGAAAAAGGAACACTCAAACCTTTCCGTTTTCGCCCTCATTTCTCTTATTTTTTATTTTGATCATGTCTCCCTATGTAGACGTATGCTAACAAAATATGTTCACATTCGGAAGAGAAAGTTGGTGAAAGAAACTTACCAAGTAGATCTCCCCGCAACGAATAATGCCTTTCTTTCAATGATTTCCACCCCAACTCGTGCATCATTTCCGTGACACTCTCTCCCATATGTATATCGCGATAGTACAAAACCAGCTGCCCTTGTCTGAACTTTCTTCATATCGCTTTGGTACGGAAGACTTATGGAAAACGATAGTACGCCTATGTTTTTGTTGATTGGACGAATTTACAATATATTTTATGAATTACCTAACGCGTAGAGATTATACAGATTATAGTTACAATCATTGTTCTTACTACAACCGTGACGTAAACTTTATAATTTATATGCTGATAGCTTGTTACAGCGTTGAATAAATGGAGGGAAAGGTAAGTCAGAGCATATTATTTTCAGTTGTAAGTTCATACTGTCACTAGTATCTGATAATCGAATAGGAAAAACCAGATTCTGGCACAGGATTCAACTATGTATTCAGCTGCTTACCTGCTTCTCGTCTTCTGAGTTCGAAAACAGTTAACAGTAAACAAGGAAACGTTTTGAATACGCATGAGTGCAGGAACCCCGGGGCAATTAAGGAGATGATGTTCGGAGGACGAGCTGGAAACTTTGTAGAAAGCAGGAAGAAAAGAGGCAGTGACGTCGACAAAAGATCGGCTAAGAAATGAAAATAAACTTAGAAAGAGACATTTCAAGGCTTCAAGTTTCTTCGGTTGCATTTTTGTCTCGCATGTTGCTTTATTATACTTACATGGATACCACGTATACCACATGGGTATCGGATTAAAAAAATTAAAAAAAAAAAAAAGTGGTAGCGTCCTGGATTTACAACCGTAAACCGTTGAGTGGTGGTTCGAATCCCATTATGACACATATTTTTTTCGATTTCGAATTCAGTTCTATAAAACATATTGGGATCTCTGATTCCACCTGTTGTCAGCTTTTGTTTATGTGTATGTAGACGACCTGAAAACCTTGTCGTCACGTAAAACTATGCTTGAGTGGGTTAGCTGCATGGAAAGCCATTAGTAGCTATATGAACATGATTTCCAAAAACGTGCCGTAGCTCTTCACAAACTTAACAATCAAAGACTGGCGTCGTCACCTAATAGTGAAGGCACTACTGAAAAAAAAATTAAATTACTCCTTCTGGTTGAAGACATCATTATTAACAACCTTCTATAAAATATAGAAAATTACGAATAAACAAAAACTACGTGAACTTTTCGTAAAAATTACCATTAAATATCATAATTGTGCAAGTATTCGAACTCAACGAGGAAAAATAAAAAAACATGCCATGTCAGGATACGAACCGCCGACTCTATTGTTGTAAGGCCAGAACACCTGAGCTACACTGACTGACGCTGCAAGTCATTTAATTATTAGTACTTACGTGTACTTCCAAAACTTCAAAGTCGATTTTCTGAAGAATTTTTGAGTTGCGTCGAATGGCTTTGACTGATAGTTATTTGAGTTCTGAACTTCACGCACCATAAATGTCAAAAAATTCTAAAATCCGACACCCATGTGGTCTCTTTATGAGATTAAAGTGTTTCTATTCCGATAGGCTCGTAACCGAGGCAACTTATTCCACCAAAGAACGTTCATAAGCTTCTGTTGTTACCCAACAGAACGGCATGATGTTTTATGAATGAAAAATGGCCTGTCAAGAAATTTTAAGGATGTTAACAATGGAGGAAATAGAGATTACTTGACGTGTCTTTCCATTCTTCATTGGTTTGGTTCAAAATGTTCAAATGTTTGTATAGCTTATGGGACTTAACTACGAGGTTATTAGTCCCTAAACTTACAAACTACGTATGAACTACCTAATACTAAGGACGGCACAAATATCCGTGCCCGAGGAGGGATTCGAACTCCCGACCGTAGTGGCCGTGCAGACCGTGACTGGATCGCCTCAGTCCCATCGGCCACCGCGCCCGGCCATTGGTTTGGTCGTGGTAGCTGTGCTTATTAGAGTGATTTTTTTCTACCGTATAAAAACTATTCGAATTGCTCGATTATACGGAACAAAAAAGTCTTATTAACTTATGTCCGGAAATGCAAGATTTCAATACTAAGGCCCATTCATTCGATCATACTTTGTGACAGAGTCTGTACCGTGCAGCCACAGGTGCAGTTCGCATGGTTTCCTCATAGAGGGCGCTACTCTTCTTCTTACGTCACGCCCTTTCCTGCCATGGTAATTAGTAACTTTGTGTTCGATTCACTTCTCTTGCTGATCCATCTTGTAGTATATGTGATTGAGAGTTGTACACAATCGTACAGCATTCGAACCGCGAGTTTGCCGACATGGTGTTTACTTACAAAAAGGCAAATGACAACGGACGGCGGGCAGTAAGGAGTAAGGTTGTATCGAGAGAACTTTCCCCGCCAACAACAACCCCTGCTTTCAGTGTCTGCAGCAAAAAGTATTTCGCTGTTTGTCTAATTGTATCAAAGTACGACACTTAGTTCAAGAGATATGAGCACATAAACAGTAACGTTCATATAAAACCGCCCTATCACACACCAAGTTTTAATCTATCACTTCTTTAATAATAACTAGCTATTACTAACTATTGCGCGGCTCCGCTCGCTTGTTGGTTGATTATGATAGATAAGCTATCTTTCAGTAGTGTGTTATGAGACTGCTTTTGAAGGATGAAATGAAATACAATACCTCCTTTAGAATCAAACATTTTAATCAACATTCAGTACTGTGATATGACACTGATAATAATGGTATATTGAGTGCATTTGTACGTGTGATTGATTGTAATAATATCACAGATCGATCACTTGATGTAATACGCTAAACGTCAAATCGATTTTTAAAGAGATGCATTAAAAGAAATTTCATTTTTTCTGCTTTATTTATTTATTCTTATATTTCCTTATTCGTATGCTTATCCTTACAGAGAAAGAGCTGAAGACATTGTAGCACGCATAGGCCAAAGATATGGTCTGTGGCATCACGTTTCGCTGTATGTAACCTCCTTGCTATAGAGTCGCAAACGTCATCGCTGGCCTTATGTCCGAATTTCTTTTATAATTTGACGACTTTCAACCACCATATCTTCCACCCCCTTATAGCTACCAGCATGGAACTGCTGTGCTGTACAACGGGAGACGAATTACCATTCGTTTGCGTTCTGTAGTTTTCACTGCAGAGCGAAATATTAACACAGATACACGTAGAATTTTATATACACCGATAACTTTCCATCCACCCTTTTATCATTATCAACCAAATGTAACCAATAAAACCATTTTTAAAGAATAAATATGACTTTCAAAGAGTAATTATTGTTCCGCGTTATATTCTTCGAATTGCTAAACATCTATCAGATCGCTACAAAACCGTACCTAACACCTACCTCAGGTAAAAATTAGTAACTGTACAAATATTTAAGTCTCTGCGTCTTGTCGTTCGGACGTGATAAGTGTACACCGAACAGACATTCACATTAATATATGTAGAGAAATAGCAATCCGATCGCCATAAAACCGTGCCTAAAGCCTTCCCCGGGTAGACATTAGTAACTATACAAATTTTTAGCTCTTTATGTCTTGTAGTTCAGACGTGATAAACGTACACCGAACAGACATTCACATTTATAGATATATATTGTATTCGCAACAGATTTTACAGCACTTACACAAATGTATATATACCTGAAAAATAATGCAGTTGTACAACATATCATTCAATAAATATGAGATCGTACGAATTTTATGTCATTTGTATTTTGATTCCTACCTTTCTTTGTTTGGGCACTACACTTAGAATTTGTACACTATGCAAGACAGCTTTATTTCTTATACATTCTCCGATAAATATAGCATGGTTTTAGAAAAAAGGAGATGGACAGAGAGTGTAGGGATGGGAGAAGTACTAACACAAGGCAGGAATAAATAAATACCCGGGCAATGCCGGGTTTTCAGCTTGTCTAAGTAACAATGCTTAAACCTATGAATGATACTGAAACCATGACTGGCGATGCGATCATTCGGAGAAGGCGTTGTGCGTAGAGCAAGTTGTCGTTCCTTAGCCTACCCCTGACCTTCCCGTATTTCTGGAGCCCCAGGCATAGGTTCTGTTGAGAACCAC
Source organism: Locusta migratoria (assembly GCA_026315105.1). Lineage (NCBI taxonomy): Eukaryota > Metazoa > Arthropoda > Insecta > Orthoptera > Acrididae > Locusta > Locusta migratoria. The sequence continues at coordinate 124,733,572 of CM048744.1, read as the reverse complement.
GCCGGCCCCCTGTCAGCTTTATCAGAGGAAGCGCTCAAACTCTCGGGACCTCCGCTATCGAAGCAGCTTTAAATACCGAACACACAAAAAATGTGACAGATTGCCTCTCTTCCTGTCCATGTTGCCCGTCTATCTTTTACGGAACCTTCCACAAGAACAGTTTGGGGGACTGATGACCTCCGCAGTTTTGTCCCCCTAAAACATCCAACCAACTAACCAATAACAGCTTCACCACATCAGTTTTGACGTCATGCTGATTATATAGCAAAATATGTCAACATCCTTAGAGTATAGCTGTAGGAAAACATTATTATTATTATTATTATTATTAGCGTTAGTTCGCGGCGTTTCTCGGGTATTTATTTATTGCCTTCTTTTGTCAGTCCATCTGCTTTCCCTCTGTTCATCGTCTCCTGGGCCACTCTGTCTATTTCAGTTTCGTTTTCATGCAGCTCCATACTTATATTTCCTGTGTAATATGGCCTACAATATTATAATTTTGCAGATTCATTGAGAAGAAATTAGGAATCTGTCTGCGAAATTTGTTAAGAGTGGAACTGGAAGCAAAGACGTAATTTATCATGCCTTATGGGACGGTTTTTTTATTCACCTCATTGTTTATGATGTTCTAGCTTAAACCCGCGGCTCCGCTCGCGTGTTGGTTGATTATGATAGATAAGCTATCTTTCAGTAGTGTCCTATGAGACTTGTTTTTAAGGATGAAGTGAAACACAATACCTTCATAAGAAACAAACATTTTTAATCGACATTCAAGTAAAAAAAATTATGTGAAGTGCTTAATAATTTACAATAAATAATACGTACATTATTCGTTATAGCCTGTGTTGCAATATCTGAACACATATGGTGAGAGTAATGTCCAAATTCATTTTAATTTCATTTTAGAGCAGTCTAGTGAACTATATTATGTGTAGTATTGTTTAGTGCGTAAATGTAGAGATTTTTTGGATTGCCCACCCTTGAGCAAGCGACGTATAATTGACCATGTGAAAAGCATGAAGTATGTAAATGGATTCCTGTGATTTTTTTAAAGAGATGTATTAAAAGAAATTTCGTTTTTTACTGCTTATTTACTTATTCTTATATTTCCTTATTCGTATGCTTATCCTTACAGAGAAAGAGCTGAAGACATTGTAGCACGCATAGACCAAAGGTATGGTCTGTGGCATTACGTTTCGCTTTATGTAACCTCCTTGCTATAGAGTCGCAAACATCATAGCTGGCCTTCAGTCCGAATTTTTTTTATACTTTCACGGCTTTCAACCACCATATCTTCCACCCCTTTATAGCTATCGGCATGGAACTGCTATGGTGTACAACGGGGACTTCGGAAAATTACACACATGCCATTCGTTTGCGTTCTGTAATTTTCGCTGCAGAGCGAAATATTAACACACACACACACGTAGAATTTTATATGCACCGATAACTTTCCATCCCAATATACTTCCACCCTTTTATCATTATCAACCCTCAAGCAACAATGCAACCAATAAAATCATTTTCAAAGAGTAAATATAATTTTCATATTTACTCTGAATGTCTAAAGAAGGTATTGTATTGTTCCGCATTACGCGTTATATTCTTCAAATTACTAAATATCTATCAGATCGCTATAAAACCGTGCCTTAAACCCTCCTCGGGTACAAATTAGTAACTGTACAAATATTTAAGTCTCTGCGTCATGTCGTTCGGACGTGATAAGCGTATACCGAAGAGACATTCACATTAATATATATAGATAAATAGCTATCCGATCGCAATAAAACCGTGCCTAAAGCCTTCCCCTGGTAGACATCAGTAACTGTCCAACTGCACGGCCACTACGGTCGGGGTTCGAATCCCCCCTCGGGCATGGATATTTGTGCCGTCCTTAGTATTAGTTAGTTCATAAGTAGTTTGTAAGTTTAGGGGCTGGTGACCCCGTAGTTAAGTCCCATAAGCTATACAGACATTTTTTTAACTGTAAAATTTTTAGCGCTTTGTGTCTTGTGGTTCAGACGTGATAAACGTTCACCGAACAGACATTCACATTTGTAGATATAGATTTCCTTGACCATATGCCTTATATGATATAATTTGGAAAGTACATACAGTGGTATGGTACGGTCAGTAAGTTCTGAGACTTGGGAAATGGAGGATAGGGACCCACACGACTCTATATGTTGCACAACCTGCCGCAGTCCAGGTGGCTGATTGTCGTTTCAGTTGCGGATCGTAAAGAAAACACCATGTTTCGTCTGTAATTATTATCCGGTTGAGAATTGTCGGATAAGCGTCCGCACATAAATAGCCATGGGATCATCACGTTGGTCTTGCGACAGGATTCGTGGCACACTGTGTTGTGTAACACATGTTGAGGTCGTCCGGCATAATTTTGTGGCAAGTAACACGTGTGACCCCAACTGCTGCTGCTAGAGGGTCTACCGATAGCGGACGCTCAGCACGCACTATCGTTGCAACTTCCTGCATCTTGCATTCCGTTCGAACTGTTCGTGGCCGACCAGTAAGCACATCATCTTCCAAACTGTCCCGTTCTAGCAAAAACGTCGGTGCCGCCTAAGCGAAGCACTGTGACTCAGTGCGTCGTCACCGTACACGTGCTACACCACTTCAAACGTTTCGGCAGCGGTTTTTTCTAATTTCTGGCGAAACGTCATGTTTGCCCGTTGGTCAAACTGCGACATGTTAAGGTCGGACTGGCGCAATCAACTCAGTCTCACAGCAACGACCAGAGGTCTGCTTCCAATGCATGTCTCTTGCAGTGAGGAGAGAATAACTGAGGTAGTACCTTACCACGCCGCCACTTCTGCGCTAATGTTCACCACAGGGCCGTCATGATGTCAGTCTCTTATTGACTGCACCACGTATGTACGCACTGTTCGTAAAATATATCGCGTATATAGTTAGTTGTAATGACGTTATCAATCGCAAACTCATACCTCATTGCGGGGTTATGAACCTTATTGTTGATGCCCTCATACCTCATGAACTATTTGCAGAACGACATATTGACCATAGCTGTTTATTTTTTCTCAGTGCTACCGGTTTCGGTCATTTACCATTATCAAACTTGATAATGGTAAATGACCGAAACCGGTAGCACTGAGAAATAATAAACAGCCATGGTCAATATGTCGTTCTGCAATTATCTCAAAGCTGTTACGCCCCATCTGTTCAACATTCTCATGAACTATGTTCCGCACTACGGTATAATTTCGGAGTTACATTCATTGGTATGTGTGCATATTGTCTGAAAATGGTCTCTTAAATACAACTAATAGCATAGAAATAATAAATTGTGACTTCATGTGGAAACTCTATGAACATCGGAAAAGTAGTAAGCGCTGAATTTCCTTTTCTTCGTAATTTTGCAGGGGTTCTTAACGAAAAAAAGTTTCATAACGCTTTGAAATTATATAAAAAATTTGTTGCCAGTTACTAAATGTTACAATCCTCAAACACTGGATGAATTAAGTCTCCTCATTCACGTGTCGTATGATGGGGCAGTTTCTTATGACTGTCATAGTTTATGACGTCATATCTACTGAACTATGTGTTGCGCGTCAGGTCGGTTTTACTCCCAAAGCGATTATTACCTGGAGGTAAAGAGTATCTGTACGAAGTTTGGTTGAAACCTCTGCATTAATTTGGAGGAGATGTGGAATGATGTCGCATGATGAGGCAGTTTTTGCCCGCGGCGTCATATTTGCTGACCAGTGTCTCTTAGTTCGTTCTTGCCCCCAACATCGATTGTTATCTGATAATAAGAAATGTGTATACTGAGTTTGATTGATGTATAGATTGTTATCGTATGCTTCAATTACAACAAAAAATTTAATGCACATTTAATCAAACAAAACACATGTGCAATTATTTACATTAAACATTGTGTCTCATAAGATTTGAGTCAAATTGATGCAGGTGATTTTGTATCAAAAATGGATTGTATTGAAAGAGGGAACCAGTGGTTGGAAATGCATATTCATGTGTTATGAATGTACAGAACGCGCTGTGCATGACAACAACGTAGTTCATAGTAATTGTCTCCAGAGGCAAAGTTACATATGTACCAGGTTTTAATGAAATTGCTCCGGCCCTTGCAAAGGTATGCTGGAATAAACACACAGGACTAACCCTGGGCGTTAGTCACCAATGTTAGGTTAAATAACACCCGAATGTTTTACTAGAGTAGGCAATTTCTTGTTGAATGTGGTATGCTCGTGAAATCTTCCGACCTTATAACTGACTAATGCAGCTGGTTGAAGGGAAAAACGTCTGTATAGTCCGGAATAGACCACTAGATGTCACGAGGGGTGAAATCGCCAATATTTAAATGTTTGGGATAATATGTTGTCGGTAGAAAAGCAAAAACAGCAGAATGGATCGGTTAGAGACGATAGTAACTTTCCATTGGAAGCCACCTGACTGACAACGAGGAGATTCCATCCCATCTGCATCTACATGGAATACTCTGGAAATCACATTTAAGTGCCTGGCAGAGGGTTCATCGAACCACCTTTATACTTTTTATCTCCCATTCCATTCTCCAATAGCGCGCAGGAAGAAAGAACACCTGCATCTCTCCGTTCGAGCTCTGATTTCTCGTATTTTATTCTGATGATCTATTCTACCTATGTAAGTAGGAGTCAACAATCTATTTTCGCATTCGGCAAAGAATGTTGGCGATTGGAGTTTCGTAAGTATCCCACGCCGCAGCGATAAGCGCCGTTGTTGTAATGATTCCCATTCCAGATCCTGTATCATATCCCCTGTATCGTGACAATCCAAAACGAGCTGCCCTTCTTTGGACTCTTTCGATGTCCTCCGTCAAGCCCACCTGATAAGGATCCCACACTGGGCAGCAATACTCCAAAAAAGGACGGACAAGCGTAGTGTATGCAGTCTCTTTAGTACTTCTGTTGCATCTTTTAAGCGTTCTGCTAATAAAACGCAGTCTCTGGTTCGCCTTTCCCAAGAAATTATCTACGTGTTCTTTCCAGTCTAAGTCTGAAGTAATGGTAATTCCTAGGTATTTTGTGGAGTTAACGGCCTTCAGCTTTGATTGATTTATCTTGTAATCAAAATTTAACGGATTTCTTTTCGTACTCATGATGACCACTTGGCACTTTTCATTAATTAGAGTCAATTGCCTAATTTTACACCATAGTGATATCTTATTTAGATCGTTCTGCAGTTGGTTTGATCTTCAGATGATTTTACTAGACGGTAAATGACGGCTTCATCTGCAAACAACCTAAGAGAGCTGCTTAGATTTTCTCCCAAATCGTTTTCGTAAATAAGGAACAGCAGAGAACCATAACACTACCCTGTGGAACGCCTGATATAACCTCTGTTTTAGTCGATGCCTTACCATCGATTACTACAAACTGTGTCATCTCTGACAGGAAATCCCCTATGCAGTCGGAAATTTGGAGCGATATACCATAACTGCGCAATTTGATTAAAAGCCTCTTGTGAGGTACGGTGTCGAAAGCCTTCTGGAAATCAAGAAATACGGAATAAATTAGAGAACCCTTATCGATATCACTCATAACTTCGTGTGAGTAAAGAGCTAGTTACATTTCGCATGAACGATATTTTCTAAAGCCGTGTTGACCTTGGTCTAAACCTGCTCCGATCGTCTGTTGGTGATGTGATTATGATGTGGAAACGAGAAGAAACCGCCATAGCTAAACCGAGACCTCTTTCTGATGTACAGAGACTGCAGAGCATTGCGGAGGACACGTCATCTATCTGCATCTACATCTACATAGATACTCTGCAAATCACATTTAAGTGCTTGGCAGAGGGTTCATTAACCACCGTTATAACTTTTCTCTGCCGTTACATTCTCTAATAGCGCGCGGGAAGAAAGAACACCTAAATCGTTCCGTTTTCGATCTGATTTCTCTTATTTCATTGGGATGGTCATGTCTGCCTAAGTAGGTGGGTGCTAGCAATATATTTTCACATGCAGATGTGAAAGTTGGTGATTGAAACTTCGCTAACAGATCACGCCGCAATGAATAACTTCTCTCTTTTAATGATTTCCACCCCAATTCGTGCAACATTTCCGTGACGCTTTCCCCCCGGTAACGTGATAAAACGAGCTGCCCTTCACCGAACCTTCTCAATGTCTTCCATCAGTCCCACCTGGTGAGGATCCCACACTGGGCAACAGTACTCCAGGAGAGGACGCACAAGTGTGATGTAGGCAGTCTCTTTGGTGGAGCTGTTGCTTCTTCGAAGCGTTCTGTCAATGAAACGTAACCTTTGGTTCGCCTTCCCCACAATATTTTCTGTGTGTTCTCTGCAGTCTAAGTTGTTCATAATTGTAACTCCTAGGTATTTGGTAGAATTTACGACATTAAGGTTTGACTGATTTATCGTGTAATTGAAATTCAGCAGATTTCTTTTAGTGGTCATGTGTATTACTTCACACTTTTCTTTATTTAGTGTCAATTACCAATTTTCACACCACGTAGAAATTTTGTCTATATCGCTTTGCAGTTGCTTTTGATCCTCAGTTGACTTCAGTAACCGATAAACGACAGCTTCATCCGCGAACAGTCGAAGGGAGCTATTCAGATTGTCTCCTAAATCGTTTATAAACACAAGGAAGAGTAGGGGACCTATAACGCTTCCCTGGGGAACGCCAGATATCGTTTCTGTTTTACTCGATGACTTACTGTCAATTACAACGAAATATTTCCTTTCTGATCCGAAATCGTGAATCCAATCGCACAATTGGGCAGATATTCCATAAGCACGCAATTTCATTAGAAGCCGCTTGTGGGGTACAGTGTTAAAAGCTTTCCGGAAATCCAGAAATATGGAATCGGTTTGAGATCCCTAGTCGATGGCACTTATCACTTCATGTGAATAACGGGCAAGCTATGTTTCGCAAGAGCGATGCTTTCTGAATCCTTATTGAATATTGGTTAATAGGTCGTTCTCCGAGACGCGACAGAAGCGGCAGAAATAGCTTTGTTACTGGTAGGTTCGATCAATGCGCGAATGTTACTGAGATGGTTCGGGAACTCAAATGGGAATGGCTGGAGGAAAGGCGACATTCTTTTCGAGAAACGCTGTAGAAAAAATGTAGAGTGCCAGGAGATTTTAAGCAAATTGCAGAACGATTCTACTGCTACCAACCTACCGCAAAGGAAAGAAGAACCAGAGAGATTAGGGCTCGTACAGATGCACACATGCATTCGTTTTTTCCTCGTTCTATATGTGAGTGGAACAGAAAACCAAATAACTAGTAGTGGGTGGATGGCGGAGCATGTATGTAGCTGTAGATGTGCATTTTCCATTTTAGTGTGGAGACCCCGCAGCCCTGGAACGCGTTGCAGTGGTACCTGTGGAGTAGAGGTCTGCATATTGGCGAATTTGCTTGCTTGTACTCGCTCGATCGCGCCGCGCTTGGTTTTTGCTTTACCGTTTATGAACCCTTGCACGGCCAGCTGTGCTCGTTTAAAAACGCCGTGGGGCTGGTGGACGGGGCAGCGCCGACGGTTCCGTTATATTCCGACAACATGATGGAACTTCACCTGTATCATTTTGTTTATGCAACAATACTCTTGCGTTCTAGCAGGATTACAATAAATAATACGAAACACTAAAGAGAAAGACTATAAACTATTGTAATGTCGACGTTATGGGCATGAAAACTTACATTTCGCACCCCGGCAAGAAGAGGGACACAATTTTAAAACTGGCAGTTGATCATTGAAAAACATGTTTGACGAGCTCCAACCTGGACCAAAAACGCCACATCTTTTGTCATCTTGAGGAGGATAGTATAATTTATGTTGTAGGATAGTCCATAATATTTGTCATGGCAAGAAAAATGTTGCTAATCTCAAGTATTACAGTTTTGAGATCTGTCACTGTTCAAGACGGAGTGCGATTTAAGTTTCCTTCCTAATATTATATCCTTTATTGATTCCTGTTTAGTAAAGTCAGTATTTCCACCTAATACATTACAAACATAACAAATAAAACTATTTCCAAATTGTTCATTATTAGCATTATAATTACAATTAATGGTCAGAATATCATCGACCCGTTTTGGATGAAGTCTGCTTCTTTTGTCGGAGAGAAGATTCCCTGCAGCACTGAAACCTCTTTCACTAGCTGCGTTTGAGGCCGGAACTCCAAATAACATCCAGGTCCGTGAGAAAAGATCTCTTGCATCTACAGCCTGGACAATGCTGGGCATAAAATTAGCCCATATTTCATCAGCTTGTCTTTCTATGGTTCGTGCCACTTTCGTAGATTGAGGCAGAATGTTGGAGACGTCCACCTGTCCAAATTCCGAGCCAATATTTACAAGATTCTGCCAAAAAGAACGAAATCCATTTCCTGAAATCATCGTAAATGGACGTAGATTCCTGGCACACTTTTTAGTGACAGTCTTTAACTGATGCCGGTAATGCTTCAGGGCGTGCTTGTTCTTGTTTTCTTCTGCAGACATGTGCCTGTAAAATGTAAACTTTCACGGCCGGAATGGTCAAAATTACTAAAAATTTTCGGGCTGTTATGCGGTGGTCTAGTGGATTTATTATTAAAACCCAACGTTTCGTCCCCGACTGCGGAGGACATTCTCAAGGGGGATCGTGGCATTTTTGGATGTCCGATCCACACCCTGGCTCGCTACTGAATGGAGCCAAATTCCGTTTTACAAGGACTCGCGCGCAGACGTGTGACGTCCTGTAGAAGGGGAGAGATTGACATCAGCTGTTGCTGAACATGTTTTTGAACCAGGGGACCACCTTATTCAATTTGATAAGGCTCAGGTTTTAGCAGCCACAAATGGATACCACGAAAGACTGTATAGAGAGGCTATAGAAATTGTAAAACACCCCAATAATTTCAATAGGATGGAGGAGGGCGTGAAACTAAATGATACCTGGATTCCGGTATTGAAGAAGAAATGTAACAGTCTTCCACCATGGGACGACATTAACGGACAGAGGCAATCGGCAACGACGAATTGCGCGCGCATGTCAAAAACATCTGACGTCACACCACTGTGCGCGAGCCCTTGTAAACGGAATTTGGCTTCAGTCAGTAGCAAGCCAGGGTGTAAATCGGACATCTGAAAGTGCCACGATCCCCCTTGAAAATGTCCTCCGCAGTCGGAGACGAAACGTTGGGTTTTAACAATAAATCCACTAGACCACGGCATAACAGCCCGGAAATTTTTAGTAATTTTAATTTAGACATGTGCCTGCAGGTGTGTTGTGTTTGGATAACATAGGAGAGCAGAACAATTGCCACAATAAACTTAGCCAACATAATTTCCCTTGATTAAAAATGTTTTCATTTAAAATAATTTCCCTACTTATCATTTACTAATGAAAATGTTTCGCAGACACTAATACGACCAGTATTTTTCGCACTGAGGATAAATTCTTTCGTATCAGTTTTCTCTTTCACACTGTCCTCAGTCTCGCGTTCACGCGCCATGATCCTTCAGCAGGTGAATGGAGAGAACTGCGTAACAGAATAGACAGCGGACAATGCAAGCATCTAATGCTTGCAAGTATGAGGAATATCAAATGCAGTTGCAAGCAACGGGCGAAGCGGTTACACTGACATCTACCAGACTGTCACGGAACTACGCGATCGAGCAAGCATGACCGCTTCATGCAGACCTCTACAGTGTAGTTGTCTCACGCTGCAGTAGCCACCGCGGTCGCGGCCGCTTTCGCTAGGCTCGGCCCATCAGCCACGCCTCCCTTTCGCTCTTCCGCCGGTGCAGCTCTTGTAAACTGCCCGGTGAGCGGCAGCACGTGACACGGGCTGGCCGCCAGCCCGCCTCGCTGCGTAACAGACACGCACGGTCGCTCCTGGCGGGCAGAGCTTTCTGTAAGATCGCCAAAGAAACGAGCCGGACAGCTCCAAACTTACATCGACATTTGGGAAATTTAAACTACTTCCCCCTCCTAAACGCGCGCAGCTCCACTGATTTCTGTTCCTGTTAGCGTCGCTGTCATCGTACCGGTCATTTTCAGTTTTACGTGCTTTCCTCTGAACTTTCACTGTATCTGCAAAGTACCCGTCCCGGACAATCTGCTCTCTCTTTTGCTCTTCTCTCAGGTCGCCTGCAAACGGAGCTGCTTGATAGAATTTGATTGGGGGATCTAAATCGCTGGCTGGTTACCCGCCGGATGGGGATGGATGGGGTAGCAGTTCCGGTTTTCGTCAAAGTAGCTCTTACGTACTGCAAGGTACATACATTAATCGTCTTACAATTTCACAGCTTATATTCTGTTTACAAATTACCCTTTACCTCTCCCCCCCCCCCCCGGCCACCCACTCATCCACCTACACACACACACACACACACACACACACACATACACTTTTCTCCAATACCAAATTAACTGTTACTGGATGTTGAACATGACTATTAGCTGCAAATGTGAGGAAGCTGCAATGCACAGTCAAATAGATGTACGAGCTTTATTATGTTAACCCTTCTAGAGTCATCCAACAAATTACAAGATGCAGTTGTAGCAGTCCAGCTCACATGCAGCCAACTAGTATGGCGGCCCTTCTTTCATCAGCCATAGAAGCATATCTTAGAAGTGTCGAGACTTCGGTTAAGACTAATAAAGCTCTTGTAACCGAATGGCTGTGCATTTCCTTCTTCTAGTTTCGTTCATTTTATAATCTGTTTTTATGAAAATACCCATATCCTGTCAAAATGTCTTCTTGATTTCCGTCATAGCGTTTTCCTTACTTTTGTTAACAGATATTTTAGTTGGAATTTACTAGTTGATTGTATTACAGCTATCACTGTAAATCAACAGCCGGAATTAATTAACTGTTCGCGGATGATGCTGCCGTTTAAGTCAACAGAGGTTCAAAACCAACTGCAAAGCGATTTAGACAAAATTTCTACATGGTGTAAAAATTGGCATTTGACACTAAATAAAGAAAAGTGTGAAGTAATACACATGGCCACTAAAAGAAATCCGCTGAACTTCAATTACGTGATAAATCAGTCAAACCTTAAGGTCGTAAATTCTACCAAATACCTAGGAGTGACAATTACGAACAACTTTGAATGGAGAGAACACATAGAAAATATTGTGAGAAAGGTGAACCAAAGGCTACGTGTCATTGGCAGAACGCTTCGAAGTTGCACCAGCTCCACCAAAGAGACTGCCTACATCACACATGTGCGTCCTCTCCTCAAGTACTGTTGCCCAGTGTGGGACCCTCACCAGGTGGGAGTGACGGAAGACATTGAGAAGGTTCAGAGAAGGGCAGCTCGTTTTATCACCTTACAGGGGGGAAAGCGTCACGGAAATGTTGCACGAGTTGAGGGGGAAATCATTAAAAGAAAGACGTTATTCGTTCGGCGAGATCTGTTTACGAAATTTCAATCACCGACTTTTACTTCTGAATGTGAAAATATTTTGCTCGCACCCACTTACATAGGAAGACATGACCATCCCAATAAAATAAGAGAAATCAGATCAAAAACGGAACGATTTAGGTGTTCTTTCTTCCCGCGCGCTATTATAGAATGGAACGGTAGACAAAGCTTATTAAAGTGGTTAATGAACCCTCTGCCACGCACTTAAATCTCATTTGCAGAGTAGCTATGTAGATGTAGAGTGATATCAATGAAAACTTAAATGACATTCTTGTTGAGTAAAGTAATCCTCATTTCGTTTCAAAGTAAATTTAGTTTTGCAGTCCCCGGTCGTTGAACTTCCTGTGCGAAGTATTCCTTATAAGCTTCGTGCAGTACCGACAGCAGTCGGACTGCCCATGACGTCACAAGTAATAGAAAAGAGACCTTGTGTCGCTCTGAACTACCAAGGAATACTGAAGACCAAAACTTCGAACAGACAAGAATTGCAATGATATAATCAGCGGCTTCTTGTACGGGTACGCGTCAGGTCTGTTGTACATATTCAACTCCATATCTGCTTGTAGAGAAAGAATAATTTATTATTCAGAATTTATGAAATTGTGCTATTTATTTTAGTGGAGTCGTTTGTTGTAAAAGGGATTTGTCGAATGTCAGTTTACGTCTGCCTTATACGGGATGAAAGACAGTTGATGATCACAACACCTTGCTCAGTGTACAGATTGAATAACATGGATAGGCAAGAGCGACCATATAACAGTATTCAATCTCAGGTTTCATTTTTTAGGAGGTGGTAGGGTGGGAAGACCTGGAGTATTTTTAATACTTTGGAAGACTATAGGCGACTCTTAAGTAGCAAATAAAAAAAGTTACAGTTCTGACCCTGTTGAAATTTTTAGTCTGTTACTAAAATATTGACGTTTGAATTTCTTGGAATAAAACTACTTGATTACACTACACTTTCTCCTGTACCCGAGAGCTATGGGGTAGGGATTTTATTTCGGAGAGGGGGCAGGGGAGATGGGGTACTTGTCTCGGGCTTGGGATTCCTCGTGGAGAGCCTGCAATCTTTTTCATGTTCTTGCATTCTTATAACTGTAATCTGGATCCTGTACAAATCGTAGATAACCTTTCGCTGTATTTCATCACTGCGTCTTTCAGAACTTCAGAGGGTACATTACAACCAACATTATGAAAAACTTGCTCTAAATAAGCCTTAATTTCTTTTTCCTGCACTGCCTCGCGCTTTCCTACATCTCTTCCGAAGGTCGGGTAAAAAGATGTCTGACATTTTTCATTGTCATGTAAGGCTGATTATGCCTTTCCGCGTCCATATTCCCCCTTATAAAACTCCTCCGCAATCCCTCATTCACTGTTATTATTGCTGCCTCGTCTGATGTTAAGCCTGTCACTTCAAGATCATTCTTGACCGAATCCAAGTACTTTCTCCTTGGCCTACCTCGACTCCTCCTATCCTCGACTGCCGAACCGATGGGTCTCTTACCTCGCTTGTCCCAAGCGTGTAACATGACCCTAGCATGTAAACCTGTTCGCTAAGACTGCTTCATCTATGGTGTTCATTTCTTCCAGCTTTTCTTTGATTTCTTCGTTATGGACACCCATTTGCCATTGTTATGGTCTGTTAGTGCCTGCAATCATCTTTGCTACTTTCATAACTGTAGCCTCCACCTTATTAATAACGCAATCTGTATCGACCCAACTTTCACTCCCATACAACAAAGTTGGTCGAAAGATTGAACGTTGCATTGGTAATTTTCTCTTTTCACTGAATTCTTTCTTGCAGAAGAGAGTAGATCGTAGCTGAGTGCCCACTGCGTTATCTTCGCTACAACTTGACTCTAGTTCTTTCTCTATGTTACCATCCTGGACGTCCTAATTACTTGAAAATGTCCACCTGCCCGTTGTTTCTCCTCTTTGGCACTTAGTCTGTTTAAATATTTTCCCCCATAGACATTACTTTCTTTTCACAGATGCTGATCTACATACTAAAACCCTTACATCTCTGTCCTAGCTCTGAAATATTAGTTGACAACCTTTTAATCGAATTTGCCATCACAACTAAGTTGTTCGCTAATGCGAGACTGCTTATTTTGTTTTTGCCTGTTTTAATCTTACCCTGCCAGTCTATAGTTTCCAACATACGATCCAAAAAATGTTCAAATGTTTGTGAAGCTTATGGGACTTAACAGCGGAATCATTAGTTCCTAAAATTACAAACTACTTATAAACTTATACTAAAGACAACACTAATATCCATGCCTGAGGGAGGATTCGAACCCCTGTCGAGGAATGATCACGCGCATCGGAGCATAGAGCTTCAATGCGCTCGGCCACTCCGCCGCGGCCATACGATCCATGAATAACCGTGGTGACAGGTTACTGTGGTGTCGCACAAGTCCAAAGTGCGCGCCACCTACTTTCGCCGCGCGCCGCCATGGACGCACGACGCGGCGTTCTTACGACGACAGCCACGAGCGCCCTCTGCGACAACTCCGCTCGTGGCCACCAGTGAACGACATCATTCACTTGGGACTGAGTTAGGAACCAGTAAAGATTTCGGAATCCGATAGGCACCAGTTAGGCACCAGTTAGGCACTAGGCAGGACTCTAGCTCAACTATGTATCAACATTCTGCAGTACTATGTAAAAGTTAAGTATTGTATAAATTCTGTGCAATATATATCTCATTCTAATTTACTCTAGTGTTTCTAGTTCTGGCTGCTCCCCTCCGTACCTGCACCAGCGTGCTATCTTTATTTCTGTGTCGGTCTCATTCCACTCGGCCACCGACACCTACAACGGAACGAGACACAAAAGCGGCGACGAGGCTGGGACACAAAAGTTACAGCCTTGTCTCCCTCTGAAACGTCCGTGAACCATGAACTCGATTTATCGTCTACTCTGCTGCCTGCAGAAGTTTGTCTCCTTTTCCATATTCTCGTAGAATTGACAATAACTTCCCCCTAACTGAGTCGATTACGTGGGCATATACTAAACTACGTCCGACAGGCATCAAGAGGCCCACTGGGTACTGACCGGCCGCCGTGACATCCTCTGCCCGAGGGCATCACCGGATGCGGTATGGAGGGGACTTGGTCAGCACCCCGCACTCCCGGCCGTTATGTCAGTCAACGTGACCGGTGCCGCTTCTTCTCAGTCAAGTAGTTCCTTAGTTAGCCTCACAAGTGCTGATTGTGTTGTGGCGTAGAGTCAGCGCCACACGACAGACGCACGAGAACGATCGTGGAGAAGGCAGCGGACGACCGGCAACCAATCAAACGCCGGCGCCGCGCCTCCTGGAGGGAGCAACGGAGATGCGCGCCGTCTACAAGCAGCTGTATCTAGGCCGACATGCGTCTGGAAGAGCCCATCTGAACTCGGCTCCGAAATAGGCAGTCACTAGGACTCAGCGCAGCTAGCGTCTAAGAAGAAGACGACGCCACGAGTAGACCCATACTAGATAGAAGTTGATCAATTGTATTATTCAGGAAATAAAACTTGTATCACTATATAGCTGTTTTAGCTGTCCACGCATTCTGATAGAACCTTTCCCGATAGACAGGCCGGGAAGAACTAAACAGAGGCTGGCCAGGACGACAAAACTGATTGTACCACGCTTTCTAACGGAACTCGGCAGACCCGGATGGTTACCCATCCAAGTGCTAGCGAATCCCAGTAGTTCTTAACTTCGGTAATCTAATGCGAACCAGTGTGTCCGCTGCGGAAAGGCTGTGGGCAACATGGACATCTACATATTTAAATGTTAAAAAAAAAAATAATAGTTCGGCAGTTACAACACATATTCCAGTTTCAAAATAATGATTCTTATCGCACACTTCTACTTGGCCCTTTAGTTTGACTCGTAGCAAATTGACTGCTGAGACAGAGCAGCTAGCTTACGGCTTGAAAAGAAACGAACATGTACGGGTCATCGCAGAAGTAACACTTGATGACGAGTCGCTCAGAGGTCCGGGTACATAACGTCTCTTCGGTTATTTTACTTAACAATCCAATGGACATCACTGCACTCGGATCAACAGTATATTCACAACGCCTACTCATTGTTACGGCGCATGGTACTGTTACATAGCAAATGTTGGTAGACGGCCGCGGTGGCCGAGGGGACTGCGGCGCGCCAGTCAAGGTCTCCATGACCACGATGGGCGGGGGTTCGAATCCCCCCTCGGGCATGGATATTTGTACCGTCTGTAGTATTAGCTATTTCATAAGTAGTTTGTAAGTTTAAGGACTGATGACCCCCGTAGTTAAGTCCCATAAGCTCTACAAACATTTGAACATTTTTGAAATGTTGGTAACGAAGGATTCTAGCTTGCAACATATTTTCCCTTGATTTTCTAAGGAGTTGATATCTCAACTGTAACCGAAAAGATGGGCAAACGACCTGAGGCTTTTGAGGTATGGGTCGTCAAATAGATAAAATTACAAATGCTGACATTCTTCACAGAAGGAAGAAATAAAAAGAGATCTTGCATGCAGTAAACTGTAGAAAACTAAAACATCTACGCCATATAATAAGAAATGGAAACGGGTGTAAACTGCTGCAGAATATTCGCCAATTTTAGAAACCTGGTAAAGGACGAGCAAAAAGAAAAATATTTCGGTTAGGAAACTTATGGACAGGGACTTTTCAAACTGGCGAGTGACTTTTTCTAATAAGCAAATGTAAAGTAGCTATGATTGTTAGTAACACCCGGAACCTATAGGCACTACAAGAAGAAAATATACCTCAGACATTATCCGCGTCTGATAGAGAAATTGTCTATACTAATTTTAACTGGCAGAGAGGTTTCGCCACTCGTCAGCGTGTAGTTTTAAGCACTCAGTGGCATGTGATCAATTCAGTTACATTCGTGAATCATTCTGGGTGAGTGCTGCCATCTTGGATGAGATGCAGACGCTGCTAACTCAGCTGCTCTCCTCTTGCTGGTTTGTTTACCTCGTCTTCTGGGGCTTATCGTTTACGCGGGACTATCAAAATCCGACACTGTGTATACTGCGAAGGAAATAAGAGTGGAATTTAACAGCCTGTCGACGTCGATATCGTTACAGGCGAAGTACACGCATAGTTTTCCAAGGGTAGGCAAACATTCCAGTATCGTCCTTAAGCCGACATTGCAAAATTCTCAACATATGATTGAGGAAATAAACTTTTCAGGGAAGCAAACGATTACTATGCAGCAAAATGCTTAGTGTGGTGTGTTTTTTTGTACGGCTATGAAACCTGGACACTGAAATAGACCAAATTTGGTCATTGAAGATGTGGGTTTAGAGAATAATGGAGAAAATAAATGGATATAAAGGGAAGGGAAAGGAAAGCGAAGGAGAGAAAATCAAACTGGATCGGATATATAGTGAGATGAAATGGAATCCTAACAACAGTTCTGTCTTGACACAGCGGAAGGACAGAATAGTAAGGAGGAAAATGAAAACGCTGGAGTATATTAATACAGGTAGATACCAGACTATCAAACAGTTGACCTGGAACAGGGGCAAATGGCGACAACGTTGTTGTCAGTCACGACACATTCCAATGATGATGATGAAGCATTAATAAGCTGAGACGTGGAATGCCTTTTTTTATCACGACTATAAAGAACAGGCGAGATGGTTTAGAAGTAGTAGATGTCACATTTCATGCACCAACAAAATTTTTGAAGGTTGTTCAGGGATATTCCCAAAAATTGCGGTAGAAGATACCAATAGATACCACTGGCTCGTTGCAGATTGTTTGCATTTCGTTTGATTTCCTACTCCACCTATATCTGTACCAGCCAAAAACCCGGCATTGGCCAATAATTTGTTTATTTCTGTTTTTATCTTCTATTAGTCCAAAACCTCTTTTCTCTCACAGCTCTTCGTTCCCTCTTCAAGATATAAACGACAGTCCCGCTGTGGGGGAACGTCTCCAAATGTTCAAATGTCTGTAAATCTATCGGATCAAACTGCGTGGTCATCAGTCCGTAGCTTACAAACTACTTAAACCTAGGTAAACTAATCTAAGGACAACACACACACCCATGCCACAGGGAGGACTCGAACCTCCACGGCGAGCAACCGCGCGCTCCGCAGCGAGACGCTTTAGACCGCTCGGCTACTCCACCTTTCATGCTTAGTAATCGAACGGTATCGAAGCGTATTGCTAGTTACCATCTGCCATACAGCACATAGCGGCTTGCAAAGGGCAAAAAAAAAAAAAAAAAAAAAAAAAAAAAAAAAAAAAAAAAAAAAAAAAAAAAAAAAAAAAAAAAAAAAAAGGATTGCAAAGGGTAAAAAAAAATTCCCACGAAAACATACATATATGTGCCAATTTTAATTGTAATCGGAAAATCTCGATGAAATCTGGTGAAGATACCCTCCGCCTTGTGGAGCGAAAAAACCTTTTCGATGAAAAAATACAGAATTGTGCTAAGTGATGATCGATCAAACCAAATTTGACGTGACTGTCGTCAGCTATGACAGTGCATACACAAATTATGATTTTTGCACTTTCTTCCAGTTTTCCGACTTTATTTTGTAACTGTCCCCAATTTTCGCTCTGAAAACTTTTCCAGGGCCATAACGAAAGAACAAAGAGAGAGAGAAAAAAAAGATTCTGTATCAATATGTTCAAAATGCATTTGAATATTTATCTTTTAGTCATTGACAATTGGCATGGTTGTGCATATGCACACCGATTATACTTAAAAATGACGACTTGGTTACCTACATGTAGGAATTAATTCGACTAATTGCACACTTGAAAATGATTCTAAAGCAGAAATACAGATCGTGATTAAAAAGAATAATGATTAATTAAAAAGAATCGAATGGCGGTGAAATTACTCAATAAATGTAGTTCATAAGTACAGCAAAAAAAAAAAATTTACATGAAAAAGGAATACGAATTACTCCGAATTGTGAGTTATAGTGCTGAGTTCATTCAAAAATACCCTGAAAAACGCACTTTCAGTTTTTTCTCAAAATTTCCAGTTTTCCGGTGTATTTTCCAAAAATTATCCTTTATACAAATCTTGTCCAGACAATTACGAACACAACAAAAACAATGTTACCCAAATAGGTCGAGCCATTCTCAAGTGGCGCTTTTACATACATGTGGCATTTGATTTCTAATACATAAAGCAGAGTGTTCGTATGTTTGTACGAGTTGCATACAAATATACAGTTTTTTTCCAATCTTTATGAAATTTTGTACACGTAAGCTTCAATCCATGAGGACGGTCGCCGTAAATGTAAGACTCACATATGATGTATAGTTCACGAGATGTGACGTCATAAAGAATGAGATGCGCGAAAAACTGCTGCATTTTGCGAAAATGCTGCTCATTTTCTCCTAAGCCATTGTACCGATTTCAACCAAATTTGGTACACACATTCCTTACCGTGAGGTAACAATTGCTGCATGGTTAAGAATCACATAGGGCACATGGTTCAAAAGATATTACGTCATAACCAATAGAAATCGCAAAAAATGCCACATAATGCGGCGAGACTTTCGAAATACACTGTATGAGAATGACAGTACTTAGCGACTTCCAACAAACTTTAAACATAATTTCAAACCTTTATTAAACTTTTTCTCGCTGGCAACCATAGTAAAATGATGAAAGGAAAAAAGTTTCTCGCTTACTACTTTTCTGCTGTTTATGGACTAAAACTACGCCTTTCGGTATGACGTTACAATTTATAATTTGAACACTACAAATTGTAGCGACAGGAAATTTTACAGACAGTATACACATATATAGTTGAATGTAGCTTCCAAATTGTATCACATTCCGACATGTAGTTCATGAGTGGGCGCTAATGACCGTAGAAGTTGTGCGCCCTAAAACCACAAATAAATAAATAAAATGTAGTTCATGAGATATGAGCACGTAAACAGTAAAGTTCCACTGTTCACGGATGAAAACTGCGGCATTCGGTATGGCGTTACAATTTATAATTGGTACACTACAAATTGTAGACGCAGGAAAATTTGTAGATTGTGTACCTTCTGAATTGTATCACAGTACGACACGCAGTTCATGGGATATGAGCACATAAAGAGTAACGTTCATAGAAAACCGCCCCATCGCGCACCAACTTTCAATCTATTTCTTCTTTACTACTAATTGTAATCCCAAGGGATTTTACAGATATACATGACTTATACAGATGAATATATATCTGAAAATGGAAGGAATAAATAAATACCCGGGCAACGCCGGGTTTTCAGCTAGTTTATTTATATAGATGATGGAGGCTGGATTGTTTGTCAAGTTTATGGGACTTAACTACGGAGTCATCAGTCCCTAAACTTACAAACTACTTATGAACTACCTTATACTAAAGACAGGCCGGCCGCGGTGGCCGAGAAGACTGAAACGCTCCAGTCACGGTCTGCACGGCCACTACGGTCGGGGGTTCGAATCCCCCCTCGGGCATCGATATTTGTGCTGTCCTAGTTCGTAAGTAGTTCATAAGTAGTTTGTAAATTTAGGGACTGATGACCCCGTAGTTAAGTCCCATAATCTATACAAACAAAACAAACAAAACACGGCACAAATATCTATGTCCGAGGGGGGATTCGAACCCCCGACCGTAGTGGCCGTGCAGACCGTGACTGGAGCGCCTCAGTCTCCTCGGCCACCGCGGCCGGCATGGAGGCTGGATGTAAGTGCTTCTGTGAGATTGAGATTTCGACAGGAGAGAAAATAATGGCAGCCTCTTATAACCTCTGACGTGACCGAAGGCCTCTGGTTCAAAATGTTCAAAAGTTTGTAGAACTTATGGGACTTAACTACGGGGTTATCAGTCCCTAAGCTTACAAACTGCTTATGAACTAGCTAAGACTAAGGACGGCACAAATATCCATGCCCGAGGGGGAATTCGAACCCCCGACCGTAGTGGCCGTGCAGACCGTGAATGGAGCGCCTCAGTCCCCTCGGCCACCGCGGCCGGCCAGGCCTCTGGGCCATCCACTTTTTTCAAGAGTGACGTCCCTGGCCCCGGCTCCTCATAGCACTGTCAGCGCTGGCCGCCCCAGCACAACACCCGGTGGCAGGTCTGTCATCAACAGGGGGCCTGCTGTTTAGCGAGCGAGGTTTGCGCCCGCGATTATAGATAGCCGTGACGCGGCGCGGCTAGGAGCGGCTTGAACGCGTCTTGAGCGCCGTCCAACTGAGGCGGTGGCTCTAATCTGGGACGTGGACGTGCCACTGGGCAGCGCTTGCGGGCCGCGGCATTGACGCCGCCGCCGCAGGTGACACTCGCACGCTACGGCTCTGCTTAAAAACACACTAGGCATATGAAGGAAGCGTATTCACCAAAGAAGACGAAGTGAACACTCCAGTATCCAATCCGAGAACAGATGCCAGCATGCGAAATTTAGAAGTAGATGTTCCTCGAGTAGTAAAACAACTTAAGTCACTAAACAAAAACAAATCTTCCGGGCCAGATTGCATACCGACTAGATTCCTTTCAGAGTATGCTGATGCTTAGCTATAATTTACAACCGATCACTCAGCGAAAGATCTGTACCCAAAGACTGGAAAGTTGCCCAAGTTATTCCAATATTCAAGAAAGGCAATAGTAGTGATCCCCAAAATAACAGGCCAATTTCATTGACGTCAATTTGCAGTAGGATTTTAGAACATATACTTTGTTCGAACATTATGATTTACCTCGAAGAGAACGACCTATTAACCGATAGTCAACACGGATTCAGAACGTATCGCTCTTGCGAAACACAGCTTGCCCTTTATTCACATGAAGTCATAAGTGCCACCGACAAGGGATCTCAAATCGATTCCATATTTCTGGATTTCCGGAAGGCTTTTGATACTGTACACCACAAGCGGCTTCTAATGAAATTGCGTGCTTATGGAATATCTCCCCAATTGTGCGATTGGATTCACGATTTCCTATCAGAAAGGACACAGTTCGTTGTAATTGACGGTAAGTCATCGAGTAAAACAGAAGTGATATCTGGCGTTCCACAGGGAAGCGTTATAGGTCCCCTACTCTTCCTCGTGTTTATAAACGATTTAGGAGACAATCTGAATAGCTCCCTTAGACTGTTCGCGGATGATGCTGTCGTTTATCGGTTAGTGAAGTCAACAGGGGATCAAAAGCAACTGCAAAGCGATTTAGACAAAATTTCTACTTGGTGCGAAAATTGGCAATTGACACTAAATAAAGAAAAGTGTGAAGTAATACACATGACCACTAAAAGAAATCCGCTGAACTTCAATTACGCGATAAATCAGTCAAATCTTAAGGTCGTAAATTCTACCAATTTCCTAGGAGTTACAATTACGAACAACTTTGACTGGAGAGAACACATAGAAAATATTGTGGGGAAGGCGAATCAAAGGTTACGTTTCATTGGCAGAACGCTTCGAAGATGCACCAGCTCCACCAAAGAGACTGCCTACATCACACTTGTGCGTCGTCTTCTGGAATACTGTTACCCCTTGTGGGAGCCTCACCAGGTGGGACTGACGGAAGATATTGAGAAGGTTCAGAGAAGGGCAGCTCGTTTTGTTTTATCACGTTACGGGGGGGGGGGGGGGAAGCGTCACGGAAATGTTGCACGAATTAGGGTGGAAATCTTTAAAAGAAAGGCGTTATTCATTGCGGCGTGATCTGTTTGCTAAGTTTCAATCACCGACTTTTACTTATGACTGTGAAAATATTTTGCTAGCACCCACCTACTTAGGGAGACATGACCATCCCAATAAATTAAGAGAAATCAGATCGAAAACGGAACGATTTCTGTGTTGTTTCTTCCCGCGCGCTATTAGAGAATGGAACGGTAGAGAAAGGTTATGAAAGTGGTTAATGAACCCACTGCCAGGCACTTAAATGTGATTTGCAGAGTATCTATGTAGATGTAGATGCATGCAGTTTTGACTTCCCTTGATATCACCACGTGTAGCTCTCCTGAGATAGCCTTTTTCGTTCTTTTATGACGGCTGCACTTTTCAGGTCAGGTCAGGTTTAAGGTGGCTACTGAATGGAAATTTCCTACTTTAAGTTTTGGGATTATATATGTTAGCAACAACATATATATAAACATCTTTGTTGGGTGACGGTTGCAGTGGTGCTCGCGGTGGACACAGCCCGAAGTTCTTCATGATGCTGCTAATTTTTTTGTAATTTACTTTAAATGTTTTTCGCATTGCGCAAGTCGCTCATTTCATTTTATATCACTTTCCGTTCAGTATGAATCTATACACAACCTTGATGAATCCGTGGCTCGTCACTGTAATTGTTGTCATAACATGGATAGGGCATTAACCAAACGTAATAATAATAATAATAAAAAAAAGCAGTTCCATTCACTTTTTGACATTTTGATTTTTTATAATTAATACTTTCCTGAGGGTATGGCTGCATCCCTGTTTTAGAAACTGACTCATTGCACACTAGGCATCTGAAGGAAGCGAGTCATTAATGCAGTTTTAACTTCCGTTGATATCACCACGTGTAGCTCTCCTGAGGTCGTCTTTGCGTTTTTTTTATGACTGCTGAACTATTCATGACCCAAAGATCAGCTCGGCTCTTGTGTTTGGTTTTTCTGTGAATACTTCGCTTTTCAACCACTCCACAGCGCTTCTGAACCATCCCCACAGGCAAAATTTCAAAGGGATAGTAAGGTCGGGAACCTTGGTGGCCAAGACATGTACCGATTCCAGAATGAAACTTTCACTCTGCAGCGGAGTGTGCGCTGATATGAAACTTCCTGGCAGATTAAAATTGTGTGCCGGAACCGGAACTCGAACCTGGGACCTTTGCCTTTTGCGACCAAGCGCTCTACCGACTGAGTGAAAGATTCATTCTAGAAACATCCCTTAGTCTGTGGCTAAGCCATGTCTCCACCATATCCTTTCTTCCAGGAGTGCTAGTCTTGCGTGGTTCGCAGGAGAACTTCTGTGAAGTTTGGAAAGTAGGAGGCGAGGTACTGGCGGAAGTAAAGTTGTGAGGCGGCATCGTGAGTCGTGTCGGGGTAGCTCAGTCGGTAGAGCGCTTGCCCGCGAAAGGCAAAGGTCCCAGGTTCGAGTCCCGGTTCCGGCACACAACTTTAATGTACCGATTATCTTCCGGGGAATCTCTAGTTTAGATTATGTCTTCTGCTGCTAGGAACTGGTATGCAGTATTTTCTATAAAAGCAGCAGCGTTTCTATTACGAAACCCATGCACAAATACTATGACATAAATGTTCAAATGTTTGTAAATCTATCGGACCAAACTGCGTGGTCATCAGTCCGTAGTTTACAAACTACTTAATCTAAGGTAAACTAACCTCAGGACAAACACACACATCCATGCTCCAGGGAGGACTCGAACCTCCAACGGCGAGCAACCGCGCTCTCCTCAGCGAGGCGCCTTAGACCGCTCGGCTACTCCACCGCGGCACTATTACATAATCAGCATTTCTAAATATATGCGGCACGTTACACCCTACAGTACAAGAGACTTGCCCAACAAATCGTAATGAACGTTTAGTGTAAACTAAAGCAGGACTTCAGAACCTAAACAACAACACTGTACTGCTGACATCCGATAAATACAGCCACAGAAACTGATGAACTAACAGACTAAACTAAAATCCATTAAGCTCAGTTGTATCTCTGTACTAAAAAAAATATTCTATTATATGGCATTTTAATTAAAATTCGTGTATCTACCTTCTCATATATTTACTATTGTTGCTGAAACACCCTTAATACCTCCACCCTTCATCTTTTTTTATTGGTCAACACTTGGCATATTATTATTATTATTATTATTATTATTACTTATTGCTCGTGTACTTGCGGGGGCAGCTGAGAAGTTCGCGGTATCGCCACCAATTGTCAGCTCTAGCGCGACACGGTACCTTTACAAAAATGTCGTCCTTATGAGCAAACCCTTCAATGTTCTGGGAAAAATCTATGAGGTAGACGTCTGTTATTGTTCCTTTAAAGTGCTATTTTTGATGAAAAAATCCGAATTCGAGTAGTGTTTAAGTACTTCCTAAATAACGGTATGAAAGTCAGGGAAATTCATGTCGATTTTTCAGGTCTCTGCTCCTTCATGATCATCTGTTTTGGACAGACGAGTTTATGTCGATCGACTCAGTCGGACCCGGTGGTCTTGGGGTAAAGCGCTCGACTCGAAACCCGGTCGGACCTCGGATTTTTTTTTCAGTCTACGTTTTAACCCATCCTCCAGCCCTCGATGATGTAACGGGTCGCCAGAAACTACACGTGGTTCGGATTATCACGTTAAGCTGTAGGTCCCCTTTCCCCGGTCGGATAACTGGGGTTGGCTAGGGACACGCAAGTCGCCGAAGTGGCGTCCAGTTGAAAGACTTGCACCAGACCAATGAGCCACACTAAATTATTATTATTCGATGGGGTCAATTTAAATGATGGCGGTGTGGTACGAAAAGAAATCCGTTAAACTTTGTTTACAAGATAAATCAATCAAACCTGAAGGCCGTAAACTCCACAAAATACCTAGGAATTACTATTACTTCAGACTTAAACTGGAAAGAACACATAGATAATATCGTGGGAAAGGCGAACCAGAGACTGCGTTTTATTGGCAGAACCCTTAAAAGATGCAACAGAACTACTAAAGAGACTGCATACACTACGCTTGTCCTTCCTCATTTGGAGTATTGCTGCCCAATGTGGGATCCGTATCAGGTGGGTTTGACGGAGGTCATCGAAAGAGTTCAAAGAATGGCAACTCGTTTCGTATTGTCACGATACAGAGGAGACAGCGTCACGGAAATGATACAGGATCTGGGATGGGAATCATTACAACAATGGCGCTTATCGCTGGGGCATGGGCTACTTGCGAAACTCCAATCGCCAACATTCTCCTCCGAATGCGAAAATATATTGTTGACTCCCACCTACATAAAAATGATCATCAGAATAAAATACGAGAAATCAGAACTCGAACGGAGAGATTCAGATGTTCTTTCTTCCCGCGCGCTATTCGAGAGTAGAATGGGTGATGAATAGTATAAAGGTGATTCGATGAACCCTCCGCCAGGCACTTAACTGTGATTTGCAGAGTATCCCATGTAGATGTAGACGTGGAGCCACATCATAAATTATTGCTGAAGAGTATAAAATGTTCTAGGGATATCGCCGGATTAAAGCGCGAGATTATTGTGAAGCCGTGGGGTTTTCATCTGAACGGGATTATCGCATTGTAACAGTGAAATAAGATGTAAGAAAATTTTCAGCTATAGTCCGATTAAAATGATTCGCTAGCTGAGATTTGTCACGTGGCGCTACAGTATTGCCACATATTAGCAGCCGGCTACCGCTCAACTAAAGGCGACGCACGAATACGGCAGGTCACTTCACAAAACAATGCTATTATATATTTGATCACGCGGAGCGGTGTTGTGAGAGGCCGCAAAGAGTTAGTGGCGGCAATGCGAAAATCTCTGTCAACAGCTGATTAGAAGTGTTCAATGAGTGAAAAGGATCAAAACACGCGTTTTGTAGTTCTCAGTTTAATCTCATTTTGTAACCTACCAAGTATCCGACAAAACGGTGGCCATCCATATTCAGCACAAATAAAGTAATGATTTCTTCGTCCACAGCGAATATAGCTGACTTCCATGAGCAAACACAGACATAAAAATTTCAGAAACAGCGCAAAAGCAAACTGTAATTTCTAGCTATCATTGATTACCATACCTGAAAATATCCCCACACTGGCTAGTGGCTACACGAACTGCTGTGTCTACGAACCAGTCAGCAGACCTGCTTGGCACTTCATTACAGGTTAAGGTAATAAATTAGTTATACCCTTGGTAATTACTAATCTCCGCCTACCTAAACACACATAAATTGTGTTTGAAAAACAAAACAACCCAGACGAACATAAACTATCACCAATTATTAAAGAAAGAGAATCCATAAAAACAAGCAGATTTCAATGGAAATGAGAGTGAATAAAAAACTATACTGAAACAAACGTAGCAAGGTATTATAACTTAAACAATTCAACGAAATTAATAATAACAAGAAAGTAATAATGATTTAAAATAAAAATAATCGCACACGACGGGATTCGAACCTATGAATTTCAGTACGAAAAAGATTTCTTTACCACTGTGCTATGCAGGCACGTTCTTAGTTGTTTGTAAGTCATACTAAACACCCAGCGACCATCCTTAAGTGTAGACTTCGGAGAGCTCGTTTTCATGTAAGTTATAGGAAGCTTATCTAAATGTAAGCTGATATGTGTGATATTAAACATTAAATCACCGGTTTTTTTAAGGATTCAGTAGCGTGTGTGGTGGCGCACAAGTCTGAAGTGTGCGCCACGTACTTTCGCCGCGTGCCGCCATGCAAGCACGGCGCGGCGTTCTTACGACGTCAGCCACGAGCGCCCTCTGCTGCAACTCCGCTCGTGGCCACCACTGAACTCGATCGGGCACTTGGCCATTAGGACAGGCACTAGAACAGTCATCTGTAGGCAGGCCTCTACATAGTCAAACTATGTATCTGCATTCCACTAGTCTTCAGTTAACAAAGTCAAGTATTGTACTATATCTATGAAATATACACCTTGTTCTAATCTAGCTTAGTGTTTCTAGTTTCTGCTGTCCCACTGGCTGGTCACCTCAGACTCTGTACCCGCACACGCGTAAATCCTACTTTCCTGTGTCGGTCTGTCTCTACTCGGCCACCGACACCTAGGATAACTGGCGGCAATGAGACACAAAAGCGGCGACGAGGATGGGATACAAAAGCGGGTACTTAGTGCTGTGCTTGAGAACAGTGGCGGCGATTGGACGTTAGAAGTGGGGGGGGGGGGGGCAAATACAATCTAAAACTAAAAATGGTACTGGAAGAAATTGTTTCATGTTATAGTTTGGTTTTTGCACCTACAGGCCTATAATACCAAATGCTAGGAAAAACAAAAGACAATATACAATTGTTATTGCCATAAGTTGTTTAATTTAGTTGTCTAGTAAAATGCAACTGTTTCAAACAAAGGAACATTAGTTTAATTATAAGCAAAAATAACAGACAATAGCGTAATTTAACATGATACGTCTTGTCAAAGCATAATTGCTTTAAAACAAAACTATGTGCCTTGGTTTCCGCCTGGCATAAATTTCTACACATTCTTCTAATTTGATGTTTTAGCCGCATCTTTTCCAATGGCTAGTATAGCTAAATGTGTTAAACGTTCTTGAAGTTTTTGATCCGTTTGAGGACATTGAAAGATCGTTCTGCCGTTGCAGTGGACACCGGGATAGTAAAAAACAGTTGCAGTAGCTTGAACAAATTAGGGAATACATACTGGTTGTGAACATTTTCAGACTTAAATTGTGAAACCAAATTTGGCACAAGATGACGATCTATTTGGTCCGAATCATGCTTCTTTCTTGAAAATACATTGATATCTGAGACTAAATTATCATTTTCCAAACCAAATGCGGAACTCACAGCAAAACATGCTTCTTTGATAACAAATCTTTTTAAAATTTTTAACCATTGGTTTTTCCACTCATCGGATTGTAATTGCTAACATCTATATAGGCTGCAAACATTCCCAGAAGGATATGTTGCTGTGCTGAATGGAACTCTTCATTCGTGCACGTAGTCATCAAAAGTCCATAAACTCATCCTAAAATAATTAAAAACTTATCTCCCCTTAATTCCTCAAAAAGGACAGAGAATGCATCCACTTCGTCTATTCTCGTATTGAGTGGATGAACCCAATGCAACCTTCTTCTTCTTCTCTTCAAACGTCTGTACGAGACAAGCCACGCTAATAACTGATGGTGCTCCATTTGCAGTCTGGGAAGGCAACTGCAGACGGAAGGCTGTCACGACACGGCACGGTATGCCCTGTAGTTGTTGGGTGACTGTAAAGAGGCGTGGATCTCGTGTCGGCCCGGCAAGAATGCCGGCTTGTCGGCTGCCGGGTTGATGTGAAGTAAGCCGACCACCCGCTCACCAGAAGCCAAGATACAGTTTGCGTATAGTAGTGGCGCGCAGAGAGATATTTACGATGAGGCAGTGCACATGTCACTGGGTTTGGCTACGATCGTCAACTGTCGTCAGATGTCATGTGCGAAAGCGGAGCCTCCTTATCTACCACAATGTCGCGCCGAGCATGTGTACCACCATAATTCCCACTTATAGCTATGTTAAAATTGTGCAAATCAATTTTAAAAGTATACAAGTGTTACTACGCTAAAAAAAATCGCACTGATGTGTTTTACGGCCCAGTTTAGATTTGTAGTTTTATAAGTTTTTGCAAACATTTTGGACCAAAATAATAATCTAAATATTAATTAATTAATAAGAGTGTCTGAAACCCTTTTAGGAAAAAAATTAGGTAGTGGCGGGTTTCGAACCACAGTCCAGCTCCTTGCCCACTACACTACGGCTATAAAGCATACAGGAGCTCTTTAATCTCATAGTATTGATGGCCGTTGTTAACTGATGTTAATATGGCATTTGTAGACATAAGATTATCATTTATCGTACGAAGAACGATGTGTTATTGTTAATTCCTCGGTGTGCCGTTGCTTTGAAATGACAACGTGTAAGTTACAATAAGAAAATCATCAAATACGCGAGGAATGCCAAGTGACGGCTGGTTTTCGTTAATTCAGTGGAGGTGTCAAATCTCCGTTATTTTTGCAAAGATGTCTCAAACGATACGAGATATGAAAAAAATATAAGGGAGATAAGTTGTACAGAATTTTCTTCTCTACCAATTAGGTTATTGAATTTTCGTGTCAGATGAACGGTTCGTTTGCAGTTACAATTATATTACAAACGGCTTTTTTTTTTTTTTTTTTTTTTTTTTTTTTTTTTTTTTTTTTTTTTTTTTGCTTTACTATCGTATTTTTTGTCCGAATAATTTGAAAAAGGGAGGTTCTGGTCTCTGATGGCCTATAATCATGTCTGTAAAATTTGATGCTGGTCGGTTGAACGGTTCGTCTTAAAAACAGGGAACACGTTACGGACAGACAGACAGACAGACAGACATACATACATCCCAAATTCGCCGTTACTTTTGCAAATATCTTTGAAACGCTACGAGATATGAAAAAAACATAACAGAGATAAGTTGTAAAGAATTTTCTCCTCTACAAATTCGGTTATTCAAATTTCGTGTCAGATGAATAGTTAAGCCGCTATTTTCATTCAAATTTCGAGCTGTCAAAAGACGATCGCAAAGGCCCACTTTTAGTGTTACTACCATAACCTAAAGTGGGCCAAAAGTGAATATTATATATTTCTCCCAGAAAGTGGGGGGGGGGCAACTGCCCCCCCCCCCTCGCGCCCCCTAATCGCCGCCACTGCTTGAGAACGTATTTCGTAAACACTGCTGTCCGTATCTTGTTTCGTGTATGGCTATGATTAAATGATGAAATTCGAAATAAAAAAGGGCAGACGTATGAGTGGCAACAAAAGAAATCGAGAGAGAGAGAGAAAAGCAAGAAACTGAAAGCGACCTTGCCAGTTATTGTATCAGTTTGGCAACGGGTAACGTTCCGGGCGTGACGTTGAGCGCTCTGATTGGAGGGAAGCAGCTCCAGCGCGTCAACTGTCAACTAGCTGGTGGTGTATCCCGAGCGTCATACCACAGTCATCGAGCTGACGTTTTAGATTGGCAAGGAGGAATGCCAAGACTGTAATCCAATCCGGTGGATGAAGAAAATATTTCGAACACTTGTACCGCGTGTGGTCGCGCAGTATCCAGTTGCAGAGTGGCCGTCGTCAAGGTCCGAAAGTATGGGATGTCAACAGACTCCACCACTTCAAATGTTCACATGTTTGTAAACGTAAGAGAAACTGCTCAGATCTTCGATCCCTGGACTTACGAACTATTTAAACTAACTTACGCTAAAGACAACACACACTTACCCATGCCCGAGATAAGACTCGGACCTCCGACGGGAGCGGACGCGCAATTCGTGACATGGCGCCTCAGACCGCGTGGTCTTTTCCGCGCGGCTCTCTACATCTTCATGGGATATTCTGCGAATCACATTTAAGTGCCTAGCAGAGGGTTCATCGAACCACCTATTCATTTACCATTCCATTCTCAAATGGCGCGCGAAAATAATAAATAAATAAAACACACCTGAATCTCTCCGTTCGAGCTCTGATTTCTTGCATTTTATTCTGATGATCATCTATACCTATGTAGATGGGAGTCAACAACATAGCTTTGCATTCGGAGGAGTATGTTCCAGGTCCGAGTCATTGTTCCGGCACACAATTTTAATCTGCCAGGAAGTTCCAACCCGTAATTCGTTTAAATCAGTTGTAGCACTCTGAAATGGCAGTCCTCACATACTTTTGTAAATATTGGAAACTGTAGACAGAGCGACATAGCGCAGTAGGCAGGAGTCCAGAATTAAGAGTTCCGTGATTTCCCTAAATCTCTCTAGGCAAATGTCTGGATGGTTGCTTTGAAAGTGTACGGCCGACTTCCTTCCCCGCCCTTACCCAAAATTATCCGAGAGTGTGCGCCATGTCTAATGACCACGCTGTCGACGGGACATTAAACCCTAAGCTTCCTTCCTGGAAGCTGCAGCCACAATTTTGTACGTTGTCTACCTGTGTTTAAGAAGTATAGGTCTTTAAATATTACTTTTCGTGACTTATAAAAAGACAACAATGAAGAAAACTTGTGCGGTTTACTGAGGAGTACATAATTTATTCTCCCTTTCTTACCGCTGTTTCTGATATTTTGATTATTGTAAAAAGTGCACAGAGATGTATGTCAGAGACGCTCAGTATCTTTATATTCATAGAGAAAGTAGCAGAAACTGTTTTCACGCAGTTTTGAAAGCTGAATACAACAGTTTTCGTCAAATGTTTTCCTCCTCGGAACCACTCTCGTTCCACTACTGTGAAATCAAGACGTACTTTGAAAGTTTCTCATTACCTGACTTATTTGCGTTAATGAACTGACTTCTACATCTACATGGGATACTCTGTAAATCACAGTTAAGTGCCTGGCAGAGGGTTCATCGAACCACCGTCAAAGTATTTATCTCCCATTCCATTCTCGAATAGCGCGCGGGAAGAAAGAACACCTGAATCTCTCCGTTCGATCTCTGATTTCTCGTCTTTTGTTCTGATGATCATTTCTACCTATGAAAGTGGGAGTCCACAATATATTTTTTCGCATTCGGAGGAGAATGTTGGCGATTGCAGTTTCGTAAGAAGCCCACGCCGCAGCGATAAGCGCCGTTGTTGTAATGATTCCCATCCCAGATCCTGTATCATTTCCGTAACGCTGTCTCCGCTGTATCCTGACAATACAAAACGAGCTGCCCTTCTGTGGACTCTTTCGGTGTCCTACGTCAAACCCACCTTATAAGGATCCCACATTGGGCAGCAATACTCCAAAAATGGACGGACAGGCGTAGTGTATGCAGTTTTTCTGTTGCATCTTTTAAGTGTTCTGCCAATAAAGCGCAGTCTCTGTTTCGCCTTTCCTACGACATTATCTAAGTGTTCTTACCAGATTAAGTCTGAAGTACTTGTAATTCCTAGGAATTCACTTTCGATTGATTTATCTTGTAAACAAAGTTTAACGGATTTCTTTTCGTAATTATGTGGACGACGTCACACTTGTCTTCCATTCTTTTTAAGTGCCCATACCATCTAAACCTTGGAGATTTGACGTACTCTGCAAGGCTTCCACTATCTGCATTACCATTTTATTCAAAATGTTCAAATGTTTGTTAAGCTTATGGGACTTAACTACGGGGTCATCAGTCCCTAAACTTACAAACTACTTACGAACTACCTTATACTAAGGACGGCACAAATATCCATGCCCGAGGGGGGATTCGAACCCCCGACAGCAGTGGCCGTGCAGACCGTGACTGGAGCGCCTCAGTCCCCGCGGCCGGCACCATTTTATTAATCATATCTCTCATTTGTTAGTTTTTATTTCACGTGTATATAATGAACAGGTTGATTCTAAAAGTCTGTAATCGGCTTACATCTCTTTCCTTCGTTATAATGATACTAACGCATAGGAAAGCCATGAATAACAGTCTCATTTTGTCGAGTGCTTTGTGCTATAGCCGCACGTGTGCTGAGTGCATCTCGGTGTCTGGCGGTGTGCCCTATGCACGGCCGCCCTACGCGACGCCTGCCATTGTGTTGCTATTAGGCGTCATGAAGAGCTGCCCGCGTCTAACACTTTGCCCCGTGACCTACGTAGCACCCAGCCTAGGTCCAGCTGTGCGGCCTGATATCACACTGTTCCGACTGCAGTCGTGTTAGCCAACTTGACAGCAACATTGGAGACAAAAGGCGCTCATCTACAAAAATAAACTACTGATCCATACAAAATTAACAAGCATGGTACTCAACAAAACAGTGTATATGTAAACGAAGGCTTCCGTGGCCGCTGTCACTGTCAATAAAATATTTCTGGGTTCTTGACCGCATTGTCAACATGTAAAATTCCGACGTTTCGGCCACTATATGTGTTGCTCAGAGCGATACTAAAGATGAAATCAGTCCTAAACTAGACAATACTACCATAAAGAGGAAACAGGCCACATGCTATCTAGGATTATACTTAGACGAAAAATAAGCCTACAACGAAAATATCAAATTGACAATTGACAGAGCCTCTAAAATTACTGCACAAACTTTCAAGACTAAACACAATGCCCTTCAGACTGTGTCCATAATGACGATAAGGTTCGAATGTTTGCTAAGCTTAAGGGACATAAACTGCGGGGTCATCAGTCCCTAAACTTACAAGCTACTTATGAACTACCTTACACTAAAGACGACACAAATATCCATGTCCGAGGGGGGATTCGAACCCCCGACCGTAATGACGATAAGGACATACCATATTGCCACATTTGAATCTCGCATATTTCACCGCCAGCGCTTGACTGAACGTACAGACTGACAGGAGGAGGCCAACTCAATGTTCCCCTAATAATGACCGGAGGCTTCAACGCATCGCAACTAAAGGCACTCTGTGCGGTCTTTAGGTTATGCCCCACAGACATCACAATTCGCTATAGAGCTGCACAGTACTGGTTTAATAAAGGCTTAGGACCCAACGTAGTTAACAAATCATAAATGAAACACTGGCGGACTAAAACGTGGTAGAGAGAGCGGGAGACATCCGACAAGACTTGCCGGGTACACTCTTTCTTCCCCAACATACGTATGAGACTTCAACTCAAATATGTTGATTCCAAGGCGGAGAATGGTCCAAGCGACCACGTTAAAATGTTTGTAAATCTAAGGGACTGAACTGCGTTGGTCATCAGTCCCTAGGCATACAAATTACTTACACTAATTTAAAGTAACCTAAACTAAGGACAACACAAACACCCATGTCCGAGAGAGGGCCTACGGTTAATGGCTGCGCGCACCGCAGCAGGGCGCCTTCGTGCGCACGGCTATTCTGCCGCGGAGGCCATGGACCGTACGTACCCAATACACGTCAATAAATCAGATGATAATTGTTGGTTATTATATAGTTTTATTAATGAAATTGATATTTCTTTAAAATTGAATAGTTTGAGACATTATTGATAGATGTGAAGCATTGAATTAAAATTTGTGGTGCGGCCGGGAATCGAACCCGGACCACCATGCTTACTAGGCAGACGTCTTAACCGTTAGACTACCACACCACTAACGATTAAGGCGCCTCGGAATAGTCTATGTACGATTTCCCTGTGGAGGGAAATCGTACATAGACTATTCCGAGGCGCCTTAATCGTTAGTGGTGTGGTAGTCTAACGGTTAAGACGTCTGCCTAGTAAGCATGGAGGTCCGGGTTCGATTCCCGGCCGCACCACAAATTTTAATTCAATGCTTCACATCTATCAATAATGTCTTTGACATATTTGAGACGTAAATCTGTCTCAGGGATTATTTATTCATATTAATTGAATAGTTTGAGTTTATGATTTTTGTGTTTTTATTTATTTCTATAAATATTATTTTATCATTATTATATAATATGATTGATAAGATAATGTAGATGAATCTGTTTTAATAATTTATACGTAATTGGGATGCAACAATATGTCACACTACAATGCAACGCGCTGGCATACGTGAAACCTACACAGACAGACATTGAGGTAGGCGATGCCAGTGGTTGGAATACAGTAGCGCAGCCGATGTACTAAGGTCGTTCACAAAGTAAGTTCCGTTTTTGTTTCTATCCGCGGCAGCGTTACGATCGCAGTTCCGAGCATGCGCGGCAGTTACTCTGACTCAAGGAGAAGCAATTCAAATGTTGAAATGTTTGTAGAGCTTATGGGACTTAACTTCGGGGTCATCAGTCCCTAAACTTACAAACTACTTATGAACTAGCTAATACTACGGACGGCACAAATATCCATGCCCGAGGGGGGATTCGAACCCCCGACCGTATTGGCGGTGCAGACCGTGACTGGCGCGCTCGGTCAGCGCGGCCGGCAAGGAGAAGCCATGTACGTCATTTTCAGATCGCTGCTGCCGACATGTGATTTGTAGTGCTTCTTTACAAAGTCAGCCGTAATTGAAAATGCCGCCGCGTGTGAAATCAGATCTGAGATTCGTTTTCTAAATGCAAAGAAAGTTAAACCAACGGAAATTCATCGGCAAATCTGGGAGGTTTACGAACAAAGCGCTATGAGTTCAAATGTTCAAATGTTTGTAGAGTCTATGGGACTTAACTACGGGGTCATCAGTCCCTAAACCTACAAACTACTTATGAACTACTTACAACTAAGGATGGCACAAATATCCATGCCCGAGGGGGCATTCGAACCCCCGACCGTAGTGGCCGTGCGGACCGTGACTGGAGCGCCTCAATCCCCTCGGCCACCGCGGCCGGCGCGCTATGAGTGATTCAGTAGTTAAAAGATGAATCAGACTGATCAATGAAGGGCATGATGAAGTGCACGATGAAGAACGAAGTGGTCGCCCGTCTGGTTACGGAAGAACTGGTTCACACACCTGAAGAAAAGATTAAGCACAACCGCAAGTTTACACTTAGTGCCCTTGCTATGGGCGTTCCGCAAATCTCGCTGTCACTAATTTATGAAAATGTTACTGAAATTTCGAAAACTTTGCTCACGTTTGGTATCCAAAATTCTTACTCAACAACACAAAAAACAACGGATAGACAGTGCACTTCAGTTTTTGACGCGCTACAATGAAGAAGGCGATGGTTTTCTTTGTCGGATAATCACGGAGTATGAAACTGGGGTATCGTACGACATCCCTGAAACAATGGATGGAGGCACCATTCATCCCCAACGAAGGTTGATCGTAAGTAAATATTGAGACCTCGAAAAGTCATGTGGACCGTTTTTTGGGACAGAAAAGGCATTTTGATGTTTGTTATCTTACCACGAAGGCAAACAATAAATGCACATGGTTACTGCGAGACCATTAAGAAATTAAGAAATTGTGCCGCGCAATACAGAACAAGCGCCGAGGATTACTGTCAAAAGTTGCTATTTTTTCCATGATAACGCCCGACCTGTATGTGACTAAACAACTCTTACGGGAATTTCACTGGGACGTATTTGACCATCTTCCTAACAGCCCGGACGTCGCTCCTAGCGACTTTCATCTCTTCTTACACCTAAAATCTGTTCTTGGTGGTCAACACTTCAACGATGATAAAGAGCTGAAAGAACATGTTACCACATGGTTGAATACACAGACGCCAACCTTCTATGAAGAAGGCATACAAAAACTTGTGCCACGCTATGACAAGTGACTACAAAACTTCGGAAACTATGTAGAAAAGTAGTTTAATAGTTGTAGATTTTTGTACAGTAAATATTTTTTCTGTGTCTGTAGACGTTTGTTTTATATAACCTAACGGAACTTACTTTGTGGGCATACCTCGTAATATTTGACACACTGGTGCCAAGAAAATAAGCGCCAATACCCTTACCGAAGAGGTGTAGACAAGCAGAAACAATACAACAATCCACGTGGGAGGACATAAGCTCAACCACAAATTTCGAAATAGAGGAAGAAACCGCCACATTAATCTAATATCACGCAGATTATCACATAAGGAACTCCAACGAACAACACGTAATACTGCATGGCATAATACAGCCACAAACAATACCAAACTCGTTAACAATTATATAAAACAGATAAAGCAGTGATACCACAAAGTAATTAGTTGCTTGGGATGCAAACGCTCGAATATCTTTATTTCGAGGCTTCTCCTGACCATTGGCACATGGTACATTGTATATAAGGAATCCACATCTCAAGTAAGTTTCAACTTTTTGGAAATTGCTCACCTTAGCGTTATTAGATTCGCTGCCTGATAACTACACGGACTTGAAATAAAACATGTGCCTGTTGTTCCAATCTGGTGACGCGCGGAACGCGTAATTGGATAGAATAAACACAAAAATTGCAACAGAGACTGCTGATTATGTTATTTATGACAAATTAGATAAAATCAGAAAAATTAACATCTTGCAGACATTAATCGCACAGTTAGGCCCAGCTATCAGTTCAATCGTGGTTGACTACCTACCGGCGCACGCTGACCATGTTCTGAATCAAATCAAATGTTCAAATGTTTGTTAAGCTTATGGGACTTAACTACGGGGTCATCAGTCCCTAAACTTACAAACTACTTATGAACTACTTACGAACTAGGACGGCACAAATATCCATGCCCGAGGGGGGGTTCGAACCCCCGATCGTAGTGGCCGTGCTGACCGTGACTGGAGCGCCTCAGTCACCTCGGCCACCGCGGCCGGCTGTTCTGAATCTTGGGATGAGAGTCGTACAGCCAAAGAAAAATACTCATACTTCGATGGAAGATGACCTTTACATACGGAAACTGGAAATACGACCCAAACGTTGATAATCCAATACAATTATTTTAATGTCGTGCGCATTTAAAGCATACCCTTTATACAATCTGCCAATGCTGCCCCTACAATACGATGATGTTGACGGTCGTTTGTGCTGCGTAGACGACCAGAACCGGGTCTACGGGTGCGAGAATGTTCACTGACATTTTCAAACCCGATCAGTTGACTATAGGAAGCGCGAGTATGTCTCTTAGGCATGAGGCCTGTTTGCTTCACACGTTGATATCATACTTAGTCATACGGCTGTTAATCATTTCCTACTAAAGGGTGCACACAACTGGCTCTCTGGCAGCTATACCACTACGCGGTTAACGGACAATGTTAAAACCCTGTCGGGTCATTTACTATCCCCCAGGTGGGGCAACTGCCGCCGTCTCTCTAGTGATAGAACTTCTTTTTTCGTGTCAGTGTATTTGATTTAGAGACGGTGCCGAAATTCTTCTAAGAATCGCTCTAAGAGAGCGGGAAAATGAACTCGCCTGGAGACTGGAGCGGATATTGGACAATTAGCGGAAGTGGAGACGAGCTAGGCGTTTGAAGGGAGGGGGCAAAATCAGCTCCACGGGTGGTGCCAATTTCCCTACTGCTGACGTCAAGGAGGAAGGACTAAAGCCCTGTATATGGAAAGTACGGACAGCTTGCCAGCGTCGGCCATTCTGGACCTATTCCTCTACTCAGCGCCGGTTTTAGGGTGGGGCGACCCGGGCGGTCGCCGGGGCGCCGCGTACGCCAACGATGTTCAAAAAAATAAACAAATAAAACGCCGGTATCGTACTGTACCATCTTACGAAAATAAAATATCATCCAATCTCAATCAACGTACGTCGTTAATCTCACAAACGCGCACTGAATTCAGGATATAAGAAGAGAAAACGTGTTGAATGGTATCTTCCTATTGGCTGCACCCATCCATGTTTCACGCAAGCTTTGTCTACGTGTGTAAATATGATTCATAATATAAAACTTGCGCATGGTTTTATACGTTACAGTAAAGAAAGCAATGCAGCACCTCAACACGTGGAAAATATCATGAATATGGCACAGAACACGGATAACGCACTTAAAAGCGGGAACCAGTTTTCGAAATCTATCGTGTAAAATATAAGTAATGTAAAATCTTGACTGGGCGTAGAAAAACTATAAAAATATATCATTTTTAAGCAGTAAGTCTGTAATGCTTTTACTCATTTTATGGATAAAAGTGAAGGAAATGTAGAATAGTCTGAAAGACTTCTTCAGTCCTTAAAATAGTGCTACAGTAAAAAATAAAAATAATGATAAAAATAAAACATGCATGAAATCAACGCCGAGCGGACTGGCCTGGGCTTCACGCAGCTTCACGTGCGAGAGGCGCCGGGGTGATCAGCACTGTTTTTTTTTTTTTTTTTTTTTTTTTTTTTTTTTTTTTTTTTTTGTGTAGTCTATGGGACTTAATTACGTGGTCATCAGTCCCTAAACTTACAAACTATTTATGAATTACTTACGAACTAGGATGGCACAAATATCCATGCCAGAGGGGGGATTCGAACCCCTGACCGTAGTGGCCGCGCAGACCGTGACTGGAGCGCCTCAGTCTCCTCGGCCACCGTGGCCGGCATCAGCACTGTTGCTGCCGCGAGTGTGGCGTTCCAATTCCGACAAAAACGCGCGTGGAAAAAAAAGGCGTATATCCTTAGAGAAACAATCGAAGGGCTACTGTGTTACTATGTGATGTTTGCAAAGCCGCAATAAGTATTATTGTGGAGGATTTACCATATTACAGGTGTGAAACATGTTTTACTTAATTTAACCCAGTTTTGCACTGTTTCTTGCGGAAAAACACATTACGTGAGGTTTGCCGGGGCCACCTCTCCACCATATGGTGGATTCGGTTCGACCCCCCTCCCCACCCCTCGACCCACCAAACACGTCACGTAATTAATGGACGCCTCCTCAGGGCGTCAAGTGGGCCCCTCGCGCATGCATGTAAGGCCGACTCTACCGTTACTGGTTACACACTGAAAGCCTCAAGGTCCTGAACGCTAACAATATTTATCAGTTGATTTTGAGAAAACTATTCGATGAAGAAAAATATTTTTTTTTACATCTTATAGTGTGATGTTATCGATAATGATCTGACTTTCTATTTATTATTCCTTATAGTTACTGTGCTATATCAAATTAAGTAAAGTTTTGCGGAAACTTTTGAAGAGTTCACAAACAAAAAATCGCATTGCATAGACTTGCGTGTGG
The DNA here is from genome assembly GCA_026315105.1 of Locusta migratoria. Taxonomy (NCBI): domain Eukaryota; kingdom Metazoa; phylum Arthropoda; class Insecta; order Orthoptera; family Acrididae; genus Locusta; species Locusta migratoria. Next base: position 124,693,994 of record CM048744.1, on the reverse strand, counting down.
TTCATTATAGCACAAACAAACCTGCGGACGAAATGTAGGTAAGATATCGAAATTTTATTTAAGGTTGAGAGCAGAACGATAACTCATTTCATTCTCGAGGTATAGGACGTCTTATCCGACGTACAGACGCGGGAACTACGCGGAATTCTGTCCTTGCGGACTCGCGGTTCTACGCGATACTTGTCATCTGATTTTAAGAAAACAGTTTAGTTTCTGGCTCCACAACGAAAGAGTTCAACTATAAATTCACACTAACCTGTAGCGCAGCCCAATATTCAAACGGACCGTGAACCATTCCTCATCGGAGCAAAGTATAAAAGAAGAAAACAGTTGAGATAATGGACAAGTTTTTGATTGTTATTTGCGTATATTTTATGTACTTAAACCTTACAATAACTACGAATAATGCAAGACGATACCCACTACATTACTATTCTTTTCAAATGTTCAAATGTTTGTATAGCTTATGGAACTTGATTACGGAGTCATCAGTCCGTAAACTTACAAACTACTTATGAACTAACTAATACTAAGGACGGTACAAATATCCATGCCCGAGGGAGGATTCGAACCTCCGACCGTAGTGGCCCTGCAAACCGTGACTGGAGCGCCTCAGTCCCCTCGGCTACTTTTCTTTCTCCATTTCTTTGTTTCTTGTAATAATACACCAAACACAAGTACACAAATGAGAAAAACTTGCTTCTGGAACTGTATTTTAATTTCATATCCAAACGAGAATCTTTAGTTTACTCAACTATAAGTCAAAATTTTTTGTGTTTTCAGTAATCAGTTTAATAAATAACCACCTCGCCATAAACAAATTCACAAGTGGCATCGAAAGTACAGCAAAATAAATAAATAAATAAAAAAGGTTTTCCGGACCTAACAATTTGTCACATAAAAGATCGTGTTTTTATCCTCCTTGTTCGTGGCACTCTTGAAAGTCTGCGACATCGAATTTTTGAAGTTGTGAATACGATAACGAGAGACCAGCTGCTTCGCGTGTGGAAAAAAATGAAATGATATTTGTCGTGTAGCAGATCGTGATCATATTGGATACATAACAATTATACCTTTGCTCTTTCCAGGAACGTTGCAATTGTATTTCTTTCTAGTTTAGTAAGTGTTTGAAATTCGTTCCCTCTTCTTGTATATCTCTTTATATAACCACCTGAGTTTTTTTCTAACAAAAACGGAAGAAAATTATACAGAACTGTTTGGAAAACTTGTCCTTGAAGAAGCAGATAATCTCTTTATCGAGATATGAAAAAAAAAAAAAAAAATAATAAAAAAAAAAAAAAAAAAAAAAGTAGAAGTCGCCGCGTTCTGACAGGATGCCAGCAGAACATTTAGAAGCCAAATCATAGAGAAGCTACCTTGCAGCTGTAATGAATTTTTAACCCCGATTCTGAAATCTCAATTTACCTCGCTGAAGGAACAATACTGTTGGTTCCGAAACATCTAACAGAAAAATCATTTGCAAATGTAAGAACTGACGCTTCTGAATTGTGAGTACAAAGTAGTTATATGCATTATAAATGAAATATTTATAAAGCTAACACGGATCAAAGGGGTTCAACATCCAGACCGAATAAGAAAATGTTCAAATGTTTGTAAATCTATCGGACCAAACTGCGTGGTCATCAGTCCGTAGCTTACAAACTACTTAAACTAAGGTAAACTAACCTAAGGACAACACAAACACCCATGCCCTAAGGGGGACTCGTACCCCCGACGGCGAACAACCGCGCGCTCCGCAGCGAGGAGCCTTAGACCGCTCGGCTACTCCACCGCGGCAGACCGAATAAGATAAAAATGTTCAAATGTTTGTCAAGCTTATGGGACTTAACTACGGGGTCATCAGTCCCTAAACTTACAAACTACTTATGAACTACTTACGAACTAGGACGGCACAAATATCCATGCCCGAGGGGGGATTCGAACCCCCGACCGTAGTGGCCGTGCAGACCGTGACTGGAGCGCCTCAGTCACCTAGGCCACCGCGGCCGGCCCGAATAAGATATTTGGAGATCATCCACTAGGAATATTATAACCTTTCTAACCCTTTTCAAGCCCACTGTTTCTGTATGATGTAGATGTAGGAACATGACAGCTATACCAGGATCAGGTAGACCTTATACTTTGGCGAACAGGAACCGTCGGGAATTGCAGAGGGTGACTGTAAAAAAGCTCATGTAATCATCACTGGTACTACCTGCTGCTTAGCTAACTGAATGGCTGTGCCTAAGGAGTTTGCAAAGGACTGGGTACAGTGGTCTAGTACCTCCTCAAAAGCTACTTCTCTCTGTAGTCTATAAGTGACGCCTTACGTGACCACTGGAAACGAATGATCTGGTGCGATGAATCACTTAACACCTTGCAGCAGTCCGATGGAATAGGTTTAGCGAGTGCCTGCAGAACATTGCATGTACGTTTGTGTACAAAATAATATCAACACTATACAGTGTACTACATGTTGTTGAGAGTGGTCTCCAGTGCGTACGAGTTCAAAAATGTTCAAATGTTTGTTAAGCTTAAGGGACTTAACTGCGGGGTCATCAATCCCTAAATTTACAAACTACTTATGAAGTACCTTATACTAAAGACGACACAAACATCCATGCCCGAGGGGGGATCCGAATCCCCGACCGTAGCGGCCGTTCAGACTGTGACTGGCGCGCCGCAGACCGCTCGGCACTGCGACCGGCCGTACGAATTAACGCTGAGATCCGTCCGCGGTGCACAACTGACGAACGAAGGTTTGGCCGTTACCTTGCGACGGTCAAAATAACTGATCGGTGAAATGCGTGATCTCTCTAAGAGGCCAACTTGGTGATGCGCAGTTAGTGGTAGCATCTGCGACAGAAACGGCTGCAGTTTTTAACGTTTGCCTAGCGAAAGCGTTGACAGCGCACACAAAACAAGGTAAAATATAATTGGCGAAGAAGAATAATGGGCGAAACCACAAGTTAACTGACGGCGACCTAGAGCGTTAGGCCCGTTACACGCAGGGCAGATTTTTCCGCCGCCGTCAGTTGACCGTCCCCACCATTCCAACAGAAGTGCACTGGCGTAAATCAGAGCTTTAACACTAAGCGTAAGAAAAACAGTCCCTGGAATTCACGCCTCAATAGCACCCGATTACCATATCAAAAACAGTGAAACACCTTAGGATAATCTTGGATGAACATCTAAACTGGGAAGAACAAACCGTTTTTAGCGTGCAGGAAATCGCTCTCATCCATATTTTCAATCCAAAAATTTAGAAAAAAATTTCCAACCCAACTTAAACAAAAATTAGTCCAAACACTTGTCTTTCCAAATCTTTACTACTGTGATGTAGTTCAACACGGCACAAATAGTGAAAATTCGAGACTCCTAGAGCTAGTTATCAATGCTCGCGTTAGGTACATGTACAGTAAACGATCATGTTGCACTGTACGATATACCAGCTAGATTTGATGCGCCCACATAAGTGGCGCGATTTTCAAACTCTGTACTTACTTCATAAATTTCTCAGCCACCAGTTCCCCCAATACTTATCGTCTCACACTAAACAGCTATCATCATTCCATAACCGCAGTACCAAATCGGCTACGTCTAACATCTTAGCTGTACCTTCACACAGCACTAAATCTTTCTCCGTGTCGTTGTCCATCTCAGCCACACGACTATGGAACACACTGCCATGTGATCTACGTCTTATACTAAACCACTCGACATTCAAGAGGAAACTCAAAATTCACAATTAACATAGCCTCCATTGTTACCCTGCTCTCAGTTCTTTCTTTCCATAATAGCTTTGAAACTTACCTTTCTATTTCTCTTCCTCTAGGCAATCTACCTCTTCTATATCTCTCGCGCCACATTCTATCGTCTTATGTCTGTGCTTGATGTGAATAACTCACAATCTGTAAGAACATAACGAGGCAATTCCTAAATTGTAATAGGGCTGATGTTAACAGTATGAAACATGCTTACTGTACTTTGCAAAGTCATTATTACTATTCTTCTTCATTTGTATGGCCATGATGTCCATAGTTGCTTTCATAATTATGAATGGCAGTGTTTGTCCGTCTATGCAACTACAAATAAAATGCGATTTTTCTCACCAGATGCGTCTCGTTTTAATGACAGTAAAACATCTTCAGTGGTCTGTAATAATAGAAATCTACAGTTTGTATTGTATTTAGATCGGAAACAGTTAGTTAACGAAACATGAAAAGTAGGCTTAATGTTTTGTTACTTACGGAAATTTTAGTCTTGTTTTCGCCTCACATCATGGGATGCCGGTCTGTTTCATGCAGTACCGCCGATTCTTCATGCTATGTCATTGTTTTTCCCACTAATTTCACTTTCACTTTTGCACTGTCCATAATTGGATGTAAATAGCGAAATTTTTTAATTTCATTAACTCAAGAAAGACCTCTTATGTGGGATGAAACCCTCGCCAGATACGATGACAATCGACATAAATGTTTGTTTATATTGTGTATTACAGCGTCTTTGTATGTGTAAAGCTCCGTAAATGCAGATATTTTATATATTTTTACAAATATACTGTGTATAAATAAATACTATTATGTTTAAAATTAGTTTGAAAGTGGTTATTCCACATTTAAATCAGTGTTATTCGCAGCATTTTTACAGGCTTAATACAGTGGCATTACTGAAGACCGGGATATCACCCATTAGCTTTGACCCATGACCTCATAAACATGTCAGGAAATCCGTATACGTGATATCTTAATACTCCAGTATTGTAGATAATAAATAATCTGTAGTTGTCCTCGTAAATTACAGATAACAAAATGTTCCATCGATCATATGTCTCACCCCAAAAAAATTCGCGCCTTCATATGCGGAAAAAAAATGAAAACCTCTCTGTTAACGTATACCATACCATCAGAGGGAAGCTACAGATTACTTTTTAACACAAACTCTATAATCTATGTTCTGCTTCTAAACAAACTATCGTTTTTAACTCAAGCACCACATAATCACTCACGCCTTCTACAAACACGCACGCACCTCAAAACTACCGCGCTGCGATGACGTCACGGGTCAAAGCTGACGGGCGGTATCCCCGTCTTCAGGTGAGCCAATATAGTTCCCCATTTTGGTAGTTTTGCGGTGATTGGTATTTTTCAACCACCAATGGAGTCAGTCAAAGGAAGTCACCGACATTCTGAAGTAGTTGAAGAATTTCGTGTCATCCTGTCTCAACTCTTGAAACAACGTTTAGAATGCTTCAGCCTCCCCTCTTCTTTCATTAAATGGATCGATTGTTTCTTCCCCTTTTCACTTGTCGACGCAGTAACAATAAACACTAAATTTATTTAAAACAACACCGTGCGCTAAAAAGCAATAATTAAATATCACAGGAAAACGAAAATGAACTGGTTTTTGATGAAGGTATACTATCAATAGCCGCGGTGGAGTGGCCGAGCGCCTCAAGGCGCGTTGCTGCGGAGCGCGCGGTTACTCCGTTTCGGAAGTTGGAGTCCTCCCTTGGTCGTGCATGCGCGTGTTGTCCTGAAGTTAGTTTAAGTAGTTTGTTAGATAAGTCCCACAGACGTACAAACATTTGAATACTGTCAGTAGACGGCTGACTCGTATGACGATTTTACTGCCGTGTGTGTAAACGCCAGCTTTCTGCGAGCGGCGACGGTTAGTTGACCTCGGCGGAAAGAATGCGCCGTGTGTGTAACCGGCCTAATTGTGGCCAGTAATCCCGGAGCTGAACATTCTTGGAAGGGCAGTTGCTAAATCCTTAATAACGGAAGCCAACGTAAAGCTGCGATGATGTGGTGTCTTGATCGTAGAACCTGACACTTAATGACTGAAAGTATTTATTATGGTTCGACGAGTCATCGTCCCCATTGCTTCCTACAAACAACTTGGTTCTTGCATCAAAACGTGAATGCAGCTTACGATATGGAATGCCTGCTTCCTACAGTGAAGTATGGCAGAGGTTCCGATATAATTTGGGCATCTATATCTTGGTGTTGAACTATTTCTATCATTACGCTCACTGGTCGGGTAAATGTTCAAATGTTTGTAAATCTATCGAACTCAATTGTTTGTTTATCAGTCCGTAGCTTGCAAACTACTTAACCTAAGGTAAACTAACCGAAGGACAACACAGACATCCATGCCCGAGGGGATTCGAACCCCCGATGGCGAAGGGCCGAGCGCACCGCAGCACGGCGCCCCAGTACGCACGGCTATTCTGCCGCGGTACTGTTCGGATAATTTTGAATGAATATCTCACCATCCTCGGCAACAAACTGCTTACTGTGACCAGTGGCGTAAATAATAATAATAATAATAAACCTAGTCAAGTTGCGCTTGCGTCTCATTTATGTGTAATACCGACCTTGAGTGCCCAATCAGTACAGATGTTGTCCCCTATTAGCAGTCACCGACTTAAAAATACGACGAAAGGAGAGGACAGAATGTAGTAGTAGTTAAAATATGTTTCAGTCAAAGACAAAAATGGCTGCCATGAAAAATTCCAGTGGGGGGGGGGGGGGACACAGAAACCGTGTCGAAAATGATAATGCGCCCAAACACACAGCCAAAAAGGTTCAAGCGTGTTGAAAATTATAAAACATCTCCCCCAGGCAACAAAATCACTATGCCTAAACATAACTAAACCTTTGTTCAAATGTTTGTAGAGTCTATGGGACTTAACTACGGGGTCATCAGTCCCTAAATTTACAAACTACTTATGAACTACTTACAACTAAGGACGGCACAAATATCCATGCCCGAGGGGGGATTCGAACCCCCGACCGTAGTGACCTTGCGGACCGTGACTGGTGCGCCTCAATCCCCTCGGCCACCGCGGCCGGCAACTAAACCTTTGTGGGGAGTTCTAGAGAGGAGAATAAGGACCAATTTGACAGCTCCAACGTGGTTGAAGTAATGGCGGATGATTTGGTACAAGAATGGATAACATTCTGTCGGAGATGTAAACGCACTTAAGGAATCTGTTCCTCGGAAAGTTTCATCTGCTCCGAAAGCTAATAGTTGGCCAATTCCTTATAAATAAATAAATATTGTGTCATCATCTTATTTTGCCCGCCCTCTGTAAGTAGTGCCAGCAGTGTAGTATGGAGGTGGTAGTGTAGTGGTGAGGTGGTGTATTTTGTGGTTAAGGTAACGATAAATACGCATGGATCTGAATACATTTTGCAGCATTATGCTCTACGAACAGTAGGGAAACAGTTGATATTGATGGTATGAGCATGGCAGTGCACCTGACATCAAGCAGCATGTGTAAAGAAGAGTCCCACCGAAACATAATTTGCGACAGACTCCGAAACCGTAACCGAATATTCGGCTCCTCTTCTAGTTTCGGTCTAAACCGAAACTTACATAATCAAGTTAAAAATGCGGCAAATTTACGTTATGCCACAAATCACAAGTATTCCTACATTTTGCAAGACTCCCTCCATGTAATAAGCGTTCTTGAGTGTGTGTAAGCCTAACAAGGAGTCTGTAGATGACATAGTAGGTTTACTGGCCTAAACCTTCCATCTGGCAGTTGTGAATATTAAGCCAACCACTCCTTAAGCTGGTCTTGTGAGCCATATTGGTTATTGAAAAAGCCTGCTTTCGAGGAAACACATTGATAAAACTTTTCAGCATAACAATATGCTAACCCGTTCCATTAAGTGCAATACTGAATAAGTCAAATTATTACAAACATAGTATAAGAAGATAACTATAAGATATAGTGTGTGATTAATAACAATGTTCAACTTTTACTCAGGAGGAAATACTCATAGTAGGAACTGTGGCCCATCAACTCAGAACGTAGGTAAAGCTTTGTTATTGACTGAATCATACCGAACGCGACTCGACTTCATCCGAAAGTTCACGAAAGCTCATTTCTGGCTGAAATCGAAACTGCGACCGAATCCAATATTTTGACCGTAACAGGCCGAAATCGATACCGAATATTCGGACGGTCATTAGTGCAAAGCAATGGTTTGTGGTCGATAACATCATGAAAATGGAGTGGACTACATGCATGCATACTCCCAGCGTAATCTCAGTTGTAGATTATAATGCTGGCATAAGTTATGCTTCCCTCGCATAGTTCGTACATGACGCGCGCACGGGCGAGACACGAGACGCGACCACAAATACGAACAGACCAGTGTGAGGGCAGCCAAGTGATCTCAATTAACACTGGATACACAACTGTAGTGCTTTGAATCTGTGAAAATCATGACACACTTTTTTCGTTAAGTTGGCAACACCGTACGTATAGATCGTATTGTACTTTTGGGCTCTGCGTCCTTTAAAATTAAGTTATGAACAATTAATTACTTTCATAAATGCATTACAGTAAAGTATGAGTCGTTTATGGTTGTAGAGAACGCAAAAGAAACGAAGTAGAGTTCAGATCCATAGATAAACTATATTTTTATTCAGAACTACATAGTATTTCAATCAAAGTTAATTTAAAGAATAAATTACACTGCTGTAGACGCTACTTCTTGTGTTTAGTTCTATATCTGTCTCTTGTTTATAAAGATTTTCGTTTGAGCTCACTGACTGGAAATTACTGTACGGAAAATGATGCTTATATCAGAGACCTCGAATTACTCGTTTTCACAGTTTTATTTGTCACTCTACAGTAAAGCAATTTATTCTTTAAACGCAATGTGGTAAAACACTAGTTCTGAAAAAAAAGTAACTCACTTATACGTCTTATACATGCCGTTTACTGCTGTTTCTTTTCATGTGTAGGCCCAACGGTTTATTCCACGTGACAACTATTTTGTGAATAGTATTAGAATTTTTGGAAGTACTTAGCCTTGTATTTGAGTTGCTTTCCTCGAAAGCAACTAGAACTAACGATTTCAAATGTCAGAATGTTGTTTAAGCAAATACTACTAGTTAGAGTGCGAAAGATATACGTTCACCAATGTGACGCCGACCGTCACGCTTTCGTAATTGACAGTACTGACTCTAGATTATCTGTGAGCTCACTGGGGCAGCCTTACGGTGGGATTCCTATGCGGCGATTGACGCATGCGGCTGCCGTTGGCCGGCCGCGGGGAATGAGGCGCTTCAGTCACGGTCTGCACGGCCACTACGGTCGGGAGTTCGAATCCCCCCTCGGGCATGGATATTTATGCCGTCCTAGTTCGTAAGTAGTTCATAAGTAGTTTGTAAGTTTAGGGACTAATGACCCCGTAGTAAAGTCCCATAGACTACACAAACATTTGAAACATTTTTTGGCTGCCGTTGAGCGGCTGACGTAGTGCGGCTGCCGCATAGCTGGCGATTCCTATAGAGCGTCGGCCGCACAGTGTTTAGTTGGTCTGCTGCGTCTGTGCTGAAAGGATGAGTGAGCGCGATTTGTTGTTTTATCTGATGTTAGAAGACGTTGAAGAAATTTAGATTCCGTTATGCAAGGAAAATGCTGAAACACATCCGATTTACCAAATGTTCAAATGTTTGTAATAGCTTATGGGACTTAACTACGGGGTCATCAGTCCCTAAACTTACAAACTACTTATGAACTTGAATGAAACTTTCACTCTGCAGCGGAGTGTGCGCTGATATGAAACTTCCTGGCAGATTAAAATTGTGTGCCGGAACCGTGACTCGAACCTGGGACCTTTGCCTTTCGCGGGCAAGCGCACTACCGACTGTGCTACCCCGACACGACTCACGATGCCGCCTCACAACTTTACTTCCGCCAGTACCTCGCCTCCTACTTTCCAAACTTCACAGAAGTTCTCCTGCGAACCATGCAAGACTAGCACTCCTGGAAGAAAGGATATGGTGGAGACATGGCTTAGCCACAGCCTAAGGGATGTTTCCAGAATGAAACTTTCACTCTGCAGCGGAGTGTGCCCCGATATGAAACTACCTGGCAGAATTAAAATTTTCCGCTTGCCCGCGAAAGGTAAAGGTCCCAGGCTCGAGTCCCGGTTCCGACACACAATTTTAATCTGCCAGTAAGTTTCATACTTATGAACTAACTAATTCTAAGGACGGCACAAATATCCATGCCCGAGGGGGATTCGAACCCCCGACCGTAGTGGCCGTGCAGACCGTGACTGGTGCGGCTTAGTCCCCTCGGCCACCACGGCCGGCTCCGATTTACCTCAAAAGAATTGAGGAAGGCATGTGTGAATTTTTCCCCTGCACTGTCAGGTTCGTTGTATTACAACTACAAACATTTTTTTTCTCTACCATCCTTTTTGCTGTGGCTGACTCCAACTACAAATTCATTTTCATTGATATCGGGTCATATGGGAAAGGTGACAGTGGAATTTTTGATAAAAGTAATATGGGGAAACTGTTTTCAAGTGATAAAGACGTTTTCTCCGCCTACTAAGCTGCCGGATTCGGAAATAGTAGTGTCATATGTTTTTGTAGGCGACGAAGTATTTCGATTACATCCAAACATGATGAAACCTTTCTCTCTTCGAGTTGCTAATACTGACAAAAAAAAAAAAAAAAAAAAAAAAAAAAAAAAAAAAAAAAAAAAAAGCTATTATGGACTACCACCTTCCACGAGCTCGTAGAGCGTAGTGTTTCCGAAAATGCCTTCGCTCTGTAAAATCAAGTATTTAGCATGTTTTATTCGCCAGAAACGACTGATAATTTACTTAGAAATGCGTTCTCGGAGAAAAATAACGAGCCTCATATTGAATTAAACAGAAGTGAACCAATAACTTCTGAAAATTTTGGACCATTAGTAAGGCGTGACGGTTATACACATGCTGATGGATTTTTTGTACGAGATTTCTTTACAGAATGCTTAACAGCCGTGCAGGTGCAGGGATAACACCGTGGCAAACTGATCACGTTAGCAGAATTCAGTAGGCTTCGAACTCCCTAGTGTTACTGAATAAAAATTTGTATGCACATTGTAATAAATTGAACTTTTATAACATACATCAGGTTTTGCTATTCACTTTGCGTGCACTTCATTATTATAGTAATAACTGAATGTTATATGGGACGATGCTTCTTTATTACAATATGCATTATGTGCCTGACAACTAAGTAATAAACATTATGAATAAATAGAAAGTATATAGTACTTTTCTTACTTGTTCTTTCCACGAATTCCTCTATCTATTTCCAAGATTTATCCTTCACAGTTTGGTCCTTGTGTACTGGTAACGATAATCATAGATACAAGGAAATTTAGAAATCATTTCTAGCAGTTTCTCATCTTCCACCACCCTGAACAGTTCTTTCCCCTCGGACGTGCTGTCGTGTTCTACTTTGCGGCTGCGTCTAGACTGCTCTCAGACTGGTTGGGCCCCAGCCGCATGCGGCCGTAGCGTCAGCTGCATGCGGCTGACGCAACATGGGACACGGTCCCGTTTAACACCGTCTGTAGCAGTGCAATGCGGCAGGCGCACAACGGCAGCCGCATGCGTCTGACGCTGTATAGGAATCCCACCTTTAGGCTGTGTTCATAGCCCGCGGTTGCTCCGCGGCGGAGGAATCGCGGCGGTTTGGCAGTGCGCTGTTCCTCATAAGTCAGCGTGGGCCCCGTTTATAGGCGCGGTTGCGGCGGCGGCCCCTCCGCTTTACTGCTGCGGCGTCAAAATACCAGCGGCTGCACTTCCAAACCTATTAATCGGCGTCTAATGGGGCTGTTCGGTGCTCCATATGTCTGGCTGCCAGAAGGGAACAGGGTGCTCAGGGTGCTCAGGGTTCAAAATGTTCAAATGTTTGTTAAGCTTATGGGACTTAACTATGGGGTCATCAGTCCCTAAACTTACAAACTACTTATGAACTACCTTATACTAAAGACGGCACAAATATCCATTCCCGAGGGGGGATTCGAACCCCCGACCGTAGTGGCCGTGGAGACCGTGACTGAAGCGCCTCAGTCTCCTCGGCCACCGCGGCCGGCGGTGCTCAGGGTCACTGCGGTTGAACCACCTGCTGTGTGAGTGTCGATCGGTGCCTCCGCAAAATTATAGCGGTTTCTCCGCCGCGGAGCAACCGCAGGCTATAAACACAGCCTTAGAATGTCGCCTTTCTCCATACCCAAACGTTCAACATCACCAGCTTCTCTGATTCTAGATCAATTATGGGTTGCCACTCTTCTGCAGACATCCTGACACTTCATCAAAATCGTCCCCAGCAATTTAAAAAAAAAATCCATAATCTATTATTAGCCATCCTCATATTTGATCTAAAGTGCTAGTTCATGACTTGAGTTAGGATGCCTTCCATTAACTCCATATAATACGTAGCAGAAATGCTTCTGCTACACATCTGCTATGATCTAACTTTAAAACAAGGTGCTGTTCACTGTTTCAAATGAAACTTCCAAACCTTCACAAACCCTGTTGAAGTATTCCATAACAATGTAAAATAGCATAACGCGATTGTTACTGGCATTTGCTCTTCTTTGTATACAGATAACTCTAATGCCACGAAACTAGTTGGTTAATGAAAGAATACCATACAGCTGAAGCGGTTTCCATCATTATGACTCAAGTCTACAGCTGCGGATGCCCTCAATACATAATTTGTTGCCTGTTGAAGTAATTCAATACCGTACATTTTCCCTTTGAGAAAGAAACGTACCAGCAAACAAATGTCCAAATGTTTGTAATTCTGTGGGACCAAACTATGTTGGTCATCAGTCCCTAGTCTTACAAACTACTTAACCTAAGTTAAACTAACCTAAGGACAACACACACATCCATGCTCGAGGGAGGATTCGAACCTCCGACGCAGGAGGCCGCGCGATCCGTAACGTGGCGCTCCAGACCGCTCGGCTACTCCCGCGCGGCTAGCAGCAAACAGTCTCCGTTTATCAAATTCAAATGTTCAAATGTTTGTATAGCTTATGGGACTTAACTACGGGGTCAACAGTCCCTAAACTTACAAACTACTTATGAACTAACTAAGACTACGGACGCCACAAATATCCATGCCCGAGGGGGGATTCGAACCCCCGACCGTATCTCCGTTTATCGCCCACCATTCTTTGAAGATTGTTCGTCTACTTGGATAACTTACACCGCTTCCATAACACTTCCTTGGGGCGTTCCTGACCTCACCTTCGTCTCTGATAGGTCAGTCTATGAAGTGTTGGTCACAAATGTGTTGGAATTTATAGCTTTTGAATCGCTGCATCGGATGATGATAAGTAGTAGGCCTAGTATTCAGACAATATTCGGAAAGTAAGTTTCGAGAACTATTTAAGTGATCTGTATTCTTTATACCATGAGACAACGAAAAATTTTTTTGATGTGCAACATTGTCGCCAGACGGTATTTTGTATTGTATCAGTGTAGTGGAGAAACAAATGTTTTATTAAGAGTCCGGCGACTCTCTCGCGCCACTGTTAGAAGGACGTGATGCATAATGCATCAGGATTTGATTACACGTCACGCCCTGGGCCATGGTCACCTCTGCCTAGGAATTAGGCCTATTACAAGAGTGCCAGGACAACATCCTGGACTGTAAACTGTCAGCGATCAACAACAATTTGGATCCTGTTCAAACAGACATGGTTCATCCCAGCAATAAAAATCACCTTTGGTTTGGTTTCACGCCTGTTTTAAACAGGAATCTGGTTTCTTATGTATCGATTGTTGTGAAGTTAGAGGTTTTCCTGCTAAATCGTGGTTTTTATTACCTATCTAATTTGGAAACTTTAGTGGTTAGTTGGATCTATGGTGGATTGTAAGAGTAGTGCAAGGAAGAGGAGGGTTCAACGTCCCGTCGGCAGTGGCCATAAAGACGGAGCTAGCGTTCCCAGAGCGGAACTCTAAAATATCGGAAGGAAATGTCAAAATGTCGGGATTTTGAAGTTGTTGCCGGGAGAAGTATATATTACAAATGAAGATATTATTTTTTATCGTCAAATCAACAGCCTACAAAAAGACATAACATTTTTGCACATGTTTAACTTACATGATATTTTTCACTTTGCCACGTGTATTTTCTGTTGGATTTTACCGAGTCTACAATTTTGATTCTTTGGTAGTGTTGAAAAATGATTTAAAATTTACGCAGTTTCCATCAAAGTTCAGCCTATTTATTAATTCGGCTTTTTCTAAATCAAAGGCTATAACAATCCAGTCTTTCGTTTATAAATTGTTTAACACGCCAAACACATTTTCACAATAAGTATTGCTCACAGGAGCTAACAGTACAAATGATATAATCCATAACATTTCAGTTGATTTTGTTCGCATTTCTTAAAGAAACATGCGCAATTATTTGATATATATATATATATATATATATATATATATATATATATATATATATATATACATTACAAGTAAGCTTCTGGAATTCTTTCCTCCATACATTCGTCGCCTCCTTTAGACTTATCAAAATGGGTTAGGCTCGGATACACATTCCAATATCTACTTTCGTCATTGATATTCACCTTTGAATAAAAAAAAATACTGCTTTACGACAGACAAACAATGCAATAAAAGATCTAAAGTGGGTAACAGATGCAGCCTTCTTGTTGAGACATGACGGAGGTTTCTGTACTCGACAGCAAACAAAATTATTCCTTCAGTTTCTCCGAGTCTGTCGGATCAAATGAGCTTTATAACGACGCTTTCGATATCTACTGACAAAGCTTTAAGAGCATAATTGACGCAATTGCTGATTACGTGGCAGTAGCAGTTTACCGTTAATGAGATGATCTTTTGTTGCAATTTTTGGAAAACAAATTCTGATTATTGTTTTGTAAAGAACCTTACAAGCTGTTTGTCGGAAGATTCTGTATTTTGTCGGAAGTTTGCAGATCGTATGAAATGTCGGAAGAATCCAGACGAATCCCGACCGTTTGTCAGCCCTAGACGGAACACTTGCTGGGACAGTTTTGTCAAGATGGGGGAAGGAAATAGGACGTTCCATCCCTTTATTTGCCTGGAGCGATTTACGAAAGTCACGAAAACCTAAATCTGAATGGTCGGAGCCGAGTTTGAACCGCCGTCCGATGAGACCAATGTGCTAACCGCTGCTGTTCTTAGTATTGCTCCAAAATTTTGCATGTATGTCGGCTGCTGTTTTCCTCTGGCATCTCATTACAATTGAGTGGGAAATCTATTAACAGACGACTTATTACCGACTACCAACAAAATCTCTAGCATTTATTCTTTCGATGTTACGGTTGACAGAACATGTGCCTGAGAACCGAGACGTCGCGGACTAGAATCCCGTTCAGATCGTAAATTATACATTTTGATATTTAATCTAGCATTCACCTCTAAACGATGCTCGGCCTCCAGGAAAGACACGTGGATTGGATTCCAGGTTAAACTGTAGGTCCCTTTCGCCTTTTAGATAACTGGGGTACATTAGGGACACACATGCCGCCGAAATGACGTCCACTTGAAAGATCTACACGCATCCTACCAGGTACGCCAGACAAAATTCTCTATCGCTGTTTTTTGTTCGCTTGTGTTTGCTCCGCTTCAGCTGTACCAAAAATATGTCATTTCATTATTTTTTTAGTTGATTTCTAATATTCAGTTGTTGCTGATGCATTGTTTTAAAGAATAACTAGCAGAGGAAATAAAATAATGGCAGTGTTTAATGTTACATTGCAGACGACTTCCATGAATCGCTACTGCAATTTGTTGAACAGAAATTCTGCAGCTACTTCCACTTTATAGCAAATTCGGAACATGATAATGCATAAATGACTGAATCTTAAAAGTACTGTTCCTTTGATAAACTTGAAATGACCGAAGTATAGGAAATTAAATTGTTTGGAAAGTATTTTCCAGTGTCTAAATATATATTTATAGAGATGAAGTTCCTGTAGAATCCGCACTATATCAATAGTTTTATCCTCGTTCTCCACAGAAACTGAGATGTTATGTCCAGACCATGAGTACAAAAAAGCAATGAATTAAATTCTGTAATTTTTAGGTAAAGCAGTGAACAATCCGAAGATTGTTTGAACACCACAGTGCTTTACTAGGCATGGTCCTGTTTGGAGGTGGTATGCCGTTGCCTGCCTCCAATCTTAGAACTGACCTACGCAGCCAGTTATAGGGGGACCTACAGTTAAACGTCGGTTCGAAACCAAGGTGCTGCTCGATATTTTTCACATCAGCAACATTGTCAGAGGGGAAAGAAGTGGAAAGTGACATATTAAAATCCCTGAACCTGCCGGGTACAGAACCCGCGACGTTTAAGTTCATAGTCCGGCACTGTACCATTGAGCTACCGTAAGTGTTAGGACTCCGAATCAATTGTCATTTTTTTCCAACGATTTTCCCGCCTTGCATGCAGTCGTCCGGTCAACTATTGATTTAGTGCGGTTAATTTAAGGGATGGCCGGATGCACATACACTTCTTGTCGACACCCAGTTACCTCCTTCCTCTTCAGAACGAGATATGTGATCGAATTTTTGTAAAGCTATGGACCAAACAGCTGTGGTCATCAGGCTCTAGACTTACAAACTACTCAAACTAACTTATGCTAAGGTTAACACACATACCCGTGCCCGAGGGAGTACTTGAATTTCTGACGGGGAGCAGCGGCAGACTCCACAGCCAGGCGCATTAGAACGCACAGCCATTCCCGCGCTGCGGATATATGTGTACCACAACTCTGTGTATGATACATGTGAAAGTGTGCGAACGTTTTTGTAAATCGTATTGAATCCATCATTGCTGGTGGAACCGGGACTGTGGCAGGTCAACATTACGTAGGAAGTAGGATACCAACAGCCGTATGTTTAACAGAAACATTTATTCCCTCACTAACAGTTTCGGCATTCCATTATGCCATCTTCAGGCCCCTGTGTATTAAACAAACCTACCCAAGTGACTAAGGCAAAAACATTAAAATATATATACCATACAAGCATTGTATGGTAACACACTGAAAATACAATATAGGTATGAAAGCGCTATTCAATAACACATAAATAATGTGTACAAACGTAGTCAACTTTAACATGCATTTTTTTTATTTTGTTCTTTTTTTCTAATGACGTTATACTAGCGACATTTAGAATCCCTAAGCTGACAAAGGGGATTACCAATGTACGATTAAAGATAGTCGGTTTTGTGATTAAAACATTTCCGTGTTTGTTGGCAGAGGCACATAAAAAGTAAATAAGCTAGGCAAGCCCAAAATATACATATGAATCATATACTCTAAGGAGGGAGACATGCAACATACTTGTTAGTGGTCACTTAGCAAAAATGGAACTAATATGTCATAAAATAAAAATGTATAAAAACAAAATTGTCACAACACGAAGACGAGTAAAGGCAAGTAAGGAAAACTGTAACATGCACATTATTACCAAGTGCATGGTACATATTCCGCCTGACTGATACGTAGTATTTTATGACATATTAGGTCCGTTTTTGCTAAGTGACCACTAACAAGTATGTTCCATGTCTCCCTCCTTAGAGTATATGATTCATGTGTATATTTTGGGCTTGCCTAGCTTATTTACTTTTTATGTGCCTCTGCCAACAAACATGGCAACGTTTTAATCACCAAAAACGACTATCTTTAGTCGTACATTGGTAATCCCCTTTGTCAACTTAGGGATTCTAAATGTCGCTAGTATAAGATCATTAGAAAAAATGAAAATAAAAATTTTTAAAAATGCATTTTAAAGTTGACTACATTTGTACACATTCTTTATGTGTTATTGAATAGCGCTTTCGTACCTATATTGTATTTTCAGTGTGTTACCGTACAATGCTTGTATGTTATATATTTTAATGTTTTTTCCTTAGTCACTTGAGTAGGTTTGTTTAATACAGGGGCCTGAAGATGGCATAATGGAATGCCGAAACTGATAGTGAAGAAATAAATGTTTCTGTTAAACATACGGCTGTTGGTATCCTACTTCCTACATTTTTGTAAATAGTGTGACTGAGGCGGAACTTAGGTGCCAGCCATGTATTCACCTATTGGGATGTGAAAAACCGCCTAAAAGTCACACCCACGTTGGAGGGCACCGAATCCGTTGGTTTCCAACCTGGACCAGCATACCTGCCCATGACACAAAGCGGAGCTTTCGATCGGGCGGCTAACCAGGTGAAAATTATTCTTTTACCATTTCTCCAGATTTTGATTAAAAAAATTTTGCAAGTAAATAGCCTTTTTTATTTTTGGTCCTAATGGCCTTGTGTTTACTGCGGACAGATATACAGCAAAGTGAGGCAAGATTGTGTGCTTAAAAATTAATTAGCTACATACCGAAGGAAACTTCACTGTCAATTATAATTTGACATTTCATCTGAATTTCGAATGTATAATTTAAACTGTAATTCGCATTTGGCACACACAAAAAGGATTAATGCAAATGCGCAGGCTTACCCGCGTTATTATTAAATGAGTAAAACATAAAATGTGCAAATGTACCATTCAGTTCTTCCTTATTTAATTTACAGCTTACATTAACATAATAAGCCTTGTTAACTGGCATATAATAGTTACTGTTGATTCAAGATTTCATTTAATGAACCAAATCTGTGACCTGTGAAGAAAAACCTACAAAAATATTCCATTCGAGGGAAAAGATGTATAACAAATCAAAGATAAAGTATTCAGAACCTTCATAAAAAGAGCAGGATTCATGCCACCACTCCTCGAACTTTACACATTGAATCCAGTCTTCTGTTGGGTCATTGTACTTTTCAGTATAGCCTGGACAGTGGAAAGTTTGTGCATTAAAGTTTTGATTTGCTTTATTTTTGTTTGCATGATCTAAATCAAACAGTTTCCTTTTTAGCTTCGTTTTTTTTCTTGTTCTGTTGCATGGTATTCCAGGTGCTTCTTTAATGAGGACCCAAATACTATTTCTGACTTCTTCCGTTTCTTCTGGTTTTTTTTTTTTTTTTTTTTTTTTTTTTTTTTTTTTTTTTTTTTTTCCTTGTGAAAGGAATTATATCTTTTGTGGAAACACAGGTGACTGGTCCTAATTGTGATTCATTTATCTGTGTGTCTGTTAACTTTGGAGATATCCAGTTTCATCTGCGGATGCTTCATGAAATTTGCCGAAGGAAGGAAATCTTCCTCGTTGAATATATTACTATGGATAAATCCCGCATATTTTGAACGCCTTTGTTGCCTTCATAATTGCGGTCATTCTTTGATAAGCATTTCCAAACAATTCAGCTATACATTCTTGCGTACTTACATATGCAGAGTGGTTAGTGATCTACTGGTTGCATTATTGTGAATAAAAGTCCTTCAGTAGCTTGAAAAAGCAGCGATCCTGTGACTGATGTGTGAAGGAATGGTAAGCACATGAATGTTATCGTTCTAGCAATAAGGACGGCATTCAGATTCAAATGTGACGTGGGCCTCGTGTCTCTTTAAGCTCTCTCACTACTTCCCAATTTTCAAGCCATCTTTTGCAGCTTCCAGCATTTCTCGAATGCATTAGGTTCCGTTTGGTTTTCCTTTTTTAGACGCTAAAATAGAATAAATGAGTGTTTGAAGATTACTACCTTTGTATAATATCCAACTGTAATGTTGCTAGGACGATATCAACAAAAAAGATAATAATTTTAATTTTTAACGTATGGAGCAAGATCACGCACTGTGTAGTTCTACCTCAGCTGCGACGCCCCGTGATACGAGACTGCACCTTTCGTCTGTATATGAAACACTTTGTAGGAATGTCGATATGTTAATGTATCACAAGACTAACAATACATTGTAGTGCATAATGGAATAAAGTTTAAATTCGTAAACCTGTTATTGGCTGAGTTATAGCTTATTCCCGCAACATAAAACTTAATATGAAAATTACGTACAACAGTTCTTACCACACGGTGCAGCCGTTAACACCAGGACAACTAACAAATTACGGCAACGAAAGGTCCGTCACAGAGGCTGTTTCGCGCCCTACATAGTAGCCAACTTCTGGATTTTGGAACTGAGAAATAAGAGTTGCGCAGTCTTACACGGCTCGCAGACTTACCCCACTCTATTCTGCAGCTGCGGAAACAGTAATCCGCTATACTTATAACTGGCATTATTTATAAGATATGCGTCATACTATACATTCATTGGACAACTGACTCCGACCTTGTTACCGCCGAGCATAGCGGTGGTCGAACGCCTACTGTCCGGAACTCGTTCCAGATGACTTTCATCTCACCTACGAGGCTGAGGATTCTCTTAAGAAGAGAAGATAAAACAAAGAGGATACAGGATTTTTAGCAGGATGGTATATGCAACCTGATCCCACGAGGCGATAAGTGCTAAACCTATTTGAAGAAAAAGCCTAATTGTATACACTACTGGCCATTAAAATTGCTACACCAAGAAGAAATGCAGATGATAAAAGGGTATTCTATGGACAAATATATTATACTAGAACTGACATGTGATTACATTTTCACGCAATTTGGATGCATAGATTCTGAGAAATCAGTACCCAGAACAACCACCTCTGGCCGCAATAACGGCCTTGATACGCCTGGGCATTGAGTCAAACTGAGCTTGAATGCCGTATACAGGTACAGATGTTCATTCCGCTTCAACACGATACCACAGTTCATTAATAGTAGTGACTGGCGTATTGTGACGAGCTAGTTGCTCGGCCACCATTGATAAGACGTTTCATTTAGTGAGAGATCTGGAGAATGTGCTGCCCAGGACAGCAGTCGAATAGTTTCCGTATCCAGACAGGCCTGTACAGGACCTGAAGCATGCGGTCGTCCTTTATCCTGCTGACATGTAGGGTTTCGCAGGGATCGAATGAAGGGCAGAGCCACGGGTCGTAACACATCTGTAATGTAACGGCACTGTTCAAAGTGCCGTCGATGCGAACAAGAGATGACCGAGACGTGTAACCAATTGGCACCCCATACCATCACGCCGGGTGATACGCCAGTATGGTGATGACGAATACATGCTTCCAATGAGCGTTCACCGCAATGTTGCCAAACACGGATGCGACCATCATGTGTGCTGTAAACAGAACCTGGATCATCCGAATAAATGACGTTTTGACATTCGTGCACCCAGTTTCGTCGTTGCGTACACTATCACAGGCGCTCCTACCTGTGATGCAGCGTCAAGGGTAGCCGCAGCCATGGTTTCCATGATAGTCCATGCTCCTGCAAACGTCGTCGAACTGTTCGTGCAGATGGTTGTTGTCTTGCAAACGTCCCCATCTGCTGACTGAGGGATCGAAACGTGGCTGCACGATCCGTTACAGCCATGCAGATAAGATGCCTGTCATCACGACTGCTAGTGATACGAGGCCGTTGGGATCCAGCGCGGCGTTCCGTATTGTCCTTCTGAACCCACCGATTCGATATTCTGTTAACAGTCATTGAATCCCGACCAACGCGACCAGCAATGTCGCGATACGATAAACCGCAATCGTGATAGGCTACAATCCGACCATTATCAAAGTCGGAAACGTGATATTACGCATTTCTCCTGCTTGCACGAGGCATCACAACAATGTTTCACCAGGCAACGCCGGTCAACTGCTGTATGTTTATGAGACATCTGTTGGAAACGTTCCTCATGTCAGCACATTGTAGGTGTCGCCACCGACGCCAACTTTATGTGAATGCTCTGGAGAGCTAATCATTTGCATATCACAGCATCTTCTTCCTGTCGGTTAAATTTCGCGTCTGTAGCACGTCATCTGTGTTGTGTAGCAATTTTAATGGCCAGGAGTGTGTATTTGCGTAAACGAGCGTCCGGTAGGCGCCACGTGATTTCATGGCGCCGCGACCACTGTCATCAGAGCTGTGGCTTTTGGGCAGTCGATTCGCTGAAGACACTTCTGCGTCTCCCTGCTGAGCGCCCAGCCTTCCCTGCTCACAGTGTCACCCTTTTCCCCTCCGCCTTAATAGCGACGCTTCCTGTCTCGCATGGCGGGTGGCCTTAGCCTGCTTTGCACTGCTACTGCTCCGCAGTTAGGCGCCTTAGAACGCTCGGCCACTCCACCGCGTCTGCTGCTCCATGACAAAGCTCATACCCATGCGGCTAGTCGCACGACTGCTGTTTCGCATAAATTCGGCTAGGAGCTGTTTGATCATGCAACATGCAGTCTTGATCTTTACTTGTATTTCACCTCAAGAAATTCCTGTGTTCCGGCCAGCGTTTTCACAACGACGAAGAACTGAAGACGATTGTCGCACACTGGTTCCAATCACAGGTGGTAGTCTTCTACGACACAGGAATATACAAGTTGATCGAACGATATGATAGGTCACATCTTTGGCGACTATCTCAAAAATAGCTCAAACATTGCTGTACGTGTTGCCAATGAAGTTTTTCATGTAAGTACGTTGTCTTTGTTAAACTAGGAAAATTTACTTTCTGGAGGCACCTAGTATGTAGTATCCTTCAATACATGAAACAATCGACAAATTTGTTTTGTATCTAAATTTCCAAATCGCCTGGCTGTGGAAGCCAGTGGTCATCGGTCACTAAACCTACAAAATACTTAAACTAACTTATCCGACAGAGGGAGGACTCGAACCTCCGACGGAGGACGCCCGTGCACTCCGCAGTCAGGCACCTTAGAGTGCACGATTATTACCGCGCGGCTACGGAAGGTTCTCTCGTCTAGTTTCATCTACATCGAGTTTTCTAAGCCTAGATAAAAATCGACTTATTTGAATGTTTGTGACAAAATGGAGTGTTATAGACACGTTGCTTTTCACAATGTAATAAATGACCTCGTAGATAACATCGGAAGTTTAGTGAGGCTTTTTGAGGATGATGCTGTAGTATACCGAGACGTCGCAACACTGGCAATGGGTAGTGAAATGTAGGAGAATCTGCAGCGTATTAATGCATGTGCAGGGAATGACGATTGAGCCTCAACATAAACAAGCGTAAAGTTCTGCGTTTACATAGAAAGCAAGATCCTTTATTATACAACTACGTGATAGCAGGACAATCACTGGAAGCAGTCATTTCCATGAAATATCTGGAAAGAGACGTAAGGGGCGATTTGAAATGGTACGACCATATAACATTAATGGTGAATAAGGCACATGCCAGACCGAGATTCGTTGAAAGAATCCTCAGAAAGTGTAGTCCGTCAGCAAAGGAAATGGGTTACAAGACACTCATTTGGCCGACGCTTGAATAATGCTCAACATTGTACGATGCGTACCAGGTTGAGTTGATAGAATAGAGAAGATTCAACGGAGAGCAGCAGGCTTCGCTGAGATCACATCAAGCGTGAAAGCGTCTCACATATGATTAGGAAACTATGGTGGTAAACGCAGCAAGAGAGATGTTGCTGTATCACGGTACGGGCTCCAGTCAAAGTTATGACAGCATACGTTTCTCGAGGAGTCAACCAATATGTTGCTTCCTCCTATGTAAATCTCGCGAAAAGTCCACAAGCGTAAAATTAGAGGAACTTGAACTAACTTTAAATGTGAACACAAAAATGTTCAAATGTCTGTAAATCTATCGGACCAAACTACGTGGTCATCAGTCCGTAGCTTACAAACTACTTAAACCTAGGTAAACTAACCTACGGACAAACACACACACCCATTTCCCAGGGAAGACTCGAACCTCCACGGCGAGCAACCGCGCGCTCCGCAGCGAGGTTCTTTAGACCGTTCAGCTACTCCACCGCGGCAAATGTGAACACACCAGATGTAATAAGCAGCACTGGTCATTAATATTTTATTTTTAAAACAGCAGATCGATTTAGATCATATAGTGATCATCTTCAATGCATCTTCAAACAAGCATTATGAATGCACTGAGTGTAAATTTACATATCATCTGCAACTGTGTCGAAATAAATTTCGGGAACATAAAATTGCTGTGCTAGAGGTTCAGATGGAATGAGCGAGCTGCTTAAAAAAGACCTCATTCCATCTGAACCTCTAGCACAGCAATTTTATGTTCCCGAAATTTATTTCGACACAGTTGCAGATGATATGTAAATCTACACTCAGTGCATTCATAATGCTTGTTTGAAGATGCATTGAAGATGATCACTATGTGATCGAAATCGATCTGCTGTTTTAAAAATAAAATATTAACGACCAATTCTGCTTATTACATCTCTTGTGTTCATCATTGTGTGGTCGTTGAGCACCATCCTGAAAATGGAATCGAATCTCAAACTGCAACTGTCTTGACCACAATTGCACTTTGTTAAGGTCTTACGGGTTTCGACATACGTCATTATCAAAGGCTATAAAAAGACAATGATATTACTATTCCATCCAAAACTTTGGTAAAACATAACGAATAAGTAACACTAACTTTACACTTACCAAACCTATTAAAAAATTTAAAAAATTAAGTGCAAGTGTTGTCAAGACGAAGTTATTTCAAGTGCATCAAAACGGTCACCATGTCTATTATTTTCTATCTATATAAATGATCTGATGGACAGAGTACCTTGTAATTTGCGGCTGTTTGCTGATGATGCTGTGTTGTATGGGAGAGTATCGTCTTTAGCTGACTGTAATAGCATACAAGATGACTTAGACAAAATTTCCAGATGGTGCGAAGAATGGCAGCTATCTCTCAATGTAGAAAAATGTAAGTTGATGCGCATGAGTAGGAAAAACAATCCCACAATGTTCGAATACAGCATTAGTAGTGAACTTCTTGATGTTGTCGCGTCGTTCAAATATCTAGGCGTGACATTGCAGAACGATATTAAATGGTTCGAACATGTAAGGGCCGGCTGCGGTGGCCGAGGGGACTGAGGCGCTCCAGTCACGGTCTGCACGGCCACTACGGTCGGGGGGTTCGAATCCCCCCTCGGGCATGGATATTTGTGTCGTCCTAGTTCGTAAGTAGTTCATAAGTAGTTTGTAAGTTTAGGGACTGATGACCCCGTAGTTAAGTCCATAAGCTTAATAAACATTTGAACATTTTTTTTTTTTTTTTTTTTTTTTTTTTTTTTGACATGTACGGACAGTTGTGAGCAAGGCGGACAGCCGACTTCGGTTTGTTGGGAGAATTTTGGGGAGATGTACTTCATCTGTAAAGGAGACAGGGTATAAAACGCTTGTACGACCACGTCTTGAGTATTGCTCAAGTGTTTGGGACCCGCAGCAGATCAGTTTAAAAGAAGACATAGAAGCAGTTCAGAAGCGAGCAGCTAGGTTTGTTACCGGTAGGTTCGACCAATGCGCGGGTGTCACGGAAATGCTCCGGCAACTCCATTGGGGATCGTTGGAGGAAAGACGACGTTCTTTTCGTAAATTTCTGTTGAGGAAATTTAGATGGCCGGAATTTGAAGCTGAGTGTAATACGACCTTGCTGCCGCCTACTTATATTTCGCGTAGTGATCACAAACAAAAGATAAGGGAAATTAGGGCTCGTACGGACGCATATAGGCATTCTATTTTTCCTCGTTCTATTTGGGAGTGGAATAGGAAAGGAGATGCCTAGTAGTGGTACAGTGTACCCTCCGCCACGCGCCTTACGGTGAATTGCGGAGTATGTATGTAGATGTAGATTTCTCACAAATGTCTAATGCAAACAGCAAGTAACATTAGAGGGGCTAGAGCTCACAAGAAGGCATGTCGACAATCGTGGTTTTAGTGAACCATACACTACTAGAATGTGAGGAGTAAGAAACAGTGGGACGCAAAGTACTCTTCACCAAACACCGGGAGGTGGCTTGCGGAGTGGAGATGTAGATGTAGACATGTTTGTATCCTTTCATTCATTTTCGTCCTAGCATAACCTGCGATAGAGGTGTATGGGCGCCTTCTTTCTGTCGGTCGCGCAATGCCCGGATGTAAGTGTCGCCAGAGCGGTGGCTAGGAGCCGGCGGTGAGTCAGGGCGTATCACGGCAGCGGGCTGCCAGATTGGGCCATCATCTCATCGCTGCCTCTGGCTGGCCGGCGGCGCGCTCCGGCGGGAGGGTCGGGCTCCAATTGAGCTCCGCTTCCACGCGGGGGAAATTGCCTGTTAACACGTTCACGTTCCTACTGCGGATTGCACGCCTAACCTGCGCGGGCCCACGCCTCGCTGCTGCGAGCGACGATCGCTCCCACGTGGACCTAGCGAGCTCACCAGAAACTCACCAACCCACACAGTAGTCTGCGCCAACAATGGATGTGCTACAAGCATCCGCAGGTCCCTTAGCTGCATCCGTAACCTTTCTATATTAACGTTATGTAAACCATTCCAATTATGAAACTTCCAGGCAGATTAAAATTGTGTGCCGGAACCGGGACTCAAACCTGGGACCTTGGCCTTTCGCGGGCAAGCGCACTACCGACTGTGCTATCCCGACACGACTCACGATGCCGCCTCACAACTTTACTTCCGCCAGTACCTCGCCTCCTACTTTCCAAACTTCACAGAAGCTCTCCTGCGAACCATGAAAGACTAGCACTGCCTGGAAGTTTCATATCAGCGCACACTCCGCTGCAGAGTGAAAGTTTCATTCTGGAAACATCCCTTAGGCTGTGGCTAAGCCATGTCTCCACCATATCCTTTCTTCCAGGAGTGCTAGTCTTGCATGGTTCGCAGGAGAGCTTCTGTTAAGTTTGGAAAGTAGGAGGCGAGGTACTGGCGGAAGTAAAGTTGTGAGGCGGCATCGTGAGTCGTGTCGGGATAGCACAGTCGGTAGTGCGCTTGCCCGCGAAAGGCAAAGGTCCCAGGTTCGAGTCCCGGTTCCGGCACACAATTTTAATCTGCCTGGAAGTTTCATATCAGCGCACACTCCGCTGGAGAGTGAAAGTTTCATTCTGGATCATTCCAATCATGACCACATGGGTATCGAATTTTATATATACACTAGCTTAATTCCCACTGCTTCGCGTGCTTACACTGGATGGTCTGCACTTGTTGTTTCTACTTCTAAATATCAATTTTGGAGAAAGCATTTGACAATGTTGACTAGAATACACTCTTTGAAATTCTGGAGTCATCAGTGGTAAAATATAGGGAAAGGAGAGTTATTTACAACTTGTACAAAAGCCAGACCTCAGTTATTAGACTCGAAGGGCATGAAAGAGAAGCATTAGTTGGGAAGGGAGTAAGACAGGGTTGTAGCCTTTCTCCGATGTTATTCAATTTGTACATCGAGCAGGCGGTGAAGGAAAGCAAGGAAAAATTTGGAATAGGGATTAAAGTTCAGGGGGAAGAAATAAAAACATTGCGTTTTGCTGATGACATTGTAATTCTGTCAGAGACAGCAAAGGACCTGGAAGAGCAGTTGAATGGAATGGACAGTGTGTTGAAGAGAGCGTATAAAATGAACATTAACAAGATCAAAACAAAAATAATGGAATGCGGTCTTATAAAATCAGATGATGCTGAAGGAATTAGATTAGGTAACGAAACAATGAAGGTGGTAGATGAGTTTTGTTACTTGGGTAGTAAAATAACATGCGATGGTCTAAGTACAGAGGATATAAAATGCAGAATGGAAATGGGAAGAAAAGCATTTTTGAAAAAGAGAAATTTGCTAACATTGAATATTAATTTAAGTGTAAGGAAGTCTTTCCTGAAGGCATTTGTGTGGAGTGTTGCCTTGTACGGGAGTGAAACATGGACGATAAGCAGTGCGGACAGGAAGAGAATAGAGGCTTTTGAAATGTGGTGCTACAGAAGAATGCTGAAGATTAGGTGGGTAGATCGCATAACTAATGAAGAGGTACTGAACAGAATTGGTGAGAAAATGAGTTTTTGGCATACCCTGACTAAAAGAAGGGATCGCTTGGTAGGACACATTCTTAGACATCGAGAAATCGTAAATTTAGCATTGGAGGGAAGTGTGTGGAGTAAAAATCGCAGAGGGAGACCAAGAGACGCGTATAGTAAGCAGATTCAAGTGGGTGTGGGTTGCCGTTTTTATGAGGAGATGAAAAGGCTTGCTCAGGGTAGAGTTGGGTGGAGATCTGCATCAAACCAGTCTCCGGACTGAAGACCATAACAACAACAGCTATAAAAATGCTTTCCTAATCAAGTATCTTGATACAACTTGCAACCACATGTTGCACCATTGATGGCAAATTTCAAACCATCCCGAAACACATTTGTTTTTATTCTAACCAAGGTTCCACATTAAAATTTTCACATTTATAGCATCAAAGTAGTCATAGGACCACCCTTATTTGACCAGCTTAATGGTTAAATTTCCAAAAATATCGAAACGCGTGTTTTTTAAAATTCCAATCAAAAATCGAAATCCGAAGTTTTGTATTTCTTGCTTCAAACTTGCCTGAATATCAACGTATTTTCAAAAAAACGTTCCTCTCCTATTTCACCCCCTTAGGGATGGTAATATCGAAAAATCGCTGATGCATACAGTATAAGATAAACAACTTTACAAATTTCAAGTTTCTATCTTCTGTAGATTCACTTTTCACCGCCGTTTTCTGTCTTTTAGAAACGGATCGAGTACGCGAAATTTCTCTCTTACGCTTTGGCATCTTTCTTTCTAGTTTTACTTTTTCAAACTGCAAAAATGTTCAATTTTTGTAAATATATCGGACCAAACTGCGTGGTCATCAGTCCGTAGCTTACAAACTACTTAAACCTAGGTAAACTAACCTAAGGACAAACATACACATACCCATGCCCCAGGGAGGACTCGAACCTCCACGGCGAGCAACCGCGCGCTCTGCAGCGAGACGCTTTAGACAGCTCGGCTACTCCACCGCGTCTTCAAAGTGCAATATGCACTTACTTCTCTTTATTCGTACGCTTGTCGCAGAAAAACAACCGAAGAAAGAGCGTCACGATCCGCTGTATATAATTTCTTTGCTATTATATTCTCAAAAATCATCGCTGGTCTTCAGTCCGAATTTCATATAAGCTGACGACTTTCAACCACTATATTTTCCACCCTCTTATAGCTATTGACACAGAACTGCTATGGTGTATAACGGGAGACATTGTACTACAACAAAACAGAGATCGTTCGTCTCCATGGTGTTTTATCTTTGAGCATCTGTTGATCGTCGTGTTGCTCCACATTTTACGGATTTTTTTTCGCCACACACACCCACCGCCACACACCGCAACCAAAACACCATAGTGCACACCGCGAACCCAAAGGCTACTCTCATGGATAACCGCCATTGGTCTGCAGTGAATAATTTTGGCTACCAAGTGACACACGTCCCACGTTCCATTTGTATATATATACAGGGTGTCCCAGCTATCTTGTCCACCCAAAATATCTCTGGAACAATAACAGCTATTGGAAAACGACTTTCACCGGTATCGATGTACGGCTGGGGCCCATGAATGTACGTATTTGGAAACATTCTAAAACGAAACCAAATGTGTGCTTTAACACAAACTTATGTTTTTTTAAATGGACAAGCTATATTTTTTCTTCAACAATCCATAGCATGACAAATCACATAAATAATGGCGTTGATTGCATCGCAGTATTCCAATTACATCCTGAGATATTGCGACGCGAAGTTGACGCTTCAAATACGCGAAATGCGCGGCTAGCGCACGTCCTGAGCAGCATGGGGTTCTCGCCTGAGTCTCAGGATATGCGCTAGCCGCGCGTTTCGCGTGTTTCAAGCGTCAGCTTCGCATCGCAATATCTCGGGATGTAATTGGAATATTGCGATGCAATCAACGCCATTGTTTATGTGATTTGTCATGCTATGGATTGCCGAAGAAAAAATAAAAGGGTGTCCATTAAAAAAAACATAAGTTTGTGTTAAAAAACACCTTTGCTTTCGTTTTAAAATGTTTCCAAATACGTGCATTCATGGGCCCCAGCCGTACATTGATACCGGTGAAAGTCGTTTTCCAATAGCTTTTATTATCCCAGAGATATTTTGGGTGGACAAGATAGCTGGGACACCCTGTATATATATGGAACTTGAAGTTCAGAACTCAGATAACAATCAGCCCAAAGCCATTTGATGAAACTCTCAAAACTTTGAAGTTTTGCAAGTGAGCGTAAGTACCTATCATTAAATAAATTGCAGCATCCGTCAGTGTAGCTTAGGTTATACGGCAACAACCCGAGAGCGTTACAAGAGAACTTTTTGACGTTCTTAAACCGCCAAGTCTTAATCCTCCAATCGACATAAGGAACATTAAGGTTTGCTTACAACACGTAAGGGCATTTTATGTCTAAATGAGGTATATCGGCAGAACACTTTTGTGGTCAAGACACCTGATACCAAGAGCTGTTATAAAGAAATAAATGTGAAAGATAAATGTGAAGGAAGGGATAATATAGAAGATAAGTCTAAACATGTGGACTGGGATGCTGTATGGCGAAATATTAATCTAACAGGGCACTCCTCGGATGTAAAAACAGCTTGGTACAAAGCCGTAAATAATATAATTTCCACCAATGAGCGACTCTGTGGAATTGGTATAAATCAAACAGATCTATGCCAACGACGTAATCTTGTTGATACAGTTGCACACAGATTTACCTGTGGGGGAAATTTAAATAATTGGAAATGGGTGAGAGCGCAAATAGCATTCCACACAAGAACTTCACCTGAATGCATATTTCCGTCCATACTGTGTAGCCCAGATGCAAGATACTTTCCAGAGAGAAAAAAAAAAGCAGTATACTGGTTGCTGGGAAAATACGTAATTAACCATCTTGGACCGGCCACCACAATTGACTTCAAGCTATACATGTAGAACGAATATAAAAACTTTGTAAGTATGTGGACCAAAAATCCAAATATTGAAATAACTTATTATCGTATTAGATAGAATGGGGATAGGTTAATATACATACATGGGCTCATTTAATACCAGTTTTATCGATGGCTACATGAAATGCTAAGACAGAGTTACGATTAACTTATTTAAAAATTGAACTGCAAATTATGAGTAAATCAGCATGTTGTTTTGTGATAATTGATGTTAACTATACACGGTCAAATGTATAAGAATTAAAATAATAAAATTTTGTGGGAAAAAAAGAAAAGAAAAGAATTAAAAAGGTCGTAGCGTTCTGGCTAATTGATGTTAACTATACACGGTGAAACTGATGTTAGCTATGCACGGTAAAAAGTATAAGAATAAAATAATAAAATTTTGTGGGAAAAAAAGAAAAGAAGAGTATTAAAAAAATGGTAGCGTTCGGGCTTTACAAACTTGGGGTCAGTGGTTCGAATCCTGCCTAAACAGCTTGTGTGTGTGTGTGTGTGTGTGTGTGTGTGTGTGTGTGTGTGTGTGTGTGTTCGAGTACTTATACAATTTTAGTATCTAATGGCAATTTTTACAAAAAGTACACGTATTTTTGTTTATTCTTAATTTTCTACATTTTATCCAAGGTTGTTAATGATGATGGTTTCAATAAAAAAAAGCATGAGTTACGTTTTTCATGGTACTGTCTTCACTATTAGATGACGTCGATTGTCCTTGTTCAGTTTTGTGAAGAGGTGCGTCGCTGTATTTGAAAACTCATCTCCATAGCTACTAATGGCTTTCCAAGTAGCTAACCTGCTCAACCATTGTTGTACGTGAGGACAAGGTTTTTAGCTTGTCTACATGCATACACATTTAAAAAAAAAAAAAAAAAAAAAAAAAAAAAAAAAAAAAAAAAAAAAAAAAAAAAAACATGTGGAATTAGAGATCCCAAAATGTTTTATATAACTGAATTTCACTGTGGGACTCGAACCACCGACTCTATGGTTGTGAGACCACAACGCTACTACCTGGGCTACAACAACAGATGTCTCAACTGTTTTCATTAATGATACTTACATGTACTTTGCAAAGCTTCAAAAAAGATTTTCTCGACAATTTTTCAGAGTTGCATCGACTGACTTTGGCTGATTGTTGTTTAAATTCTGTACTTCATCTACCATAAATATAAAGAAATTCTAAAATTCGATACCCACGTGGTCACCTTGTTTAGTTCGCCTTTCCCGTTCATTAGGACTATATTCGTCCGTTTCAGTGCTAAAATGTTCAAATGTTTGTTAAGCTTAAGGGACTTATCTGCGGGGTCATTGGTCCATAAACGTACAAACTATTTATCAACTTCCTTACACTAAAGACGGCACAAACATCAATGCCCGAGAGGGGGGGGGATTTGAACCCCCGACGGGGAACGGCCTCGCACATGTTTCAGTGCTCTGCCGAATTTGGCTGATGGTTGTAGCAGACAAATAACGTTCTAAACACGATCAAGTGAACTACTTAATTGGTCGATGATTACCAGGAATAGCGTACCGTATGAGACAATAGTCCAAGCAGTCTGTGTTGGGCTAATTTTAAACTTACAATAAATAATATCTGAAAAGTATATATATAACCGCATAGGAAATTAAATTTTGAATAGAGTTTCTATTTTATGTAACTCGATCCCAAATTGAGAACATGACCAAAAAAGTCCCAAACTTTGAAAGCAAAATGTTTTTTTTTTAATTAAATAAAAAATCATAGCTCTGTTGAATTAGAAAATTTTCGTAACAGAGAAATAAGTCAAAAAAAAAAAAAAAAA
Source organism: Locusta migratoria (assembly GCA_026315105.1). Lineage (NCBI taxonomy): Eukaryota > Metazoa > Arthropoda > Insecta > Orthoptera > Acrididae > Locusta > Locusta migratoria. The sequence goes on along the minus strand of CM048744.1, from coordinate 124,661,594 downwards.
AACAAGCCGAAGAGAAGTGCAAGTTCTTCAAAATCCTTTTTAGACTCCTGGAAATAATAAAATCTAAATATTTATTTAATATCATGATAGTACAACTCTTTATGAAGAAAATAAGCTTAAAACCAAGACAGTGAGTCTCTGAAAACATCTAGCCAATTTTCGAAAATAACTTTTTTCAAAAAAGAAAAGATATACCTCTAAAAATAATTAATGTATTTTTTTTTTAATTTTTCATATAAGCTTTTTTTTCCTTTCCTTGAGATATATTGGCAGTAAATAACAAGCTCGCGGACGTAAAGTGTAAGGAGTTAGAGAAAATAGGGTTTTATGGTATTGTAGCGGTTTTATAGATTTTTTCGAAACCTAATAAACCAAACGATAGTACATTTTAAACCCTAAAACTTTCTATTATATCACTTTTCGATCGTAGCTATAGTTTTGTAGTTATTCAGAAAAACTGTTCGTTTTTTGAAGTTATGTTTGCCGTCTTAGACCGAGGTTCATGAAAGTGAAACTCTATTTAAAATTTAATTTTCTATACGCTCATATTTTTTTGTTTTCAAGTAATAATTTTTGCATCCACTTCTCCCCAATCCTTATGCTACAAAGGCTCTAGCTAAATCAAAATGTCAGTCCTTCTGTACTGCTAAACGATTAACCCGGGCACAGTCCCAGTCTGCATTGTCCATCTAACGGCTTCCAGCACAAAAATATGAATTTAAATATTCTGCCGAAAAGAAATAGTACTCCTGGAAAGAAGACGTTGAAACACGTCCACTGAATGTATGGTCGTGTTCCATTTTGTGTTATTCATTACTCTAAAGTCTTTCTCCGCCATTAATATTGTCTATTTTTGTGTCAATTATTTTCTTCCTTTATTAATGAGCAATGCCCCGTGTTTATATATGTTTCCACCCGTGTGATTGAACTTGTTTGCTCGTATGAATGTGGAAGGTTGCTTTTAATATTGACTGACTGCCGCGCAATGGCTTACAGTCGCCGCCTGGCGCTTTAGGTCTCGTTTACTTTAGTTAAGAACGCATGGCTTCGTATGTCGTCAGCACTATCGTCTGCTGGGTGGCCAGAGACAGGCTTACTTGGCAAGATGGCGAGGTGGTCTGTTCTTAGTGTAGTACCAACATAATCATGGACGAAAGAGGTGACAAAAGAGACATCTCTGGAGCTCTAGTAGAGGGTATTATCTTTTTCAGGTAGCAAGGGTAGGTGGACAGTATGCTCCTAACGCGCTCTGTGTGGTTTTTTAGCGCCCTCTACATTCGTTGTGTGGTGGGGACGGCCTTTGGCGTGGCCTTAGGTTTCACTGTTGCTGCATCCATCGAAGTAAGAACATCGTCGAATCATGCTGAGGGGATGGCATGCTGTTAGAACTTTGCTTTCTTTGTGATCAGGCAGTCTTGGTTTATCAGTGATTGTTTTCTTGAGTAATTGTTTCGCTATGGGAAGCGAAGTGTTTCTCAATTTACAGAACTCGATTAATTCAGTTTAAATTTAGTATTTGCATTTTCATTCTGGTGGTGATTTTGTGTCCAGTTTCCTCAGGTTATAATACACGCCTGTGGCCTTCAGCGTTTGTGTTAACTTAGTATGTTTGAATTTCCTTGCAGTTTTTTAACCAATGTCTTAGTGTCATGTCTGTATCCATGAATATGCTAAATTTTTATCAAAATTTCTGGATTGATTCTGTCTTTCCTGTCTTGTATGACCGACTGCACAATGTGCTTTCTTAATGGTCATTGCTTCGACCTTCAGCCATGCTTTTACTGATACTAGCTTTCTTCTGTATGAATTCTCGCGTGTGCTTTACTTGCTTATTCTAAATTAATTTCTTTTTGTAAATTCTATGTAATTCACTGTGGTTGCACTGCACATAGTAGTTCGCTTGGTGCATAGTTTGATTTTAATTGTGATTAAAGACACCCGCCATCTCGTCAAAACGCTGCCAACGCTTCATTTTTCTGCTGCTATAAAGTGTTCCCACATGAGTAATGTGCTTGTCTGTGAGTGAATAATGTGCTTTCCTGTGTATTTGCAAATTTCCTCCCATGTTACCTCCATATTCATAAAGGGCAGAAACAAATCTATTACGGGCAGTAACTTTATGATTTAATTCACTTTTGTACAAGGTGTGTGCTTTATTGTGCTTAATTTGGTCTCCCCACATTTATTTGCTTGTTCATTTTATTGAATAGATGATGATTTAAAGTATCAAACCTCTGCTTTATAATTTCATGCTCCCCGTCCCATGTTTAATTATCTATTCCCTTTTTAACATTAATTTTGGTTTGTTAAAACATTGGCTGCTCCCTTAAGGAGTGAGCAGTTGGATAAATTTCCATTGCGCAAGTACTGTGGCCACTCGCAAAGTAATTTAGAGCAGCAGTGAGCGATTTAACTTGCATTTGCAGATCTCTACTACCCAAGATCTTACTTATAAATTTTAACGAGCTACTTTCAACGTCTAATTTTGATCAGGTGACGATTGATGACACCTGGGATATAATGGATGTACTGTGAATGATTTCAGCGACATCAGTCAACAGATAGTGTAGTGGCATAGTTGCCAGTGCGCCACCTATATATTTCTTTTATCAAGGAATGTTTGCCGCCATAAGGGTCAGTGCAACAACAACATGTGAAGCAAACAGGCGCCATGCCGCAGAGACACAGTCGCCCTTGCTATAATCAACTCAGCGAGTTTCAAACAAGGGTGTTATTGTGGGCTTCCGAGTGGCGGATGGATGTTTGGGAGAACTGCCACACAAGTTGGACGTGCCGTGACAGTTGTGCTGGTTTCAGTGGTCACGTGATCATTCTCACACCTGTAGACAAGGACCTGGATGTCCACACAACACAGACATCCCACACGATCGACGTATCTTGAGGGCAGCAGTGGGAGACTCTACAGGTACCACAACACGGATAAGAGGATTTGTCAGCCCAGAAGTGTCAGCACCACCTGTTGCCAACTTCGGGACTGTGGGCACACACACCTCTAGCCCAGTGTTTCTCAACCTTTTTGAATACACGAACCCCACCCCCACCCCTACCCCGTCCCCATACCACAGAGTAACATATACAGAGAAGAAACCCCCTCTAAACCACTGTCCTACGCTCCCCTAGTAGTTGCATAAGATGCTAGCAGGTGTCAGGCGGTTCCCCAGCTTAGTACCGGTAGACGACACTAGAGGCGCTTCTGGAGGTGCCTCTCGCACATCAGAGGGTACCGTGGAGGGGAGAACTCGTGTTGCCTTCCACGAGGCCAGGGCTGTGTCCGGTGTGCCGGCGTTTGAGGGGAAGTGGTGATGGGAACACCCGGTACCTGCCGCCTGCTCTGGCCAGTTTAAAGGACTGCTTCTGACCTCAGCGCCATTATGGGACATGTTACGGAATTGCTTAAAACTCCCCTGCCCCGCACCCCTGAGCATGTGACCGGGCCCTTATAGAGGTTTCCCGTCTCTATATTTTTGTCTGTGTGCGTACCATAACACAACTGTGTGTTAAATACAAGGAGAGGCATTGAATTAAATTTGTTCTGTGGCCGGAATTCGTTCCCAGGAACCCCTGCTTACAAAGTCAAGCGCTTCAGACCGCTCAGCGAACATAGCGTTACGTATAAAGCGACTACACGGACTGTCTTAAAGCACGTCTGTCTCCATACCACATACTTTAATTCTGCCTCAGTTTAATTTAACACAATTAAAGTATGTGGTGTGGAGGATGAAGTGCTTGAAGACAGTCCGTGTAGTCGCTTTGTACCTAATGCTGTCTCAGCTGAGTGGTCTAAAGCGCCTGCTTGGGGTCCCAGATTCGAATCCTGACCACAGCACTAATTTTAATTCAGTGCCTCTCCTTTGGTATAAAGAGACAATGTTTGTCACAGGGAACTGACTTATTGTTGATATTTGACTATGTGTGTTATTTCAAAGGCAATAGAATTAATTTCTTCTGTTGATAAAACTGTCTAATAAAAAACAATAAGGAACTACAGTATTGTGAATTTTAGGATAAATTTTAGTCCATTTTTCTGAGTGGAACACATCCTATTATTACATGAATTCCGACAGAAAAATGTTGCTAACGAGACTTCGCATTGTAGGTAAGGCTCAGAAGCGAATAATGCTGTCCGAGGCCCTTAGCTCGACTGAATGCGGCAGGAGTCACATTCCGCGCCGGTGGCTACATTTTCGCGCCAGTGGAACATTCTACGCCTTACATCTTTCTATTAAACTAATATTTAAATACTGTTTCAGTTTATGGAATATTCAGTCGGTACTTGGAGGAACAAAGACATATTAACAACTTAAATACGTAGTATGTTTTTTCCACAATATTTTTCATTTGTTATGAGCAGCTTGCGGCTTCTTAGGCCATCTAACTTGCTACAAAAAAGATACTCCACACGTAACACTGAGGTTACAAATACAAACATGGTTTTTCAAAGATATGTGAATCTGTGAATTTTTTATGACTATGAATTCGTACTACAGAATAAGTGTACGATAAAACTAAGGGATTTTAAATGTATACATTTTAGGCTACAATTGTATTAAAATATTAAAACTGTGGAATTTATGAGAAAGTATTGTCAGGAAGGTGATGGTAGCGGGAAGTCGGGTAAGATGGCGACATTAACGTTTATTACATTTTTTCTGGCTCTTACGATAAAATCAGATATTTTATTTATGGAAAAACGATTACTTAATGTATCTCCTTTGTAATAAAGCTCTTAAACGTTTCCTAAGACTGAAGATGTTGTAGCTAGACGTGTTTTTGTTAGCGACAGTACCATTCGTCGACTTGCCCTACAGGTAGGGTAAGATGACGAAATTAACATTTCATTTAGAAAACAAGATTTTTATTGATGCTTATCTACTTATCAAAAGAGACACAGACATGACATTTCTCCTTTGCATCCGTGTAATTTAAGCCCATACACTGAGTAGAGACTACTTCATCAAATTTTTTTCTTTTACTTACTGACCTAAAGTAGCTTCAGCTTCAGGGAAGTTGAATTTCCTAGCGGGGCCTTTAACAAGTTACTATTTCTTACACGCTGCATTGCCTCTTTCAATGATTCCTTGCCCCATTTCTGTCACCCTGTCTTCCTGATGAAGTGCATAATTCATCTTAACTGCAGTCGACATTTTGGATTCAGACTTATACATGCGCACAGTCTCACACAATACATTCATTAAACCGTTATTAAAACATCAGTAAATCCACAATGTTATGATGAATCAGCTCATATTCATTAATACAAAAGAATAATTTGCATGAAACTTATTTAAATGGCAGGAAAAACTGTAACAAAAACAGCATCCAGTTCCCAGCCTCCGTTTTCAACAAACCAAAATGACCGAGCAGTTCTGTTTCAAGAGACACGACTGCAGACCACGCTGAGGAAGCGGCCCATAGTGCACATTAAACAATCTTTAGATTTATCGGAGAAATTCAAAATTCATCATCTTACTCCTCGTCGACTTACCCGACCTTCCCCTACGAACAAAACGTGGATTTGTTATGACCAAGTATCAATACCACAGAGCGTTCATAATATAAAATACAAATAGGGTCCGAATGAGTACATGTTACATCACTTAACGTTACAAATATTAGAAATGTCCAGGTGAGTGATGGGTGATTGTACAAGCAAACTGTAAATATCAGAGAAACATTGGAGGGTGGTGGGAGGAACTATGGCAAGGGGAAAGAAAGGAGTATGAAGTATTGGTATGGAACATATATGACAAAATTATTTACACACACTAAGAACAATATTAATAAGTTGACATTATTTTAATAAAGGTGAATAATGAAATTGTGTCTGGTCATTAAGCACTAGGTCAGCATTCGTTGACTGGTGTTTGATAATGGCCAGAATTTCCAACAATGTGAGTTTTCTGTCCTTTTTCCCTTTATTGAGATCATCACATTTAATATCATAAGAATGACATTCATTTAGAGCATGATCAGCAAAGGCGGAATCTTCCTTTTTCAATCTCCAGCTCCTTTCGTGCTTAGATCTGTTCAGTGCTAAGTTATCTGACGATGGCCTAAGAAGCCGAAAGCTGCTCATTACAAACAAATATAAAATATTGTGGAAAAAATACTACGTATTTTTAACTGTTTAAGTAACAAAATATAGCGTAGCACAATATAACTGCATAGTAGAAACAGACATATTTAAATAAACTGCAGTACGTTAAATATTAATAAGAGTACTGGAGGGTTTTGGCGGACTGAGACTACCAGTAAGAGCCAATCAGATTTTGTATGCAAATGTGGACGGTTTTTCCACGGGATACTTGTTCACCGGACCACATGCTCCATGTTTTATTCACGCCACGCATTACGTAATGCTCTTCCCAAAATAGTAAAACATATCTTACAGAATAAAAATTTGAAAGAGCAAGTACATGGCTACGGATCAGCCCAGTCACATGTATCAACAATAAATAGTGAGTGTATTGGAAAACTCTAACCCGGGTGCCAATTTGTATTTCCGGCAGTGTTTTTACCGTATATTTACCGAAATTATATTGAAAATACTGTCACTGTGTACCCTACTCATTAAGGTTATAATCCCATGTTAAAGATAAAATACAGGAAGACAATTATTAGACATTTTGTGTAGCCCCATATGCTGCGCAATTCACAACACGAAAGTTGCATCGATTATATTCACCCAGTATTTCAGAATGAATGCATTCAGCGACTCCCAACAATCTGAATTTACTGATTTATTTACTATGTGACCCTATAAAATTACCGTTTTTACCTATTTAGTTACTGAGCCTAAGAACCGACAGCAAGTGAAGATAGTCTTTTAGCTTCTGTTGGAAAACACGGACGTGTAGTTAGTTAATACAGTATTAAGAACAAGGGTCCCAACATACTTTCATGGGATACACGTGAAGTTTCTTCCGTGTCTATCAATGATTCTCCAGCATAACCAAGGAATCTCAACCAAGACACTAATTTCCATTGATGACCGATATTACGTTACTTTCGTTAACACACGTTACTGCGATACTGAACCAAATGCTTTTTGGAATTCGATTAATACTCTGCTCTATGACTGTCTTGATCCATGGCATTTACGATGTCATTTGGAAAATAAATAAATCCTGGAACAAGTTCTGATCATAAGTGTCAACGAATATAGCGAGCACAATGACCTCCCCCAGGATAACTGTAATGGTTTCCAAACACAGGTGTCCCAATCAACTTTTTCATTCCAGATACCTCTGGAACTGCAATAGATATTGAAAAACGACTTTCATGGTAATGAATGAACGGCAGGGGCTCATGAAAGTAAGTGCAGTGACATAGTGTTACACGTATCCAAATATTATTTTCAACATAAACTGAAGTTTTTTTAATGGATACCCCATATTATTTCTTACCCAATCAATAGCACGAAAATTACAAACAGAAAGGTGTTGGTTACATCGCAATGGGTCAATTACATCCGGAGAAAGTGCGAAGCGAAGTTGAAGTTTGACACACATGAAGCGGATAGCTATCGCGTGCCGAGATTACAGCGAGACTCACGGTTGAGTCTCGGGACATGGGCTAGTAGTGCGCTTCGTGTATTACAAATGTCAACTTTACTTCGCAGTTTCTCCGAATGTAAGTGACTCATTGCGATGCAACCAACGCCATAGTTTTTCTGATTTTTCATGTTATTGATCGCGTAAGACATAATATGGGGCATCTGTTTTTAAAAAACTTAAGTTTGTGTTGAAACTAATATTTGTTTACGTGTTACGCTGTCTCACTGTACTTACTGCCATAAGCCCCTGCCGTTCTTTCAAGACCGTGAAAGTCGTTTTTCAATATCTTTTGTAGTTACATAGATATAGGTAGTGAAAAAGTTGACTGGGACATCCTGTGTTTGTAAATCATTACAGCTATCTCGTGGAAGGTCATTTTGCACGCTGTATGGGTTGACCCTGTACTCAGAATTTTTTTCAGCATTCTGCAATATACCACAATACGTTTACTACTTTCAATATCTCACTAGTCGAGATTTAGTATCTAATAGCCTCTTGGAACAAACTTGTCTAGCGCCACAGCATAACAACTGGGCTCAGTGGATTGTGCCACTGCACGCAGACAATAGCAGAAAGTACAATGCCACTTACTGTTGACATAACTGCTGCTGCGTTTTCATTAGAGTCGTTTCTATAGTTTCGGGATGACACACGGAACACACTGCAGCAGAATTGCGTGGCGCCTTTTGTGTAGGCAACCGTGCGAGCAGGTTTGCCGACGCTCACACGAGACGCGTTCTCATCGTCCACTACAGCGGCGAGAAAGTAATACGGCTGACGGCAGTGTGAAAGCAAATCTGCAGGAACTGGAGCGTACCGTATCAGTCGTTACACCACCCGAACGAATTCGCTGTTGTTGGAAAAATGTTTGCAATTTCCACGATATAAAACGTAACAAATACACATCCTTAGAATACTTCACCTGGATGTAATTTCCGTTCTTTTCCCTTTGTCCTTTGAGAAACGAAAAACCTGAATCATCATTTTCTCGGGCCGCTTCTTAGGTTCAAAGCCAGCAAGATACGTTCTTCTTATATCCATCTTGTTGAATGAATAAAGTAGGACCTTATCAGTTGAATGAAACTAGGAGTTGTTGTTATGGTCTTCAGTCCAGAGACTGGTTTGATGCAGCTGTCCACCCTACTCTATCCTGAGCAAGCGTTTTCATCTCCTCATAAGAATGGCAATCCACATCCACTTGAATCTGCTTACTATACGCGTCTCTTGGTCTCCCTCTGCGATTTTTACCCCACACACTTCCCTACAATGCTAAATTTACGATTCCTCGATGTCCAAGAATTTGTCCTACCAAGCAATCCCTTCTTTTAGTCAGGGTATGCCAATCATTCCTTTCCTCACCAATACTGTTCAGTACCTCTTCATTAGTTATGTAATCTACCCACCTAATCTTCAGCATACTTCTGTAGCACCACATTTCTAAAGCCTCTTTTCTCTTCCTGTCTGCACTGCTTATCGTCCATGTTTCACTCCCGTACAAGGCAACACTCCACACAAACGCCTTCAGAAAATACTTCCTTACACTTAAATTAATATTCGGTGTTAGCAAATTTCTCTTTTTCAAAAATGCTTTTCTTCCCATTTCCATTCTGCATTTTATATCCTCTGCACTGCGACCATCGCAAGTTATTTTACTACCCAAGTAACTTTCAGCTTTCCCTTCTTTGCTGAGAACTGGTTTCCCATCTGAGTTCTTGATATTCGTAGAGATGTTTTTCTTGTCCCCAAATGTCTATTTTATTTTCCTGTAGGCGGTATCTACTTTTCCCCTTCTTATACATTATTCTACAGATTTGCATTTGGCTTCTAGCCACTCCTGCTTAGCCATTTTGCACTTCCTGTCAATCTCATTTTTTAGTCGTCTGTACTCCATTTTGCCTGTTTCATTTAGTGCATTTTTATATTTCCTCCTTTCATCAATTAAATTTAGTATTTCCTGTGATATCCAAGGATTTTTTGTAGGTCTTGCCTTTCTACCTATTTTGTTCTCTGCTGCCTTCACTATTTCATCTCTCAATGCTACCCATTCCTCTTCTACTGTTTTATTTCTCCCCGTTTCTGTAAATTGTTGCCTAAATCTCCCTCTGAAATTCTCCAGAACTTCACGTTCCTTCAATTTATATAGGTCACATCTCCTTATTTTCCTACCTTTCTGCAGTTTTTTTTCAGTTTCAGCCTACAGTTCATAACCAACAAGTTATGGTCAGAGTCTATATCTGCCCCTGGGTATGTCCTACAGTTTAAAACCTGGTTCCAGAATCTATGTCTTACCATTATAAAATTTATCTGATACCTTCCAGTGTCTCCTGGTCTCTTCCACGTATACAACCTTCTTTTGTGCTTCTTAAACCAGGTGTTTGTTATAATTAAATCACGTTCAGTGCAAAATTCTACCAGGCGACTTCCTCTTTCATTCCTTCTGCCCAGTGCATATTCACCTACTATTCTTCCTTCTCTTCCTTTTCCTACTACCTAATTCCAGTCTCCCATCACAATTAAGTTTTCCTCTCCCTTAATATTATCTGAATAATTTCCTTTAGCTCCTCATTCATTTCTAGGAGATCACATGAATATCGGATTTGTAAATCTTATGGGACTTAACATCGGTGGTTATCAGTCCCTAAGCTTACAAACTACTCAAAATAACTTAAACTTAAAGACAACACAGACACCCATGCCCGAGGGAGGACTCGAACCCCCGACGGCGAGCAACCACGCGTTTCGCAGCATTCACCGGTATTAATGTAAGGCTGGGCCTTATGGATGTACATATTTTGAAACATTCTAAAATGAAAGCATATGTGTTTTTTAACACAAAATTTTTTAATGGACACCCTATATTCTTTCTTCTGCAATCTATAACTTGACAAATCACATGAAAAATGTCGTTGATTGCATCGCAATACGCTAATTACATCCCGCGATATTGCGACGCGAAGTTGACGCTTGAAATACGCGAAATGCGCGGCTAGTGCACGTCCTGGGACTCTGGCGTGAACCCCATGCTGCCCGAATCGCGATGTGATTGACATAAGTAATCCCATTTTTATACTTATCAGAAGGTCCAAAACGATTAATACGGTTTGCTGCCATTTATCATTTGTCATTTAAAGCATTAGATAAACGTAAGATTGATAATTATATGATAAACTAAATGACAAAACATTTTTAAATTTATCAAATGTTTTCAAATGTTTGTAATAGTCTATGGGACTTAACTACGGGGTCATCAGTCCCTAAACTTACAAACCACTTATGAACTACTTACGAACTAGGACGGCACAAATATCCATGCCCGAGGGGGGATTCGAACCCCCGACCGTAGTGGCCGTGCAGACCGTGACTGGAGCGCCTCAGTCTCCTCGGCCACCGTGGCCGGCTTTAAATTTATCGTCTATGTCCTGCATGAACTTCCCAAGCCAAACATTTTTATTTAAACAACGGTAAAACTTTTAGTCCACTTGCTCATTTTACTAAAACCATCAACATGAAGTTTACTATTAAGAGTTAAAGATTAACGATTAACTGTAACTTACGATAGATCTCCAGTAAAGTAAAGTTTGTAGTAACGGATTAACAATTACCGAAGTTAACTATGTGACAACCGTTGCAGTATACAGATACGTTTTAGGACCGCATCACCCGTAACCTATGCGATAAACACCTACTGGAAGGTACAACTTAAATGCAGATTGGCAGTAAACCGTATTATTCGTTTGGACCTCTTGATGAATATGGAAGTGGGATTACGCAAGTCAATCACATCGCGATTACGGGCAGCATGGGGTTCACGCCAGAGTCTCAGGACGGTGCGCTACGCATTTCACGTATTTCAAGCGTCAATTTCGCGTCACAATACCTCGGGATGTAATTGTTTATGTGATTTTTCATGCTATAGACTGCCGAAAAAATAATATAGGGTGCCATTAAAAAAAAACATAAATAAGTTAAAACACATATGACTTCGTTTTAGAATGTTTCAAAATCAACATTCATGAGCCCTGCGTTACATTGATACCGGTAAAAGTCGTTTTTCAATAGCTGTTGTTGTTCCAGAGATATTTTGTGTGAGCTAGATAGCTGGACCACCCTGTATATATAAATATATAGTACGTAAAGCCCAGAACTCAAATACGAATTAGCCAAAAACTTTCAATTTAACTATAAAAAATTCTTGAGAGAACGACTGAATAATTTTGAGGTGCTTAGATACAATTTCGCAAACTGTTTAATAGTCGCCATGGCTCAAGGGCAGCATTGTTAGTTGATTCTCAAAAAATCGCAGGGTCAACGTTTTAAATCATCCATACTTTGTCGTCAAATACCTACACAATTTCAATACAAACTTAATTAAATATATAGTAATTAACATATATCTAACAGTTTTTTTCTGTTTTCTTCTATGGTTTATGCTTAATTATCAATATTTGTAAAAAGTTGTTAGTAATGATCGTTTTAATTTTAAAAACCCTGTGCAAATTACATTTTTTGAGCAATGCTATAAAAAATTCACAAATTGAACGTACAAAAACACTATCGTCAATTAGTAGTAAAGTGCATACTATAAAAAATGTAGTTGGCGATGTTTCTGATTGAAGCCGTCATCATTAACAACCTTTCATAAAATATTGGAATAGTAAGATCTCGCAAAAGACATAAATTTTTTCGTAAGAAAAAGTATATGTATATCATTTATTGTTTTCTGATGATCAAGCTGTCATAGCACAAGACGGGGAGAATGCAAACTACATGTGCAATCAACAAGCAACAACATACAAAAATTGTGGTGTGAAGATTAATTATCAAAAAACATAATACTTGACTAACGATGCAGATGAATTATACAAAGAGGGGAAGAAAATAAAAAATAATAATACTTGTTATTTGGGATCCATTGTAGAAATTGATAGTAAATCAGGCTCAGAAATGGACGGAAGATCATTGGGACATTATGTACTAGGTGTACTCAGTCCTATGGAGCAGGAATATAATGAACAGCATAGTAAAAGACCACAAGCATTAGAGATGGACTTCTGGAGAAGATCGGCCAGAATTTCCAGGAAAGAGAAGGAACGCCGAAGTAATAAAAATAAAAGAAGGAATAGATAAAGTGATGGATAGAAAGAAATTACGGTGGTTCGGGCATGTACGAAGAATGGAGGACACCATAATACCGAAATTGGCTCTGGAGTGGCAACCTGAGGGGAGAAGAAGAAGAGGACGACCTGTGACCACCTGGATCCAAAATGTACAGAAGACTGGGCGCAGAAGAAGAGGACACACAAGACCAAGACACCTGGAGTAATATACTGAATAATTAGTGTAAAACCTTATGTACTAGGTGTACTCATTTCCGGGTTAATTATTATGTTGGAGTTAAGCCTCTGTAATAATGAAAATCACAATAAATAATAAGAAAAAGTATATTTGATTAATTTTAAATTCACAAGGGGTAGAAACTGTAACATAACAAAAGTAATAAATACGTAAAAAACGAAAGACTGAGATTGGAACTATCCAGCCTAAAGTTTCCTTGAGTGTCAATTACAATGCCACTTTTTAAATTTCATTTTTATTTATTTATTTATTTTTATTGTTATATTTTTAGTTTTTCTCGGCTACATCTATTTCTTGCGGAAGTTCTATGTTGATCGTTGAGTTATTATCTCAGGTGGCGCTGTGCCTCGCCGAGTACCACGACTGTGATCGGAAATATTTCTTTTACATGTTTTTAACGTCATAAAAAAAGTTTCAAAGTCGATTTTCTCAAGCATTTTTTAGAATCGTGCCGAATGGATTCGCTGATTGCTATTTGAGATCTGAACCGCATCAGAAATATAGAATGTTATAAAAAGCCAATACCCATGTGGCCTACTTGAAAACTATGAAGTAAAGAAAATAGTGCTGATGAAATTAACTGAAACGTAAGAAGCGGCTCAGTGTTACGACAGCTGTGTACTGAAAACCACTTTAAGCTGTCATTGAGTGAATAGTCGAGTGAAGTGTGCGCTACAGCTGTTCCTTTCGTTTAAAATAGTTTCAATTTGTCTTCCTCTATTACGAGCCATTTCGTTAGAGAGTTAGGCCCCAGGACGAATGTGTATGCCTGTGTTTCACGAATATAGTCCCGTATAGTTTGCTGTTGTCAGCTAGCTTGATAAATAAAATAATTTTTAGTATATATTTTTGAAATTGCTCAGCTGTATTCCATTTTTTTAGTTACATGCATCAAATTCAAATACACATATAAAATTTGAAATATGTATATTGTGTCATTCAAACATTCACGGAGAAGATTTATAACAAGTCATGTCATATCTGCCTTTGAAATAAATTTAAACAAGCCTTTACTGAAAACGAGACATAAGAAGGCGAAGGCACTTCCCCATTGTTCTCTTGACCACCGATTAGCCATTTTCACAGTAACTGTGGTGTCATAAAATAATGTTCTGAGTTACCAACCCTAGTTCGCCACCGAAATCTGCGCATCAACATTATTTGTTTTTCATATCGTAGCGGTGGAGAAATCTCCCATGGCACATCACCAAAATCACAGCACGAATCTAAATTGAATATATCTTACCGTCTTTATTTTTTCTACTAGATTTAGGAAACGATTACGCTATTAATCGTTAAGATCTATGATTATCTGTCTGCAGCTAATCAATCAATAAGGTTACACAAACAAACTGGAATTAGTTTTTAGCTATAGTGAAAAGAAATTGAGATAAAAATTTTTGTGCTTCTATGTGTGTTCTACAATCCAGACCCATAACCCTGCTTCCAACATTAAAAACCTTCGAAGCTATTATCAGTGACAGAACGCCAATATCATACCACCCGAACAGATTGGTTTCAGATGTCATCATGGCACACCCGATTCAATACTCAGGCTCACCAGTAAATTTGTCGAAGCCGAAAATGTCACAGATGCGACCTCTGCGCTTTTGTTAGACGCTGAAAGCGTCTTTGACAAGGTTTGACAGCCTGGACTGCTGTTTAAAATGCTCCATTACAACTTTCAAAAATGTTCAAATGTTTGTAAATCTGTCGGACCAAACTGCGTGGTCATCATTCCGTAGCTTACAAACTACTTAAATTACCTAAGGACAACACACACACACACACACACACACACACACACACACACACACACACATGCCCCAGGGAGGACTCGAACCTCCGACAGCGAGCATCCAGAAACTGTGCAGCTAATAACCAACATGATCGGAAACAGAAGTCTTGAAGACCGGGTCGTAAGCCAGCTATCCACATACTTCAACCCAAAACAGGTGAATCTCAAGAGCAGTTATCTCGCCACTACTGCACAAATTACAGATTAGAACTTTGTATTATTCATATAGCTTCGTACGCGGACGATACTGCTTACTAGTGTCTCGTCTCAACCTACATCATAACCCACAAAAATTACCCAGAAAATATATACCTTCGAAAAAACAGATAATTTTTATCTTACCACTTTTCTGAGTGAGAGTCTCCAGTCTTTCAAAAGTAACAATATGAGTGTAGATCAGATGTGGCTTACATTCAAGGAAATAATAGCCGCAGTTATTTACAGATTTATTCCAAACTAATAAAACAGGGGGCTCAGCCCCCGTGATACACAAACAGCTTAAAGCACTTTGCAAAAACAAAGAAAAAAGCGTGCTAAATTTAAACAGACACTAAATCCCAAGACCATCAATCTTTTACAGAAATTCGAAATTTATCGCAAATTTCAATGCGAGAAGCTTATAATAGTTCCAAAACTAAATCCTGTCACGTAATTTCGTAGAAAATCTAAAGAAATTCTGGTCATATGTAAAATATGATAACGGCAAAACACAGTCAATACCTTCACTGGGCGGTAAGTAATGTTACAGATGAGAGTGCTGCTAAGCAGAATTGCTAAACGCAGCATTCCGAAATTCCATCACCAAAGAAGACGAGGCAAATACTCCATAATTTGATTCAAGGACTGCTGCCAGAATTCCAAATTTAGAAGTAGATACTCTAGGAGTAGTAAAGCAACTTCAATCACAAAGCAAGTCTTCCGGACCAGATTATACACCAATTAGGTTCTTTTCAGAGTATACTGATGCAATAGTTACGTACCAAGCTATCATACACAACCGCTCGCTCAGCGAAAGTTCCGTGACCCAAATACTGGATAGTTTCACAGGTCACTCCAATGTTTAAGAAAGGCAACAGCACTGAGCCGCAGAATTACAGGCCTATATCATTGACGTCGGCTTGCGCAGAATTTTGGAACAAATACTAGTTTCCGAACATTATGAACTACCTCGAAGAGACGAGCTATTGAACCATGTTCAGCAAGGATTCAGAAAGTAACGTTTTTGCGTAACACAGTTTAATCGCATTATGTGGTGAGTGCTATCGACAAGGGATCTCAAATCGATTCCAAGTTTCTAGATTTCCGGAAGTTCAAATCAAATGTTTGTACAGCTTATGGGACTTAACTACGGCGTCATCAGTCCCTAAACTTACAAACTACTTATGAACTACATACGAACTAGGACGGCACAAATATCCACGCCCGAGGGGGGATTCGAACCCCCGACCGTAGTGGCCGTGCAGACCGTGACTGAAGCGCCTCAGTACCGTCGGCCACCGCGGCCGGCTATTCCGGAAGTCTTTTGACACTGTACCTCACAAGCGAATTCTAATCAAAATGCTTGCTTATGGAATATCGTTTCAGTTGTGCGATTGGATTCGTTATTTCCTGTCGGAAAGGACATAGTACGTAGTAATTGAACGGAAAGTCGTAAAGTAAAACGTAAGTGATATTTGGCGTTCCTGGGGAAGTGTTATAGGACCCCTGCTGTTGTTTTTCTTTATAAACGATTTACGCGACAATATGGGCAACTCTGTTAGACTATTCCCTGACGGTGCTCTCGTTTACCGGTTAGTAAAGTAACCAAAAGATCAGAAGCAACTCCAGAATGGTTTTGATAATGTATCTGCATGGTGCAAAAACTGGCAATTGGCCCTAAATAATGAAAAGTATGAAGTCATCCATGTGGACACTTAAAGTAATCCGTTAAACTTCATTTACACGATAAATGCCGTAATTACGACTAAAGACCTAGGAATTAAAATAGCAAAAAACTTTCATGGAAAGAACACATTGAAAATATCACAGGGATGGCAAACTAAAAGCTATGTTTCATTGGTAGTACGCTTAGAAGATGGAACATTACTACTAAAGACACTTCCTGCACTACACTTTTCCTTTCTATTATGGGGCATTGCTGCGCATTATGGGATTCCCACCATGTGGAACTGAAGGAAGATGTAGAGAATGTACTGGGAAAAGTAGCTCGTTTCTTATTACCACGATATAGTAGAGTGATTGTCACGGGAATTACACGCGATTTGTGGTGGAAACCATTAAAAGAAAGGATCTATTTACGAAATTTCTTTCACCTACTTTCTCCTCCAGTTGAAAACGTTTTTTGTTAGCACCCATCTAAATAAAGAGACATGCTCATCATAACAAAATAAGGGAAATGAGATCTAAAAACTTAAAGATTTAGGTGTTCCTTCTCCCCGTTTGCTGTTAGAGAATGGAACGGTAGAGAAATATTATGAAAGCGGTTCGATAAATCCTCTGCCAGTCACATAAATGTGATTTGCAGGATGAATATCTAGATGTATATGACAAAAGAACATAGAGACAAGTTACATAAACAAACTGGAATTCTGACAGCGTAAATGGAGGATACCAAATGGCACATAAAGCCAACTAATCCGTTTTCGTCACAAATCTTTTTCACTTTACGCCTCGAGATCCACACAATGTCATTATCCGACTCTGAGGACAAAACAAACTCCTAAAAGTAGTATCAAATATGTCAAATCTACATGTATGACCACCTAAACTGGTAGAAAAATACCTTTTTTTTTAATGTCGAGATAAATTTCAACTTTGCGAGGCTCATAAAATATAGAATAAGAGGTGTTGAATTTCATTTTCTCGCAACATATACATAATCTTTAGACTTCCAATAGTGGAACACAGAGACAAGATTGGCTTATATCAACAACACAAACTAGAAAAATTTACTCTAAAGAACTAAGAATGTTACATATTGCTGGAAATCTATTATACCACATTCTACATGACACCCTCAGTACCAAGAATTTTGAATGAACGGTATGCCAGCTTGATCTGCACTGGAGCAAGCTAACATCTAGTAAAACACAACCCACGATGTTTAACTATCAAAGATTCAAATATGCCGCCCCTCCCTATAGAAGAGACCTCTAAATTACTCCAACAGACACGTCTAGAAGATGAAGAGATCAGAGAAACAGTTTGCAGACCAAAACTATACTCCGACTTTTGGCATGATGTAGCAACATAACAGTAATAGTGTAATGATTCTTCACGATCTAATTAAAAGTAAGAGCAAAATGAACGATAACAGTTGGCGAACATAGCAATGCTTATCCTATGTAATAAAAACTCGAAGCCCTAAACTCAAAAACAAAGAAGAAATAAAGCCTGAGAATCAGGTCAGAAATGCCACCTGAAATTTTTTTCCCACTGTAGGTTTTACCACAGCCGTAAGGCGAATACCGGGATTTAGAAGATAAATATTAAGCAAATGTTCCTCTCATATATATCAAAAATTCTCAGCAGACGTATCCCAACTTCCCAAAATAAAATATTTCAAAACAGCACAAATATAACCCTTTGGCTGAAGAGTGCATCAGCCTTCCGGCAGCCCGGATGAGATGGAATGAAACGTAAAAAAAGTGTTTTTGATGCAGTAGAATCAGTCGTAGCTTTAATGGTCTGAAAATGGTTATATCGGAATGTCGCCGTTTAGTTTCCTTACAGAAATTTTAAAACAAATCACGTCCGCTTCAAAAATGGTTTGAGCAGTACTGCCGTTACTAATAGTTTTATGATCGTTGGAAAGAGTTGTGTGCGTAGTACGCCTTGTTGCTTGAACATTATGTTGTCCTTATACACCACTAACACCTTACAATGTTTGAAGAAAATCTGTGATCACAATGTCATGACCTTCCCTTGCGAGTAGTGAAACTATTACAACAGTCATCGTCTCCAATAATGGTTGGGCAGAAAAGAGGAACAAAATTAAAATTTGCACAAACACAGATTTGGGATGGGGGCTAGATGAACAGAAACGAGACCTTGGTAAGAGGTAAATGACGAGGTACTACGTGTTCTGTTTGAAAAGTGCGTGCAAAGTCCGAGAGACGGCACGACCGGCGCTTATAGAGGCCATATTTAGTTATTAGCATCTTTGGAAAGAACGCACACCAAGTTTCAGCCATATTCGTTTATTTCTTTGTGTTTGTCACTCGTATGATCAAGAAAGTCGAGTGATTGTCAAAAAATGGACGAAAAAAATTTCGTGTGATGATTTAACACTACTTTATGAAAGACAAACCGCCTCAGGAGACTAAAGAGAAGCTTGATAAACATTATGGTGAATCTGCACCTTCAATTAGAACAGTTTATAAGTGGTTTCAAAATTTTCGGAGTGACCATACGGGCACAAATGACGCTGAACGTTCTGGACGCCCTATGGAGGTTACGACTTCAGAAATCATTGACAAAATCTATGATATGGTGTTAGAAGAGTTAAGGTGCATGAGATTGCTAGAGCTGTGGAAATCTGGAATGAACCGGTACATAATATTTTGCATCAACATTTGGACATTGAGAAAGCTATCCGCAAGATGGGTGCCACGATTGCTCACGCGTGACCAAAAGCGGAATCATCTGAAGTGTTGCAAGGAAGGTTTGAAGCTGTTCAGGAACAATCCGCAGGAGGTTAGGCGTCGTTTCGTCACTGTGGATGAAACATGGATACTTTACTATACTCCTGAGACCAAAGAACAATCTCAAGGGAGAATCTGCATCAAAAAAGGCGAAGACCGATCCTTTGTCCAGAAAGGTTATGGCGACGGTCTTTTGGGATTCGCAAGGGATAATCCTCGTCGACTATTTCTAACAGGGTAAAACTATTACAGGTGCATATTATTCATCGCTGTTGGACCGTTTGAAAACCGAGCTGCAAGAAAAACGCCGGCGATTGACCCACAAAAAAGACATTTTCCATCACGACAGTGCACCAGGACACACCTCAGCAAAATTAATGGAAATAGGATTCCATCTCGTTTCACATTCCCCCCTACTCTTCAGACTTGACACCCTCGGACTACTATGTGTTCCCCAATTTTAAGAAATGGCTTGCGGGACGAAGACATCATTCGAACAAGGAGATGATTGCAGAAATTAATAGCTATTTTGCAGGCTTGGACAATTCCTATTGTTCGGAAGTGATGAACAAATTAGAACAGCGTTGAACGAAGTGTATAAGTCTGAAAGGAGACTATGTTGAAAAATAAAAATGGTTTTCCCGAAACACATTAGAAGTTTTTATCTTTGCGCGGATTTTTCAAACGTCCCTCGTATAAGAAATATAGGCCGTCCAAGGAGAAGATGGAGTGCAGTGTAGCGAGGTGAGAAGTTGGCAGGAGCGAGCGGTTGCAGAGACCAGTGGGAGCGAAGCCAGGCGCGCACTCACCGTTGTATTTTGGCTGCCTGATACGTTAGCAGGCCGCTGCTGCAACTCCTGCCCGACACGGTTGCATACGTCGCAGGCGCCGGCGCTCTGCGAACACTTGTCTGCTGAGCCACCGAGCGCCTGACTGTTGAGAGTCGATGCAAGTAGAGTTCACAAGGACTTTCGCTTTTTCCCGATTGCTGCCAACCATTATTTTGTTATCCCGTAGCCATATTGGGCCGCATGAAGAAAACGGAGTATCTGTTTTATACTCTGAATTCCAGAGAACACACTCAGGTCCGCATGAATAAAGTGAGTAGGAGGGTATACTTCAACCGAGTATGTTCTCAGCGTGAGCAAAAGGGTGGGGAAGTTGCTCACAACAGAAAACATTCTCAGATTTCGTACAAATAAAACTAGAGAAGTTTCTCACGACCGGAGAACATTCCCCATTTTCTGAAGTGAGCTCTCTAGCATACTTCGTGCTGAGTAACGCTGTTACGTTTACGTTTTACTGTGGTTTATACTAAAAATGACAGTTTGTGGTGCTTAGGAGGCAAAGAAAAAGGTTCATTTATACGTAGGCTAGTCTGAAGAAACACGAGAGGAACTAAAACGTTTATGCAAATAAAAACATTTTGCTGTCGAGTCACTTCCTTCACAATAGTCATAACACTTTAATCATTTTATATAGTGACGAGAGTGATGTCGGAGACGGTTTTTCATTATCGACATGTAAATGAATCGCAAGTTGATTCAGCTGCGTGTTTTACCCGTTTGTCAGGAGTGTATAGGTTCTATTAATAAGGCCTTATGACGTTAATTCCAAATAAAGTGCGTCCCAGGATTTTATAGTCTGCATCACGAAATAAAGTATTTTTGAACTGCTCTTGTTCAGTCTATCCAAATCAGTTGGCCTATTTAAGAAGCTGTTTCTGCCTTCGTATTCGTAACTTGTGTTATGTTAGATGTAAGTCTACACGACAGTAAACTTAATAACTGCTTGATTACATACCTAACAGTCTGATTCTTGTAACAAAATCGCATGGCCTATCGCATATGAGCATTTTTTTGTGTCATATTTAACAAAAAGTATCTTGTGTTAGAAAGCTCTGACAGCGTTCCTCGTTGAAACAGATGAAGATGTAATGCGTTCTTAAAATTTCGTTCGTAAATTGTGCTAACCCAGCTTCAGTAACGAATACTACAATAATCATAATAATCTTTTTAATCTTATATACAAAATGAAATGTTACGGCACTGAATCTCTAAAATTATTAGCATAAGGTCTCTTGAAACTGTCGCCAGATTTTTGCTTAAACATCCCTACGTTATTTCTGACATCGAACTTCTTTCCAACAAGTGATAATTTCGTACAACACGCCTTACAATAGAACAGTGTAGTTTACAAGCTAGTCTTACCTTTGTTTCTTTTCATTGTTAGTTTTCCACTTTTCAGGTTTTCTCAACCGCTTCTTAGCTTTTCTTTCGGACGCTGGTGATATGTTGCATTTCACTCGCTTTAAGACAGTTATTAATAATAATACTACACAAAATTACTGAAAAACTTAAGTACGGGCCAATACTTCTTAGTACCTAGCACATACTGTCGCCAAGTCTGATTTTCGATGTCATGTGATCGTATACTGTGTTCCCATTGGTGCACACTGCTTTACTGAATAAGTGTCCGAATTTGATATCAAGCTCTTATGTAGGTGTCCGCTTTTGATGTGGACAGTCAAATTTAACATGTGATTTATCACATTTACATCAATTTTTGGAAAAAACGGACTTCACCAATGAGATGAACGGAAAAACTTCCCTTAGGATCGACTGCTAACTAAATTTCTACCATTAGGTCAGATGTCCAGTTTTGATATTAGGCTACTCATTTGATCATCTGACAAAGTCATACAAGAGGATTGCGACCATTGTAAAAAAATGTAGCAATACTACACAAACGCTGTTAAGTCGCTAAATCAACAATTCATCATGAGGTGGTAAAGGGCTTCATTGTTTCGCGTTTCGGTAGCCCCGTCATTATAAATCAAAAGTACGAAAGGTACATCTTATACACTTTTCATCATGTCTCTTTAAGGGACACCCGAAAAGTGTTACAACAAAGCCATTTTTTCCCACCTACAGGGCCTGTTAATTAAGCAGCTTTCACGAAACCCTGTCACTTCCATGTGCAACTTCTGCCATAGTAGGTGAACGTCACGAAACGTAGGTTTGCTATCGCACACGCTGCTACTGCATCCTCCTAAGACCGCGACCCCCCGAGTTAGACTTTGCGACCCCAGGGGGTCGCGACCCACGGATTTGAAAACACTGACCTAGAGAGATGTGGAAAACCCCCTAAAAACCACATCTAGGCTGACCGACACACCGACTCCCTCGTCGTTTATCTGCAGGGCGGATTGGAACCGGAGCGGCGTACCTGCCAGTCTCGGAAAGCGGCCCGACAAACCGGGCCTATGTTCTGAACACTGCAGCTAACTTCCCGAATATGCAACCATGTCAAATCATAGTTCAGGTGAACAAAAATCATAACATCATTCCGTAACCTACAAGAGTTATCTTACCCGTTATGCATACTTACGATTTCATATTCTTCCTTGACACTGATTTGAATGCATCTAATATATACAGGGTGTAACAAAAAGATACGGCCAAACTTTCAGGAAACATTCCTCACACACAAAGTAAGAAAATATGTTATGTGGACATGTGTCCGGAAACGCTTAATTTCCATGTTAGATCTCATTTTAGTATTTCTCTTTAAATCTAAATTGAAATAATTCGTGCAGACAATTGTCAAAATACCCATTTGTTTCGTTAGTATGTACGGTACTTCCTCGATTCACGTCATCGACACAGATTTCATGTGAACGTTTGGGCAGGAATTGTTGGTGATGTCTTGATTGGGCCTCATGTTCTTCCACCTACGCTCACTGGAGTACGTTATCATGATTTCATACGGGATAATCTACATGTGCTGCTAGAACATGTGCCTTTACAAGTACGACACAACATGTGGTTCATGTACGATGGAGCTCATGCACATTTCAGTTGACGTGTTCGTACTCTTCTCAACAACAGATTTGGTGACCGATGGATTGGTAGAGGCGGACCAATTCCATGGCCTCCACGTTCTCCTGATCTCAACCCTCTTGAATTTCATTTATGGGGACATTTGAAAGCTCTTGTCGACGCAACCCCGGTACCAAATGTTTAGACGCTTCGTGCTCGTATTGTGAACGGCTGTGATACAATAAGCCATTCTCCAGGGCTGCATCAGCTCATCAAGGATTCCATGCGACGGAGGGTAGATGCATGTATCCTGGCTAACAGAGGACATTTTGAACATTTCCTGTAGCCGGCCGCGGTGGTCGAGGGGACTGAGGCGCTCCAGTCACGGTCTGCACGGCCACTTCGGTCCGGGGTTCAAATTCCCCCTCGGGCCGTCCTTAGGATAAGCTAGTTGATAAGTAGTTTGTAAGTTTAGGGACTGATGACCCCGTAGTTAAGTCCCATAAGCTCTACAAACATTTGAACATTTGAACATTTCCTGTAACAAAGTGTTTGAAGTCACGCTAGTACGTTCTGTTGCTGTGAGTTTCCATTCCATTATTAATGTGATTTGAAGAGAAGTAATAAAATGAGCTCTAACATAGAAATTAAGCGTTTCCGGACACTCGTCCACCTAACATATTTTCTTTCTTTGGGTGTGAGGAATATTTCCTGAAAGTTTGGCCGTACCTTTTTGTAACACCCTGTATATATACATACATAAAGAAATATTTAAATAACCCTATTAGATTCCCCTCTTAAAACGTCAATATTGGCAAATACTGAACAGAGTTCCTACTGTGATTTTCGTTCACCAATTCTCGGCAATGTGGGGAATTACATACACTGAAAACACGTATAATTCCTCATGCAAACGCTTTGAAATTAAATCCACTTGTTCTCAATATTTTACCTACACAAAGTGATAAGACCTTCCGTAGTTAAACTACCATGTTATTACTAGGAAATCAACCTTGATTGGGTCTGTATGTTGAAGCAAACTAGATTTTACAGAGTTCTAGCAGTCGTCGTAAATAGGTAATTATGTGGTCTTATGCTTCGTACGTAAAAAAAGGGGGAATGAAATTAAAATAATATGAAAGCCTGCCAACACGCACCACTTGAGTCACGGCCGCGCGGGAGTCACCGTGTGGTCTAACGCGTCATGCTACCGACTGGACGGTCGCTTCCGCCGGAGGTTCAAGTCCTCCCTCCAGCTTGGGTGTGTGTTGTCCGCAGTATAAGTTACTTTCGGTAATTTGTAAGTCTATGGACTGAAGAGCATAACAGTTTGGTCCAACAGGTTTACAAACATTAGATTTGACTTGAGTCATGAAGTACCTGTCATGTCAACTTATACGATGCTACTCCTACTGCGGTAAAATTCAGTAACAGTGATATGTGTTTGGACACTCACCTTGTCTATAAATATTGCTTAGTACCACTCTGTACAATTTCATCTTGAAAATACCAGAAAATTTGATTATGCTCGTTCCAAGCAATGAAGAACGAGTAAAATGTCGTTGAAACTCGCTGCCAGAGATCTAAGTAAGCAGGCACTTCGTTTATTTTTGTGAGGATTAGTATTCTATTAGTTCAATATTATGTATTATGTATATTTGCAGCAGCAAAGGTGAGAATTATTATTATGTACAGATTAGTGAGCTGATTTCTACATTTGCGAAACTGCTGTTCACTATATAACAGGCCAACGATTTGTGTTTAAAGTTATTTTCTAATTTAGTTGGTGAACGAGTTCTAATATTTACATCAGTGGTGCCGAATTTCATTATATGACGGATAAATCAACGATTTGTGTTTCAAAAATGCCCCTTATCGCAATCGGTAAATGCAACTATTTTTATTAAAATTTGAAATGATTACTTGTTTCATGTCAATAAATCGATTCTACAGGACAGGGTTGGATTTGAATACGGAACACGGAATTTGTATCCAAAGACGCTACCAAACTGCTAGTGTTACTGCTGCCCGAACAGATAACTTGACTTCACAAATATAGACAATTCAGAACTTAGATCGTTATATTTCATCGAAAATATTTGATGTGGCAACTACGACAGAATATTTGTCCTTATTTTCACTCTTCTTTAGCATCCCAGTTTCCGAATTAACCTGACAAGTTTCTTTGTAACCAATCAGCACAAGAAAGATGCATGCCTATATGTGGAAACTGGCTTGTGCATAAGATTAATTTATGTATGCATAAGAATTAATCTGAATCCGAACTGGAACTACATAGTTGCGCAATTACCATTTAATTTTTACACAGGCCACTAATTACATTGTTAATTTAAAAGTGAAATGTATTTGGTAGGAAAAAAGAAGAGTGAATCTAAAATGCGATGCTTATTTACACACGTATCTTTAGACTAGAGGCAATCTGTTGATAAAAACAAACAACGTTCAGTTTAAATGTAGGTATATTTTACATTAAACGGAGTTTCCGCCTTGTTTTCGGAAAACCAAAATACTTAAACGCATCGACTTTTCACTATCAGACTTCACAAAATTCTTTCACATTCTTTCATAAAAATTTTAAATACGTTTTCCGTAAAAAATATCTATACATAGAAAAATAAAGGAAAAATATAGTGACTTTCGTTAAGACTGCTGTAACACATATCCCTTCGCCTTCCTCATGTCATTGATGGCTTGATTTTGAAAGGGATTAAGCAGCAAAGGCTATCAATCCCTCTCCTCGAGTCATAGATGGTTTGATTTAGAAAGGGACTGAACTACAAATTTTATCATTTCCTCCTTGTGCCATGTAACATCTCCATAGATTCATCTAATGCCAGAGCGTGTCATTAGTGATGTACTCTTCAAATGTAATAATTTTTAAGCTTTAATTTCAGAAAAATAACTTGCTTCGTTAGAATAAAGACCGAAATTACTATTTGAACGTTGTAATAATTTCAATAAAAACGATTTTAACATAGGAAAATAGCTATCGCGTCACAAGAAGACACTGTGCTTGACAAAGCGGTAGCTTGATAAATAAGACATGGAAAAAATTTCTAGAAATTTGGTAGGTAACAAATGTATTATTTAACTAGTACCTGTAAAATTGTATGTTGTTCCCATAGCTAATTACTGGATTTGCTGCTTATGTGGTCAATATTACTTCATGTATATACTACTATTCAGAGCACTGTCCATTCTCGCTGCATACAAATTCTGCTTAATAATCGAGCTTCATTATTAATGTAAGATTTCTGGAAAATAAAAAAAATATTTTCATGTCGTATCAATGGTGTATTTAGGTTTATTGTCCTTTAAACACTATATTTACATATTACTTCCACTGACAGTAATGTCTTTCTTTTCTTGTTGCAGGTGCTAACTGGGGATACAAAGGACTAGATGGTAAGTAAAACATTGTAATTGTCTTTCGTTTGCTATGTAATGGTATGAAAGTTAGTGTCATGGTCTGGGGAAGTAATGGACCTGAGTTAGGTCAGGTAGTTATGTTTAAGGTATGTGTTTTCGTTTGGTAGTTAAAGTCGATAATGTATCATATGTATACGTATCACCAGTTCTTCCGGTACATTCGTAGTGAATCCTTTCGGTGTTCTTTGTAGTGTTTGTAATGTATTTGCAATTTTATATGGTGTATAGTGTTGGATTTTAGTTGCAAAAAAGTGCTAGATTGATTACTGTGAATGTTGATGGTTCATTCAGCATGTAAAAACAAACACAACACAGGTGTAAAATAGAAACTATACTACAAATACTACACAGAATACGGAATTGACTCTTCGTGAACTTACCGGGCCGCGGCGGAGCGGCCGAGCGCATTGAGGCGCTATGCTTCGATGTGCGAGGCCGTTCCCCGTCGAGGATATGAATCCCTCCTCGGGTATGGATGTTTGTCCTGTCTTTAGTATAAGTTAGTTGATAAGTAATTTGTAAGTTTAGGGACTGATGACCCCGCAATTAAGTCACATAAGCATAACAAACATTTGAACTTACCGGTACTTGAAGAATGGAGATCACACAGACGTTAAACATAAATATTATCTGGTAAACTTTGTTGACATACTGGAACAGGAAAAGGGTTACGATATATGGACCACAAAATGTACTTAGATCACTGATATAATGCATAGCAAAATCATATCCACAAAGCATTATTGCTGGTTAGCTAATTATCCTATGCAAAAAAAATAATAAAATAAAATAAACATTATACGAGAGTAGCTCAGAAAGTAAATTTCGTTTGGTACTAAAACAGAAATCGAAAGAAAGCAATTTATTTCATGCAAGTATGTAACACTTAAACTACTTTCAACATAGCCCCCGTAATTTTCAGACATTTTTCATAGCGAGCTGTAAGTTTATGTATTTCTTCGTAATAGAATGCTGGCTCCTGTGATGTTGACCATTTGGTAACATATTCTTTCACCTCTTCATCGTTGTTGAAGTGGTTACCACCATGGAATTACTTCGGATGCAGAAGAAATGTAAACCGCTCGGGACTCAAAAGAGGATGGCCAAACACGTTCTGTGTGTGATCGGTCGTTGTCGTGAATGAAGACCAGAAATTTGGGAGCATTCATCTGCGCTTGTTCTGTATTGCGGAATGTAGTTTCTTAAGCGTCTTGCTATAAAGATTCTTTTTCGCTTTTTTACCTTGTGGTAAAATATCAGCCAATAAAATGACTTGTCCGTCGCAAAATACTGTGCACATGTCTTTTCTCGGTGTCAAGAGTTGCTTGGGTTTTTTACTTGGAAATAAGTGTGCCTCCATTCCATCCGTTTCGTTTGAGGGGTGTCTTAAGTAACCCACGAATTATCGCCCGTGACTGTCTGGGATAAAAATTTCCTTCTATCGTCATTGTAACGTGTCAAAAAAATCAAGTGCGCTGCTCTCCGTTATACTTCACTGAGAAGCTTAAGCAGTCAATGTGCGCAAACTTCATGAAACCCAGTTTTCAACCAAAATCTCGTAAATTACTTTTCGTGACATTTGTAGAGGTAAAAAAATCAAGAGCATTAATTGTACACCTACCGTTTTTCTTAACCATTTATTCTACTGAAATAAGCAATTCATCAGAAACCACAGATGGTCTTCTACTTCGTTATTCGTCACGCACTTGATCTTACCGTTCCTTAAATTGTCGGCTCCATCTGCTCACCTTTGAAGCGCTCACTACGTTTCTTCGTAAACCTATGTCAATGAATGTCAGTTTAACGATTTTATCATTTAGAAAACGAATCACAGATCGAATAATCGTTACGAACGCCACAACACAGAGCGAGCTCTAAATAGCGTCACTTCGTCCTTCTTGAAGCAGAGATAATATTGTGCAGAAACGGAACTACGAGAACTACCGCGGAGAAAAAATGGAAATGGTACTTACTTTCCAGACTAACCTCGTAATAATCAAAGTGTCAATTTGTAGTTTACATAAGCTAACTCTCGAAAGAAAACAAGGGCAATAGGCGGATTGTGTTTTTCTCGACTTCAAAAAGGCGTTTGACGCGGTGCCACACTGCAGACTGCTAACGAAGATACGAGCATATGGAATAGGTTCACAGATTTGTTACTGGCTGGAAGACTTCCTAAGTAATAGAACGCAGTACGTTTTTCTCGACGGTGATTGTTCATTAGAGACGAGTGTATCGTCAGGCGTGCCCCAGGGGAGTGTGATAGGAGCGCTATTATTTTCTATCTATCTATCTATATAAATGATCTGATGGCAGAGTAAGTTGTAATTTGCGGCTTTTTGCTGATGATGCTGTGGTGTATGGGAGGGTGTCGTCTTTAACTGACTGTAATAGCATACAGGATGACTTAGACAAAATTTCTAGTTGGTGCGAAGAATGGCAGCTAGCTCTCAATGTAGAAAAATGTAAGGTGATGCGCATGAGTAGGAAAAACAATCCCATAATGTTCGAATACAGCATTAGTAGTGAGCTTCTTGATGCCGTCGCGTCTTTCAAATATCTAGGAGTAACATTGCAGAGCGATATGAAATGGAACGAACTTGTAAGGACAGTTGTGAGTAAGGCGGACAGCCGACTTCGGTTTATTGGGAGAATTTTGGGAAGATGTACTTCATCTGTAAAGGAGACCGCGTATAAAACGCTTGTACGACCACGTCTTGAGTATTGCTCAAGTGTTTGGGACCCGCAGAAGATCAGTTTAAAGGAATACATAGAAGTAGTTCAGAGGCGAGCAGCTAGGTTTGTTATTGGTAGGTTCGACCAATGCGCGAGTGTCACGGAAATGCCCCGGCAACTCAATTGGGGATCGCTGGAGGAAAGACGACGTTCTTTTCGTGAATTTCTGTTGAGGAAATTTAGAGGGCCGGAATTTGAAGCTGAGTGTAGTACGATCTTGCTGCCGCATGCTTACATTTCGCGTGGTGATCACAAAGACAAGATAAGAGGAATAAGGGCTCGTATGGAGGCATATAGGCATTCTTTGTTTCCTCGTTTTATTTGGGAGTGGAATAGGAAAGGAAATGCCTGGTAGTGGTACAATGTACCCTCCGCCACGCATCTTACGGTGGACTGCGGAGTATGTATGTAGATGTAGATATCCCCGCCCCCTATGAGGCGTTCACTCCGCGGTCCGCGCCCGCGGTCACGCGTCGGCGGTCGTTGAGACGCTGGTGTCGGCGTCTGTGACCGTATGGACGCACATGCCTCACCTCTTGTCGCCCGATCGTTTTGTTTGCTGGATGTCCTCTTCTTAATTACACTCCGCGCTGGTTCCCAAGCCTTGCTCAGATTGTACCCGCGGTCACGTTTGATGGGCCCTTTCCTGTGCGTATCTCTATGGCGTCTCTCACAACGCTGTCCCAGTATCTAGAAGTCTGTGGCAAGATCCTGGTACGTGCTTAAACCATCTCATGATTTTCGGACAAACAGTGCTCTGCAACCGCCGACTTGTGAGTATATTTAAGTCGTGCATGTCTCTAATGTTCACGGAAACAATCCTCGATGGTGCACACTGTCTGCCTACATCTACATGGGATACTCTGCAAATCACATTTAAGTGCCTGGCAGAGGGTTCATCGAACCACCATTATACTATTTTATCTCCCATTCCATTCTCGAATAGCGCATGGGAAGAATGAACACCTGAATCTCTCCGTTCGGGCTCTGATTTCTCGTAATTTATTCTGATGATCATTTCTACCTATGTAAGTGGGAGTCAACAATATATTTTCACATTCAGAGGAGAATGTTGGCGATTGCAGTTTCGTAAGCAGCCCACGCCGATACGGAATCTTGTATATGCGGGCCTTCCGCTAACCGAGATCGTCTTTGACACTTCCCAATAAGGTTCGTATTTTATTGGGCGAGCAAAATACAATTTTTACTCGTGTCTGTTTAATATGCGTCCTGTTTTTCCCGATATTGTGCCTGTGTACGGCATAAAGGCCGTGGCTACTTCTTTCTCCGTGACTTCTTCCTTCTCCACAGGCTTCGCTGTAATGGTGGGGCGGAGAGCGCGTCGAATCTGCCATTCTGAGTACCCGTTTTCTCGGAATACTGTTCTCAGGTGTCCCAGCTCCCGGGGCAAACTCTCTGCATCTGAAATGGTGCGCGGACTATGTACCAGTGCTTTTTGCACCCCATTCCTCTGCGAACTGTGTGGCAGCTGTCAGCATTCAAAAACATGTCAGTGTGGGTTTCCTTCCGGTAAATACCGTGGCCCAAAGTGCCATCAGCTCTTCTCTTAACGATGACATCCAGGAATGGTAATCTTTCTTCTGTTTCGGTCTCCATAGTGAATATGATGTTTGGGTGCATGGAGGTCCGGTGTGTAAGAAAGTCCAGGAGCTTATCCCTTTCATGGGCCAGATGACGAATGTTTCATCCACATATCGGAAAAAGCAAATCGGTTTCCATTTGGATGACGCCAAGGCTTCCTCCTCGAAGTACTCCAAATTTGCGACCACAGGTGAGAGTGGGCTGGCCACGGCAACTCCTTCAGTTTGTTCATAGTATTCTCCATTAAGCAGGAAATACGTGGAGCTTAGAACTGCCTAAGGATTTCGGACGTCTTCTCATCAAATTTCTGCCCAATAAGCTTCACTGACTCTCGTAGTGGTACCCTGGTGAATAACGAGACTTCAAAGCTCACCAGGATATCTGAGCCTTTCAGCCTGAAGTCGCCGAGACATTCTACAAAATCCATAGAATTGCGAATTTGGTGGGGGCAGTTTGCTACGTAACGATAAGTATTTGAGCCAGGTATTTGGCCAGCAAATATGTAGGTGCCCTAATGTTGCTGACAATCGAGCGTGCCGGCCGCGGTGGCCGAGCGTACTGCGGCGCGCAAGTCACGGTCTGCACGGCCACTACGGTCGGGGGTTCGAATCCCCCCTCGGGCATGGATATTTGTGCCGTCCTTAGTGTTAGCTAGTTCATAAGTATTTTGTAAGTTTAGGGACTGATAATCCCGTAGTTAAGTCCTATAAGCTTAACAAATATTTGAACATTTTTTTGAACAATCGAGCATAAGGCGCTCCTTGTTTGTGGAGACCATAAAGCCTTTGTCGTACAACTCCTTGAGGTGACAATTTCTTGGCAACCCTCTCCAGTAGATCTGCGTTCCTTAGAAGACCCTTCGTCTTGTTTTCCACCTTCTTTTGGGGTCAGCGTTGATTTTCCTATAAGAAGAAGAGGAAAAAGAATAACGGTAGCGTTACCTTTGTCTGCAAGTAAGACAACAATCTCAGGGCACTGTCTCAGGTCTCGTATGGCCGCCCTCTCTCTGCTAGTGATATTCGACTTTGTAGGCTTGGTTCTCGACAGAGCACCAGAGCACGGCAGGCTTCCCGACGTACGTCGTCAGCTGCTACAGGTGGCAGTCGCGCTGCAACCTGCTCACTGCGCTGACGATGTCTGCTACCGGTGTGAACTTAGGAGTGGGAGCCAAGCGAAGTCCCTATTTAGAACTAAAAATTCATCACCAGTCAGCTCGATGTCAGTCTAAAATCTCACCTCACCCTGGCAAACCGTCACTGAAGGCCCTACAAAAGACTGTCATTAATCTCACTGACATTGAAGCAGTCAGGCGCCATGCCACAGAGCCTCGCTCATGCTTCCTACAGGCAAATGAGCCAATTGACATCTATACGCTGCAAATCACATTTAAATGCCTGGCAGAGGGTTCATTAACCACTTTCATAACCTTTCTCTACAGTTCCATTCTCTAATAGCGCTCAGGAAGAAAGAAAACCTTAATCGTTCTGATTTCTCTTATTTTATTGGGATGGTCATGTCTCCGTAAGCAGGTGGGTGCTAGCAAAATATTTTCACATTCAGAAGTAACAATCGCTGATTGAATCCTCGCAAACAGATCTCGCCGCAATGAATAACGTCTTTCCACCCCCCCACCCCCCCCCCACCCCCCCGTAAAGTGATAAAACAAAACGATCTGCCCTTAACCTTCTCAATATCTTCCGTCAGACCCACCTGGTGAGGGTCCCACAAGGGGCAACAGTACTCCAGGAGAGGACGCACAAGTGTGATGTAGCCAGTTTCTTTGGTGGAGCTGGTGCATCTTCGAAGCGTTCTGCCAATGAAACGTAACCTTTGGTTCCCCTTTCCCACAATATTTTCTATGTGTTCTCTCCAGTCAAAGTTGTTCGTAATTGTAACTCCTAGGTATTTGGTAGAATTTACGACCTTATGGTTTGACTGATTTATTGCGTAATTGAATTTCACCGGATTTCTTTAGTGGTCATGTGTATTACATCACACTTTCCTTTATATAGTCTCAAATCAAATGTTCAAACGTTTGTATAGCTCATGGGACTTAACTACAGGGTCATCAGTCCCTAAACTTACAAACTACTTATCAACTAGCTTATCCTAAGGACGGACCGAGAGGGGGGATTAGAACCCCCGACCGTAGTGGCCGTGCAGACCGTGACTGGAGCGCCTCAGTCACCTCGGCCACCGCGGCCGGCTAATTTAGTGTCAATTGCCAATTTTCGCACCATGTAGAAATTTTGTCTAAATCGCTTTGGAGTTGCTTTTGATCCTCTGTTGACTTCACTAATCGATAAACAACAGCATCATCCGCGATCAGTCTAATAGAGCTATTTGTATTGTCTCCTAAATCGTTTATAAACACAAGAAGAGTAGGGGACCTATAACGCTTCCCTGGGGAACGCCAGATATCACTTCTGTTTTTCTCGCTGACTTACACCAATTACAACGAACTGTGTCCTTTCTGATAGGAAATCGTGAATCCAATCGCACAATTGGGGAGATATTCCATAAACACGCAATTTCATTAGAAGCCGCTTGCGGGGTACAGTGTCAAAAGCCTCCGGAAATCCAGAAATATGGAATCGATTTGAGATCCCTTGTCGATGGCACTTATCACTTCATGTGAATAAATGGTAAGCTGTGTTTCGCAAGATAGATGCTTTCTGAAACCGTGTTGACTATTGGTTAATGCGCTGGAATTGTGACCTCAGAGTAGAGGAATGGTCCCTTCGGAGTATTTCCACGTAAGTTGGAGATGCTAGGTCCGTTGTGCAACGATGTTGGTTGTCCCATGAACATTCTCACACCCATAGATGAGTTTCTGGTCGTTTACGCATTACAGATCGTCGTATCGTAAGGGCAGAGAGGGCAGTTCATACAGCTACCACGATGCAGATGAGAGATTTTGTGAGCCCAGAAGTGTCGACGTGAACTGTTGCCAACCAGTTACTACCAGTGGGACTACAGGCACGCACACCTCTATCCCCTCTTCCATTCCCGCCAACTTTCAGAGGATCACTTGGAAAATTTAATGGCGGACCGTGTTCTTCGTTCATGAAATCAGGCTTTTTCTACACGCAAGTGATGGTCATTTGTATTACCACGTCGATCTGGCGAGCGCTGTCTCGTAAACTGCATACGCCCAAGACACACTGGCACCTCCCCAAGCCTTTGATATTTGTTATATATTTTTGACGACATTACAGCGTTAAAATTAATGAAATAAATCGCAAATTGCGATCAGTTATGGCTCCACTGTACTAGGTTTAGAACAAAATAGGCTGTGGTTATAGGAATGAGACAGCGTGGCGAATGGAGATTTGGGTGTGGAGGGAGACGAGCAGGGAAGAGTCCTTTGAAGTCGGGTTGGTCACTATGTCCTCAGTGGCGGAGTGGTCAACGCGTCTGCCTAGTAAGCAGGAGATCCCGGGTTCGAATCCCGGCAGGGCACAAATTGTCATTCGCCGCACTTTGGTATTTCATCTAAACCTCGTACAGTGAAGCCATAACTGATCGCAAATTGCGATTTATTTCATTAATATGTTATTTGTGGAGGGAACGCTGATCAGCTATCGGTATGTGCAGAATGTTGCAAGACCCGTTCTTCTGCCATTCTTGTAACAGGAAGGTGAAGTCAATACGATCTCCAGACTTGTCTCCAACTTAAAATGTGTGGGATATGATGGAAGGACAACTGACACTTGTGGCTCGTGAACCAAAAACTCTTTCAGAATTGCGTGAACACGTCGAGCAGAGGTGGCCTTCTGTGTGATCTAATGGACGCCAAATATAAACGCTATTCGTCTGTGATATGTAGTTTTGGCTCCAGAGTGGAATATAGGCACAAACACCTAAATGTTTATATAAAGATCAGCCAGTACACCTGCCAGCTTTTATGTGGAGCACTGTTATAAACAGTTTTATGTCAGAGAGACCAGATGAGGATACCTTAGAGTGTCGAAACGGGTCGTCTTGAATAAAGAAAATAAAAAATTGCGATCTCGGCATCTATCCTTTCATTTATACGAGGGTAAGTCAATTATTATCCGCAATTTAGTTATATTTTTGTTTATGTTGGTAGTACTTTCGTTTTACGTTGGTGCCGCATGCTTTGTTTATTTGTTGTTGTATCTTTGCAGTTTTCAAGTTGCTACGTTAGTTTCGTTGTCGCTGCCATGCTGTTAATCATGGCTGCTCCACTGTCTACTTGCACCAAAGAAGAGCAACGTTCAGTGATACGTTTTTTTGTGGGCGGAAGGTGTATCAAGGGCCAAAATTCATAGAAGACTTTCAGTACAGTACGGGAGCAGTGTTTTGCCACAACGAAGTGTGTACAAGTGGATTGAAAAATTCCTAAATGGTCGCACGAGTGTTAAGCACGATGAAGGAGCCCGACGACCGTTTACCGCCACAAATGAAGAAACCATTGAGCGATCACGTGAAATGATTCTCTTAGACAGACGATTAACTATTGATGAAGTGGCTCATCGTCTTCAAATTAGTCATGGTTTTGCCTACGAAATTATTCATAACGGACTTTGGTTTCGTAAAGTTTGTGCAAGATGGGTCCCAAACAAACTCACACAGTTGCATAACCAAACGCAGCTCGACATCTGCAAAAAACATTTGTATCGCTGTGGTAACGAAGGGGACAACTTCTTAGACAGTATCATTACTGGTGACGAAACATGGATCCATCATTACGAGCCGGAGAGTAAACGGCAGAGTACGGAATGGAAACATCCTAATTCGCCGTGAAAGAAAAAGTTCAAGACCCAACCGTCCGCAGGAAAACTTATGCTTACGGTTTTTTGGGATGCACGAGGTCCTGTACGGGAACATTATGGTGAAAGGGGCACAACAATACACAGTGTACGTTACAGCGAGATGCCTACTGACAGGCTAAAGCCTGCAATTCGAAGCAAACGCCGAGGATTGCTGTCAGAAGGTGTTGTGTTGTTGCGCAACAATACCCGTCCGCATACTGCTGTCCACACTGCTGAAACGCTCCAGAAACTCAAATTCGAAGTACTGGATCATCCTCCATATAGTCCCGATCTTGCCCCTTCTGACTATCACTTGTTTGGTCCACACAAACAGGCATTAAGGGGCCGTCGATTTGACTCGGACGAAGCAGTGAAGGAAGCGGTGCATTCCTGGCTCGCAGCTCAACTGAAAACCTTCTTTTATGAGGGCATAAGGAAGCTTGTAGAGCGATGGACGAAGTGCTTTGAAAAGCAAGGAGACTATGTCGAAAAATAATGTTCTTGTAAGTTTCGTATTTTATTACAATAAAATTTTATAACTACTTTGCGGATGATAATTGCTGACCCTCGTACAATAAGATCGCTCCCTAAGATGAGTAAACCTTCGTTAGCTTTCGGAGCCAAAGCTCTAGTTTTCGGTCTTTTCTTAAGACATAAGTGATTCCTCCGCCTCAGTGGGATCCTGTCGAATGTATTCTCCCCGGAGGACGCGTGCGTTGTCGTCAGAGCCACGGTGCGACCTCGACTTCTCGACTGCGCATTCAGAGAGGGGCAGTGCGTGCGTACGCTATCGGCCATTGTCAATGCAGGGAGCGGTCGGCGGCGCTCGCTATGGCCGTAAAGTGCGCGACTGACAGTTATGGGCGGGAGCGCGGCGAATCTACAATCTACATGAGGCGGTGACGGCGGCGTCTGCAGTCTGCACCCGCCCCGTGTCTCAGGGAGGAGCGGTTCCGGCCGCCTCCACGGCGCCACACACTTCCCCATTTGACTGGCCGGCGCACGCGCCAAGGCCGAGCTCCACCAGACACAGCCTACTGCGTGCCGCGCATACTTCCAGGTCGCCTCCTGCCACGTCACACAGCGCGAAATACAGATTAGTACACCCTCTTACAAGGGGAACACCAAGTATGGTACCAACGGATTTTCATGGATCGCAGGTACATTGTGAGGGAATTCCTCCAGACCATCAACCTAATAGGATTTATTCCAATGGGCCTTGATTTCTACAGGGTGTCCAGAAAAGGACTCCCTGATTTCAAAATTAAATATCTCGAAAACAAAGATCGATAGAGGAATGAAGTAAACGGTATATTTATTGTGAAAGCTGTAAGAAGTTTATATAGCAGTTTGAAATAAGTTACAAAAGCTGGTAACAGATGGCGCTGTACGCTGTACAGCTCATATCAGCATACATAAGTGAAATAATCGTATGAAAATACTCTTTGCAAACAATCACATCACAATGTTTTCAAAATGTTCACCATTGGCACTACAGAGGTGGCGCAAACGAAGACTGAAATTCGTCATCACATTTCGTAGTGTATCAACCGAATTGGATTCACATGCCACAGAGATCGCCGATTCAAGCTCGTCCAGCGTGGCGGGATGCTTCGGATAGACCATGTCTTTCACTGTGCCCCACAAAAAAAGTCACAGTGAGTCAAATCCGGCGAATATGGAGGCCAATCCATGCCTGCACCAGTAAATTTGGGATATTCCAAAGCAATGACTCGATTCCCGAAGTATTCCTCAAGAAAACGAAACACTTGTTCGGTCCGATTTGGTCGGGCTCCATCTTGCATAAACCATTCAATGCCTGGTCGATCCTCTAACGCTTGCTGTGTGGCGACAAATTGTTCCAAAATTGCAACGTAACGTGCACCAGTGAGTGTTTCTCGAATGAAAAAAGGGCCAATAATACCTCTGCTGCATACTGCAGTCCACACAGTAACTTTAGGAGAATACGGGGGTTTCGCTTCACACCAATATGGCTTTTCGGAACCCCAAAATCGTCAGATCTGCTTATTCACGTATCCATTCAGGTGGAAGTGTGCTTCATCTGTAAACCAGATGCAGCCAACACCAAATCCTTCACTATCAATAATTGTGAGCATCTGATTAGCAAAGGCAACCCTTTGTTTTGTACAGCTCGTACGGGTATGACCTGGTGCGTTTGAATTTTGAAGGGAAACATGTGTAGGCTCTCTCAGTATTTTCTGCGTGCTGGAACGCTTCAAACCAGTCTCAGATGCAATTCTACGGACGGATGACATTGGATTTCGCTGAATAATTCCAGAAACTGTGGCGATATTTTCAGGCGTAACAGGCTTGCTGCCAACATGCCCCACCAGATCATCAGTTACGCTGCCTGTTCGTTGAAATTTTGCGAAGAGCGTACGAATGATTTTCGCATCGGGTCCTTTTGGAACATTAAATCGTGCTTGAAAACTTCGCCTTGTTGTCGTAGGACTCTCTTCTAACCTGTGGTACTCTAGCACCACAAAAACGCAGTGGAGCTCTCTCTGTGGGGACGAGCGTTACTGTCCATCAGATGGAACCCATCTGCTACGGCACCAGCGTAGGGCTCAACAAAATGTCGTAGGATTTCGTCTCTATACATCTGAGCAATCAAAGCGCAATTCTGAACGACGTAGAGGTCCGTACCATCCGTTCACCACCATGATATGGTGATGTTTCCTTCACATAAGCAGGATTGTTATAAGTTGCACGTTCTCTCCAGATGGATCGACGATTGTTCGGCTGAACACAAAATCTTGACTCATCTGTGAACAGAACGCGGCACCATTCGTTACGACTCCAATGCTGATGTTCCTCCGCCAGTTTCTACGGGCTAAAAGGTTTCCTGGTTTTAATGGGACACACACCATAGGCCTCAGTGTGTAGAAGCCACATTCCCGAAGACCAGTTCGGATTGTTTGTGTCGATATTGCGCTTCCTGTTGCTGCCTGGAGGGTGCGTTGCAGCTGAGTTGCATTCAGCCTGCCGCGGTAGAGTAGCTGAGGAGCGAGCGGTTGGTCGCCATCGGAGGTTCGAGTCCTCCCTGGGGCATGAGTGTGTGTGTTTGTCCTTAGGTTAATTTACCTTAGTTTAAGTAGTTTGTAAGCTACGGGCTGATGACCACGCAGTTTGGTCCGATAGGTTTACAAACATTTGAACATTTGCATTCAGCCTCTTGTCCCGACTGGCTGTTAACCGGATATAATGGCTATCACTTGTTGGTATTACCAGTGGACGACCTCGGCCTTACCTTCTTTTAATGGTTCCTTTTGTCTGAAATCACGTCCAAGTCCTGGAAATCACACTTTGGGACAATCCAATAGTTGCAGCCAGCTCCCTCTGTGTCTGTTCGGCTTCCAACCTTCCTATGACTCTCCATGCCATAGCTTCCCATAAGTCACAGTGTTGTTGCTCCCTACACTTTTGAACCCAATTGGTTGTGTAATTCGTTTGGTAGAGTAAACACAAATCAACACCAACCCCCTCAGCAACAAATTTCTATTATTACCACTATCTCGGTTGGCGTAATGTTGTTGTAAACCCGTCAGAAAGACGTCGAATCATTTTAGTGCATTCTGCCGATGACAATACTTCATAACGTAGACATCTCAACTAATCCCCTAATTCACTGATTAAAACTTCCGGGCTAAGTTGCCGTGGTCCATCTGTAAAACTTTCTTCTCGCAACGTTTCGTTGCCTACTGCGGGCAACATCTTCACGGTAAGTCGACGACTGGCTGCTAATAGCTGGAGGTCTTGCTTATATAGAACGCATAGAGGGCGCTACCACTTGTGATAGAGAGGTGTCATCCAAACATTGGTGGAACGAGCCAGTAATATCTGTGAGCCAATTAATCTAGAAGATCAGTTAAACCATTTACGGACGGCTTTCAAGAAAAACGGATATGGAGATAAAGAGATAGATCCTTGAAGAAAAGTACCAGAAAACATGCGAAAACAACAAATGTCGGTTGGGAAAGTTTTTCTTGCGTTTATCGCAATATCACGGATAGTAATGGGAACGTTTTGGCCCAGTTTAAAGTGGAAACAATCTTTAAAACCACCAAGAAGATCAGTGAATGTTTAAGGTCGCTGAAAGATGG
This sequence comes from Locusta migratoria, assembly GCA_026315105.1. NCBI lineage: Eukaryota > Metazoa > Arthropoda > Insecta > Orthoptera > Acrididae > Locusta > Locusta migratoria. The sequence goes on along the minus strand of CM048744.1, from coordinate 124,621,710 downwards.
ACGACACCCTATGGCAACGCCTGGGGTGTATAAAATTCCGTGTAGCCGTGGCATGGTCTGTATAGGAATAACGAAAAGGTGTTAATACCTACTTGATGGAACACAATAGGAATTGTCGACTGGGACATGCCGACAAATCAGTTGTAACGGAACATGTATTTACGAAGGGGGTCATGAAATAAAATTCAGTGAAACTAGCGTGCTGGCCAAGACCTCACATTATTGTACAAGCATGTACAGAGAAGCCATAGAGATCCAGAAAAACCACAATAATTTCAATATCAAGGAATAAGGTTTGAAATTAGATAAGATATGGCGGCCGACTTTGCACCAACGATGTGACAATCGGTTACCTGTAATCGAGAGCGATGACACTGGTCAGAGATAGCATTCTAGTCATCAGCACATGACAAGTGGTGGAGCCCTCTAAGCGCTCTATATAAGCAGCACCTCCAGCGACTAAGCAGCCAGTCGTCGACTCACCCCTGAAGATGTTGCCTGCAGTAGGCAATGAAACGTTGGGAGAAGAAAAAGGTTTACAGATGGACTACCGCAACTTAGCCCGGAAGTTTTAATTAATGAAGACGCCGTCCGTGAAAGTCTACATGTTATGGATGATCCCCTAACTATTTTGGCCAAGTTACGTAAACGGATCAAATATTATGAATTATCTCGAACAGAATGATCTATTGACCCAAGGTCAACATGGATTTAGAAAAAATCGTTCTTGCAAAACACACCTAGCTCTTTACTCACACGAAGTGATAGTGCTATCGACAAGGGTTCTCAAATTGATTACACATTTATTGATTTCCAGGAGGCTTTAGATACCGTACCTCACAAACGGCTTTTAATCAAATTGCGTGGTTATGATATATCGCCCCAAAATTGCGACTGGATAGGGTATTTCCTGTCTGAGAGGACGTAGTTTGTAGTAATCGATGGTAAGGCATCGAGTAAAACAGAGGTGATATCGGGCGTTCCACAGGGTAGTGTTATTGGTCCTCTGCTGTTCCTTATTTACATAAACGATTTCAGAGAAAATCTAAGGACCTCTCTTAGGTTGTTTGTAGATGACGCCGTCATTTACCGTCTAATAAAATCATGAAGATCAAAACCAACTGCAGAATGATCTAACTAAGATATCACTATGGTGTAAAAATTGGCAATTGACTCTAAATAATGCTACGTATGAAGTCGTCCTCATGAGTACGAAAAGAAACCGTTAACTTTGTTTACAAGATAAATCAATCAAACGTGAAGGCCGTAAACTGCACAAAATATCTAGGAATTACTATTACTTCAGACTTAAAATGGAAAGAACACGTAGATAATGTCGTGGGAAAGGCGAACCTTAGACTGCGTTTTATTGGCAGAACCCTTAAAAGATGCAACAGAACTACTAAAGGGACTGTATACACTACGCTTGTCCGTCCTTTTTTGAAGTATTGCTTCCTAGTGTGGGATCCTTATCAGGTGGGTTTGGCGGAGGATATCAAAAGAGTTCAAAGAAGGGCAGCTCGTTTAGTATTGTCACGATACAGAGGAGACAGCGTCACGGAAATGATACAGGATCAGGGATGGGAATCATTTCACACTGCTTGCTCAATGTACAGACTGAACAACATTGGGGAAAGGCTACAACCCTGTCTTAATCCGTTCCCAACCTCTGCGTCCCTTTCTTGCCCTTCGACTCTAATAACCACTGTCTGCTTTTTGTATAGGTTGAATATAACTCTTCGCTCCCTATATTTTACCCCTGCTATTTTCAGTATTTGTAAGAGTGTATTCCAGTCGACATTGTCAAAAGCTTTCTACAAAAGCCAAAAACGTAGGTTTGCCCTTCCTTAGCCTATCTTCTAAGATAAGTCGTAATGTGAGTGTTGCCTCCCGTGTTCCTACATTTCTCCTAAATCCAAACTGATCTTCCCCGAGGTCAGATTCCACAAATTTTTCCATTCGTCTATAAATAATTCGTGTTAGTATTTTGTACCCATGACTTATTAAACTTATAGTTCTGTAATTTTGACACTTGTCTGCACTTGCTTTCTTTGGAATAAGAATTACGATATTCTTCTTGAAGTCGGAGAGTATTTCCCCTGTCTCATACATCTTGCATACCAGGTTGAACAGTTTTTTCATGACTGGCTCTCCTAACGAAGTCAGCAGTTCAGACGGAATATCATCTACTCCAGGGGCCTTGTTTCGACTCAAGTCATTCAGCGGTCTGTCAAATTCTTCTCGCAGTATCATAACTCCTATCTCATCTTCGTCCACTTGGTCTTCCCTTTCTAGAATACTGCCTTCAAGTTTATTTCTTTTGTTTAGGCCCTCTATACAATCCTTCCACAGTTCAGCTTTCCCCTCTTTGCCCAGTACTGGTTTTCCGTCTAGTTCTTGATATTCATACAGCTGCTTTTCTTGTCTCCAAATACCTCCTTTATCTTCCTGTAGGCAGTATCTACCTTTCCCCTAGTTATGCATTCTTCCACTGTTATGCATTTGTCCTGTAGCCACTCCTGCTTAGCCAGTCTGCACTTTCTGTCAATCTCATTTTTCAGACGTCTGTACTCCCTTTTTCCTGCTTCCCTTTCTGAATTTTTCTATTTCCCCCTCTCATCAATTAAGTTCAGAATATCCTGTGTTATCCAGGGATTTCTATTAGGCCTTGTCCTTCTGCGTATATGATCCTCTGCTGCCTTCACTGCCCTATCTCTCAGAGCTACCCATTCTTCTTCTACTGTATTACTTTCCCCCGTTTCAGCCAATCCTTGCCTAATGCTCCCTCTGAAACTCTCAACCACCTCTGGTTCCTTCAATTTGTCCAGGTTCCATCTCCTAACTTTTCTACCTTTCTGCAGGTTCTTATGTTTTAATCTGCAGTTCATAACCAACAAGTTATGGTCAGAGTTTATATCAGCCCCTGGATATGTGTTACAGTTTAAAACCATGGTTTCTAAATCTGTTCCTTACCGTTATAAAGTCAATATGGTACCTTCCAGTGTCTCCTGGTCTCTTCCACGTATACAGCCTTCTTTCATGATGTTTGAACCAAGCGTTGGTGATCATTAAATTGTGCTCTGCGCAAAATTCCACCAAGCGATCTCCTCTTTCATTCCTTTTTCCCAGCCCATATTCACCTACTATATTTCCTTCTCTTCCCTTTCCTACTGCCGAGTTCCAGTCCCCCATCACAATCAAGTTTTCGTCTCCCTTAACTTTCTGAATGATTTCTTTTATCTCCTCATACGACATACGACATCCTCCTGAGTAGTCACCGCCCGGAGATCCGAATGGGGGACAATTTTACCTCCGGAATATTTTACCCAAGAAGACGCCATCATCATATAATCATACAGTAGAGCTGCATGTCCCCGGGAAAAGTAATGGCTGTAGTTTCCCCTTGCTTTCAGCCGTTCGCAGCAACTGCATGGCAAAGCCACATTAGCTGATGTTACAAGGCCAGCTCAGTCATTCATCGAGACTGTTGCCCCTGTAACTACTGAAAAGGCTGCTGCCCCTCTTCAGTAACCACACGTTTGTCTGGCCTCTCCGCAGATACCCCTCCGCTGTGGTTGCACCTATGGTTCTGCTATCTGTATCGTTGAGGCACGCAAGTCACCCCACCTCGGCAATCTGTGGTTCATGGGGGTGGACTTGTGTCGAAGTTCCCCGAAATAACCAACAAGTCACTTCGAAGACCACAATTTGACCTCTTTTCAAAGTTGCACGGTTCGCAGTAGGTGTGCCTCAACAATGCCGATAGCTGTACCGTAGGTGCAACCACAGTGGAGGGGTATCTGTGGAGAGGCAGACAAACGTGTGTGTCCTGAAGAGGTGCAGCAGCCTTTTCATTAATTGTAACGGCTTAAAGCGAGGGGAAAATACAATCGTTATTTTACCTGAGTACATGCAGTTCTACTGCATGAATACCCTCTCGGGTAAAATATTCCGAAGGTAAAATAGTCCCCCATTCGGATCTCCGGGATGGGACTACTCAGGAAGATGTCGTCATCAGTAAATACAACACTGGTATTCTACGGATCGGAGTACGAAATGTTAGATCTCTTAATTGGGAAGGGAGGTGAAAATATTTGAAAAGGGGATATGTTAAAGTTAGATATAGTAAGGATTCGTGAATTGCGGTGGAAAGATGAACAGGATTTCTGGTCAGGTGATTAGAGGTTATAAATACAAAATCAATTGGGGGTATTATAGCAGTTGGTCTAACACTGAATAACAAAATATGAATGCGGGTTAACTACTAAGAGCAGCGCAGTAATTGCATTATCGTAATCGACATAGATTCGCCAACTAGCTCTCCCAATGATGATCGAAGAAATGTAGGAGGGAACAGAAGTTGTTATTCAGACAATTGGAGAGGATAACTTGCTTGTGATGGGAGACTGGAATTCGGTAGTAGGAAACGAAGAGAAGGAAAAACTGTAGGTGCATATGGACTGGGAGAAGGAACAAAAGAGGAAACAACCTGGTAGAACGCTGCACGGAACATACTTTAATTATAACAAACACTTGTTTTAAGAACCATGACAGACGGTTATATACGTGAAAGAAGCCAGGCGACACCGGAAGGTATCAGACAGATTCTAAAGTGGTGAAACATAGATTTCGGAACCAGATTTTAAACCGTAAGACATACCCAGGAGCAGATATAGACTCTGACCATATCTTATTGGTTATGAACTGTAAACCGAGACTGAAGAAACAGCATAAAGATAGGAAAAGATATGGTACCTTGATAAATTGAAAGCACGTTAAGTTCTCGAGAATTTCAGAAGGAGCTTCATGCAACAGTTGACACAAACGTGAAAAAATAACACAGTAGATCATGAATGGGTGGCTTTGAGAGATGAAATAGTCAAGGCAGCAGCAGAAAACCAAATAGGTAGAAAGGCAAGACCGACAGAAAATCATTGGATACCTCAGGAAATATTGAATTTACTTGATGAAAGGAGAATTTTTAAAAATGCTGTAAATAAAGCAGGTAAAATGGAGTACAGGCGACTAAGAAACAAAATTGACAGGAAGTGCAAAAGGGCTAAGCAGGAGTGGCTAGAAGGCAAATGCAAGTCTGAAGATATATAACTAGTGCAAAAAGGTACCGCCTACAGGAATATAAAAGAGAGATTCGGAAACAAGAAAATAAGCTGTATGGAAATCAAGAACTCGGATGCAACCGAGTTCTGAGTAAAGAATGGAAAGCTGAAAGGTAGAAAGAATATATAGAGGGTCTCTACAAAGGAAATGAACTTCGAGACAAGGAAGGGAAGAGGAAGTAGATGAAGTAGGAGATTTTATACTGAAAGATTAATTTGACAGAGAACTGAAAGATTTAAGTCGAAACAAGGCCCATGGAGTAGACAACATTACCTCAGAGCAACTGAAGTCTTTGGGAGAGCCAGCCATGACAAAGGTATTTCACCTGATGTGTTAGATGTATGAGACAAACGAAATACCATCAGGCTTCAACAAAAATTTAATAAACCACATTCCAAAAAAACAGGCACGACAAGTGAGAAAATTAGAGAAACATCGGTTTAATAAGTGATGGTTTTAAAATTTTAACAATAATTATTTACAGAAGGATGATAAGTCGTAGAAGCTGAGCACTGAGAAGATCAGTTTGTCTAGGAGAAATGTAGGAACCTGGGAGCCAACACCCACCTTACGACTTATCTTAGAGGATAGATTAAGAAAAGGGAAACCAACAAGTCTAGCTTTTGTAATTTGGAGAAAGCTTTTCGCAGTGTTGACTGGAATACACTCTTTCAAATTCTGAAATCGGCAGGGGTAAAATATAGGGGACGGATGATTATTTACAATTTGTACTAAAACCAGACAGCAGTTATTAGAGTCGAAGAACTTGAAAGGGAAGCATTGCTTGGGGAGCAAGGGTTGTAGCCTTTTGCCAATGTTATTCAATTAATACATTGAACATGCTGTGAAGGAAAGCAAGGAGAAATTTGGAGAAGCAATTAAAGTTATAAGATGAACATTAAAAAGTGGAAAACAAGGGTAATTATTCAGTAGAAGTCTGTAGGTTACAAGATACCTGTAAATAAACTGTTCTATAATATATCTGTTCGTACTTTTAATGAAATTTAAGAAAGACAAATGTGGAGCTATTTTTTTAAGTTATTGCCTATTTTTATGACGTCACATACGTTTCCTAACCTGAAAAGTATGTTAAAATAAATATAAACGATACTATTCGCACTCATCCAATATCGTATTCTGAAATGTAGCTTGCCGGCCACTTGGAGCGCTGCTGTCGCAGTATATAACAGAAGTCTGCGTGAATGTCGTGAGTGTACATGTTAGACTGTGATGATACCCTCTTTTAGCCCCACATCAAAGATTTTTCATATAAACATTTGATGTGAGGCCAAAAGAGGGTATCATCACACTCTAACATATACACTCACCACACACACACACACACACACACACACATATTTATATATATATATATATATATATATATATATATATATATATATATATATATATATATGACCTTTTGTGTCCCAGCCTCGTCGCCGCTTTTGTGTAGTTTCCGTCGTAGGTGTCAGTGGCCGAGTAGAAAGAGTCCGACACAGGAATAAAGGATGCACGCTTGTGCATTGTCCAGGTAAGGAGGTGACCAGCCAGTGGGACAGCAGAAACTAGAAACACTAGAGTAAATTAGAACGAAATATATATTTCTTAGAGACTTAGTAATACTTAACTTTTACATAGCTCAGTACTGCAGAATGCTGATACATAGTTGAGCTAGAGGCGTGCCTAGTGCCTGTGCGATAGCCAAGTCTTCACTAGTGCCTAGCTGATTCCGAAGTGTTAACTGGTTCCTATCTCAGCCCCAAGTGAACGATGTCGTTCAGTGGTGGCCACGAGCGGAGTTATAGCAGAGGGCGCTCGTGGCTGACGTCGTAAGAACGCCGCGCTGTACGTGCATGGAGGCGCGCGGCGAAAGTAGGTGGCGCGCACTTTAGACTTGTGCGACACCACATGACCATTATCTCATCCACTATGTTGTCCAATAAATTTGATAGTTTAATACTGCACTTATTAATAGCTGCGTCAGTTAAGTCGCCGCACTAAATAGCTTGTGTTTGATGAAATTATATTTGTGATCACTAGTAAGACTGTTTGTGTCTGGCAGGTCCGGAGTACTGGGGAGGTGTGTGCAAGACGGGCAGCGAGCAGTCGCCCGTGCAGCTGGACGAGTCGAGCGCCTCCCTGGTGAGACACCCGCCATTCGCCTTCTTCAGCTACAGCGCCGACGTCCCGGCCAGCGCCGTCAACAACGGCCACACCGGTGAGTCCACTTTCCTTCTCTACTCTGACAGACGCTGCGCCCGGGTGTAAGAGGACGGTAATTCACATTCCCATGTCACGGGCAGGCACGTTCCACGCCGTGTCACATCAACACCACCTAGAGACGAGGCCTCACGACAGCCCGTGCCTACGTCACACTTAGAGGCCGCAGCTGCCACCTCACTGGCTGGCCGCTGGGGCTCGCCCACCGGCCACGGCCTCTAAGTGTGACGTAGGCACAGCCTGTTGTAAGGCCTTGTCTCCTAGGTGGTGTTGGTCAAATCAACAGTACCTAGAGACGAGGCCTCACGACAGCCCGTGCCACGTCACATCGACCAGGCCGCGACCGCCAGCTGACTGGCTGGCCGCTACGAGGCAGTGGGCTGTGCCCCAGCGGCCAGCCATTCAGCTGGCGGCCGCGGCCTTGTCGGTGTGGCGTAGCACGGGCTGTTGTGAGTAAAGCTCTGTAGAGGGAAAGTATGTGCGCCTCGGTTGCACAGTGGTAGAGTGCCAGACTACAAATCCAACGGTCGCGGGTTCGATCCCCGCCAGGTCCTAGGATTTTTATCTGTCACTTTCCACTTCTTTCACCTCTGGCAGTATTGCTCATGTGAAAAATACCGAGTAGCACCGTGGTTCGGAACCTACGTTAAACTGTAGGTCCCCCTATAACTGGCTGGGTAAGTCAGTTCGAAGGTCGGAGGAAGGCAACGGCATACCACCTCCAAACAGGACCATGCCTAGTAAAGCACTGTGGTGTTCAAACCAATCTCCGAATTGTATAGCCAGCTTGACAGCGTCGGCCATGCTGGGCCTACGCACCGACAGCTACAGCGTTCCCTGCGCTTAACAATCTTTATCAACCGATTTTGAGAAAACCATTCAATAAAAAAACTTAATTTTTTCACGTTTTATAGTGTGATATATTCGCTCGATAGTAACCTAAATTTCTATTCATTATTACTTAGAGTTTCCGTGCTACATCAAATTAAGTAAACTACTGCGCAAAATTTTGAAGAGTTTGCAGAGGAAACATCGCATTGCGTAGACTTTACGTATGGTTGATTTTAGCTCATATAATGCTGCGAACGAAATGTAGGTAAGATATCGAAATTTTATTTAAGGTTCAGAGCAGAACGATAACTCGTTTCATTCTCGAGAGCCGAGCGGTCTAAAGAGTCTCGCTGCGGAGCACGTGGTTGCTCGCCGTGGAGGTTCAAGTCCTCCCTGGGGCATGGGGGTGTTGTCCTTAGACTAGTTTACCTAGGTTTAAGTAGTTTGTAAGCTACGGACTGATGACCACGCTGTTTGGACCGATAGATTTACAAACATTTGAACATTCTCGTTATACAGGAACAGATGCGGGAACTTCGCGTAGTTCTGTCCGTGCAGACTTGGCTGTTCTACGAAATACTTATCGTCCGAGTTTAAGAAAACTGGTTTGTGACTCCACATCTAAAGAGTTCACCTATACATTCAGATTGGCCTGTACCGTAGCCTAATATTTCAATAGACCGTGAACATATCGTCATCGGAGCGTAGTGTAGTAAACAAGTAAACAATTGAGATCATGGAAAAGTCTTTGATGAGTATTTTCTTGTGTATTATGTACTTATATCTTACATGAACTACGAAAAATGCACTATGCTACGATGCGCGAGGCCGTCCCCTTCGGGGTTCGAATCCCCCCTCGGGCATGGATGTTTGTGCCGTCTTTAGTATAAGCTAGATCATAAGTAATTTGTAGGTTTAGGGACTGATGACTACGCAGTTAAGTCCCATAAGCTCTACAAACATATGAACATATATGAAAAATGCAAGGATATACACACTACATTTTAGCAGAAACAGAAATTAAAGTTGTCTTTACAACGGCAATTACATTTGAACGTCTAATATTTGTCTTGTTTCAGTTCTTTGTTTCCTGTTATGATACACTCTAACACATAAACACGAATGAGAAATGCTTGTTTCAGGAACTGTATGTTCATTTCATATCGAAACGGGAATCTAGTTCACTCACTAATATGTAAAAATAATTGTGTATTTTCGACAACTACCTGCAGATAAAATCAACGACGCGCGAATAATTTAACCTCACGACATTGTGCAGGAAATTTCTTCACAAATTTATTCAAGTTACAAATATATAGGTATCTGCTGCGTGATCCATTCGTCAGTGAATCTTTAGTCTATTAATTTACATTATGAATTAAATTCATCACAGCACAAGAACCGAAGTTCACTTCTGGACTCCTACTTTTCTCTGACGACTTTCATCAGCCAGACTGTTCATCTTCCTGTATTTCTGATACCTAATGGGAGTACTATAATGTTTATATCCCTTCTTCGTTTCTTAAAAACATCTAAAACTACAACACTGTGACATTATTCAAACCAAAACATACGAATATTCTCATGGCAGCCAAGCAACGTATAGGACCAAGATGGCGTAAAGAACCACGTGACTCGATTTCAGCCAATCACGAGCTGCAGACGGCGGCACTCGGCGCGGAAAAGGATGGCCATACTTTCTCTATACAGAGCTTTAGTTGTGAGTCCTCATCTGTAGGCGATGGTCCCACAGTGTGCAGCAATACTCCAAAATTAGGCGCACAAGTTTTGTGTAGACAGTTTCTTTAGTAGAACTGTTGCATCTTCTAAGTGTTCTGCTAATGAAACGTAGCCTTTTGTTCGCCTTCCCTGTAATATTTTCTGTGAGTTCTTTCCAATTAAAGTTGCTCCTAATTGTTATTCCTAGGTATTTAGTTGAATTGACGGCATGTAGATTTGACTGATTTATCGCATAACCGAAGTTTAACGGATTTCTTTAAGTAGTCATATGGATAACTTCACACTTATCATTATTAAGGGTCAACTGCCAATTTTTGCACCATGGAACATCATTTTGCAGGTAGTTTTGATCTTCTGGTAACTGCACCAAACGATAAATGACAGCATCATCCGCGAACAGTCTAATAGAGAGGTACTTAGATTGTCTCGTAAATCGTTTATAAAATAAGGTACAGCAGGGGCCCTATAACACTTACCTGGGGAACTCAGATATTACTTCTGTTCTTCTCGATGACTTTCCGTCAATTACAACGCACTGTGTCCTTTCTGACAGGAAATCACGAATCCAATCGCACAACTGTTGCGATATTCCGTAGGTATGCAATTTGATTGGAAGACCCTTGTGAGATATAGTGTCAAAAGCCTTCTGGAAATCTAAAAATATGGATTCTATTTGAAATCCTTTGAAATCCCTTTCTCAATTTGTGTTGACTATGAGTCAATAGATCGTTGGTATAATTGTTCAGACTGCATCCAAATATCAAAACTTTCTAATACAACGCAGTCTCTGTCGTAACTTTTCTGGGACACCTTGTGTTTTGCAGCTTCTTGGTTATTTATACAGCCTTTCTTGCCTTGTGTGACGTAGGCGGTATTCTTTTGAGCTTCATTTTCATTGCTAACATTTGAAATTTGACCATTTGCTTAGTTATTACAAGTACTGCTAGATGTATAAAAACTAAATGAAATTCAGATAAAAATGTCAAACTATGGGAATACTAGTGATCAATTACAGAAAATATACTGATTAATTTGCAGATTACCAACTGATCGAAGCCCAAGACTTTGATGATATGGAGAATATGACCAGGAAGCTGACTCAGGAATATAAAAAGTGAGGGTTAAATTTAAACTTTAATGAAACAAAGTACATGGTAATTGGTGGAAGAAAGGAAGACTTATTATCAGAAGAAGGTGTGGGGACAATAACAACTGCTGGGGAATACACATATTAAGCTTTGAGAAGTACAAATGATGCGAAAGAAGGCAAAGAAATTAAACCTAGAATAAATGCAGGAAAGGTGACATTGGAATTCTCTGGGACAAATAAATAACAACTGATAACAAAATACGGTATTTAAACAATAGTTAGGAGTATTATAACTTATGGTTGATAAGTATGGACAACAAAATGGCAACTGAAATCAGAATTATTAGCAACAGAAACGGATTTCTGGAGACAGTCACCAAGAATATCAAGAAGAGAAAAAATAAGAAATGAAGTAATCAGAGACAAAATGAAATGTATAAACTCATTTAGTGATTTCATCGAACACAAACAACCAAAATGGTATGTACATGTCGAAAGGGTGGAACAAAACAGGCTTCCGAAATGTATAATCGATTGGATACCAAATGGAAGAAGGAAAAAGAGACTTCAAGGAGCTGTGAGGAAGAACAACACTCCGAAAGATTTGTGGTAAAATACAGAAGAATGGAAAACATTGCGTAGTAATTTAATGTAATCTAATATAGGTGCTGGAAAATATATTCACATTATAAAAACCATAATAATAATAAAGACAGTCAGATGGTCGGAAAAGTATATTAATGGTATTATCATTAAGCTGTTGTCTTTTTTTTTTTTTTTTTTTTTTTTTTTTTTTTGCCTACAATTTTATCAGTTCATAGTTTAGAAAGTGCTGAAAATCAACGAAAAAGTGACTGGAACTCATCACTATAATACAGGTGTATTTATATATTACTTCAATCAAAAAATATAAAGGAAAATAGAAGGTGAAACTTGATTTCCAGGGTTACAATTCATGATTCTACGTCGATAACACTGAATAACGTAAAAATTTGGTTTTGTCTCGTTCAGAGGCAACGCTTTTATTAGTTCGTCATATGAAGGGTCTTTTAGCGAGGCATGTGGTCGTTGTTCGTCATTATAGAGTTAAGAGCAGTGTCAGCCGGAAGAGCAGCAATAAAAAAGAACAGTTAATCGTTTATTACTGGAGATAGCTCGGAAATGGTTAACGCATGTACGCTGCTTTTTGGTATCTGAAGAGTAATCATCAAACATAAAAAACGGAACTAAATCCTCGTAGTAATGGACACCCGCTTTCTGTGCTGCTTATGTCAGGGTCTACATGCTGATAAACAAAAAATAAACTCATCTTGTAGTGGGTACACGTGTCGTATGTCATAAAAGTTATAGGTCCGCTGCTAAAACAAAAAAGGGAAAATAAAGCCAAAGCAACTGAGGAGTAACTGCTAACAATTGCCAGAAGCCAGAGTATCAACTAGCAATAAAGCGAGCACTGTTCAGGAAATTAGGGAGAGCTATGATGGAGAGGTGTGAATGCGTCACGGACACCATGAATCAAAATAATCCTTATCTTTCCATAAGCAGGAAGTCTCTTATTGGCGGAAGGGGAAGGGGGGCTAAGTCATCGTCTTCTGGCAGTTTTGTTGTGGCTCGTCAAGTCACGAATTTCTGTCCTGTGCTACCCTCTCCATTCACAGTGACACTTGTACCCAGCGTCCAAAATGTTCAAATGTTTGTAGAGCTTATGGGACTTAACTACGGGGTCATAAGTCCCTAAGCTTACTAACTACTCATGAACTAGCTAAGACTTAGGACGGCACAAATATCCATGCCCGAGGGGGGATTCGAACCCCCGACCGTAGTGGCCGTGCAGACCGTGACTGAAGCGCCGCAGTCCCCTCGGTCACCGCGGCCGGCTATCCAGCGTCCTCAGTTACATGTAGAATATAGCCTAATCACTATTTTTTCTACATTTTTACACCCTACAAAATAAAGCACCAATAAGCTTATTCCACTTGTCCTATCACACATCTTGCTATTCCCTCTCTTATTCTTGTTAATGTTGTCTCCATATATCCCTCTCACCAACGTTATGCAAAGGATATTTTCATGTTTTATCTTAACTGTTCAACAATACAAACACTTCGATTCATTCTTTTCCTTATTCTTCTTATTGTGCATGATTCATTTTCAAACAATACTGTGATACAGACTTTCTCAGGAATTTCTTCTTTAAATTAAGGTTTATGTTTGGTACAAAGTGTCATCTTTATCCAGGAATTCTGCCTTTGGATGTGCAGATCTGCCTTTTATTTCTTCCATGCTTCGTCCTATATGCGTTATACTGCTTCCGAGGCAGCGGAATGCACTAACTCCGTGCTCCCTAATTTTGGTATTATGTTCACCGATAATCGCGCTTCATTTATTTCCGTTATTTTCCTGTTTTCTCTCATATCATGCTGTACACTCCCTAACTGTTCATTCTACTCAGCAGATCCTGCAATTCTTCTTCAATTTTATAGAGGGTTGCAAGGTAATCGTGTAATTGTATCATTAACATCCTTTGACCCTGAATTTTTCTCTACTTTTGATCATTTATTTCTGTTCATACTTCTTAGAATAGGCACAAAACACAATGGAAATCCATTTCTTATACCCTTTATAATCTGAATACTTTTTACACACACACACACACACCACATGCCCGATGGAGAACTTGAACCTCCGACGGCGAATGAATGGCAGCGCGCGCATCGCAGCAAGGCGCCTTAGCGCGCACGGCTACTCCGCCGCTGTGCTGAACTTCTGGACGTTTAGTGCACTTGTACTGGTCAACAGCCGGTTAGCCCGACAAGAGCCCTGGTCTCCGTGCAAATGTCACTCCCTGCAAAAGTTCCAACCCCCAATCATGGGTGGACTGTGGTAAGGTGTGCAACTTATTTTAGTTCCATGTGTCTACACTAGGTGGCAGCAGCAGTCGGCAGACTTCCAGTACATTTACAATCACCCCATTTACTTGGGCACCCAAAACCGGATTTCGTAAACCGATTTCCCAAATCCGCTTTTGGTTGGTCATGTAAACACTAGAAAATCGATTCTGGAAATCCACTTCTGTAAAGCGGTTTTCCAGTTCCACAATCGATTTTCGTGCCCTTGTAAACGTAACCATATTTGAAGCGTTCTTGGCTTATCAGATTGTGTTTTTTTGTTAAGAGTTTTCGGCACATATGGACAGACTGACATTTCCTAGCGTGAAATAAAAGTATAAATATTAGAGTCAGCTTGAATCTGTGTATTTAAGTAAAGAATAATAGCGACTGTGCTGACTACATCAGGATCTCAATCAGCTGTTTTAGCCGCCATATTAAGTGGGATAGGAAATCCGATTCAGGCTGTGACATGTAAACACGACAGCGACAAACAGTTTACAAAAATCGGTTCTCGACTTCCGGAAGATGTGTTGCATCGTGGTGAATGGTGTCAACAAAGCGCACGTTCGAAGGTTTGGCTATATTGTTGTTATATAAATTTGGTTTAGTTCATTTTAATGACATAGAACTACTGTAGATAGATCATTTTACGTAAATATCTCTGAAATTAATATTTCTTTTTTTTTTTTTTTTTTTTTAATCATTGGAGGTGTAATCTGAAACATTAGCGTATTCGCAATTATGCAGGTTGGGTCGAATGTCAGATTTTTATGATAAAGACTTTTTTTGACATGTGAAGCTATCATATCTGACAGACATTTGATTTTATATGATCGTGTAATGTTATTATGTCATTTCTTTCAAAAGGAGTGTAGCTGTAAGATTGTGCAGATTATAAAAAATTGTAGCGAAGGCCCATACCACTCAATAGTGTGGGTACAAAATTTTTGAAAATAAAGTTATTTTCTTTTTGTTATGAATTACTGTATGTATTTTGTATCTTGAATTTCCCTCTTTATATTAATGTCACATCACCTACAACCTTGGGTCTGAAAGGGTTAACAATTTTTGAGGATCGTATATCCTCAAATGTCACAGATTTTTTAAATTTTTTTTACAAAGTTAATTATTTAATGTGGGACCATGTCGTAGCCCATGCTGTAGTAAACGTCGGCGAACTGTCGACCCTGATAATGCAGAATATGTGACAATGTTCCTCTGTGGTGTGATATTGAAAAATCACGTAAATCAGGATGGGCGGAAACGGGTCTGAATCACAGTTCTCGCGAATGTGAGTCTATAGTCGAGCCGAAATAAGGTGACCTCTTGTGCTTGCGCCAATCAGCTTTGAGCGCCGGCTGCGCCAGCAGACCATTGGAGTAAGTCAAACGCGAATTTTGCTCTGCGCATGCGCGCGTCCGCAGTGCTGTGCACTTTTCCTAGGTCTGTCACACAACAGCGACTGTTAGCTATACTGTCTGACAGCGGACTAACTATTTGTCAACACGGCTGCATTCCGTTTCTGCGACCGGGGCGGTCTCTCAACCCAGTAGGCGGAGCCACGGATCATCGTGTTGCGGCCCAACTGTAATGTGGTGCGTTTTCAGTCGATAAAGGGTCCAACGATATGATCACGAGCCTGGGAGATGCACTGCAGGAAATATGCTGTTAGCAAAAGCAACTCGAGTCGGTCGTCCGCTGGCGTATACCATGGATGCCAAATTGTGCCATACTGTCCTAACGGTTACGTTCGTCGTACGTCCCACATTGGTTTCGCGATTGTTTATTGTCTCCAAGCACTGATAACTCCACGCAAATGCCATTTCTCTCAATTTGTATAGGTTATGGAACCGTCTTTTGCAACTGTAAATTAGTCTACTTTGGACCAGACGCGTTTAGCTTTATTCTAAAGCATCTTCAGTGGTCAGCTGTTCAAGAAATGGTTTGTATTACACTATTTGTTTGATTTTTTACTAAATTCGATCGGTAACAGTTCTCATGCAATTGGATTGTTTTGATTCTGAATAAATTGGACTACTAATATTACTCACGAATTTTTATTTTTCCCTCTTCATGTGTGATTTGTAGCACATTCTCACTTGCTGTCACTGCTTATATTTACACTATTTATACTTTTTACAGTAACACTTCTTACAAAAGTTTTTGAAAAATAGCCATTTCTGTGGCCTGCCAGGCTCTGTATGTCGTTTGTTTTGTATCTTTTTATTGTCTGTGTGTGTGTTCTTTGCTTTCGAGTTCTTTGGTTCGTGCTGTGCGGTGTGTTTTTGTCTCTCCTCTCTCTCTCTCTCTCTCTCTCTCTCTCTCTCTCTCTCTCTCTGTGTGTGTGTGTGTGTGTGTGTGTGTGTGTGTGTGTGTGTGAGAGAGAGAGAGAGAGAGAGAGAGAGAGAGATTCTGATTTTCTGCAGGTGTGCATGTGTGGGTAGCGATTTATTGTTGTTGTTGTTTTATGTGGCCGTATTACGTGGTGGTTTCGGGTGTTGGGAGGTTTGTCTTTGTCTACTATTTGTGTTATTAGTTTAAATAATGTTTCGTTGCTGATGTTTTCGCTCTCACTCATTCAGTGCAG
Source organism: Locusta migratoria (assembly GCA_026315105.1). Lineage (NCBI taxonomy): Eukaryota > Metazoa > Arthropoda > Insecta > Orthoptera > Acrididae > Locusta > Locusta migratoria. The sequence goes on along the minus strand of CM048744.1, from coordinate 124,605,230 downwards.
GCCATCGATCACCGCTTCCTCCATGTGACAGACAACGCCTGAAGCCTGGTATTCTCATATCGCTCTTGACACTATGGACTTCGGATATTGGATTTCCTACGATTTCCGAAGTGGACTTTCCTATGTGTCTAGTTCCAAAACAACCATTCCTCGTTCAAAGTCTGCAAATTCCAGACATGCTTCCGCAGTCACGTCGGAAACCTCTTTCCATGAATCACCATAGTCAAAAGGAAAGCTCTTCCCATGCCCCACCCTTCCATACCTTGTCCAAGCGTTCTACTGCCATCTTCATATATCGCTACACAACAACTTTTGTCTCCCCATTGCAGTTTTATTTCGAGTGTATTCATCTTCCTTTTGGAAATACGGTAGATATAGCTGCCGAATTTGCTTTCCCACTATCGCTTTTTTTCTTTCCATCTAAACAAACCCAGTTTTTAAAACTCGCTTCAGTTTTCAGGTTATGTCTTGTTCTTAAAAAGTTTTGTTAATCTTCGTGGAGTGAGCTTTCGTGCCGTGAAGAGGTAGAATACTACAATGAATATGAACTTTTCTACCTTCAGCCATTGTCATGACTAAATAAGAAGCCAGAGCAGCTTTATTTATCGTGTCACAAGTACAGAGTTTAAAATACACTGACAGTATTCAAAATAAATAATACAGAATACATAAACCATGACATGAAGAAGGATTGTCAAAAAATAAGTAAAATACACAAAAATGTAAAACCAACAAAGGAAAAAACATTGTTCCGTAATTTGATATAGTGGCAGACCACGAATTGGCTAAGTCGAGTGCATTAGGTGTCGCCCTCGTCAAGTCTCTCATGGTGCATGTAGCTAGAGATGCAGGACACTGCAGTAGGTGGTTATTACACTACACAGAACCACACGCGCATGGAACTGAATCCATGGGAAAGCCCCACTTCTGCAGGCATCTCGTGGTACTCGTGGTACCGGAGCGTAGTCTGTTGAGAGCCTTCTATGTTGTCCACGTCTCTGAACGGCCAGGGCAAGCTCTTCCATCGGTATCATCCACTCCTTCAAATACTGACATTTTTCCCACCACTTCGAAATCGTGACTTGCTGTGGTGTCCATATAAGTGCGTCTGTAGTTGTCAGAAAGCTCTTTCTTGATTTCAGCCAAGGTGGTGCTGGTGGACAGCCGTGTAGAGTATGGCCTTTTATAGCACGTAGCTGCCATCTCTCGTGTGATTTCTCGGGGGAGGGGGGGCTATGCCAATGAGGCATGGAATTTATAGCCCGTGATGATGCGACAGGTCTCATTAAGTACCACATTTTTGTTTATGGCGTGGCTAGTCTTGTATCATACCGGACATGCATATTCAGCACTGGAGTAACACAGTGCTAAAGCGCTGGTTTTCGCAGTACATGGATGGGCTCCCCATGTGGTACCCGTCAGCTTCCTCACTAAGTTATTTTTAGCAGATACTTTCTGCTTCGTGTTTAGGCAGTGTTTCTCATAGGAAAGTATTTTGAAGTTGGACAGTTGTCGAGCTCAGTTCCTTCCCAGATGATTTGCTGCTTGCTTGTTCCTGAGATGGAATACACGGGTCTGAATTTTGGTAGGGTTAGGCTTCAGATGATTTTTCCAGGGCTTAACATAAGGTTTGATCCACCTTTCCAAAGCAGTAACTGTACAGTCATCAGCAAATATAAAACTCTGGAATCTTTCAGGTAATGGCTGATCGTTAGTAAAGATACTGAATAACAGTGGTGCGAGCACACTGCCTTGCGGAACCCATTCTTCTCTGTTCTCCATCTGCTTCTGTGTCCCTGAAATTCTACAAAGAATCTCCGTTCTATAGGAGGTTTTTGATATTGCAAATGAAACGGAAGTCTTTGCAGCCAGAGCAGCTGATTTCCATTCGCATGTTGTGTAAAACTACTGACGTTGAAGGTGTCGCCACCGGCGTCAACCTTGTGTGAATGCTCTGAAAAGCTAATCAATTGCATATTACAGCATCTTCTTCCTGTCAGTTAATTTTCGCGTCTGTAGCACGTCATCTTCGTGGTGTAGCAATTTTAATTAACCATCAGGAAGAAGGTGCTGTGATATGCAAACGATTAGCTTTTCAGAGCATTTACTCAAGGTTGGCGCCAGTGGCGACACCTACAACGTGCTGACATGAGGAAAGTTTCCAACCGATTTCTCATACACAAACAGCAGTTGACCTGCGTTGCCTGGTGAAACGTCGTTGTGATGCCTCGTGTAAGGAGGAGAAATGCGTACCATCACGTTTCCGACTGTGATAAAGGTTGAATTCTAGACTATCGCAATTGCGGTTCGTCGTATCGCGACATTGCTGCTCGCATTGGTCACGATTCAATGACCGTTAGTAGATTATGGAATAGGTGGGGTCAGGAAGGCAATACCGAACGCCATGCTGGATCCCAACGGTCTCGTATCACTAGCAGTCGAGATGACAGCCATCTTATCCGCATGGCTGCAACGAATCGTGCAGACACGTCTCGATCCCTGAATCAACAGATGCGGATATTTGCAACGAAATTTGCAGCAGCATGGACGATCAGCTTGGAGAACATGGCTGCTGTTACCCTTGACGCTGCATTACAGACAGGAGCGCCACGATGGTGTACGCAACGACGAACCTGGGTGCACGAATAGCAAACTGTCATTTTTTCAGATGAATCTAGGTTCTGTTTACAACATCGTGATGGTCGCATCCGTGTTTGGCGACATCGCGGTGAACGCACATTGGAAGCGTGTATTTGTTATCGCGAATACTGGCGTATCACCTGGCATGATGATATTGGGTGCCATTGATTACACATCTCGGTCACCTCTAGTTCGCATCGACGGCACTTTGAACAGTGACCGTTAGATTTCACATGTGTTACGACCCCTTCATTCGATCCTTGCGAAACCTTAATTTCGGCAGGATAATGCACGACCGCACGCACGAGCCTTTCTGGATACGGAAAATGTTCGGCTGCTGCTCTGGCCAGCACATTCTCCAGATCTCTCACCAATTGAAAACGTCTGGTCCATGGTGGCCGAGCTCGTGGCTCGTCACAATACGCCAGTCACTAATGGTGAACTGTAGTATCCCGTTGAAGCTGCATGTGCATCTGTACCTGTACACGCCATCCAAGCTCTGTTTGACTCTAAGCTCAGGCGTATCAAGGCCGTTATTAAGGCCAGAGGTGGTTTCCTGGGTACTGATTTCTCAGGATATATGCAACCAAATTGCGTGAAAATGTAATCGCATGTCAGTTCTAGTATAATAATTTGTCCAATGAATACCCGTTTATCATCTGCATTTCTTCTTGGTGTAGCAATTTGCATGGCCATTAGTGTATATACACCTTCACTATTCGATATAAATTGTAATCCTAATGATGACAGTTCTGCTAAAGTAGAATTGCTTAACACAGCTTTCAGAAATACCTTCACCAAAGACGAAGCAAATACTCAAGAATTCGTATCATGTATGCGTATGCGTATTTTACAAGTAGATACTCTGGAGTATTAAAGCAACTTAAATCACTTAACAGAAGTACGTCTCCCGGTCCCAATCGTTAGGTTCCTCTCAGAGTATGCTGATGCAATGTCCCCCCCCCCCCCCCCATACCTAGTTATCATATGCAACCGCTCGCTCAGTGAAAAATCCGTACCCAAAGACTGGAAAGTCGCACGGGTCACTCCAATATTTAAGATAAGCAACAGGAGTGATCCGAAAAATTACAAGGCTATATCATTGACGTCATTTCGTAATACGATTTTACGACTTATACTTTCTTCAAATATTGTGAACTATCTCGAAGACAACGACCTATTGAATCGACACGGATTCAAAAAGCATCGTTCTTGTGAAACACAGATAGCTCTTTACTCACATTATTTGATGGGCGCTATCAACAGGGAATGTCAAATAGATTCCGTATTCCTTTATTTCCGAAAGTCTTTTGACACTGTACCTCACAAACTTCCTGTAATCAAATTGCGTGCTTATGGGATATCGCCAGAGTTGTGCGATTGTATGCGTGATTTTGTCTCAGAAAGTACGTTGTAATTGACGATAACTCGATCAGAATAGAAGTGATATCTGGCATTCCCCAGGGAAGTGTTGTGAGGGCCCTACTGTTCCTTACTTTTTATAAACGATTTAAGAGCCAATCAGAGTTCCTCAGACTGTTACCAGGAGATCAAAAACAACTGCAAAAATTTGCAGTTGACCCTTAGTAATGATAAATGTGAAGTCATCTGAATGACAATTAAAAGAAATCCCTTAAACTTCATTTACACCATAAATCAGTCAAACCTACTGCCTGTCAATTCTGTTAAATACCTGAGGGCAACAATTACGAACAACTTAAATTGTAAAGAACACATAGAGAATATTGTAGTGAAGTTTCACCAAGGCTACGTATCATTGGCAGAAGATACAACAGTTGTCCTAAAGAAACTGCCTACACCACACTTGTGCTTCCTATTTGGTAGTACTGCTATACATTGTGGCATCCACACAAATGAGACTGACGGGCGATTTAACGATAGGTTAGAGAAGGGCAGCTTGTTTTGTACTATCACGATATAAAAGACATATTGTCACGAAAATGTTGCACGAGTTGGGTGGAAATCATTAAAAGAAAGGCGTTATTCATTGCGGCGAGATCTATTTGCGAAATTTCTTTCATTAACTCTCTCTTCCGAATGCTAACATATTTTGTTAGCAACCCCCCCCCCCCCCTTACAGCCGGCCGCGGTGGCCGAGGGGACTGAGGCGCTCCAGTCACGGTCTGCACGGCCACTACGGTCGGGGGTTCGAATGCGACGGTTTGTGCCGTCCTTAGTCTTAGTTAGTTCATAAGTAGTTTGTAAGTTTAGGGACTGATGACCCCCGCAGTTAAGTCCCATAACCTATACAAACATTTGAATTTGAACCCCCATGCACACTGAGACATGATGATCACAATTAAATAAATCAGATCAGAAACAGAAAGATTTAGGTGTTCCTTTTTACTAGGAGCTATTAGAGAATGTAAGTATAGAGAAATATCTTAACCCTTTTACTCCGGCGCCGTGATTGTTGCGCCGTGCGCTGTGGACGAGCGCCAGTCGCGCCCGGCCGTGCCCGCTGTACGGCGCATTTTCCGCGCTCCCCACGGCGCTACTCTGTCCTGCTTTCACACTCTCAGTGTTATCGCAGTTATTGGACTTTATACTATATATTTATCAGGGAAAATTCATTTGGAATAGAAACAGTTTTCTTACTTCTTTCAGATAATTCGCGTAATTTTTACGTACATTCTAAAAGATCCAAGTTTTGGATCCAGCTCTGCTGGGTTAAGGACTTTATTATTATAAACGTATATTTCGCTTGTTAAATAATATTTACTTACAATTGCTTTACGTTCATTTCAGTAGCATTACATTACGAGAATATCATTTCACAGTGTTACATTTCAAAAATTCTTTTGTGTGTGGTAAATCTTGAAGCAGGGAAGGGCGCAAAGTGTCGTATTGCATTCTTTACAACACGTTTTATTCTGCTTCCGCTTCTTCTGCGCTCTACAGACAACGCAAATTCTGTAGCTGCTCCACTCATCAGGTAGGCGAGGCCCTGCTGTCAGTCTCGACGGACATTCTGATCTTTTTCCTCCGCTCGATCTTCTTTTTACCACTTTATATGACTCCCATTTGAAAGTTGGCATAGCTAATGTTTCTTACAAACTTCTTATACTATCAGCAAAGCCGCTAGATGGTGCATAAGTCAAACTTCCACACAAGTCGAGCGTAGTGAAGCGGAGAAACATGACGCGAGGCGGAACTGCTGCAGCAGTCCACCGGCTGGGCGGCACAGGCAGCACTCGACTGCTGCAGCAGTCCACCGCCTGTGGAGCACATTCGCTCCCGACTTCTGCAGAAGTTCACCGTAGCGAAAGGTTTAAAAGCTGTTTGATGAACCATCTGCCGTGCACTTCAATGTGACTTGCAGAGTATCTGTGTAGATTTAGGTTTGAGCAGTCCATCAAAAGCGCTTACGGCCTTCATGTAACACGAAATAGCAAAAGTAGTTTTCGTCTTTAGGAAGTTCTGACGTATGTGGACGCAGTGAGTACGCAGAATCCCGGAATTGCTTCGGGTGGTCGTGAAGAACTCGGCAGTGGCGTCCGCGGAGAGGAGAGAGGCTATTTGCGGCCCACCTGGAGCTGATTGTTTATCCACGAGACCGGCAGGGAAGAAAGCGCCGCGTGGATACCGGGGCCGGGAATAGACGCACTCCAGTCAAAGCAGACAGCGCCCCTTCCGGCCGTAAATAACGCTCCGCTGCTTCTCTAAGGCTGCCCATAGACGCGTTTGTCACCCCACACGGAATAGATCGTTATGAGGTTCCCTTCAAAGTGAGGTGCAAAGCGAGGAAGACATGCTTTATAGATATATCTATAATCTCATGTATGCTACCAACAGGCAAATGACTTTTTCTTTGCGGGATCACACTACACCTGATCCCCTTTCATGACAGAATTAAGTAAAATTTCGTTTATTACTGTAACACCTGGTTTCTTGCTTTTGGAATGGGTACTGAGTCAGGCCATGTTTCTAAATTTCGGGGGTTATAGTTTTACAGTTATTTTACGTCTGACGTCTGAATACATAGTGATACTTTGCAGTAGCTACTTATGAAACTTGACCACGTCTCTTGCTTCCGTGTTGGAAAATGTTTCCCAACTGTGCATAAGCGCACATCATTCTCGCTGTCATTTGCTTCTTCAACACATTCGTCTTCAGACAAGTAGTCAAAAATGTCCTCGTTTTTCAATCTAGACATTTCTAGAAACAAGAAATGACAAGGTGTTACTAAACGTTACATAATATAATAATGGAAAGTCCAGGTTGGAATTAATAATATAGTAAGGATGGTTTACAACTCACCGCAAATACGTGGCGACGAGCTGCGACAGGCACAGACAAAAGACACACACATACAACACTTTCAGCTATCGGCCATAGCCTTCTTCTGAAAATAGAACACTCATGCAATCACACAGGCAAACAACACAGTCATACAACCATCACCTCCGGCTGCCACACTTCGAATCACGCTCTGCGGCGAGTAAATCGGTGACGGGAGGGGAGGGGAGAGAAGTTAGGAAGGTTACGTCACGGTGGTGGGGATGGGTTAGATGGGAATAACGAGATGCAGCTTGGAATAGAGTGGGGAGGCGGGTGAGCGGATAAAAATAAAATAAAATAAACAAAATAAATAAATAAATAAAATGATTGCACACTGCAAGTACACAAGACCGCGTACATACACACACATACACACACACACACACACACACACGACCGCACACTCATGCACCACTCAAAATAGGTGAGGTTTGGGATAGAGAGGTAGGAACTGTAAGGTACAGGAAAAAAAGGGAAGTTATCGTAGGTTGAGGCCTGGATGATTTCGGGATCGGAGAATAATTGTAGGAATAACTCCCATCTATGCAGTTCAGAAAAGCTGGTGGTGGATGGGAGGATCCAGATGACCCGGGTTGTGAAGCAGCCATTGAAATCAAACATGTGCTGCGCTGCATGCTATGCCACAGGGTGGTCCACCTTGTTTTTGGCTACAGTTTGGCGGTGGCTATTCAACCTAATGGATAGCTGGTTGGTGGTCATGCCGATATAGAAAGCTGCACAGTGATTGCAGCACAGTTGGTAAATTACATGGCTGCTTTCACAGCAGGCCCAGCCTCTGATAGGGTAGGATAAGCCTGTGACAGGAAGTGCTGGGTGGGTGGATTGGACAGGTCATGCAGCAGGGTCTTCCACAAGGATATGATCCCTGTGGCAGTGAGTTGGGTTTCGGGGTGGCATAAGGACGAACTAGGACGTTGTGGAGGTTTGGGAGGGCGACAGAACACTACTTTAGGAGGGTTGGGAAGGATCTTGGGCAGGATGTCTCTTATTTATGGGCACGAGGGTAGAAAATTAAAACGGCGAAGGATGCAATTTGGTTTTTCGAGTCCAGGGTAGTACTGGGTGACAAGGGGAGCGCTCTTTTGTGGATGGTTACTGGTGTTAGGAAGAGGATTTGGGGTGTGTGAGGATATGGCACGGGAGATTTGTTTGTGGACTAGGTCTGTGGGGTAGTTTCTGTTTGTGAAGGCCTTTGTGAGAGCGTCAGCATATTCAGAAAGGGAGTTCTTGTCACTGCAGATACGCCATCCATGGGTGGCCAGGCTGTAAGGTAGGGATTTTTTTGATGTGGGAGAGATGGCAACTGTCAAAGTGTAGATACTGTTGGTGGTTGGTAGGTTTAATATGGACGGAAGTGCGGATGGAGCCATCAGTGAGGTGGAGGTTGACATCCAGGAATGTGGCCTGATAGGTTGAGGAAGACCAGATGAAGTGGATGGGAGAGAAGGAATTGAGGTTCTAAAGAAAGGAGGATAGGGTGTCCTGGTCCCGAGTCAAGATCATAAAAATATCATCAATGAACCTGAACCAGGCCAGAGGTTTGGGGTTTTGGGATTATAGGAAGGATTCCTCCAGACGGCCCATAACCAGATTGGCATAGGAGGGTGCCATGCGGTGCCCATGGCTGTGCCTTGGATTTGATGGTAAACTTCCGCCTCAAAGGAAAATTAGTTGTTAGTTAGAATGAAAACGGTGAGGGTTATGAGGAATGAGGTATCAGGCTTGATTTCAGAAAGACGATGTGAGGGGTAGTGTTCCAGAGCGGCAAGGCCATAGGCATGTGGGTTGTTCGTGTATAGGAAGATGACATCCACTGTGATAAGTAAGGATCCAGGAGGCAAAGGGGTGGGAATGGTGGAGAGTCGGTGAATGGAGTGGTTGGTATCGTTGATGTGGGAAGATAGATTTTGAACAATTGATTGGAGGAGTTGGTCAACTAGGGCTGAAATTCGTTCGGTAGGAGCACAGTAACCAGCCACCTTTTGTATGTGCCTGTCGCAGCTCGTCGCCACGTCTTTGCGGTGAGTTGTAAACTGTCCTTATTATACGTATTATTTAAAGTTACATAATTTATTCTGTTTGTGTGTTCCGATAAGTGTCAGATTCAATTTACCTTCTTTGTTTCCAACGAAACAGCAGAATGTAGTCTCCTGGCTTTCAATATGTAACAGTAACAAGCATCCACCTACAATATGTGTTTCCCGTTCATCTCAGATTAAGAGAAATCAATAACAATATAGAATCAAATTTTAAAAAATAAGTATCCAGACATTTTAACACAAAAATGAACAAAAGGCACAATAGAAATACTTCACACACGCTGGCCATAAGGTAAACCACGATTGTAGAAGTAATTTACGTGCAGAAAGCTGTATATTTCTAGCAAAGAAACTAAAGAAAAGCTTATCTATTTCAGATAAGAAAAAACAACACATCAAACTGCCAAAACACGAGTCACACTATGTACAATTGAAACAAATAAGCGATAATACCTGCAGCAGACGACAAACAACAAGCCAGTTGTTGATGCCTTCAACACTAGACCGCAGCAGCACACAGATGTGGGACCTTTATATCCATGTGAACTCACGGGTTTCCCTACTTTCACGGCGTTCGCCTTCGCAGTGACGTCAAAATGACGTATGGCGTCCAAGTTGCATACCTATCGACTGCTATCGAGTTTTGTGGTCGAACACAGCTATGGCGCAAGGAACGCTCATTTCTCACTTCCATATTGCCCGGCTATCTTGCTTGTTGTCTTTTGAACTAGCTAGCGATCGAAAATGTGCGAAGGTTACGAAAGTATATTTCGTGAAATTCTGAAAGAGTTTAGCGTTTCAGAAGGAGGCCAGATTTATGGTTACTGTGATTCGTCGTAGGAGGTAATAATAGCTTAACTATTAGAAGTCGCTGTCGAATGTGGGTGCCTTTAGGCTTAGAGACAATGGTCTGGTTTATGAGAACTTATTTCTACTGCAAAGATTTATTTTGCTTTTGTACGACGCCTTCCTGGGACTTTAGTGTTTTTCGTGTGTTCAGTAACATTTTGTGAGTTATACTAATTTGTAAGAGGCTATGAAAGCGTGTGTCTGTATTCTGTTTCTGACGATTTTGTTTTCGTGTTCTTTTGTACGATGTTTTCTATGTGTGAGGTGCTACATTGTCGTTCTGCTACGTTAACAGGCCTATATTTAAACACTATCGAATACTTCTGTGGTCTGATAACCAGTACCGTATTTTACTTATCTAATTTAAAATTTTGAAATGGGGAACAGTGACTAAACTGGGCAATGTAATACCAAGCTCATGTTCTGCACATAGTGTATGTGTGTGGTTTGTTTTCCAGTCCATTGTCTCTAGGCCTAAAGGCATCGATATTCACCAGCGATTTCTAGTAGTTGCAGTAAAGCTATTATAACCTCCTCCGACGAGTCACAGTAGCCACAAATCTCGCCTCCTTCTCTTTCAGAATTTCACGAAATATACTTTCGTAAACTTCGCATGTTTTCGATCGCTAGCCAGTTCAAAAGACAACAAGCAAGATAGACGGACAGTATAGAAGTGAGAAATGAGCTCTGATGCCGGCCGCGGTGGCCGAGGGGACTGAGGCGCTTCAGTCACGGTCTGCACGGCCACTACGGTCGGGGTTCGTATCCCCCCCCCCTCGGGCATGGATATTTGTGCCGTCCTAGTTCGTAAGTAGTTCATAAGAAGTTTGTAAGTTTAGGGACTGATGACCCCGTAGTTAAGTCCCATAAGCTGTACAAACATTTGAATTTGAGCTCTGATGTTTACTAAAATGAAAAATTTATCCGCCCTGTAACGACACTTCTATGAAAGACTTACTGAATTCTTAAATAAAAAAAAAATAAAAAAAATAATAAAATAAAATAAAATGAAATAAAATAAAAATTGGACTGTATAACCGACAATAATTACCTTTAGTACGCAATGTCAGTTTCAACTCTTCTTACAGTACTACATATTGGTTTCTGGGGTGTATAAAGGCAACACTGCAATTTTACAAGCTTACGTAAAATACACTTTATGCAACATGTGTTTCTTCAATACACAACAGATCAATCCAATCGGGCAAAGAAGTAAAAATCGAATAACTGCACAAGCCACTATGAGTAACGCCTGGTTTGCACTGCATCCAAAGTCTCCGATCGTTTCGCAAGTCTTTCCTAATAATAACACACGTATGACTGCCCACTACTGTCAATGTATAAGTGTAGTGACAAGCAAGTACTCCCCACGGCTTACTCGATTCGACCACAAAAACTCGACAGCAGTCGATAGGTATTAGACTTTGACGCTTACGTCATTTTGACGTCACTGCGGAGGCCAACGCCGTGAAAGTAGGGAGACCCTGAACTCACGGACACTAATTCGTACGTGGCGCTCATATGTCCCACTGGCCACGAAAGGGTTAATGCCGCAAGCAAGAGGATCTAATGGGCAGCGGGCACTACCACTGTAGTGTGTAATAACTGAGAACTTGGGCGTGCCTGGCTGGCCTATGCCGGCGCGATGGCCCAGGGGTTTCGGTGAGAGGGATCGATGCCGTCCTCAATTTAAAAAAATACAATAAATTAAAAAAAAGAAGGAGAGAATTATACCTGATATAAAAATTCAACGAGCAACATGACACCATGACCGCAAGAGAAAAACCTTTCCAAGGAACAAAATTAAAATATAAAGAAAACAAAAAAGGAAAAAGAGAGAGAGAGAGAGAGAAATTGGTTGGCAACGCTGCCCCGAAGCGGGGAATCCGAGTTCAACTTCCAGCCCATCACAATTTTTCCCCTTCGCTATTGAATTTATATCAATGTCCTCTAAGATTCGAGATGTTGCAATATTTTCTATCCATCAGCCGCTTATGCACATCTGACCAAAAATATATTAGTCTCCCTATAACATTGCCTCACAGTTAGCGATTATTTTTTTCTCTTATTTAGTGGTGATTTCCTGTCTATACAGGGTGTATCAAAAAGGATGACGCAAATTTACACGGTTGAAAGTTCGCGATAATAGAAGCAAAAATGTCCTAGTAAACATGGGTCCGCAGAAGAGCTGTTTGCGAGACAATTACGAATGTGTGGTACCAAGCCGCCACTGACGTCATTTTAAACATTGCCCTAGTTGGTATACATTAATTTGAAATTTAGACTTTGCTATTAGGATTTACTTCCCATTCACATTCCAATAATTTCATTGTAAATGTCTTCCTAGTAAAAATTAATTTGAAATTTAGACTTTACTATTAGATTTTACATCCTGTTCACATTTCGCGTACGGGTTACCTGTTAAAGGAGGTGTTAAAAATGTTCAAATGCTTGTAATTCTATGAGACCAAACTACTTTGATCATAAGTCCCTAGACTTACAAACTACTTAAACTATGTTAAACTAAACTAAGAACAATACACACATCCATGCCCGAGGGAGGATTCGTACCTCCCGACGCGGGAGGCCACGCCATTCGTAACATGGAGCTCCAGACCGCTCGGCAACTCCCGCGTGGCTTAAAGGAGGTGTTTAAAGTGGCTTCCTTGCATCTGGATGCAATGCTGTGGTCGTTTCTGCAATGAATTTCGAATTCTTTCTAAAACCTCTGGATTATTTCGAAATTCTTTACAAGCGTGTACAACTCTCCGCTCCATTTCTACAACGGTGTTAATAGGTGTGCTCTACGCTTGGCTTTTGAGGTGACCCCACACACAAAAATCCAAAGGATTTAGATCAGATGATCTTGGAGTCCAAGGTACAGGTCCACCTCGACCTATCCATCTTTGAAAGTACCTGTGCGTTAGATGCCGACTCGCAGCAGCAGCAAAATGTGCTTGTACCACATACTCTGACGTTGCTGAATGGTGACATCTTCAAGTAGTCGTGGGAGATATTAAACTCTAAATTTCAAATAATGTGTAATAACTAGGACGATGTTTAGAACGGTGTCAGTGGCGGCTTGGAACCCTACATTCGTAATTATATCGCAAACGGATCTTTCGTGGACGCATGTTTATGGGAATACTTTTGCTTCCATCATCGTGTACTTTCCACCGTGTAAGTTTGCGCCATCCTCTTTAATGCACCCTGTATATTGTGCTTTGTTAATTTTTGTCAATGTAACTGCGTCATTGAAATTTCGGGTGGTGAGGGAGGGGGGGTTAAAATTAGTACTTTTGGACAGCCTGGGGAGGAGGCTTTATAAAACAATTTACAGAGCGTGAAATAAAAAATATTTAATTTTAATATTAAATGGCAAAGATGCGCTGAGAAACAATCACTCCCGTATCTGTTAATTTAAGCATGAGCAAGACTCATGTGTTGGCACTGTAGCGCATCAGTATCATAACCCACGGTTCCTCCGACTCCTATACAGACATAATTTCCTAAATCTGAGACTTCCCATGTGAGTTATATGTGATTTTATTCCGAAAATTGCAAATTTTATAACGAGATAAAAATCCAAAATGTGGAATAGAAATTACGTCCTAACTCCCCTTAACTACAAGATTGTCATCATTCGCAGGCGCTTATGGTTGTCTGTCAAGGCGTGCCGCGGCGGATTGGTTGAGCGCATTGAGGCGCTATGCTCTGATGCGCGAGAGCGTTCCCCGTTGGGGGTTCGAGTCTTCCCTCGGGCATAGATGTTTATGCTGTCTTTCGTATAAATTAGTTCATAAGTAGTTTGTAAGTTTAGGGGCTGATGACGCCGCGGTTAAGTCCCATAAGCTTAACAAACATTTGAACATTTTTGTCCAAGGCGTTAGGCACCCAGCAGGCACTGACTTTACAAAGTTTCAGCTTGTGGACGGTATCGGACACTGCAGTTGCAGACGCCAGTCGTTCAGAATCCTGCCTCAATGGCTCCGACATGCTGCGTCGCTGCAGCTTTTACTGGGCGCCCGGAGCGTGGCGAACCACTTACGTTAAAAGGCCCTATTCACACGGGGATACTCGGAGCGACTGAGGTACTGTGTGACCAAGAGACGCTGTAGTGTACTTAAAGGGGGTCATTCAGTAGAGGATACTCGAGTAGTGGCGTCACAGAGTCGCCGTGACTCGAATACTATGCGACCCGATATGCTGGTAGCCGAGCCTCCCAGCCTCTTGATTGCATTTGGTCAATTTGGTTGCACAATGTGCGGAAAAAAAAGTTTGATTTGAATTTCAAGCCGCGGCGGTTTAGCCGTGCGTACTGGGACGCCGTGCTGCGGTGCGCCGCCGTTCGTCGTCTGGGGTTCGAGTCCTCGCTCGGGCATGGGTGTTTGTGTTGTCCTTAGGTTAGTTTAACTTAGTTTAAGCAGTTTGTTAGCTACGGACTAATAACCTAGCAGTTGAGTCCGATAGATTTACCAACATTTGAACTTTTTTTTTTAAATTCTAGTTAGAAAGCGATGTTTGCTACCTTCCCGATGACATATAGCCTTGAAACATTCAGTTAGCTCAGAACACGATGAATCTGTTTCTTATCTGGTGTGTGGAGGAGAGCATTTTTGTTCGCCGTCGTGGGTTAAAAAAATGTTCAAATGTTTGTATAGCTTATGGGACTTAACTATGGGGTCATCAGTCCCTAAACTTACAAACTACTTATGAACTAAGACTAAGGACGGCACAAATATCCATGCCCGAGGGGGGATTCGAACCCCCGACCGTAGTGGCCGTGCAGACCGTGACTGGAGCGCCTCAGTCCCCTCGGCCACCGCGGCCGGCCGTGGGTTCAAATCCCCCCTCGGGCATGGATTTTTGTGCTGTCTTTAGTATAAGTTAGTTCATAAGTAGTTAGTAAGTTTAGGGACTGATAACCACGCAGTTAAGTCTCATAAGCTTAACAAACTTTTGAACATTTAGAGCGCTTTTTGTGCCACATCTGTTTCTCTCTTTCCCTGTTCCTGTCATGAATGTTTCGAAGTAAGCAGTGACGGTCTAAAGCTGTCGGAGGCCCGGGGCGGCGGCAGAACAAAATGAGGCCCCGCTGTCCACTTTCAAATACATCTACTACTATAATCAAGTAAATTTTTATATTTGGAGCTCCCCCCCCCCCCCCCCACCACCAGGACGAAAGGAACGAGACAATCTAAGAAAAATAGCTTCAGAGATTTGGAGGACCCAGAACGAGCGGCCAAGGGCGCTAAAATAATAATAATAATAACAATCAAATGTTTCAATGTCAAATCAAATGTTTCGAGGCTCCCGAAGACGAGAGGACCGGGACGGTCCGCCCCCACCGTTCACCCCCCCCCCCCTCCACCCCATCACTCAGACTTTCCACAGACTTTTCAAACTCCCCTCATACTACAAGCAGTTTGTACCAACACAAGCACATCAAAGTTAAGTATTGATTTCTTCTGTCAATGATATGATGGTCTACTCCATGTCTACTCAGACTTTCCACAGACTTTTCAAACTCCCCTCATACTACAAGCAGTTTGTACCAACACAAGCACATCAAAGTTAAGTATTGATTTCTTCTGTCAATGATATGATGGTCTACTCCATGTGATCTCGAATCTCTCTAGTTTTTACCTACACGGACTTTTCACGAGATATACGAGCGTGCCGAGCCACTGGGGCAGCGATTCTGAATATCCGGCGTGTGCCACTGCGGCCTTTCGCAGCAGTTCAAAATTCCCTATGGTGCACGTACGACACTATCCATAAGTTGAAACTTTGTAAAGTCAGTGCTTGCTCGTACAGAGGAGTACTAACTCCCCTAAGAGATAAAAGCTTGTTATTATTCACAGGCGCTTGTGGTTGTGAGTCATGGCGTTAGGTACCCAGCGAGCCTCACAGAAGAAAACTGAAATGAACTTGAAAGTTGCCACATGTCTGCTGTAATCTCATCATAGTGAATAAAATCGATTTAAAAAATACAGATAAAACTTACTTACGTATTTTTAAAAAAGACACATGGTTTTAAAACTGACTAAAAAGTTTAAAATAATTTCTCCTACTTCTATACAAATTCCTAACCCCATACAGATAGACCTAGCAATTTGTGTATGTGAATTTTAAATAGCTATGACTATACTTGTACCCACCCTCATGAACCACATACATTGCCGAGGTGGGGTGGCTTGCGTTCCTCAACGATATAGATAGCCGTACCGTACATGCAACCACAGCTGAGGGGTATCTGTGGAGAGGACAGACAAACGTGTGGTTCCTGAAGAGGGGCAGCAGCCTTTGCAGTAGTTACATTGGCAACAGTCTGGATGATTGACTGAGCTGGCCTTGTAACATCAGGTAACGTGGCTTTGCCATGCAGTTACTGCGAATGGTTGAAAGCAAGGGGAAACTACAGTCGTTACTTTTCCCGAGAATATGCAGCTCTACTGTTTCAATATATGTTGATGTCGTCTTCTTGGGTAAAATATTCTGGAGGTAAAATAGTCCCCCATCTGGATCTCCGGGTGGTGACTACTCAGAAGGATGTCGTCATCAAGAAAAACAAAACAGGCATTCTACGGATCGGAGCGTGGAATATTCTGTCCCTTAATCAGGTAGGTAAGTTAGAAAATTTGAAAAGAGGAATGAATAGGGTTAAAGTTAGATATGAGGGGATTGGTGAAGTTGGGTCCAGGATGAACAGGATTTCTGGTCAGGTGAGTATCAGGTTATAAACAGAAAATCAGTTGGTGGTAACCGCAGGAGTAGGTCTGATAATGAATAAGAAAATAGGAATGCGGGTAAGTTACTATTAACAGCATAGTGAACGCATTATCATAGTAAAGATAGACACGAAGCCAACACCGACCACAGTAGTACAAGTTTATATGCCAACTAGCACGGCCGATAATGAGGAGAGCGATAAAATATATGAGGAGATAAAAGTTAGATACTTATTTACATATTTTTAAAAAGACACAATTCAGACAGTTAAGGTAGAGGAAAAATTGACTGTGATTGCAGACTAGAACTCGGCAGTAGAAAAGCGAAGGGAAGGAAATGTAGTACATGCATATGGAGTGGGGAAAATTGATGAAACAGATCACCTGGTAGAATTTTGTACAGAGCACAGTTTCATCATCAGAAACAACTGGTTCAATCGTCATGAAAGAAGGTTGTATACATGGAAGAGACCAGGCGATACTGGAAGGTACCAGCTAGATTTTATAATGATAAGGCATAGATTGAGAAACCAAGTTTTAAACTGTGGATTGTGACCATAAATTATTGATTATGAACCGTAGATTAAAACTTAACAAACTCCAAACAGGTAGAAAATAAAGGATATGGAATCTGGACAAATTAAAGGAACCAGAGGAGCATTAAGCAAGGATTGACCGAAACAGGGGAAAGACAGTAGAAGAAGAATGCGTAGCGCTGAGACGTAGTGTAGTGAAGGCCGCAGAGAATCATATAGGCAGAAGGACTACGCCTAATAGAAATGCCTGGATAACACAAGATATACTGAACTGAATTCATGAAAGGAAAAAATATAGAAATGCAGCAAGTGAAGCATGCAAGAGGGAGTACAGACGTTTGAAAAATGAGACTGACAGGAAGTGCAGACTGCCTAAGCAGGAATGGATAGAGTTTAATAAGTTACGGATTCAAAATACTAAACTCTTTCAAATTCTGAAGATAGCAGGGGTAAAATACAGGGTGCCAAGAGTAACTTTTACAACAGACAGCAGTGATTAGAGTCGAAAGGCATGGCAAGAACGCAGCGGTTGAGAAGGGAGTAAGAAACGGTTGTAGCCTTTCCCCAATGTTGTTCAATATGTACATTGAGCAAGCTGTGAAGGAATGGAAGGAGAAATTTGGGGATGGAATAAAAGTTCAGGAAAGAAATAAAACCTTTGCTGTTTGCCGATGACATAGTAATTCTTGGAAGAGCAGTTGAACGGAATGGACAGTGTTTTGAAAGGAGGGCATAAGATGAACATTAACAAGAGTAAAACACGGGTTTCCCCCAGGGGGGCTGACAGTTCTTTCATGAGTACGTGCGTGATGAGCACGGGGCCCCGAGCTAATGCAGTCTTCCTTCCTTCTTTACTTCCCGGACTGCATTTCCTTTCCCCCTCACATCCTTTCCTATCCTCAATCCTTCCCCTCCCCACCGGGGGACTGATAACTTCAGTAGTTTAGTCCCCCTATCCCAACCAAAAAACCCAACCCAACCCAACCAAAACATGGGTAATGTAATGTAGTATCAGTCAATCAGGTAATGCTGAAGCAATCAGATTAGATAATGAGATAATATAAGTAGTTGATGAGTTTTGTTATTTTGGTAGCAAAATAACTTGTGATGGCAGAAGTAAAGAAGATGTAAAATGCAGAATGGCTTTAAGAATAAAAGGAAATTTGTTGACATATAATATTAATTTAAACGTTAGGAAGTCGTTTCTGAAAACATTTGAGTAGAGCATTATAAGGGAGTGAAACATGGACGATGAGGAGTTGAGACAAAAAGATGATAGAAGCTTTTGAAATGTGGTGCTACAAACGAATGATGTATATTAGATGGGTAGATCACGTAACTGATGAGGAGGTGCTCAACAGAATTGGGAAAATAGGAGGTTCTGGCATATCCTGGCTAAGAGAAGGAATGGGTTGGTGCGACACATTCTGAGACATGAAGGAATCGTCAACTTAGCATTAGAAGGAACTGTATGGGGTAAAAATCGTAGAGGGAGATTGAGGGACGAATACAGTAAGCAGATTCAAACGGATCTAGGTTGCCATTCGTATCTTCAGATGAAGGGGCTTTCAGAGGACAGGGTAGCGTCGAGCGATGCATCAAACCAGTTTGTGGACCGTAAACCACAACGACAACAACAACAATAGTTGTACAATTTAAAACGTCAAACGTGGGGTGCATGGAGTAGGTAATAGTAGGAAGTAGATGTTGCTTAAAAAAATCACGCAACAGCTCCTTTCATTTGTAGTGTAACAAAATCGTAAGTGCTGAACTATTCGTATGTTAGTATCTCATATGCTCCGCGTTTTTCGTTTTAAATATTACAAATATTCTGCTAGCTATTAAAAATTCACAGACACAAAATCTCATGCCTAACTGCATGTACTAACGGTAATAGTAAAACTATTATAACATCATCGTCTCTGCTAGCTTCACCAGATATTGTAGTACAGGCAGCATAGTACACAACAAAGGGCGATTACGTCTCCCTCAGCCAATGAAACTGATTTAATTTTCGCACCGCAAACGACTGGGCCGTACTTTGATTTGTTCTCGTATCAATTGATATGATCGGCTATTGGAGTCGCACAGTCACGCAGTCTGCTGGTAGCTAGAGGGGCGATTTGCGTATCCCCATAATAATAGGCCTAGATTTCTTTCTAGGAAGAATGCTCAACACCTAAAGGCATTACTGCCGTCCATACAGTTGTCTCCGTTACTCGCCATGGATATCCCTGTCAGTTACACTCGATGCCACAATATTTTTTCTACATTAATATTTATTTATTTATATTTACGTAGTTCAGGTTTCTCTGATGAGATCTGCACATGAAAACTAGATACCCTCTTTAGCGCAAACTTCAAATTATATCGTCATGAAATTTCTACGTCCCAGCTGCTGTACCAGATGATAAGATGCGGTAAAGGACCGCAGGGGAACTGGTTCGTATGGACATAGAACATACACTATCTGATTAAAAGTGACCGGCCACCTGTTAGTGGAGATCTACATCTACAAATATACTCCGCCATTCTCCGTACGGTGCCTGACGGAGGGTACCTTGTACCTCCAGTAGTCATTTCCTTTCTTGTTACGAGAGTAAGTCAAGTAATATACGCAATTTAGTTATATTTTTGTTTATGTTGGTAGTTCTGTCGTTTTACGTTGGTGACGCATACTTTGTTTATTTGTTATTATATCTTTGCAGTTTTCAAGCTGCTACGTTAGTTTCGTTGTCGCTGCCGTGCTGTTAATCATGGCTGCTCCGCTGTCTATTTGCACCAAAGAAGAGCAACATTCAGTGATACTTTTTTGTGAGCGGGAGGTGTATCAGGGGCCGAAATTCATAGAAGACTTTCAGTGCAGTACGGGAGCAGTGTTTTACCACAATGAAGTGTGTACGAGTGGATTGAAAAATTCCGAAATGGTCGCACGATTGTTAAGCATTATGAAGGAGCCGGACGACCGTTTACCGCCACAAATGAAGAAACCATTGAGCGATCACGTGAAATGATTCTCTTAGACAGACGATTAACTATTGATGTAGTGGCTCATCGTCTTCAAATTGGTCATGGTTCTGCCTACGAAATTATTCACAAAAGACTTGGGTTTCGTAAAGTTTGTGCAAGATGGGTCCCAAAACAACTCACACAGTTGCATAAGCAAACCCGCCTCGACGTCTGCAAAAAACATTTGGATCGCTATGGTAACGAAGGGGACAACTTCTTAGACAGAATCATTACTGGTGACGAAACATGGATCCATCATTACGAGACGGAGAGTAAACGGCAGAGTATGGAATGGAAACATCCAAATTCGCCGTGCAAGAAAAAGTTCAAGACCCAACCGTCCGCTGGAAAACTGATGCTTACGGTTTTTTGGGATGCACGAGGTCCTGTACTGGAACAATATGGCGAAAGGGGCACAACAATTAACAGTGTACGTTACATTGAGATGCTTACTGACAGGCTAAAGCCTGCAATTCGAAGCAAACGCCGAGGATTGATGTCAGAAGGTGTTGTGTCGTTGCACGACAATGCCCGTCCGCATACTGTTGTCCACACTGCTGAAACGCTCCAGAAACTCAAATTCGAAGTACTGGATCATCCTCCATATAGTCCCGATCTTGCCCCTTCTGACTATGACTTGTTTGGTCCACTCAGTCATTAAGGGGCCTTCGATTTGACTCGGATGAAGCAGTGAAGGATCCCGATCTTGCCCCTTCTGACTATGACTTGTTTGGTCCACTCAGTCATTAAGGGGCCTTCGATTTGACTCGGATGAAGCAGTGAAGGATCCCGATCTTGCCCCTTCTGACTATGACTTGTTTGGTCCACTCAGTCATTAAGGGGCCTTCGATTTGACTCGGATGAAGCAGTGAAGGATCCCGATCTTGCCCCTTCTGACTATGACTTGTTTGGTCCACTCAGTCATTAAGGAGCCTTCGATTTGACTCGGATGAAGCAGTGAAGGAAGCGGGACATTCCTGGCTCGCAGCTCAACCGAAAACTTTCTTTTATGAGGGCATAAGGAAGCTTGTAGAGCGATGGACGAAGTGCATTGAAAAGCAAGGAGACTATGTCGAAAAATGATGTTCTTGTAAGTTTCGCATTTTATTACAATAAAATTTTATAACTACTTTGCGGATAACAATTGACTTACCCTCGTACAATCCCATATAGAAAGAGGGAAAAACGAAGGTATGTATGCTTCTGTACGAACCCCGATTTCTCTTATCTTTTTTTGTGGTCTTTACGCAAAATATAAGTAGATGGTAATAAAAACGTTCTGCAGTCAGCTTCAAATTCCGGCCCTCTAAATTTCCTCAATAGCATTTCCCGAAAATAACGTCGCCTTCTCTCCACCGATTCCTATTTGATCGAACCTCCCAGCAACACATCTAGCAGAACGCTTGTGATTGCTCCTGTGACTTTCCTTAAACCGATCTGGTCGCGATTCCAAACAGCAGCACCTAAGAAGGCATCGCTCAAACTTTATATAACGGTCTGCTTTTCTAATGGGCGAAGTAAATCGAAGTTTGGCATCCGACTTCCCCACAACTGTTCTTACATCCTCATTCCGTTTCATATACTCTGAAAAGTTACTCCTAGATATTTAATCAACGTCGGTGTGTCAAGCAGCTCACTACTAATATTGTATTAGAAAAATATGGTATTGTTTTCCTAGTCATCTTCATCACGATACTTCTGCATTTAGAGCTAGCTGCCCTTCCATACAATAACTACAAATTTTGTCTGAGTCATCTTGCGTGCATCTACTGTCATTCAATGACACCTTCCCATACACCACATCAACATCATCAGCAAACAGTCGCGGATTGCTACTCATTCTGTCCGCCAGATCATTCACGTAGATAGAAAATAATGACGGTCTTATCACACTTCCCTGGAGTACTCCTGACGGTACCCTAAACTCTGATGAGCACTCGCCGTCGAGGGCAAAGTATTGGATTTTATTGAAACTTAAAGCTATTCACATATTTGGGTACCTATTCGACATGATCTACATTCGTCAGCATTCTGCAGTGCGGCACCATGTCCAACGACTGTCAGAAATGAAGGCAGATGCAGTCCGCCTGTTGCTCTGCATCCATAGCTCCATGACATCACGTGAGAAAAGGCCAAGCTGAGCTTCACACGAGCGCTGCTTCTAAAACCGTGCTGATGCACGGATAGAAGCTTTTCCGCCTCAGTGAAATTTATTACATTAAAACTGACAATATGGTCAAGAATTCTACAAAATTATTTATATGGTGTCTGTTCTTTTCGGACATGTATATATGCCCCAACAGGCAATTGACAGTTTCAATGCTGACGCATTAATATGCTCGACCCCTTACGACAATCCAGTACATGCTGCGAACAAGTAGAATCAAATGGGCAGGGGGCAATACCATTGTAGTGAGTTACAAGATGAGAATTTGGGTTGGGATGGAAGCGTCCCTGGATAGCCTAATTGGTTAAGGCGAACGCTGGTAAAAGCTGGAAATTCGGGTTCGAATTCCGGTCCAGCACAAATTTTAACCTTTGCCATTGGATTTATTTCAATGTCCTGAACCGGTCGATATCGATTATATTTGTCTGTAATTATGCGGATCCTTTGGGACTTTGTACTGAATCGAAGATGCGCGATAAATGCAAGCCAAGTAAGTGGTTAAGGCCGTAGAGTACTCTCTGTAAACCGAATTGGGTTTCAATCGGCAGGTCACAACTTATTTGCTTTCAGCGCTCTCAGCTGCTTGCCTACACCAATCATGCCTTTTACATATACACTACTGGCCATCAAAATTGCTACACCAAGAAGAAATGCAGATGATAAACGGGTATTCATTGGACAAATATATTATACTAGAAATGACATGTGATTACATTTTCACGCAATTTGGGTGCATAGATCCTGAGAAATCAGTACCCAGAACAACCACCTCTGGCCGTAATAACGACCTTGATACGCCAGAGCTTGGATGACGTGTACAGGTACAGATGCCCATGCAGCTTCAACACGATACCACACTTCAGCAAGAGTAGTTACTGGCGTATTGTGACGAGACAGTTGCTCGGCCACCATTGACCAGACGTTTTCAACTGGTGAGAGATCTGGAGAATGTGCTGGCCAGGGCAGCAGTCGAACATTTTCCGTGTCCCGAAAGACCCGTGAAGGACCTGCAACATGCGGTCGTGTATTATCCTGCTGAAATGTAGTATTTCGCAGGGATCGAATGAAGGGTAGAGCCACGGGTCGTAACACATCTGAAATGTAACGGCCACTGTTCAAAGTGCCGTCGATGCGAACAAGAGGTGACCGAGACGTGTAACCAATGGCACCCCATACCATCACGCTATGTGATACGCCGTATGGCTATGTCGAATACACGCTTCCAATGTGCGTTCACCGCGATGTCGCCAAACACGGATGCGACCATCATGATGCTGTAAACAGAACCTGAATTCATCCGAAAAAATGGCGTTTTGCCATTCGTGCACCCAGGTACGTCGTTGCGTACATCATCGTAGGCGCTCCTGTTTGTGATGCAGTGACAAGGGTAAATGCAGCCATGGGTTCAGAGCTGATAGTCCATGCTGCCGCAAACTTCGTCACACTGTTTGTGCATCTGTTGACTCAGGGATCGAGACGTGGCTGCACGATCCGTTTCAGCCATGCGGATAAGATGCGTGTCATCTCGACTGCTAGTGATAGGAGGCAGTTGGGACCCAGCACGGGGTTCCGTATTGCCCTCCTGAACCCACCGATCCCATATTCTGCTAACAGTCATTGGATCGCGACCAACGCGAGCAGCAATGTCACGATACGATAAACCGCAATCGCGATAGGTTACAATCAGACCTTTACCAAAGTCGGAAACATGATGGTACGCGTTTCTCCTCCTTACACGAGGCATCACAACAACGTTTCACCAGGCAACGCCTGTCAGTTGCTCTTTGCAGTGCTTTAGTTCGGCCGGTACGGGGCAGTACGGCGTACCGCCTAAAATTCAAACTCGCTATTTAGCGCACTGGCTAAAATTCTTTCTTAAATCTATAAAAAATAGACCGA
The DNA here is from genome assembly GCA_026315105.1 of Locusta migratoria. Classification (NCBI taxonomy): domain Eukaryota; kingdom Metazoa; phylum Arthropoda; class Insecta; order Orthoptera; family Acrididae; genus Locusta; species Locusta migratoria. The sequence continues at coordinate 124,581,037 of CM048744.1, read as the reverse complement.
CTGTAAATTGTCGAACGGTTTCGGAAAGAAAAATTGGAAAGTTTTAGGTTCGTTCGAGTTGCGATCAAAACCGTTGAATCGTTTAAACTGCACTTTAGCACAATTCCAATAGAATGTTTGAATTAGCCAATGGAGATTTCCTACAAGTCTGAACCCAGAAAGAGGCAATGCTTCTAACTGACTCCAAAACGTTTTAGAACGTTGCTCAAAAGAGATAAGCCACTATATACGCAAAGGTTTTTGTATGCAATATTGTTGCCTATTCGTTGAAAAAAGCATGTGAGAAATTCCATCAATTCCTTTAAAAATTTAAGGGACAGTACATCGCAACATTTTGACTTAATTTCCATTGATTTAATCATGAAACACTGCACAAGTTACGTACGGTATGTTTTCATGCTTAGCACGACACGTTTTGAGGACGACTCAAGTGTCAAGATAAAATATTTACAGTAAATATTATGTTTACTTAACAGTCTTTTTTTTTATAAAAAAAGATAAAAAGATAAAAACTTACTAACTAACTTATACTAACGACAATACAAACATCCATGCGAAGGAGGATTCGAACCCCTGATGGAGAACGGCCTTGCGCATCGTAGCACAGCGCCTCAATGCGCTCGGCCACTCCGCCGTGGCAATCGTCTTATTCACACTGTAGGAAGTTTAAGATCATAAAATAGTGTGTCGTAGCACTAGTAGGAACTAAAATAGAAGCGAATTATAATCTCTTTGAAAAATGCTTCTTCAACCGGCTGGATGTGTACATGCTCAACTGTTGGTAACGCTGGCAGTTTTACTTCTTACAGCGGTAAACGCTTGGTTCCGTCTGTAAAAGATCCACTCAGTTCCAATGTCCGAATTTTGTAATAATTTTCGTGTGATATATATCTGCTTTTAACGCCCGGCAGCAACATGCACTCTTACTGTCTTCTGGAACGCCACTCGAGATTAGTTAGTTAGATGTCGTCGTCCAAGGGCGATTGGTGGTATCCTTGAATACAATAAAAATGAGTTTCAAATCTAAAAATTAATGCTATATTTTTATTATTAGCTATATTATAGCTACATGGCTGGACAGATAGGAATGAAATTTGGAACAGTGGTAGCTTATACGATGATTAAAACATGGGTAACCTTTCGTAAGCCACCGTATGGTGCGTGGCGGAGGGTAGCTTACAATGGGTTAATATGTTTGCTACTCCTTCACGCTGAAATGGGTGGACAGATTTGAATGAAATTTGGAGTGGAAATAGCTTATACCCTGAATATGCATTAGCTACCTTCAGGAAGCCACCGTACGGTACATGGCGGAAGGTGTCTTACAGTGAGTTAACACGTTTATTTTTCTTCACGCTGAAACGGCCCGACGAAACTGAATGAAACGTGGTATGAAGATAGCTTATACCCCGAATTAATACCTGGACTACCTTTCGTAAGCCTCCGTAGATGCATGGCGGAGGGTAGTTACAACAAACATCCAAATTGTTTAACTGGTCACCATGAAAGTTAGCATATAAATGTATGTTTTCATGAAAGAGATTTTTATAATCTGCATGCCAGTGAATTTAGCTCGGTGTAGGGTACCTTGAGACTTTGACGCCGTTTGACCAGTCACCATGAAACTTGGCGCATGTATGTATGTATGTTTTCATTTATATGAGGACGAGGAGTAGGTGGAGGAGGAGGCGGACAGAAAGGGGAGGGATGAGAGGGGTAGAGAGAGGAGAAGAATGAGGAAGATGGTGACAGACAGGTGGCAGGAGATGAACAGTGGGGAGAGGAGGAGAAGATGAACAGAGAGAAAGAGGGGAGGTGATGGATAGAGAGAAATGAAAAGAGAAGGTGCACAGAGAGAGAAAAGGGACTAAGTTAACACTGTAATAAGTACCCGGACGACGCCGTGTTTTCAGCTAGTACATACATAAAAAATGTTGCCTCACCATAGTTCCAAGGTGTCCTGAACACTGACGTTGAATGTTTAGCCGCGCGGAAATGGCCGTGTGGTTCTAGGCGCCAAATCGGCAACTGCGGACAGTTCCTGCTGGATGTTCGAGTCCTTCATCGGGCACGGGTATGTGTGTTGTCCTTAGCGTAAATAAGTTTAAGTAGTTAGAAAGTCTAGGGACCGATAACTACAGCAGTTTGATCCCATAGATCAGTTTTTTAAAACCTTTTCGAATATGTGACCCTTTTGCAAGTAAAAAATTCCGGCGACCCCCTCCCCAGAATAAATATTATGGAGAACCCTATGCCCACAGTCTAACATACACAGTCGCGACCCTCACTGCTGTGAAATTTGTTACCAAACTGACAGCTGCAACGACACTAGCGCTTCTAGCAGTGGGCAAGCCGCCATAAGAGTAATGTTTGTTTGTATTAACTTTTCCGCGTAATTAATCGAATAGTTTGTTTTTTTCTTCCAATCATTAGTAAAATATCTATAGACGTAAATAATCATGAAATAAATGTAAAAACAAACGAATTTTACTAATTCAGTGATATAAAGAATAACTTATTAATGAAGAAATACTTAAGAATACGGATACATTTGTAGCTTATTGCGCTGAAAGTAAGTAGAATATAAACACAATAGAAACATAAAGTTCTGTTAATCTCTGTTCTTAGATAATAGGCAGTTTTCTTTGAGGTGTAAAAATTCCATATGGAGTGTAATGATTCATACATTTTTAGACTTCGCTAGTAGAAAGCAGAGGGGTACGAATACAGTAAGCAGATTCAAAAGGATGTGGGTTGCCATAAGTATTCTCAGATGAAGAGGCTTGCACAGGAGAGCTGCATCAAACCAGTCTGCGGACTGAAGACCACAACAACAAAAGAACAGTCTTTCCTTTAAAAGCATATACTTTTGACTTTTGAGTGTAATTATCTTTGCTTAAAAAATAATGACTTGAACGTTCAAGTCATTTGTGATTCAATGTAGTGATGATTGCGGATTGGTTTCTGCTTTGTTGGGGAACAGTATCTTACCCTTTCAATGTTTTATTATCATGTTTGTGAGGATTTTTCTTCAACTGCAGCTGTAGTGGCTGATCTGGTACATTAAATAATGTACGTATTGTATTCCATGTAAGTTTCTAACGTTCAACACTTACTGATTTGACTGGAATCGCAGTGGAGAAACCTTCACGTTTGAGTAGAAACCGACTCTTTCTGGAAATGGTCAGGTCTTCTGTAGTTTACTAGCCATTTCTTGTTTTAGTTTGTATTGTACAGCTGTACGTGCTATATTTTCTTTCACCACGCGTAAACTAAAGTCGGAATGAGATGGATTAATCCTCTGTACCTCTCTTCATCATTCCACAATTTGCCTGTTATTAAGTAAGCGTAAATACCTTCACTTTTCATTGTTTGGAAAATGCTGTAAGGGCAAGATATCGTAAACAGAACCATTATTTCCTCTTTCTCTTTTTCCTCGTCCCCGCAGAAAACCTAGAATGGTATTGGTACACGGGTGTTCTTTCACAGAGACATGACACTGAGTTGAGTGACCGCTGCGGCGAGCAGTCGCGACGAAGTACGCGGGCCGCTACAAAGAAAAGTTCAAATGTTTGTAAAGCTTATGGGACTTAACTGCGAGGTCATCAGTCCCTAAACTTACAAACTACTTATGAAATAGCTTATACTAAAGTTGGCACAAACATCCATGCCCGAGGGAGGATTCGAAAACCCGACGGGGAACGGCCTCGCGCATCGTAGCATAGCGCCTCAATGCGCTCGGCCGCTCCGCCCGGCCGGCCACTACAGCGGGCAGTCGCAGCGAAATAGTACCTTTAGGGCCGGTTCGTCCATCGTTAGTAAACGAGAAGATGCCTTTAACGTCCAGTTAAATGTACTCGTTAAGTGCATTGCGTTTGTCATTGCCAGATACACCTCTCGTTTGCTAACCTGGAGAAAACGAGAAGGTACGATATATTTCGACTAAGTTGGCAATAGAAACAAATGAAAGTGCCGTCTGAATAAACAGTTGTTTCCCTTATTTAACTATCAGGGAAGAGGTTATCAGATAGTTGTTAATTGGCGTTATGGAAAACAAACGTGAAAGAAGCTCGAATTTTATAGGAAGTTAGTGCGAGTGTGTTGTGTCCTCAATAGAGAAATATTAGGGTGCATTGGAATATATATATATATATATATATATATATATATATATATATATATATATATATATATATATATATATATATAAACTGACGCTACGACATGGAAGGAGAAGAAAAAAGCGACATGTTCGTGTGTGGCAAATGAATTCAATGCTTTCCACGCAAAATATAGGACAGTAAAAATGCTTAGGGCTTAGTACGACAACATGCCAAGTGTGTAGTATCTTAGTGCAAGCGGAGGAAGGAATCACATTTTAGGCCTCACACTAGGCGCAACAAGCATAAGTAAATACTGGGTAAAATTTTACGACGCTTCTCGCCGGCCTCCAGTGCTTATGTTGGCAACAGATAAACAATGAAGTGTAGAATTTTGTAATACTTTTCAAAGAGTAAATGTTATTGCTGCTCGTTTCACTCGCAGCAAAATTAATACTGTACCTGCTCTATGGTTGATAGGTTCTTGTATGTTCCCATGTCCGTGCAGAAAAAAATAATTTTTGTTTTAATTGAAGTTGTCACGAAAAAACATTTATTGGTCGTCTGAGTTGCCGTCATTACCATTGGTGCCAACATAACACTACAGCCCGGCGAGAAGCGTGGTACAATTTAAGCAAACACTGAATTAATAAGCTTGCAGGCATAAATAATGTATTCTGTTTTCTATTATGACAAATAACTTACAAAATACGTAACTATCTGTTGGACTCTTGAGATGATCGTGGAGTGTTTTAGGTAGACGAAATTCTGCATCACCTCAGCATTCAAAATCATTTGGGCGAACATAAATACGTCCAAGTCGCATTAAAGGAGCAATGACCTCTAGATCGTCTAAAATATTGACATCGTCTTCATTGTCAACCAAATCTCTTATTCCAACCATTTTCATCATACCGATTCTCACTGAACTAGTCGTTACCCATAAGTTTGTATTTTGATATTGCAACAATAATTTTAAGGTTATGTTGCGTATCTGCAATACATGAAACTCATCTGCTAGCTACTGACATGGATGGGGCGAGAAATATGACGATAAAATTTTTCAATGAAGCTGCTTTCACCACTAGTTTTGCAGACATGTAGTGCTTCTGTTATTTTCTTCAATAAATCGGTCTTATAACGTGAATATATTGCGGTATTTTAGCGCTTTGGAACCTTTCTATTTTCATACAGATTCTCACTTAACTGATAGTTAGCCGTGTAACGAGCAGCATTGTACTCGTTAACTTAACAGCCAGTTTGAGATCTTTTAACGTCTGGTTAACTCATAACGAAACATTGACAAATGCAGTTCTCCGCTAACGACAAATGAAAATCTTAACCGGAACTTAACGAGACATTGACAAACCGGCCCTTAGATTATCAAACACTTTCGAGCAGTTACACACTGGCGACTTGGTCACTGCGATTCAGCCGCGCGGTACAGTCGCTGCAGGTGGCGACTACCGCACGGCTGAGTCGCGCCACTGAATCGCCACGCACCCGGCTCAATTGCGCGACAGCAGTTCTACCGCGAGAGCTGTGTGCTGGTGCCTGCCAGTTAAGAAATGGACCATGACGAGGAGCTGCTGCTTCTCACTCTGTTGTTGAAAAGAAAAAAACAGACGCCGCCGACGCCAAAGAAAATATTGGATACATCTCTTCTCGAGAGAAACACGGACATTTTTTCACCATGTATTACGAATTAAGAGAAAACCATTTAAAATTCCTGAACTATTTCAGAATGTCTGTGACATCATTTGATGAATTATGTGCTATGCTGAAGCCAAATCTGACAAAGGGAGCAGGTGCTCCGGATGCCTGCAGGTACAGTCACTGCTTATAAAAATTGTAACAAAGTTTGCGCTCTAGACTGTTTCTCATAAAAATTGTGAGTGAAAAAGTGTATTGCTCACCCAAAATGTTCCCAAAAATATGAGATGTATTCAAATAAGAAATAAAGAGAATACATACCACATTCGTTTTTCTATTTTCGAAGTCAGGAATAAATTTCCTACACATCTCCTTCCAAGCATTACGTTTTTCAATCTTGTTGCTATAATCCTTGTTTCTTCAATCCCAAATTACAGACCGACATTCTACTTCAGTGATCATAAGTTCGATGTCAAATGTCATTTTTGTAGCAAAAGTAGCACATAATTCCTTAGCACAATACACATGACGCTTGTCAGTCATCAATTACACTGGCGAGGCGAGCCGGCGTCTGTTTTGCCCCACCACCTAGAGAGAAGGCCGCGGCGCTCTCGTGTGACGTCAGGCAGTGTAGGTTGCGCGCGCATAGCTGACTGGCTCGCTGTATCGGCATAGTGGCCCGTGCCCCAGCGGCTACCCAGTCAGCTATGCGCGCACAACCTACACTGCCTGACGTCACACGAGAGCGCTGCGGCCTTCTCTCTATACTCCATTCACCGAAACGAGAGACGTACTGTAAACACAGCAAGGCGCGTGACCACAGCGCTGCCGTCGAGGGTTGTACAAGGCATGGGCGCACAGTCAGCGTGGCCATCTCAATTGCAGATGTGAGCTCGTTAGTGCGTGTTGTACAGCGGCGATTTCAGGATCTCTCAAGTTCATCTTTAAAGACGCTGGAAAGACTACTTGAACCTTCGAGAGTGGTTCTAGGATGTTCTTCCCTAGCTTGCAGTTATTGTTGATAAAGCACCGTACCATTATCGTAGAAAACAAAAAGTCCCCAGTTCGAATTCCAATAAAGACGAAATATCAGAGTGGCTAAAATCTAAAAACCTCGATTTTGAAGACGGTATGTTGAAAAAATAACTTTTAGATATATTTCAAAATTACAGAACAGTGCACAACGAATACGCGATAGATGAAATGGCGAAGAATGCAGGGAAAACTGTTCTTACAATTCCTCCGTACCGCTGTGATTTAAACGCCATCGACTAAGTGTGGGGCAGAATCAAAGGCTATGTAGCAGCGAAAGACAAAACATACAAAATGTCAGAAGTTAAAGAACTGCAAGAAGAAGCAGTAAAAACATTGACTTTAGAAGTTTGGAACAAGTGCGTCCTCCGTGTCGTATTTTTAGTTGAAAGTCAAATGTGGAAATTTGAGAGAGAGAGAGAGAGAGAGAGAGAGAGACAGACAGAGGGGGAGAGGAGCGGTTTGGTATAAATCTCAATGAAAACAGTTCAAGTTTGACAGAATGAACCGTGCTTCGCCGTCCTTTACCATTGTTATTAGTGGGAATGTTATTATAAATTGTGTGTGAATGGAGCGTTTGGTAAGCAACCTGTATGAAAACAAATCTGTTTTGACAGAATGAACTCAGTTTCATCGTACTTTTAACATTATTGTAACTGGCTTTGAATCTTCCATGTCGTGCTTTGGGTCCGCTATGACGTCAGCTCGGCAGCCAACCGACGCCACCAGCTGCAAAGCATGAGGCAAGGATTTTGTACACCCCTTCGTATCACGTGAACACCGATTAGTTTCTCTGGAAACGATCGTAGTCGCTCACGTGACACTGCTTAGGTTTCGTCCCAGCTCTCGGTGGACAGACTATAGGTGGTGCCGCTGTTAGCCCCCCCCCCCCCCCCCTGCTTTACAGCCACTGTCAGATCGCCACGTGTGAAAGGAGGGGTCAAACGCGGCCAAATCGCCGCGACCAGTCGCGGGGACCGGCGGCTGCGCAGCTGGTGTGCGGCCAAATCGCCAGTGTATAAGCGGCCGAAATTTTTTTTGAACGCGTACATTGCATCAAGAGAACAGAGATCCTTAGATTGTCCATAGATGTCACTCAACCCACTCAAAAATGTAAATGACCACGCTTGGACAGTGCCAAAGAGACGCAGTTGGCAAGACAGCCGATCAGTTCCAGTTGTAAGTCCAGGAAGGAAGTACACTGCTTGTGTTGACTATAGTTCTGCCATGCCTAAAAGGTCAATACCGAAGTTTGATCGTATTCGCATTGTTACTGTATGTCAAGAGGAATTATCATCAAGTGAAGTTTCCAGACTTCTCGGAGTGAACCAAAGCGATGTTGTTTGGATGTGGAGAAGGTAGCAGGAACTGGACGAACTCGCATCGCTGTGGCCACCCAAAGGTGCCACAGCACCTGATGACCTCTGTTTACGGATTTCAGCAACGAGTAAGGACGTAGCCAAAGGGGGGGGGGTCTTGGGGGTCTAGACCCCCCCCCCCCTATCACCTATCATGCTAAGGACAACACACACACCCATGCTCGATGGTGGACTCGAACATCCGGAGGGACTAAATGAAATAAAATACGACCTAGCTACCATATAGTGAAACTAAATGATATTGTTATCAGTCATACGCCGAAAAAGGAATACGGACAATCGACAGTCAACAAAGTCATCTATATATTTTAATTATCGATACATCGATGTTGCCCAGTTCTCCTTTAGCCGTTGTCCATTGTTGGCCTTACTCCATTATTGTTATGTTAAGCACTATAGTGGAATGCTGCTGCTGCCGTTTATTTCTTTTGTGCTGTTAAGTTTCCAATTATGAGTAAGTTCATAACAAGAAAAAAGAGAAAAACCGACTTTCATTTGTCCACTAGCGTTATAGTAAGTTAAAATACGTACTACTATAATAGCTTATTTATCTATTTACAGCAGAGGAGTCGTTATTTGCAGTGGCAATATTTCATGTATATCATAAGGCACCTCACTCGGTATGTGTAATACTTTTTAAAGTTAAGTTTAAGAATAATATTTTATCTAGAGTATGGATATGTTGCAATGCCAATAAGAGTAAAAGAACCAATAATCATGGAAATAAAATTATAGACTTACGCTTCCTAAATCAATACGCAGGGTATTTATTCTGGTGCAAAAATTAATGCAGATTTTGCGAAACACTAAGCTACAATCGTGGCTGACAGGCAGTGAGCTTGGTGACATGTAACCGTGTCGTTGCCAGTGTTCAAATACAAACAAACATTTTTCATTCTGATAATCTGACTTCGTTTGGAATAACAACTGAAGGTTCTGGTGGCGTATATTGAAACAATGTTTTCCTCAATTTTGTTTATAAAATATTGCAGTATTTGTAAGAAGGTCTTACAAATGCAAACTATGTGCATAAATATAAAAAATATATTAGCCTAAGTTTGTTTTTAGAATAAATGAAAACATGAGCCTTTGTAAATTTCTCTTTAACCATTCGGACCCCCCCCCCCCTTTTGACAGTATCCTGGCTACGTCACTACTCAGAGGAACACAGAGCAATGCCCCCATGCTGAATAATAATTTTCGTGCACCACAGGCCGTGGTGTTTCGACTCAAACGGTACGTAACAGGCTGCATGACGTGCAACTTTATTTCCGACGTCCATGGCTAGGTCCAGCTTTGACACGCAGCAGAGGGACCCAAAGGCACGCTTAATGGGTTCGTCAGCATTGTCATCAAGTGATATTCACTTGAATCAGCCTTTGGGCTCGTCCGAACTGGGCAACTTCTACCTGTTGGTGATAGACGGGAGACTCGAACTGGGCAACTGTCCCCAAAATGCCCCCTGAGTGCCAGGCACGAACTGGGCAACTCGGCAACTCCTATCTGCTCCTGGGAGACCAAATGCACAATCTCACAAAATGCTTCTAAATCTAAACTTACCAAGAGCGCAACCTCTGCCCCTATTTCTAGAGTTCTTAAGGAATAAAGTCAATACTGTGCCAAGGAACAAGATAAAAAAAAAAAAACAAAAACAAAAATTATATACAAATACAAAGATTTTATTAAAAATTTTACATATAAAAATATTTGCGAAAACAAATGCATTTAGTTTGGCTCATATTCTGCTCATGGCTGCTTGGTATGAAACGCACTTTACAAAGTGTAATTGGAAAATTTCGTCATTCCTAAGTAATTCCAATTTATGTTGCTGGAAACGTGCCTCTTCCTGGTTTTTGAGTCCGTTTGGATTGTGACATTATTTTTTAATGAGTTGATTATTATATAAGTATCAGTTTGTTCATGCTTCAGACATTTCACAAACTGAAAGATGTTTGGGTGAGGAGATTCACACGAAACATTGAATCGGGAATGAAAGCATTCACAAGCGTTAGTCGTTCTCCACAAGGAAGCGCAATCTGCTGCCCAAACGTTTGGAGGAAAGACTGCATCTTCTTCATCAATGTAGTTTTCAGTTATGTAATCCGAGAATTTTGGGATGTTGTCGTCTTCTGGTTGTATAATGGCCAGATCAGCAAAAACTTCAGAAACATCAAGAGGATTTAAGTAGATAAGCCCACAAATGTAATGTGATTTTATGCCGTATTATTCGCTGCCATGACTAAACTGAAGTACAAAACGAAACACTACGTGATTCTGCACAGATGTCAGCAAGCTGGTGTCATTCACAGGACTGACGATGAACGCTTTAGGTCGGACCGTTCTGCTTCCTGCGAAGGAAAGTTGCCCAATTCGCGTGTGGGATTAACTGTCCTTTCCGGAGTACGCTTCTAATGATCAATAAAAGTTTCCCAGTTCGGGTCTGCCCCAAACTTCGACCATACAATCGTCAGACAATTTTAGAGACAGCCATGTCCGCTAGACACGCCATGCAACCAGTGCAGCAAGGTGGCGGCCCCCCCTAATGCTTTGGGGTGGCATTATGAGCCACCGTACGTCACTGGTGGTCGAAGAAAACAGTCAAACGGCTATTCGGTACAGGGATGACATCCTTCGACGTGCGACCTTATCGGCAGCATTTCGGTGATGGATTCTTCTTCGTGGACAAAAATTCTCCCGCTCATCGTGCATAGCTTGTGAATGCGTTCCTTCATGATAAACACGTCGCGAGAATTAGAATGGCCACCATGTTCTTCAAACATGAACCCTTTCAAAAATGCTTGGAATACATTCTAAGAGGATCATTTGGATGAAACGACACACCAATTATTCTCAGAGATGTGCCCTGAATCGCCGTTGAGGAATGGAACAATCTGAACGAACAGTCCCGTGATGATTTTGAGGACAGCATGTACTACGACCACAGGCATGCATCAGTGCAAGAGAATGTATCACCAGACGTTTGGGGTATTGATATCTGCGGCAATCTGTAACATAAATTCATCATAGGTTACTGTCGTACAAATTGTCAAGTTTTGTTTCCATTACCAATTAAGTGAAGTTGTATGTAGTACCATAAGCAGAACAATTGGCTATAAAGTACAAAAAGAGACTATTTTAAAATTCTGTATGTTGTGGCGTAAAGTCAGCGCCACACCACACACCAGACGTAAAAGAACGATCGTGGAGAAGGCAGCGATCGACCGAAAGCCAATCGCAAGCAGGCGCCGCGCATCCTGGAGGGAGTAACCGAAGATGCGCGCCCTCTACAAGCGCCTATATCTAGGCCGACACACGTCTGGAGACCCCGGCAGGTACTAGACAGAACTCACGCAGTTACTAGTCAGCTGAGAAGTCAGAAATAGGTCAGTACTAATTCAGAGCGCGGCTACGAACTTAGCAGTCACTAGGTCTCAGCGCAGCTAGTATCATACGGAAGACACCGCGAGAAGCAAGAATAGAGAAGAAACACACACATGTTCTAAAGTTGAGTATCGTAATTTTCAGTCAATAAAAGTTGTATTATTAATCTGAATAGTTGTTACAGTTGACATCGATTCCTGCACCAGTACCTTTCCTGATAACTAGACCGGGACGAGGAAACAACAAAAAGACTAAGAGGTCACAACACTATCAGTGATGACAATTCCTCTACTATCCTATGGAAGCGAAAGCCGGTTACTACAAAAAGACAGGAAAATAAAATCCAAAATGCGGAGATGAGGTTCCTGAGAAAGACAAATGGTTGCACTAGAAGAGACATGATCAAGAATGACATCAGAAAAGAATAAACTATTTTCAGCATGGACGAGAAAATCCAACAATATCGAGAAAACTGGAGGCACCACCTTCTCAGAATGCTAGAGCACAGAATCCCCCCATAAGATACTGAAATACACGCGAATGGTAAAAGAAATATTGGAAGACCACGTAAAAGATGGGAATGATTGATTGTGAATTCGGAGTAGGCAACAGCCTAATCCTTGAAAGGAAGAAGATGATCAAAAGTGAAGTGAAATTTTTTGTATATATCAATTCCATTTTTAAGTAAAGGGTCATTAAGCCCTAGAATCATGGTGATTCAACAGTTGTTTTAATGTGTATAAAATGTGTTACCAATGTAACACAAATATTTATTTTGCACAATCACAGTTTCTACATTTAGCCATTATGGCCAGTGGCGGCGCTAGGCGTCGGCGACATCGGCGACCGCCGACGGCCTCGCGTCTGTGGGGGCCTCGCAAAACATTGTTAATTTTTATTTTATTTATTTATTTTGTTTTTTATGTTTAGCGGCGCTTTTCAACTCCTAGGTTCTGTAGCGACGACCTACATCTTGCTTAACACAATGACGAACACAACATCCGTTTAAACAATGAAAAGAAGCCAACAAAACACAATAACGACAGCCCAGCTCAGTTACAAATAAAACAACAAGGTAGACAACAATGCAGTGACGCCAGGCTGTTGGCACACGCTGTACATTTGACAACGTGCATCGTCACCCCAGCACGAGTGCTGACGACTGTTACCGATCAGTTAAGGGAACACCTGTCGTGAATCTGCGCACTAAACGACAGTGACGACATGACGCAAAAATGCAGTATCAAAGAGACTCGCACGTAGAACAGTTCCGTCTACGTTTCTTGTCGTTACTGAATAAAAAATTGTTTGTTTAGTGCAAGTTATTATGTTTATTTCGATACATTTACCACACTGTTGGGATTGATTACATATTTGTAAGGTAAGTCAGTATTAAGATACATTTCTTAGCATATTTATTTGTCTGTAAAGCATAATTTATTTTACTGTCGTAAATTTTATGTAAGTGCTAAGGTCTGACTAAAATTACTTGATAACTGAACCAGTGGTGAACTGCCTGTTTGAGTCTTGGGACGGCGTAGGTAACAAAGTGAGACCTCCCAGCGGTAAATGCCACATCGGCCACTATCTCTGTCTTAACAAGGTACGTAGTTGTAAGACAGTATGGTTGAAACTGACTTCCCTCGTCACTTGTTCTCTGTTGTTCGGTTTTATTATTTATGTCTTGCGACGAAGCCGCTATATAGCGAGCATAGGCACTGGCTACTACCGGTACTAGACAAAGATTCATGTGCAGTGGGTGTGTCCAGCAGAAAATATTGCTGATCATGATGTCTACAGTTGGCAAAAATCATTGATTATATGTAGATGTCTCTATGTGTAAATTTTGAGAAAGTAATCGTATAATGTAATACTAGAGCTGAAAATTAATAAATCTATGGCAAGCTCTTCGTTGCACTTACGTGCGAATTTTTATATTGTACTTATAGTACATCTGTGTAGATAGCACAGGCTTCAAAAAACACTGGATCAAATCCTTGATTAGAATTGGTAGTTATTCTACACTGTTCCATGTATCTGTTCATGAAACTTGTTTCTGAAAATGTGCCTTAAGGGACTTAAGTCGTTTAGCAAATTCACGATTCATTTACATCAATTGCTCCATATATCGTGAAACAGAAGAAAGCAAGAAGAGACTGGTGTAACTCATTTTGGGATGGACCTACTGGTTCGCTTGTAATAATTTAAGCTTAAACTCCAGTGTCCATAGTAAATCCTATAGTAGGAGGAGATGTGGACTACACCCACACACTAACATCCATCTTATAGTATGTATAGATTTCTTAAGTAATTCTTATATTTTATTACTTGATGTTCTGGCATCATACATGACCAAATATAAAAAATTATGTTGGCATGTATGACGATACCGCGTCCAATTCTTTCTGTACTATAACACTGAGTACTTTTAAGCACTGTCAAAGGAGGTAATTTAGGACAGCGTGGTATATTTGCTCTTTCGCGCTGCATAGCAACAATTTGCCACTCACTTGCACTTTTGAACACTATTTTAAGTTAGAAACCGTATTTTCGCATTCTGCGACTTTTGTTTTGAGTCTAATGTAAACCTTGATATATATCCGATTAATAGTCTAGAGGTTGAAATTTCACGCAATATCGTGAATTGTCCCAACAAGTGGAAAAGCGTTCTAACTGCATTTGTCATCCAGGTCATTAGCCACTTTATTTTATGTGTCTCAGGCAAATAGCGGTGCACATCGACTTTCCTATTTTTAGGATTTTTATTCGTTCTACATACACCCCCCCCCCCCCACTTCACTGACAAAGAATGAAATCTATACAACCGGTGGAAGTTATGGTAAAATCAACATCAAAACAGTTCGGAATCACCCCATTTGATGGAAATGCACTTATCTATGTACTTACTAAAAAAAGTAATTTTTAGATCGTCTGGAGGATCCTCAAGAGGAAGAAAGATACGGAGGAAATGGGAGTCCAGTGCATCAAAAAAGTAGAAGAAATGATAAGACAGCTACATCCAACCAAGCTGTGAGTTTGAGCATGATGAAATTTCTGAAGAAACCTACTTCAGGTGAATCTGCTCCAGATGCCTCACATGAATCTGTCCTCCAAGTTTCTGTAGTCACAGAAACAGAACCAGGGTCGAATGATTCTTACCCTTTCTGATAGAGCATTAGAATTGGGCGAAACTGCTGTTACCCAAAATTCTGACCGGAATTAGGAGTTAAGAAGTGAAAATATTTGTGATTCAGAAAATCTAGAGGACATTGTCCATAAAACAGTCATTTACAGAATTAGATCCGGGAAAGTTGGTTTTTCGAGTAACAGATTCACAGCATCATGACTTAATTCAAAATATTCCCCAACAAAACCTCCAGAAATCTGGTGAGAACTACCCCAAAAACGCAAATGAAAGACATTTTAGTAAATTTCAATTTACCAGAAAATTTAGTAATGCTGAAGATCAACATCGCGGGTGGTTGGTTTACTCCAGATCTCAAGATAAAATTTATTGCTTTCCATGTAGACTTTTTTCACATTTGCAGACACACATGGTAAGAGAAGGCTGTTGTGAGTGGGAAGATCTGTGGAGGATATTGTAAAGACATGAACAAAGTCAACGACACATGGAGTGTATGATTAAATGGATGGAATTCCATAAAGGAATGAAATATGGGAGAACGATAGATAAGGAAAACGAGAGACAGATTAGAGAATCACAAAAGTATTGGTATAACTTGGTTCAGAGATTGATCGATATTATCAACTACTTAGCCTCGCACAATCTGGCATTTAGAGGTCATCGAGAATCTCTTAACCTGAATGATACTGGAAACAGTGGAAATTTTATAGACCTATTTAAACAGTTATCCAAATATGATCTAAACTAAAAGAGCACTTGCAACGAAATAATGAAAGGCAACTTTCTCATGATTATCTGAGGCACGTGATGAATTAATTTCATTGCTGTCAAAATCTGTCATTAACGAAATTTTAAAAAGGGTCAGACAAGCTAAATATTATGCCCTAATGCACCAGAGATGTGAGCCGTGTGGAACAAATGTGAATAATATAAAGATTTTGCATTTCCTCAGCTAGAGAGATTGAGGAACACTTTGTTGGGTTTATTGCCGTTGCAGAAACAATGGGAGAGTATTTAACAAATGCAGTTTTAAATGAACTAGAAAATAATTACCTAGATATAAAAAACTATCGAGGACAGGGATATGATAACAGCGCCAACATGGTAGACGTTAATAAAGGTGTTACGTATTAGGAACTTATAAAAAGTTAATTAAAATTGACATTGAAACCTCTGTCTGAAACAAGATGGGTTAGCAGAATCGGAGCACTAAAAGCTATATTATTTCAATTTGATGTCATCGAAAGCATAATGACCTGAGAAGTAAAACTGTTGATTCTGAAACTCTTAGTGACTGTGAAGCAGTCTTGAACGAAATGTTGAATTTCGCGTTTACTGTTGCAATACCATGTGGTGCGACATTTTACTACGTGTAAACAATATAAATAAACAATGGCAGTCGGTTCAAATGAACCTGAAAGTGAGTGTTGACTCTTTACGTTCATTTCGTTACTGGATTCGAGAATTCCATATTATAGTATTTGACACATGCGTTGTAAAAGCTCCATTGATTGAAAAAAAAGTAGTTACGAAATTGAGTTTGTGAGTTCAAAAGGAAAATAACAGCACAGAAAAAACGAATGTTCGATTACGCCGGCCGCGGTGGCCGAGGAGACTGAGGCGCTTCAGTCACGGTCTGCACGGCCACTACGGTCGGGGGTTCGAATCCCCCCTCGGGCATGGATATTTGTGCCGTCTTTAGTATAAGGTAGTTCATAAGTAGTTTGTAAGTTTAGGGACTGATGACACCGTAGTTAAGTCCCATAAGCTTAACAAACATTTGAACATTTTTGTTCGATTACAAACAAAATTGATGAACCAATACAAACTGCAGAAATGCAGTACAGAGTTAATTTTTTAACACAATGATAGATGCTGTAACAGTCGACAGTATATGTTGATTCAAAGCGCTCGAAGAATATTCTGAGCGATTTGGTTTTATTTATGATATCAGTTATTTGAAATCTCTATCCCAGGAGGACCTTCTCAAGGGTTGTAAAGATTTACTTATGGTACTCCGAGAAGGCGAAAAAAAAATAGTGACATACAGCCTTTACAACATTACGAGGAACTCCAGCTTTTAAAATCCAATCTACTAGACTCAATCAAAGACGCAAAACAACTTCTTCAGTACATTTTAGAAAACAATTTGGAAGAAGTATATTTAAATGTTTACAGATCACGCACTGAAACGTGGCCCCTGAGCGGAGAATGTTGGGAGGTGAAGCTTCAGCTCGTAGCGCACTGACTGTTGCAACAAGCTCCGCCTCTTTCTCCGCCACCTTACGTCATATAGCTTTCAGAGAAGGGGTTAAAACGTCACAGATGGAACACGAAATTAAGTATCACTTTAATGTTTGAGTAATGGAAAACTGGAACGTATATCAATGAAATATTAATATTTTTTAGGAACTTATTAATATTTTAAGGGACTTATTAAGCGGGCCTTCTCTTTTTATTGTCGTAACTGAATAACAGAATTAAAATTGTTCATACCACTTTCAAGGACAGCTTTCCTTTTACTAAAAGAAGTCGTAGGGGTATGTAGACTTATTTTAGTAAATAACAAAGTGGAAGATAATAATCAATACCAAGCACAAATCAACAATACATGGACGATGTCTCCTATGTAAAATACTGTTACGAGGTAAGGTTGGTGGAGAGCATAAACATGACCTGTATATAACAATCAGAATCATGCTCACAGTTCCAGTCAGTACAGCTTCTCAAACTTAAAACTGATTAAGACTTATTTGAGAAGCACAATGAGCCAAGAAAGACTACCTGCATTATCAGTACTATCAACTGAAGCCGAAATAGCGGCTAGTATTAAGTATGATGTGATCTTTAAAAAAAAAAGTGACGTGAAAAGCCGAAAAGTTTCTTTATTTAATTTGTGTTTATTGCATTTTTTATCATTTCATTAATACTTATATATCATAATAAAAGTTTATTATAATGATTGTTGGTGTATAATTTACCTCATTTTATTTAACGTTTTCTTCCTTACCGAAAAAATGAAAGGAACCTCGCAAAGACGAGTTCGCCGACGCCCAGTTTTCGTCTAGCGCCGCCACTGATTATGGCTACCATAGGATATTAAGCTATGATGAGCGATTTACAGAAACTACCTGGCCTACACGAGGAGGTAGCATACCTGCTCATAATCTACCTTTGTTTATAATTTACTCAAACTGAGCTGCCATACACATAAATAAGATTAATCATTATACTGTGTTATGTTTCTATTATTTTCACTTAATTTATACCTTCAGTAGTGGATCCAGAGGAGGAGGAGGAGAGGGGGGGGGACGAAGGGGCTGAATCCTCCACCGAAAGTACTTGCGTTTTAGTGTATGCATTGATAAAGTCTATGCTCAACTGGGTCAAGCCCCTCCGAAACCAAAATCCTGGATCCGCCATTACAAACGTGACGCGTATCCTCTCTGCTGAAGTCTCTCCTTGACGAGCCTACATAATGACTCGGTTGTTGTTGTTGTGGTCTTCAGTCCGGAGACTAGTTTGATGCAGCTCTCCACAATACCCTATCCTGAGCAAGCCTCTTCAACTCCACATCAGAACGCCAACCTACATCTGTCCGAATCTGCTTACTGTATCCATCTCTTTGTCTTCCTCTGCGGTTTTTACGCCAAACACTTCCCTCCAACGCTAAATTCACGATTCCTTGATGTCTAAGAATGTGTCCTACCAATCGATCCCTTCTTTTAGTCAAGGTATGCCAGAAACTCCTTTTCTCCCCAATTCTGTTAAGTACCTCCTCATTAGTTACGCGATCCACCCACCTAATCTAAAGCATTCTTCTGTAGCACCACATTTCAAAAGCCTCTATCCTCTTCCTGTCCGCACTGTTTATCGTCCATGTTTCACTCCCATATAAGGCAACACTCCACACAAATGCCTTCAGAAAGGACTTCCTTAGGCTTAAATCAATATTCGATGTTAACAAATTTCTCTTTTTCAAGAACGTTTTCCTACCCATTGCCATTCTGCATTTTATATCCTCTGTACTGCGACCATCAATTTTAATTTTACTGCCCAAGTAACAAAACTCATCTAACCCCTCCTTTATTGTTTCGTTACCTAATTCCTTCAGCATCGCCTGAATTTCTTAAGAGTGCACTCCATTACCCTTGTTTTGCTCTTGTTAATGTTCCTCTTATATGCACCTTTCAGTACACTGTCCATTCCGTTCAACTGCTCTTTAGGTCCTTTGCTGTCTCTGACAGAATTACAATGTCGTCGGCAAAACGCAATTTTTTAATTCTTCACCTTGAACATTAATTCCTTCTCCAAATTTCTCCTTGCTTTCCTTTATAGCTTGCTCAATGTACAAATTGAATAACATTGGAGAAAGGCTACAACGCTGTCTTACTCCCTTCCTAACCACTGCATCCCTTTTATGCCCTTCAACTCTGAGTGGCTGGAGTGTTGTGTTGCAGTGGAGGTCCGGCTGGTGAGCCCGTGCCCTGTCGCCGTGGTGTCAGGCGGTCTGCCGGGGGTCTACCTACTGGAGCAGCTGCACTTCCACTGGGAGGCCGAGCACGTCGTCTCGGGAAAGAGGTACGTCTCCACTTAACAAATATTGTTTGCCAACATTCTCGGGTCGGAGTGCGAGTGGAAAACGATATAGAAAAACAGAAAAAGTCACCCTAAGGCAGTTACGACGGGATAAAAGAGGGGGTAATGTCTTTAAATCGTAGAATGTAGGCTTTCACGGCCGGCGTCTTCATTAATTAAAACGTCCAGGCCAAGTTGCTGTAGTCCACCAATAAAACTTGTTACTCCCGACGTTTCGTTGCCTACTGCGGGCAATATCTTCAAGGGTGAGTCGACGACTGCCTACTAGGCGCTGGAGGTCCTTCTTATATAGAGGGCATAGATGGCGCCACCACTTGTCACGTGCTGCCGACTATGAAGCTATCTGTGACCAACGTTATCTCTCTCGATTACAGGTAATCGATTGTCATATCTTTGGTTCAAAGTTGACCGCCAAATCTTATCTAATTTCAAACCTTCTTCTTTCCTGTTACAATTATTGTGGTGTTTCTGTATTTCTATAGCTTCTCTGTACATGCGTGTGTAATAATGCAACGTCCTGGCTAGCACGCTCGTATCACTAAATTTTATTTCATGATCACCACGTGTAAAAACATGCTTTGCCACAGCTAACTTGCCTGTATGACCCAGACGACAATTCCTTTTTTGTTCCATTATGCGAGTATTAACATTTCTTTTTGTTGTTCCTATATACACCATGCCACAGCTACAGAGAATTTTGTACACCCCAGGCGTTGCTAGGGGATGTCGTGCGTCTTTCACCGATCGTAAGCATTCGCTAATTTTCTTGTGAGGTCTAAAGACGGTCTGCACTTGAAACCTGGCCAAAACCTTCCCAATACGGTCCGTAGTTTTGTGGATGAAAGGAAGAAAAACTTTTCCGGCCGACAGTTATTGTTGTGGCTAGTTTTCGGACCCTATTCTTTTTGGGTGGAGAGCTCGATCTATCTCTTTATCGGTGTATCCATTTTTCTTAAACCTGTTCGCAAATGGTTTAATTCATCTCTCAGATAAATAGGCTCACAGATATTATTAGCTCGATCCACCAAAGTTTTAATGATATCTCTATTCTGCCTAGGATGATGGTTCGAATCCTTATGAAGATAACGATCGGTGTGGTTATCTTTTCTGTATACCTTATGCCCTAAGGTCTCATCTGCCCGTCTGATTACCGATACGTCCAAAAAATTCAACTGTCCGTTTTCCTCTTTCTCCATAGTAAATTGTATCCGCGGATTAATGCTAATGCCCTCTATATAAGAAGGATCTCCAGCGCCTAGTAGGCAGTAGTCGACTCACCCTTGAAGATGTTGCCCGCAGTAGGCAACGAAACGTCGGGAGTAAGAAGTTTTATTGATGGACCACGGCAACTTAGCCCGGAAGTTTTAATTAATGAATGTCTTTAAAGTGTCGAGAAAGTTAATTATTTGAGACTGAGTATGAAAACTTCCAACTTTTACCCTTCTTTCTACCCTCAGTCCTGTTACCTATAGACTCCGTGCCAATGTCTCTATTTGTGATAGAAAAAAGCACTGCACGTGATGGGCCGTATTGCTTCCTACCTCGTCAGGGTATGAAGACGAGAGTGACTGTTCACTGACCTGATATCTTTTTTTGCTGCTGTTATCCCCTGCGCAACACTCAGGTCGTACTTTCTTGATGCGAGTCTGAAATAGTAGCGTAATGTGACTAGGCGTTGATTCTGTAATGAAGTATGTCACACGAAATTTCGGGATGCCAACGGCTTTTCTTATTTTATTTATTACTAGCTGTAAACCCGGCGTTGCCCGGGTGTTTATTTAGCCTACACTCTCGTAGTCCACATCCCCTTCCCCCCTCTCTCTGCATACGAGCTTATGGAATAGGTACACAGATTTGTGACTGGCTGGAAGCCTTCCTAAGTAATAGAACGCAGTACGTTGTTCTCGACGGCGAGTGTTCATCAGAGACGAGTGTATCGTCAGGCGTGCCCCAGGGGAGTGTGATAGGACCACTATTATTTTCTATCTATATAAATGATCTGATGGACAGAGTAAGTTGTAATTTGCGGCTGTTTGCTGATGATGCTGTGGTGTATGGGAGGGTGTCTTCTGTAACTGACTGTAATAGCATACAGGATGACTGAGACAAAATTTCTAGTTGGTGCGAAGAATGGCAGCTAGCTCTCAATGTAGAAAAATGTAAGGTGATGCGCATGAGTAGAAAAAACAGTCCCATAATGTTCGAATACAGCATTAGTAGTGAGCTTCTTGATGCTGTCGCGTCGTTCAAATATCTAGGCGTAACATTGCAGAGTGATATGAAATGGAACGAGCATGTAAGGACAGTTGTGAGTAAGGCGGACAGCCGACTTCGGTTTATTGGGAGAATTTTGGCAAGATGTACTTCACCTGTAAAGGAGACCGCGTATAAAACGCTTGTACGACCACGTCTTGAGTATTGCTCAAGTGTTTGGGACCCGCAGCAGATCAGTTTAAAGGAAGACATAGAGGCGGTTCAGAGGCGAGCAGCTAGATTTGTTACCGGTAGGTTCGACCAATGCGCGAGTGTCACGGAAATGCTCCGGCAACTCAATTGGGGATCGCTGAAAGAAAGACGACGTTCTTTTCGTGAATTTCTGTTGAGGAAATTTAGAGGGCCGGAATTTGAAGCTGAGTGTAGTACAATCTTGCTGCCTCCTACTTACATTTCGCGTAGTGATCACAAATACAAGATAAGAGAAATTAGGGCTCGTACGGAGGCATATAGGAATTCTTTTTTTCCTCGTTCTATTTGGGAGTGGAATAGGAAAGGAAATGCCTAGTAGTGGTACAGTGTAACCTTCGCCACGCACCTTACGGTAGATCGCGGAGTATGTATGTATGTAGATGTAGATCCATCCTCTTTCTCTCCCATTTCTCTGTTCATTTCCACCTTTCCCTCTTGCGGCAACGTTTTCTGCAAGGTACCCTCTGTCATGTACCATACAAACATTTATGTACCCAGTGATCTTCCTCTTGGTTTAAAGGTCATGTGTGCAAAAATGCATAAAGATTGGAACAAAACTATGTTTTTTGTAAAATTCCGTAAGTTAAGTACCCTTCACCATGCACCGAACGAAATTTTATACATACGTGATATTCCTCTTGTTTTTAAGGTAGAGTGTGCAACATTTCAATAATATTGGGAGAAAACTATAGATTTCTATGCAATAGAAACGCAAGGTCACATGGAAAAACGCACTTTGTTGTTCTCAAATATTCCAGTTATATTTCATACAACCCTTGTTCTGAGAATAACGAAAACAACAGAAAAGGGATCTGTGAAATCGGTCGCGCCGTTCTCAAGTTATGGCGCGACCAAGGTATTTTGGGATCCATTTTTATGTTGCAAAGTACCCTCCCCCCTCCCCAATGCAATACACCTTATGGAACTTAAGGTAAACGGTGACCTTCCTCTTGTTTTGAAAGTCAAGCGTGCGAAATTTCGCGAAGATCGGAATGAAACTGTAGATTTCGTGATCCACCATGCGCCTATCAACAATATGCTGTCTTAGCTGACTTTTCTACGCATAAACTACATTCCTTCCGAATATCAGCTTCATAGATGAAGTAGTTTTCGAGATTTCGTCAGTGAGTGAATGAGTGAGTGTCCTTTTCGCTTTTATATCGATAGAGATTGTGAATTTAGCGTTGGAGGGAAGTGTGTGGGGTAAAAACCGCAGAGGAAGACCAAGAGATGGCTACAGTAAGCAGATTCAGACAGATGTAGGTTGCCGTTCTTATGTGGAGATGAAGAGACTTGCTCAGGATAGGGTATTGTGGAGAGCCGCATCAAACCAGTCTCCGGACTGAAGACCACAACAACAACAACAACATCGATAGAGAATTAAGGGAGACTTGCAGACAAAAATAAATAGTAACATGCAAATCTGTAATCCTAACTTAATTTGATTCGAGTTCATGCCTGATGCAACAGTTTTATGACATCTACAGCGAAACTGTTGCGAGCGGTAGACTTCTTTCCATTTCATCATTGGGGAGGGTGGGTCAGTTACAAAACGCTTCATAAACGTCCGAAATGACATGCAAACTTTGTTGCAGGTCCGTAACTACTCCCATTTTCCAATAATTGACGCATATATTTGGGTATTCTCACGCAGTGGCCTTTCATTATTTATGACATCATATCTCAAATGTTCAAATGTTTGTATAGCTTATGGGACTTAACTACGGGGTCATCAGTCCCTAAACTTACAAACTACTAATGAACTAGCTAACACTAAGGACGGCACAAATATTCATGCCCGAGGGGGGATTCGAACCCCCGACCGTAGTGGCCGTGCAGACCGTGACTGGCGCGCTGCAGTCCCCTCGGCCACCGCGGCCGGCTCCACAGCTTTTCATGGAGACTTAATTTTTTTGGATTACTCAGTAATATTTAAAAAAATATCCGTCGTTTGATGCATTTTTGTCAGAGATTGTTCACTGATTAACTACCGCCGCGGTGCAGTGGCCGATCGGTTTAAGGCGCCTCGTTGCGGAGCACGCGATTACTCGCCGTCGGAGGTTCGAGTCCTCCCTGGGGCATGTGTGTGTGTGTGTGTGTGTGTGTTGCCCTTAGGTTAGTTTACCTTAGTTTAAGTAGTTTGTAAGCTACGGACTGAAGACCACGCCGTTTGGTCCGATAGATTTTCAAACATTTGGACATTTGAATCTGATTAACTACTGGATGTGTTTAATATTGTTGTGACGAACTCCTTTCATATGTAAATGTCTTGCACATTTTAGAAATTGTATTTACAAGAATGGTTAGAGTAGTGAAAAATGGTTACCGTAGTCACTATTTAACTACTTCCTAATGTCATCAGTAAGAATACCACTATCAATGTCGCCTTGGTATAAAGTCATGTTATGCTAAAACATTGATGCCTTGTTAACATGTGTCTGTGTTGACAATGGCAAAAATATGTGGAGCGGAGAATGCACGGAGAGCGGCAATTTTGTCAGCCGTGCGCGCGCAGCTATCAAAAATGAGCGACCCAGTGCGTTTGTCACGGGCTTGTTTGCGGGTTTGCGGGTCACGTCGCAACGAGCGCGCATCTCCGTATGTATTCATAGACCTGACTAGAGTGACAAAACAGTCAGGGTGACAGAAGTCACCCGTGCGCGCTAGTCCTTACACATACAACCAACGAGCTAAAATTCAAGCTCGTTGCATACAACACTTACACCGCGTCCACACATTGGTACCAACGCTAACGCCAACGTTGGCCAATATTTTTGCGGCAGCGCCCACACATAGGAGATAACATTCAGCTGAATTCGTCGAGAGCCAACGTAAACATATCTGACACAAATCGCGGACAATGCATTAACGGTTGTGAAAGTGAACAATTACATTTTGTAACTGAAAACCAAAAAAGGAAATATATGTAAAAGATGATGGGGTGTGTTGTATCACTTCCTACCGAACATTAATTACGAAATCAGTAAGTTTTAAAATATGTTACAAGTAATCTACACATTATTAAAATTTAGACCTGCATTTTAAGTGATTGAACTTAAAATAAAAAAGGATACCGATACGTTTTGGAGGGACACTACACTTGCTAAAGTTATTTTGGTATTGAAGGTTGACTCTTCGTTTTCCTGCTACAGGAGACAGTTTTAGAAGTCTACACTTCCTTTCTAAAATAACCATGTCATTGATATCACTGGTAGTGCTTGAAGTTCGCAAAGCAATATGTGAAACTTGACAGGAAATGTTAATTTTAAAAATTGCATTCAGTAATTGTGTCAAAATAAAAATAAAATAAAAATTATTTCACTGATCGCGCCTAAGCTTGCTATGGCATTTCGATTTTTGTGGTTGCTTTCACAAATGAATCACTTTCTGGTACAGATATAATATTTACAATGAGATTTTAAAACTTTAAAATAAACGGCGTCGAAGAACGAAAGATGAAAGAAACAATTTCGAGAGGAGCAGACGATAAAAATAGAATGAAACGTTGGCGCCAATGTGTGGACGACGTACCCACATTGGCCCAACGTCCTTTGATGTTTGGTCGAAATACCGACAAGCAACGGAGTCGTACCAACGTTGGTTCCAATGCTATTTCACCGATCCATACATTGGGCGAACACAGTTGGCGCCAAAGTTGGTTCCAATGTGTGGATCCGACCTTAAGCTATCAGTCATTTGTCTTCATCAGAAAAGAGAGAGGCGCAACAGTTTAACATTTACAATCATGACACTCCCACAGATTTTTGTTATACACTGTGACTGTAGCGCTCCAAGCGGCAAGCAAGCTACATTTCTGAATACGATACTGCATGAGTGCGATTAGTATCGTTTATATTGATTTTAACATGCTTTTTACTTTAGGGTCATATGTAGTGCCATAAAAATAGGTAGTAACTTACAAATAGCTTCACATTAGTCTTTTTTTTTAGGTTCTCTAAGATCCCAGTACATAGCAGGACAGTTTATTTGCAATTATCTTGTAACCTACAGGCTTTTAATGAATAATTTCATATTAAAAATTAAAAAAAAAAGAAAGAAAAAAAGCTAGCAAACTCTAGAAGACTTTTTCTTTGGCAGAAAGATGTCACTTTTCCACTCAGGAACGTTAACGTTTCCTCATTACCAATTCCAGTAAAATCGATGAGAGTACACTTAGGAGACGTATACAGAAGGCAATATGTACATTATATGACGTACCATATCAGCCACCATAGCTGTAGCTGAAGGAAAAACGTCACAGACGTGGCAATAAAACGACAAAAGCAATCAAACTGTTTTCCAACTAAGAGGAACCTAATTTCAAAATTGTTGCTACAGATAAACCTCAAACGGCAAGAATCTTCAAAACATTGGCTTTTTAGGCTAGAGTTATTACACTTAAAAGAATATGCGCGTATAAGAAAGACGAGTGAGATCTAAAAATGTGCGAATCATCAGAGTCCATACCGAATTGATACGCGTCAAAAAACTTCCTGTCGTGATAAGAACTGGCCACAATTGAAATTTATGTTTATATACTACTTAGTTTCAACGGAAGACGCTGCAAATATAGACATATTCTTAAGTATTTCTTCATGAAGAAGTTGTTATTTATACCACTGAATCAGTAAATTCAGTTGTTTTTAAGTGTATGTTTCTCGATATTTTGCTAATGCGCTTAACGCAATATTTATATTATCAATATCGTTAATTACGTTCAAAAATAAATATAAACAAACATCAGTCCCTCGGCAGCTTGCCCACCGCCAGGAGCGCTAGTGTCGTTGCAACTGTCAGTTGGTAACACCACAGTCTATATATTAGACTGTGGTAACACCTTTCACAGCAGTGAGTGTCGCGACTGTATATTTTAGACTGTGGAGGCACACTTCACAGACATACAACCGTCAGCTACTCTATGGCTGCTGCACACTGAATCATACTCTGAGTGAAGATATAGAATGAGAGGGGAGAGGAGGGAGACAGGAGGATGCATGGCAGTAGTAGGGATGGCTACGGTTCATCATACATCTTTAAGATCTGAGAGTGTTACAATTTATGAGGATAGATGGGATATTGTCGTGTTGAAATGGAAGCATGCTTCACTTCGAAGACAGGCTTGTCAACTGAACACAGCACTTATACTGAAATTGCGAACTGAAACATACACGCAGCACTGACTGCCTCTCGGGCAGATTTCTCTGTTCTTTATACACTGACAGAATGTACCAGAAATTAGAATAGTTACCAAAGCATACGTAACATGTAGAAATTACAAGTGACCATAAAAAAGATATAGAACATTCTGGAAATGATAAATCCAAACAATATATTTTTGCCGGTGGACGAGATTGAACTGGCGATCTTCAGCACCGCAATCGGTGACGCTATCCACTGCTCGACGTCGGTGGTCGGATAACTTGCGGTAATATTATCGGATGGTAATAAAATATTAAAATTATCCATTTCCAATTATATATCTTACATATTATTATTGAGTAAATTTAGTTACAATTTAACATAATACAACAAATCTGAAGCTAGCCAATCAACATTTTTTTAAAGGAGGAGAAGTTGCTCCTAAGCTGTCAATAACTTGGTCTTCTAAGCTGCTATTCTCGTCATCTTTGATTAGATCCGATTCTTTTAACACAATCGATGAATCTAACAGTTCTTGGCCCAGTCAAGACCGAACTCTCGTCTTGATGCGCTTCAGTGCAGAAAACCGTCTCTAACAAGTCACTTGGTGTGAGCGAAATTGTTTGAATTATACAATAGGCAACATATGAGTTGGATTATGTACTGATGTCCATATCATATTGCGACAGAAGTTTACATGCACATGGTATGCAGTTCTGGCAGGCGTCCAAACCACTTCGGGAAAAACAAATGCCGTCCATTGCAGTATGTCAGACATCTTCTTCCTGACTCTGTGAATCTGAGCTGTTCACGACTTGTTCCCTTTATGGAACGTGTTCATCCCAAAGAGTTTTGGATAGTTCAATAAAACTTTTTGCAACAGATTCTAATTCCGTTGACAGCACTTCTCTATCAACATTTGCATTTGATGAGAGAGACTTTAATGCATCATTAGGAATCCCATTTTTCTTAATTTCATTGAAGTATTTTGGGTCCAAACAAGCAGCATCCTTCATTAAATGTTCGTTGCAATTGAATTTTGTTTCTATTTTTAGTAAATCTGTGTTTAACTCTTTGGTTTCCCAGACAACAATCCCACTTGTCTTGGCATGTCTCATCGTGTTGTTTTGGTTTTTAGATATTCTTCATAATGGCAGCGTGGTCTATATGTCGACACCAATATTTCCGGCTTCTGTTAATGCTTGAACTTCGGGTGCAAACGAAGTTGCCGGTCTGAATACGTCTTCCACGCAAATTTATCTCGTAACTTCTTATAAGCCCCCAAGCTTTAAGATAGTCTAATGTAGGCGTTTAGAGGTACGGTATTGGCTTACTGGCGTTGATTGGTCAAAACTTTTCTGGAATACAAAGGCTGTCAGGATTGTTTCAAGTTTCAAAAAGGAATCCATCAATGCTTTCAGTTTAAACGGATCCTTTGCTTCGAACTTCACGCTCGAAGATATGGCACTCAAAGCTTTTCTCAAGAATAGTGGTCAAGTCTCTGTCTTTAGCCCATATCTCGTTTCTCCGATGTTCTGCAATCTTCTGAGTTTGTCTTGACCAGCTGTTATTTAAGATTTTTTTTTCACCCACAAATGTGTGCGCTTAAATGACTCGTTAATAAAGACACCGGTAGACTCCAAGAGCCAAACAAATTTTTTGCTTCAGTGCAGTTTGACGTCGCACCTACTATTTGGCCACGATAACTTGACGATTTTGCTGGTGCTGCCACAAGCGGAGAAAATCGACACCAATTGAAAGTTATTATTTTATTTGCATGAGCTGCCAACCTTACAATGGTCCTTGACGCGAAGAATTAATGTACAAATTGTTAGGGTAACGGTTCCAGCACAGAAGCAAGAAGCCGATGCTGCCTTCCGTTCGTGCAAGAGAAGCTCCCAGCAGCCACCGCGCGAATCGTCAAGTTATCGTGGCCAAATAGTACTAACACCAGATTTTAAACATGCGCATAACAATGCGTGAAAATTAATTTTGGTACTTCTTCTTTCAGTGTCGCTCGATGTCCATTATACCTGCTTGCCACATTTCCTACACCATCAAAAGATACGTAAGAAGATCTTGCAAGTGTAAGCCTATCTGGGCTAACTCGTGGGTTACAAGAGCTCTTAGGCTTCTCCTGTTGACTTCCGAACGGCAACAATGCTGATTGCCAATTGTTGTGGAATTCCATTCTTCACATAGCGTACGCAAATTACGGTTTGATCAACAACGCCAACATCCTGGAAGAATCCACAATGAGGCTAAAAAATTTCGCCGCCTGGTTTTCTTTGACGATCTCTTGCATAACTTGACACGCACATATATTTTTTGACATAGAGGTAAAAAGATTACCTCTACCTTTTGCTGACTCTTTTCTTCTTCTACTTTAAATAATTGCCTCAGCTATGTGGGTTTTAAGAACTGGATCATACTTCGATAATAGGACAACTAAATTTAGGAAATTAACGTGATTTTGGTTTTGGTGGTTGGCAATATCTGAAATTGAATACAAGGCCTCACTTTTTTCACAGTACGCGATACCTTATTTAGATATTATATCAATGATTCTTTTAGGAACCAAACGCCTGTTGGAAATCTCTTGCACGTTTTTTTCGCCTTATATGTTGTTCCACTTTTTCTCTGTTAGCAAAGCGACCACGACTAACTGATGATTGCAGCTTTCTTCATGTTTGACCAATTGTTTTTAAATACGTTTGTTTTGATGGCGTAAAACCATCAATAAAGGGTCTAATTCCTCCTTCTTCTTTCCTCGCATCGTCAGGTGCAAAACATATGCAGGTTGTACAAGATATCTTATTTACTACTACATCTACATAGATACTCTGCAAATCACATTTAAGTGCCTGGCAGAGGGTTCATTAACCACTTTCATAACTTTTCTCTACCGTTCCATTCTCTAATAGCGCGCGGGAAGAAAGAACACCTAAATCGTTCCGTTTTCGATCTGATTTCTCTTATTTTATTGGGATGGTCATGTCTCCCTAAGTAGGTGGGTGCTAGCAAAATATTTTCACATTCAGAACTAAAAGTCGGTGATTGAAACTTAGCAATCAGATCACACCGCAATGAATAACGTCTTTCTTTTAATGATTTCCACCCCAATTCGTGCAACATTTCCGTGACGCTTTCCCCCCCGTAACGTGATAAAACAAAACGAGCTGCCCTTCTCTGAACCTTCTCAATATCTTCCGTCAGTCCCACCTGGTGAGGGTCCCACAAGGGGCAACAGTACTCCAAGAGAGGACGCACAAGTGTGATGTAGGCAGTCTCTTTGGTGGAGCTGGTGCATCTTCTAAGCGTTCTGCCAATGAAACGTAACCTTTAGTTCGCTTTCCCCACAATATTTTCTATGTGTTCTCTCCAGTCAAAGTTGTTCGTAATTGTAACTCCTAGGTATTTGGTAGAATTTACGACCTTAAGGTTTGACTGATTTATCGCGTAATTAAAGTTCAGCGGATTTCTTTTAATGGTCATGTGTATTACTTCACACTTTTCTTTATTTAGTGTCAATTGCCAATTTTCGCACCAAGCAGAAATTTTGTCTAAATCACTTTGCAGTTGCTTTTGATCCTCTGTTGACTTCACAAACCGATAAACGACAGCATCATCCGCGAACAGCCTAAGGGAGCTATTCAGATTATCTCCTAAATCGTTTATAAACACGAGGAAGAGTAGGGGACCTATAACGCTTCCCTGTGGAACGCCAGATATCACTTCTGTTTTACTCGATGACTTACCGTCAATTACAACGAACTGTGTCCTTTGTGATAGGAAATCGTGAATCCAATCGCACAATTGGGGAGATATTCCATAACCACGCAATTTCATTAGAAGCCGCTTGTGGGGTACAGTATCAAAAGCCTTCCGGAAATCCAGAAATATGGAATCGATTTGAGATCCCTTGCCGATGGCACTTAACACTTCATGTGAATAAAGGGCAAGCTGTGTTTCGCAAGAGCGATACTTTCTGAATCCGTGCTGACTATTGGTTAATAGGTCGTTCTCTTCGAGGTAGTACATAATATTCGAACAAAGTATATGTTCCAAAATCCTACTGCAAATCGACGTCAATGAGATAGGCCTATAATTTTGGGGATCACTCCTATTGCCTTTCTTGAATATTGGAGTAACTTAGGCAACTTTCCAGTCTTTGGGTACGGATCTTTCGCTGAGTGATCGGTTGTAAATTATAGCTAAGTACGGAGCTATTTCATCAGCATACTCTGAGAGGAATCTAGTTGGTATACAATCTGGCCCAGAAGATTTATTTTTGTTTAGTGCCTTAAGTTGTTTTACTACTCCAGGAACATCTACTTCTAAGTTTCGCATGCTGGCAGCTGTTCTTAGATGGAATACTGGCGTGTTCACTTCGTCTTCTTTGGTGAAAGAATTTCGGAAAGCTGTGTTTAGTAATTCTGCCTTAGCAGTACTGTCGTCGGTAGTATTACCATTGCTATCGCGTAGTGAAGGTTTTGCCGCTAGTGTACTTCACATATGACCAGAATTTCTTTGGATTTTCTGCATGATTACGAGACAGGATTTCGTTGTGGAAACAACTATAAGATTCTCGCATTGAAGTCCGCGCTAGGTTGCGAATTTCAGTAAAAGATTGCCAGTCTTGCGGATTCTGTGTCTTTAAATTTTGCATGCGTTTTTCTTTGTTTCTGCAACAGTGATCTAACCTGTTTTGTGTACCACTGGGGGTCAGCCCCCTCTTTTATTAATTTATTTGGTACAAATCTCTCGGTAGCAACTGATATTATGTCTTTGAAAGTAAGCCACAACTGATCTACACTCGCATTTTTAGTTTTGAAGGACTGGAGACTATCTCTCAGGAAAGCGTGAAGCGAATTTTTATCTGCTTTATTGAATAGATATATTTTTCGTTTATTTTTGATGCATTTGGGAATTTCGATATTCAGTCTCGCTACTACAACTCGATGTTCGCTAATCCCTGTATCTGTTTTGATACTCTTTACTATCTCGGGATTATTTGTTGCTAGGAGATCAAGAGTATTTTCGCAACCACGTACTATTCTAGTGGGTTCATGAACTAACTGTTCGAAGTAGTTTTCAGAAAAAGCATTCAGAACTAGTTCGGACGATGTTTTATATTTGCCCCCGGTTTTGAATACGTATTTATGCCAACATATCGAGGGTAAATTAAAGTCGCCACCGATTATAACAGTATGCTTCGGATACCTGTTTGAAATATGATTCAAGCTTTCTTTGAACATTTCTGCAACCGCATCGTCTGAGTCGGGGGGCCGATAAAAAGATCCAATTATTAATTTATTTCGGTGGTCAGGTATAACCTCTACCCAGACCAATTCACAGGAAGTATTTGCCTCAAGTGCAGGAAGTATGTGCACATTGGAATTCTTCCCCTCCCTCGTAGCCATTTTCCTAAGGGGCTCCATTACCCGCCTAACGTTGGAGCTCCCAACTACCAACAAACCCACCCTCTGTGAGTGCCTGGATCTTGAAGGCAGAGGGGCGAGTACAGGACAAGCGACACCATCCGCATCAGGAACATCCCCTGCCACAGACAGTGCCTCGAATCTGTTGGTAAGACTAACCGGGGAGGCCTCCACTTCGGTCCCCCAGGAAGTCTTACGCCGCCTGACACGCGCTGAGGGGACCTCCCAATCCACCACGGATTGGTGGGCTACCTCCTCGCGGGCAGTGAGCGGGCTGGCCACAGCCGCAGGCCGATCGGAGGGCACAACAGACGCACAGGGCGTCTGCTGCACCCCCGCGAGCGGCACACAACAGCGGCGCCCACCCACCGCAGTCTCAAGCGTTGCCAGCGAAGCCAACGCCGCCTGAAGCTGCGAGCGAAGAGTCAGCAACTCTGCCTCCATCCGTTCGCAGCAGTCACAGTTCCTAGCCATTCTAAAAACCTTTGTTTCTTCCAAGTAAGTACGTCAGAGGACACAGTAGTTTGATAAACAGTGAGCTTTGCAATGTATAAACCTAACGCTGAACTGTTTATTAACGGCGAATCTGAAAAATATATACGCGAGCTAATAAATCAAAAATTCAGTAACTGAACAGACAAATAAACGCTATTCTTAATAAACAAACACGCGAGC
The DNA here is from genome assembly GCA_026315105.1 of Locusta migratoria. Lineage (NCBI taxonomy): Eukaryota > Metazoa > Arthropoda > Insecta > Orthoptera > Acrididae > Locusta > Locusta migratoria. The sequence goes on along the minus strand of CM048744.1, from coordinate 124,548,027 downwards.
ACACTAAAGTATATAGAGCTGCAAGAGAAAGCACACACGAAATGTAAATAAGTCGCTTCTATTAAGAAGCCGGTTACCGTACAATGTAGAGCTGCTGCTGCTGCTGGTCACTAGCGAGTAAGAGACAGATTCTCGTCGAATTAAAGCTCCGGTTGGAGACTTTAGGTAATAACATCGACTTACATCAAAAGGCAAGCTGTTTTTATCACCCGAGGGTTGGATAGAGTGGACAAACAAGAAACTCAGTTTCTCTGTGGTGGTTGCATTCTTCCTTGGTGAGGAAAAATTTGAAAGTTTTTGAATTCCACTGCAACTGTCGTCTGTCAGTGTAAATGGTGTAGGTGCGATGATATCGATATTTGTATTAGCTCTGGCTTCGCCAAAAGCTGAGGCAGTTGTTTCTTTAGGGTCAGAAACACATTCGTTTGTTTCTTGTGCTGTGCTGTGAAATCCCAAAATAGTCTGTTATTTAATGCAATAAAATTATCCAATAATCTTCCACAAGGGATCAAAGAAAAAACTGAAATAAGTTAATTCAGGAAATCAATAAAAAACTAACAGCTAGAAAAGTGTTGTTATACTGTCAATGACTACATGAAATGATATGTAAAACTATTATGGAAGGAGAATTTCCTGGTTGGAAAAATATGTATAAAAATTAAGATTGTTTGACTTACCCAAAGCACAGGCTCGCCGATAGAAACAAAAACACAAACATTCAAGCTTTGGTCACCGCTGGCAGCTTCTTCAGGAAAAAGAGGAAGGAAGGAGAGGAGGAAGGGAATAATACGGGTTTTAGGGAAGTAGAAAAGGAATCATTCCAATCCCAGGAGTGGAAGGACTTACCTTAGGGGAAAAAAAAGGAAGGTAAAGAAATACACACACACACACACACACACACACACACACACATCCACACGCAGACATACCTAGGCAGACGTTTGTAGAAAGCCTTTCTACAAATGTCTGCCTAGGTGTGTTTGCATGTGAATATGTGTGTATTTCTTTACCTTCCTTTTTTCCCCTCTAAAGTAAGTCCTCCCACTCCTGGGATTGGAATGACTCCTTTTCCACTTCCCTAAAACCCGTATTCTTCCCTTTCTCCTCTCCTTCCTTCCTCTTTTACCTGAAGAAGCTGCCAGCGGTGGCAAAAGCTTGAATGTTTGTGTGTTTTTTTTTCTATCGGCGAGCCTGTGCTTTGAATATGAAAAATATGTGTATATATAAAAATGATCAACTTTGTTATAAGAGGTAAAGCAACATCTCTTGTTCTATACTGAAATATTATAGACAAACATTTAAACTAATTTAAAGCGGTATAATATGTTTCTCATTTTGTATATATCAGCATATTTATGAATTTACATAACTGCATTAAATATTTATGAAATTGTGTAACTGCATAGAGGATTATGAAATTGTCTAACTGCATTGAATATGTATGAAATTGTGTAATTGCAATGAATACGTGTGACTTTGTGTAACTGCATTGAATATTTATGTAACTAGATTGATTATTTATGAATTCTTTTATATCTACAATGTAAACCTATGTTGACAACATACATACACTTTCGATTGTCTACCGATGGATAAATAAATAAAAATTTGTACAAAAGCTGTTGCTGCCACACTTACATCTACTTGGGATACTCTGCAAATCACATTTAAGTGCCTGGCAGAGGGTTCATCGAACCACCTTTATACTATTTACTTCTGACCTACTTCCGTGAGAAACAGAATCCAGTGTTTTGTGTGATTGCAATATTGATGATGATGGCTTTATAAAAATAAATCTATATAAATAAAATGAATGTTAGTCTGTATGCCCTGTATGTGTTCATAAACCATTCATTTGATTGCAATGAAACAAAAACAAAAGAGCACAATACATAGCTCAGGAGATATGATGTCATAAATAATAAGAGGCCACCACATGAGAATACCTAGATTTATGTGTCAATTTGGAAATATGGAAGTAGTTAGGGGCCTGCAAAATGATGAAAGTTTACCACTCACAACAGTTTCTCTGTAGATGCCGTAAAACGGTATCAAATAAAGTTAGCATTACAGATTTGTATGTTACTATTTATTTTTTGCCTGCAAGTTTTCCCTAATTCTCTTGTATCCAAAATTAAGCAATCTGTTTTCTTAATCTCTATCTATATAAAAACGAAAGGACACTCACTCATATTTTCACTCACAGACTAAACACAAAATCTCAAAAACTACTTCACCTGTTGTTGTTATGGTCTTCAGTCCGGAGACTCGTTTGATGCAGCTCTCCATCCTACTCTATCCTGAGCAAGCCTTTTCATCTCCTCATAAGAACGGCAACCCACATCCACTTGAATCTGCTTATTATATGTGTCTCTTGGTCTCCCTCTGTGATTTTTACCCCACACACTTCCCTCCAATGCTAAATTTATGATTCCTCGATGTCTAAGAATGTGTCCTACCAAGCGATCCCTTCTTTTAGTCAGGGTATGCCAAAAATTCCTTTTCTCACCAATTCTGTTCAGTACCTCTTCATTAGTTATGCGATCTACCCACCTAATCTTCAGCATTCTTCTGTAGCACCACATTTCAAAGGCCACAGTTCTCTTCCTATCTGAAATGCTTATTGTCCATGTTTCACTCCCATACAAGGCAACACTCCACACAAATGCCTTCAGAAAAGACTTCGTCACACTTAAATTAATATTCGATGTTAGCAAATTTCTCTTTTTCAAAAATGTTTTTCTTCCCATTGCCATTCTGCATTTTATATCCTCTGAACTGCGACCATTGCATGTTATTTTACTACCCAAGTAACAAACTCATCTACCACCTTCATTGTTTTGTTACCTAATCTAATTCCTTCAGCATCGCCTGATTTTCTAAGACGGCATTCCATTATTTTTGTTTTGCTCTTGTTAATGTTCATTTTATACGCTCTCTTCAACACACTGTCCATTCCATTCAACTGCTCTTCCAGGTCCTTTGCTGTCTCTGACAGAATTACAATGTCATCAGCAAAACGCAATGTTTTTATTTCTTCCCCCTGAACTTTAATCCCTATTCCAAATTTTTCCTTGCTTTCCTTCACCGCCTGCTCGATGTACAAATTGAATAACATCGGAGAAAGGCTACAACCCTGTCTTACTCCCTTCCCATCTGATGCTTCCCTTTCAAGCCCTTCGAGTCTAATAACTGCGGTCTGGCTTTTGTACAACTCTCCTTTCCCTATATTTTACCCCTGCTGACTTCAGAATTTGAAAGAGTGTATTCCAGTCAACATTGTCAAATGCTTTCTCCAAATCTACAAAAGCTAAAAATGTAGGTTTGCCTTTCCTTAATCTATCTTCTAAGATAAGACGTAAAGTGAGTATTGCCTCCTGGGTTCCTACGTTCCTCCTGAATCCAAACTGATCTTCCCCGAGGTCAGCTTCTACCAGCTTTTCCATTCTCCTGTAGATAATTAGTGTTAAAATTTTGCAACCATGACTTATCAAACTGATGGTTCTGTAATTTTCACACCTGTCTGCGCCTGATTTCTTTGGTATGGGGATTATTACATTTTTCTTAAAGTCTGAGGATATTTCGCCTGTCTCATACATCCTACACACCAGTTCAAATAGTCTTGTCATGGTTAGATCTCCCAGAGACTTTAGTAGCTCTGAGGGTAGTCATCTACTCCTGGGGCCTTGTTCCGACCTAGGTCTTTCAAGGCTCTGTCAAATTCATCTCTCAGTATAGTATCTCCTATTTCATCTTGATCTACTTCCTCTTCCCTTGCTGCAACATCGTCTCTAAGTTCCTTTGTGCAGCTGCTCTATGTACTCTTTCCACCTTTCAGCTTTCCCTTCTTTGCTGAGAACTGGTTTCCCATCTGAGTTCTTGATATTCGTAGAGTTGCTTTTCTTGTCCCCAAATGTCTCTTTTATTTTCCTGTAGGTGGTATCTACTTTTCCCCTTCTTATACATTCTTCTACAGATTTGCATTTGGCATCTAGCCAAACCTATCTTCTTCAGCTTCACCTATGAAGCTGAAATTTGGCAGGAATGTAGTTTATAGGTAGAAAACGTCAGCTAAGAAAATTTTTTTCCTGATAGACTGAAATATGCTATTGTTAAAACACTGCACAAAAAAGGGGATACGTCTGATGTCAACAACTACCGCCCAATCTCACTTCTGACAGCCTTATCCAAAATTCTTGAAAAAGTAATGCATTGTAGAGTAGTTTCACACGTAGGTAAAAATAAAGTTCCAACAAAATGTCAGTTTGGTTTTCAGAAAGGCTTTTCAACAGAAAATGCTATGTATACATTCATCAATGAAATATTAAATGCTCTGAATAACCGGACATCACCCATTGGGATTTTTTGTGATCTCTCCAAGGCTTTTGATTGTGTAAATCATGGAATTCTGATAGATAACCTAAGGTATCTGGTTCCTTAAACTGGGAAACAATCAAAAATGGGGTGCCACTAGGTTCAGTCTTGGGCCCTTTGTTGTTCTTAATATATATTAATGACTTGCCCTTCTATATCCATGAAGATGCAGAGCTGGTTCTTTCTGCTGGTGATACAAGTATAGTTATCACACTCGACAGACAAGAACTAACTGAAGAAAATCATTTCAGAAAATCATTAAGTGGTTCTCAGCAAATGGAATATCATTAAATTTTGATAAAACACAGTACATACAGTTCCGTACAGTAAATGAAATGACACCAATAATAAATATAGACTTTGATCAGAAATCTGTAGCAAAGGTAGAATATTCCAAATTTGGGTTGTACTGGAAAAAACACATTGAAGATCTGCTGAAATGTTTGAGTGCAGCTACTTATGCTATTAGGGTAATTGCAAATTTTGGTGATATACATCTCATTAAATTAGCTTACTATGGCTATTTTCATTCTCTGCTTTCGTATGTTATCATTTTCTGGGGTAATTCATCATTGAGTAAAAAAGTATTCATTGCACAAAAGCGAATAATCAGAATAATTGCTGGAGCCTATCCAAGATCATCCTGCACACACTTATTTAAAGAGCTATGAATCTTCACAGTAGCTTCACAGTATATACATTGACTTATGAAATTTGTTATTACTAATCCCACCGAATTCAAAAGCAATGGCAGTGTACATAACTACAACACTAGGAGAAAGAATTATCTTCACTATTCAAGGTTAAATCTAGCTTTGTCACAGAAAAGGATGAATTATGCTGCCACAAAAGTCTATGGTCACCTTATCAAACAGCATCAGAAGCCTGACAGATAGCCAAGTAGCATTTAAAAATAAATTGAAAGAATTTATGAATGGCAACTTCTTCTACAATATAAGATGAATTTTTTATACAAATTAGTAAATCTAAAAAATAAATTTAAAAATTTATTGTGTCATCTAATATTTAGTATAAAGTAATAATTTGTAAAGACATCTTTCATCAACCTGACATGTTCCACATAATTACAAAGTGTCATATTCATGATCTATGGAACAAGTACTAATATAATCTTATTTTGTGATAGGTGCATGCGGAGCATACTTCTACACACTCATTAAACCTACAGTTTCATTCCGATCTTCACAAAATGTCGCAAGTTTGACCTTCAAATCAAGAGGAATGCCACTGTCTGTATAAAATTTCATTTGGTGCATGGTGGAAAGTACTTAAGTTACAGAATTTTACAAAACCCATAGTTTTGATCCAATGTATTTTTTGCACCCATGACCTTTACACCAAGCGATAGATCACTGGGTACATAAATGTTTGTATAGTACATAACAGAGAGTACCTTGCAAAAAACTTTGCCAAGATAGGGAAAGTTGGAAATGAACAGAGAGATGGGAGATAAAAAGGTGGATGTAGAGAGAGGGAGGGGGGTGTGTGGACTACAAGAGTATAGGATAAGTAAAGACCTTAGCAACACCGGGTTTACAGCTAGTTATATATAAAATCTTACAGGGGAGGGGGAGTTGCGGGATGCAACTCACTGATTTGGCTCAAAGTATGTGAGAAGAAGCATATAGATGAACCTTTTAAATTTCTACAATATTTTGCCTGCATGGAGCAGAGCAAAGGAGAAAACACCCGTGAAAGATTTCCGGTAACAGCCAGTATGGTGACAGTTTTTTCTAAGAGATTTTTTGAGCAAAGTGACAACTTCAATGGTTTATAATCCTTTGGTGTTATATTCCACATTAATGAACACATGCAGTCAAAGGCATGGGAGGTCTAAAAACACTCCAGGGAAAAATAAATAATGTTCCATATCACCTTTCTAAAACATAAAGAATAGCTGTACTATTAGGTTCCTGCCTAACCACGCACTCAATGGCATATTCGGGAAAACCGGTAAATATTCAAGGGGAATAAGAATAAAAATGTCAGTGGTGTTCGCATATTCATGCTTTTTGAACTGAAGGACGACCATATTTAGACATACAAATGGTTGGAGGTTGGAGAGGAAATTCTGGAGTTGTTGTTCACTGTGAGTCCAGATCATGAAGATGTCTTCAGTAAATCTCTACCAAGCCTTGGGTTGACAGGACTGGATATCCAAGAAGGCCTCCTCTAAACATCCCATGAATGAGTTTGTGTACGAGGGGGCCATCCGGTTTCCTATGGCTGTTCCCTTTAGTTGTTGGTATGTCTGGCCCTCAAAGGTGAAGAAGTTGTGGTTTAGGATGAAGCTGGCTAGGGTAATAAGGAAAGAGGTAACGTTGCAGGTGGTCGGCGAGAAAGGAAATATTCCATTGCAGCAAGGCCCTGGGCATGCGGAGTGTTTGTGTGTAAGGAAGTGGCATCAATGGTTTCAAGGATGGTTTCTGGAGGTAACAGGTTGGGTAAGGATTTCAGGCGATCGAGAAAGTGGTTGGTGTCTTTGATGAAGGATGGAAGACTGCACATAATGGGTTGGAGGTGGTGTTCTATGTAGGCAGAGCTTTGTTCTGTGGGGGCTTGGTAACTAGCCACAATGGGCCAGGCTGGATGATTCGGTTTGTATCTTAGGAAGTAGGTAGAAGGTAGGGGTGCGGGGTGTCAGTGGGGTTATGAGGTTGATGCACTCAGGTGAAAGGTTTTGTAGGGGACCTAAGGTTCTGAGGATTTCTTGAAGCTCTGCCTGCACGTCAGGAATGGGATTTTCTTGACAAACTTTGTATGTAGTGTGTGTGTGTGTGTGTGTGTGTGTGTGTGTGTGTGTGTGTGTGTGTGTGTGTAAAGTAGATAAGGTTTACTTACCAGGCGAATGACCACAGGTATGCGACAGTAACATAAATAAAACACACACACACAAATCCAAGCTTTCGCAACCATTTGTTGCTTCTTCAGGCAAAGAGCAGGGAAGGGGAGGGAAAAGGAAAGGCTGTGGGTATTGCGGCCTTTGGAGAGAATTTCGACTGGCCTGCAAGAGGATTTTATGTAAGTTGACTGCCGAATGTTTAAGAACCTTGCTCGAAAGAGTTAAGCCCACACATGAGCAAAGCCTTTTGTTTCGTTGGTTGTTTGTTGAAGAAATAAAGTGCTAAATTCTGGCTATTGTATATACGGGAGTATATTGCAACCTGATGAAAACTAATACATCCTAGTATAATTTCTTTACCTTGACGGATTTTTCTGCAAAAAGCTGTTGTTTATATGAATCCATGCATATCCAAAATAACAGGAACTTACTTTCAAAATTAAATAAATTTTCCATTTGCCAAACAAGAAATGGATCGCAAAATCTAATAACTGTGGGTCATATATTACCCGCATTACTGTAAATCACATACCCACTTTCACTTGCTTCACTTTAGAAGGAAGGTGCCAGAGGTAGGAAAATGCATGCCCTACTGTTACATACATATTTGTAAATTTAAGGTGAATACCAGATTCACCACCTCACAAACTATATGCTAAAAAGTGTGGATATGTACTGTAAATGTGCATCTTAATACCCACTTACAAAACAACTGACATATACACTAACATGTTCTGAGACAAAAGTTCAGTTCATACAATCGACAAGCTCTAAAACGTAAACTGAATTTTCCCTTTTAATTTTTGTTCTAGTAGTTTAGATGCTGCACAGGGTGCTATAGTGACATTGTTAGGGTTGATAATTTTCATAAAAAGAGGAGAATACACCGAAGGTTGTTGTTACAATGTGAGTTTTACGTTTTGTTCAATGAGTTACAACAAGGAAATTTTTTAAAAATACTTCACAGTGTCTGTCTTAAACTCCAGTGAATTAAGGTATATTGTATGCTTATAATTTATAAACACTTTGCAAAATGAAACACGAACCTGAGACTCAATATACCTTCTATGGAGATTACCTTAAGGCAAGTGAATTCAAATGATTAAGCTGAAAATTATCTCATCTAAAATTACAGTAACTCAGTAATGTCTATTACTATCACGTCAATGTTTTTGTAAATGATAATGATTAGCCCAGTAAAGGAACAAGTTAAGTTTGTTTACTTACTGATGTTAAATGAAAAGTTACATGGAAATTGTCTTTTATCTGATGAGAAGTATGTTAAATTCAAATGTAGGGCTGCTGCGAGCCAGCACGTCACGGGGCAGCAAGCACAGGTCAGGTCCCATCTCCACAAGGACCAGGCTCCAGGGATTTAGCCTCCTCCTCCCCCTGCTGATAAATGTAGCCTACAGCCGGCGACTGCACTCCCAGCCCTGCCCACTTCTAGTGGCTCCACCTGTCTGCTGTCCGCTGGGCCCTCTTCATACGCCGGCCGAACTGCCCGTGTGGTCTGCCCGACTGATGCCAGTTGCCCACAGCACTGCAGCTGCTGCCTCACGGTTTGTGCGCCACACTGTGGGCGATGCGTCTGACAGTAGGCGAGATTCTGCAGCTGCCATCTCCCCCCCCCCCTCCCCCCCATTATGGACAGCTGCTGCTGCTGCATCTGCCTTGTGCGGCACACTGGCGGGTCCATTTGCTGCGCACTTGACATTCCTCAAATATTCAGATTACATGAACCCATTCAGTGTATGGTAGGTAGGGCAGGGGGCCCGGACAGGATGGGGCCCATTTGGCAAATGCCACCCTGACTGTATGGCCAGTTCGACCCTGCTAAGATGCACACTTTTATATAACCCGTATTTACTGCTGTTTCTGTTTTCTTTTAATTTAACATTTAAGCTATTCTGAATTATTTGCATAGGTTATGGGACTGTCTTATGCAACTGTAAATTACTCTACTTTAGACCAGATGTGTTTCGCTTTATTCTAAAGCATCTTCAGTGGTCAACTGTACAAGAAATGGTTTGTATAACATGATTTGATTGATTTTTACTAAATTCGATCGGAAAAGGAGGGGGGGGGGAAATTATGTATTCTGAATTAGTTTCTTAAGGATTATTGATTCATTTCATGCTCCAATGATGCCACAGGTATGTTAAGTGATTCAGAACTTTCATTACCAGTAGGTGTGTGTTTGGCTGCTTGGTGAAGAAACATGTCACGTTTGTTCAGGTCACACAGAACTCCAGTAGAAGAAGTAATAGATGTTCAAATATTGAGACAGATGCAAACATTGACAGTGGGTATTATTGCTTCAGGTGGCCCCTGGAGCTCCACCTGGTACACCGAAACGAGCGCTTCGCCAGCCTGCAGCAGGCCCTCAGAGACAGGGACGGCGTCGCAGTGGTCGCTGTTCTCTTTCACGTGAGTTCCAGTCTTCCTTATGCTTTGTGTTCAATAAACTTATCAACAAGTAATAAAAAAATTTATTTCTAGAACATCTGTAACAAAACTCTATTGGTGTGTTAGTGAAATGTTCAAATGTTTGTAAATCTATCGGACCAAACTGCGTGGTCATCAGTCTGTAGCTTACAAACTACTTAAACCTAAGTAAACTAACCTAAGGACAAACACACACACCCATGCCCCAGGGAGGATTCGAACCTCCACAGTGAGAAACTGCGCACTCCGCAGTGAGACACTTTAGACCGCTCGGCTACTCCACCGTGGCGGTGTGTTAGTGCACCACAGATCAAGCACATGGTCACACAAATGCATTGGGGTGTATAGGACTACTTCAGTAATGCACTACTAACAGTATGGTGCTGCAAACATTCGGTTTGTTAAGCTGTATATCATATATTTAATTAGATGAAGAAAGAAACAAAGAAAGAAGAGGACAGAAAGGAAAGACTTTAGCTGCTCTACAGCACTGACAACTCAGTGGCAACAAATGAAAATGTGAGCCGGACCAGGATTTGAACTCAGATCTCCTGCTTCAGGCCACTGGTCATCTTAATATGTGGCAATAACATTTGGCTTTGTGCAGGTATCCAAAATGGCAAGCATAAGAGGGCATGGACAAAACGGTGTAACAGTCGTAGTGTATGACTTGTGGGAACTTTTGACAGTTGGCAGGAGTGTGGGTAGGTGACTCCAAAGTAGGAGACCTAGGATCAAATGCTGGTGCAGCTATCATTTTCACTTGTCATCATTGAGTTATTTCAAAGTAGCTAAAGCCATCCCTTTCCTTCCTCTCATTAAATATGCAAATGTGTAAGGGGCTGTGAACAAGTGTGGCGTCTATTCTTTCAAAGTCTGGAAGAAAAGACACTACACCAATCTGTATAAACTGCATATCATTATTTGAAAAAGGAGGATCTGACAAAGTTAACTAGTCAACTAATGTTCAGCAAATAGAAATTAAAAATATCACATTAGACATGTGACTGTGGGTCTAGTGCATATAGCACTGAGCTCTGGTCCTCCAAGCCCTGAGCTCAGTTCGGATGGACGGGAATTTTTCTTTGTTTTGGGACCTCCATAATGGTCCAAGGTCTACTGAAGCTGCGATCTGATGAGTACCGGTGATCTTTTGTAAAATGGTGGCCAGAACACTGGATCCAGCACCTTGCCCCTCCTAACCTCATATTGATTAATTGATTGATTGGTTTGGGGTTCAAGGGACCAGCCTACACTGGTCATCAGTCCCTAACCCCATATTGACAGAAAAAGCTGTATTCACAGTGCAGTCACGCCAAAAGGCCAGTTATGGGTTTTCACCAAACTTTACCTTTTCATGTTCTACAGATAATGAATGTATCAAGGGGCTGCGAGGCCCATTTATAATATATAATGGAGAAAAATGTTAGCAAAAATCTCAAAAAATTCTTAATGATTTACTTAAAATTTTTACATGATACACTAGCAAAATATTGGATTTAAATAAGTTACATATGCTTCATTATTATAAATATGTCCATTATGTGCTTCTACATATATAGAAGCCACAATGGAATAGCCATGCGCACTGAGGCGCCGTGCTACGATGCACGCGGCCTTTGTGTGTTATCCTCAGGTTAGTTTAAGTAGTTTGTAAGCCTAGGGACTAATAATCCAACAGTTAAGTCCCATAGCTTTACAAACATTTAACATATATACAAGACATGATTTAATATTGTTTAAAAATTCTGCAAAACACTTGATTGATTTACTTCAGATTTGTACATAATGCTCCACCACTGGAGTGGCCAGAGATGGGTGTTGTGTGTGCATAGTTATGTCTGTGTGATTGTGTGTGTTACTTTTTCTACATCTACATTAATACTCCACAAGCCACCTGATGGTGTGTGCCTGAGGGTACCATAAGTACCACTATCAGTTCACCCTCCTATTCCAGTCTCATATCGTTCGTGGAAAGAAAGATTGTCGATATGTCTCTGTGTGGTCTCTAATCTCTCCGATTGATCCTCATGATCTTCTCACAATATATATGTAGAAGGGAGCAAGATACTGCTTGACTCCTCAATAAAAGTATGTTCTCGAAACTCTATCAATAGCCTGTACCGAGCTATAGAGCATCTCTCTTGCAGAGTCTTCCACTGGAGTTTATCAATAATCTCCATAACGCTTTCATGATTACCACATGATCTCATAATGAAGCACGCTGCACTCTGTTGGGTCCCCTCTACCTCCTCTATCAACCTCACCTGGTACGGATCCCACACTGGTGAGCAGTATTTAAGCAGTGGGTGAACAAGTCTACTTTAACCTACTTCCTTTGTTTTCAGACTGCATTTCCTTATGATCCTTCCAATGAATCTCATTCTGCCATATCCTTAACTGATAATTAATTTTATATGGCCGTTCCATTTTAAATCATTCCTAATGCCTACTCCCAGATAATTTATGGAAATAACTGCTTCCAGTTGCTGACCTGCTACAGTGTAGCTAAATGATAAAGGATTTTCCTTTCTATGTATTCATAGCACATTACACTTGTCTACATTTATATTCAATTGCCATTTCAATACAATTTTCCATTGTTACAACCTCTCTATATAATACAGCATCATCAGCAAAAAGCCTCAGTGAACTTCCGATGTTATCCACAAGGCCATTTATATATATTGTGAATAGCAATGGTCCCATGACACTCCCCTGTGGTTCACCTGACATCACTCTTACTTTTGAAGACTTCTCTCCATTGAGAATGACATGCTGCGTTCTGTTATCTAGGAACTCCCCAATCCAATCACAGAATTGTTCCGATAGACCATATGCTCTTACTTTGTTCATTAAACGACTGTGAGGAACTGTATCAAATGCCTTACGGAAGTCAAGAAACACGGCACCTACCTGGGAACCCATGTATTCGTCTCATGGACAAAAAGTGAGAGCCGAGTTTCACATGATCGCCTTTTTCAAAACCCATGCTGATTCCTGCAGAGCAGATTTCTAGTCTCCAGAGAAGTCATTATACTCAAACATAACGTGTGTTCCAAACTTCTACAACTGACCGACATAAGAGATATAGGCCTGTTTTTCTGCATCTCTTTTCAACATCCCTTCATGAAAACGGGGATGATCTGCACCATTTTCCAATCTTTTGGAATACTATGCTCTTCTAGAGACCTACAAAACACCACTGCAAGAAGGGGGAGTAAGTTCTTACATGTACTCTGTGTAAAATCGAACTGGTATCTCATCAGGTCCAGTGGCCTTTCCTCTTTTGCATGATTTTAATTGTGTTTCTATCCCTCTGTCATTTATTTTGATATCTGCCATTTTGTCATCTGAGCGACAATCCAGAGAAGACACTACAGTGCAGTCTTCCTCTGTGAAACAGCTTTGGAAAAAGACATTTAGTATTTCAGCCTTTAGTGTGTTATCCTCTATTTCAGTATCAGTTTCGTCACAGTGTGTCTGGACATTTTGTTTTGATTCATCTACCACTTTGACATAAGACCAAAATTTCGTAGAATTTTCAGCCAAGTCAGTAGACAGAACTTTACTATTGAATTTGTTGAATGCCTCTCGTATAGCCCTCCTCACGCCACATTTTGCTTCGTGTAATTTTTGTTTGTCTGCAAGACTTTGGCTAGGTTTATGTTTGCAGTGAAGCTCCCTTTGCTTCTGTAGCAGTTTTCTAACTTGGTTGTTGTAGCAAGGTGGATTCTTTCCAACTGTTACAATCTTGCTTGGTACACACTCATCTAATGCGTATTGTACAATGGTTTTGAACTTTGTCCATTGTTCCTCAACACTATCTGTACTTGAGAAGTAACTTCTGTGTTGAAGCATCAAGTACTCTAAAATCTGCTTTTTGTCACTTTTGTTAAATAGAAAAATCTTCCTAAATTTTGTAATATTTCTATTTACAGCTGAAATCATCGCTGGTGTGTCCGCTTTTTGATCACTGATTCCCTGTTCTGCGTTAACTGTTTGTCACTAGAAGGTCTAATATGTTATTGCCATGAGTCAGTTCTCTGCTTAACTACTCAGGGTAGTTTTCATATAATGCACTTACAACAATTTATTTGTCCCTGCCACCTATTATAAATGTTTTGAGTCTCCCAGACTATATCTGGTAAATTAAAATCTCCTCCCAAAACTATAATATGATCGGGAAATCTATTGGAAATATCTTCCAAATTTTGCTTCAGGTGTTCTGCCACAGCAGCTGTTGAGCCAGGGGGCCCATAGAAACACCCAATTACTGTGTTTGAGCCTGCTTTAACTGTGACCTTCACCCAAATTATTTTACATTTTGGATCTCCTTTAATTTCCTTCAATACTATTGCACTTTTAATCACTATAAACATGCCTCCCCCTTCACTATCCATCCTGTCTCTGCAGTATACATCCAATCTGAGTTTAGAATTTAATTACTGTTTCAGCCAACTTTCCATCCCTAGTACTATGTGGGCATTCTGACTGTTTATTAATGAGAGCAGTTCTGGCAGCTTTCTATAGATGCTCCTGCAGTTTACTAACACTACATTGATATTATTGTGGTGTCGCACAAGTACAAAGTGCGCGCCACCTACTTTCGCCGCGCGCCGCCATGCACGCACGGTGCGGCGTTCTTACGACGACAGCCACGAGTGCCCTCTGCGACAACTCCGCTCGTGGCCACCACTGAACGACATCGTTCACTTGGGACTGAGATAGTAACCAGTTAGGACCTTCGGAATCAGATAGGCACCAGTGAAGACTTGGCTATCGTACAGGCACTAGGCAGGCCTCTAACAACTATGTATCAACATTCTGCAATACTATGTAAAAGTTAAGTATTGTATGAATTCTGTTCAATATATATCTCGTTCTAATTTACTCTAGTGTTTATAGTTTCTGGCTGCTCCCCTCCGTACCTGCACCAGCGTGCTATCTTTATTTCTGTGTCGGTCTCATTCCACTCGGCCACCGACACCTACAACGGAACGAGACACAAAAGCGGTGACGAGGCTGGGACGCAAAAATTATCATTCATTATCATTATCATTGTATTTTGCCTACTGCTACCTTGTTGCGGCTCAGGAGGCATCTTGTCAGGCCTAGGGAGGGAATTCTCTAACCTAAATAACCCACATGTGCACTCCAGCCATACTATGATACCCTTGCAACTGCTTCCTGCATGTAGTGCATGGCTGACCTATTCATGGGGGTGCTACATTTCTCTACCCAATAGTAGAGGTCGAGAAATTTGCACCTCAGATCTCCATAGAATCATCTGAGGCTCTGGTTTAAGCCTTCCACTTGGCTCCAAACCAGAGGACCACGATTGGTTCTGGGAATGACACTACAAATAGTTAGCTCAGATTCCACCCCATGAGCGAATCTTTCAGCCTTCACCAACTCTGCCAACCACCTGATGATGAGGATGCCCTCTGAACCCAGGTGGCAGGAGTCATTGGTGCCAATATGAGCAACAGTTTGCAGTCGGGTGCACGCAGTGCTCTCTGTCACCACCAGAAGGGCCTCCTCCACGGCTCGGATAAGACCCCCCGGCAAGCAAACAGAGTGCACACTGGCCTTTTTCCCCGACCTTTCTGATATTTCTCTAAGGGGCTCCATCACATACCTAACATCGGAGCTCCAAATCACTAATAAACCCCTCCCCCCATGTGCCTGCTGAAGGAGCAGCCACATGTCCACTCACAGGCAGAATTGGTGATGCCACTCGGCCAGCCTCCACATTGACCTTCCACCTCGAGTGATTCGAACACTGTTGAACCTGCCACACCCCTTGTGGAGAGGGTGGCTCAACCACATCTGGCACACGCAAAGATGTCCCAACAGCAGCGACCGTGGGTGAAGCAAGTAACACCTGAGGTGTCCCATGTGACGCACCAGACTCCCAACTGCTGCAACACTTGAAGGCAGCAGCCTAGAGGTGGCTTTTGCGGCCAACAGCACACTCAGCGTCCATCTCATCCTGCGTCTGTACACAGTCTATTCATCCTAACAAATCGCCAATTGATGGTAGAGAGTTAGTAACAAGTTGATACTAATGCCAGTTTATAAAAATTTAACACTGCTCAGCACAAAAATGTTACAATAGTTCACTTCTACTTGGCTGTTACTCTGCTGGTGCTGCTGACTCTGGCTGGTGCCCAACTATATTTGTCAAATATGCAACAATAAACTATCAAGACAGTAGCACAAATGAAATCTGGGAAGTGCATGAGAATAAACCTCTTAAAACAGAAGCACTAATGAAAATGACTAAATTGACTGGTAACTTAAATCTCACACAAATTAAATTATGAAACTTAGAGCTGTGAACAATGTGACAGTGGCGGCAGCTGGCACTGATGAAGGCCATGACTGAAAATTTAAGTTGTGTGAATGTGACTATTTTACATGCCTGTCAATGATTGTCTTTAGGGTGAGTTGTTATCTGTCCTCTATTATTGACACATAAAGAGGAAACATTGTTGCCAAAGTTCATATCTGATTTATGTTAAATTTTTTCATGGTACTCTACTGAACATAAAAATGGACATGAGGTACATGTGAATTCTGAGGTTTTTCCCGGCGTATATCTTCTTTCAATAATTTTTGGGAGTGCAGCCGAATCCTGTCAACATTCTGCCACATCATTTCCCAGAGACGTATGGCCATCTTCAGGTGAGTAAACTACTAAAGAGCTCAGGTGCAGTTACAGTATTTACACTGGTGCTTGCACATGGTAAATATGCTGAGGTTATTTTGTGCATGTGTTAGGTGGTGGCATGTGATTCAGCCGAGCTGGATGTGCTGACCTCAATGGGGAAAGAGAAACAGTCTTCCAATCATTGATTATTGATTGATAATGCTGATTCTGCTGTGACTGGATATTATTAATCACAGGATTCCAATGTTTATCCAGATGGAACTTTACCCTTTTTAGATGTGCTAATACACCATAAGAATGTTAGATTAGAACACTGTGTATACAAAAATTGCACACACAGATCTAAATTTACAGGTGTCTAGCTGCCATCACCCCACACAAACTGCTGGTGTTCTTAATACTTTAACACACTAAACGCATGTGCTATCAAGGTTTTTAAAGAGAGTGGCTATAATTGTCGCTAAATAAACAAGGCCATTCACAACTATAATAACAAGAAGCAATGCACAGAGGACACTGATGATGACTAAAAAAAAAAAACAATCTGCACTCCTTACTTATGCTAGGAATGTGTTCTTTAAAATAGGCAGATTGGTTATGAAATATAAAATCAAGGTTATCTTCCATCCACCAGCGAAGAGCTTGGCCTTAGAAGGAACTTTTAAAGATGGCGTTTACAACTGAGAAAAGCAGGTGCTTATAAAATTCCTTGTGACTGTGGTTCTAAGTATATAGACCAGATGATATGAACTGTACCAGAATAATCAACAGAATGTCAAAGCATCCCCATCTTCTGTAACCATCAAAATCAGCAGTAGCAGAACACTTTCCACACTGGAATATAACAAAACACAAATTTTAGCTCCAGTTTCCAGTTATTGTGAGTCAATAATTAAAGAATTGGTGGAAAATTCTTGCTGACAGTCGTATAAATCGTGGTGATGGCGTTCAGCTGTTTAAACATTGGAATCGTGAATCATGCCAGTCACAGCAGAATCGACTTTATCAATCAATAGTCAGTTATTGGAAGACTTTCTCTTCCTCCACTGAAATGATTGGAAGACTGTTTCTCTTCCCCCACTGAGGGCAACACATACAACTCGGCTGGATTGTGTGTATCACCACCTAACACATGTGCAAAAAGATGCCAGGACATTTTCCATGGGCAAGAACCATTATAAATACTGTAACTGCACCTGAGCTTGTCTGTAGTTGTCTATTCACTTGAAGATGGCCAAATGTCTCTGGGCCAAAATATCATGGTGGATCCAGCTGCACTCCCAAAATTTATATGGAAGAAAGAGGCTATATGCTTTATTATTAAAGGTAACATACAAAAACATAATAAAAAAATAAAAAGGACATGTTGTTACCAAAAAATCTAAAAGTTTCTCTCTGATGTACTTCAGACTTTTACATGATATTCTAATAAATATTCAGACTGGCATATGCTAGATATTTTTAAATAACAATGTACAGTTTTCTTCTAATACCAACTATGAGAAAGAAAATTCTACTCTGCACTGTGAAAATGTGCATTATTCTTTTCTCTCTCACAGTTAGTTTTAACAAAGAGAGCAAAGAATTTCAATAATAAACTCATTTCCCCCCTTCCTTTCAATAAAAATTACAAAATTTGTACACACAACTATGTGCTTATTTGTTTTGTTCCTTGAAATCCATTTTATCAGAAAACAGAAAAATTTTATGTAAACCTACCCATTTATAGATTAAAACTATGCAAAATACAACCATTGAAGCCACTATCCTCCCAACCTCACAAGAGCATTTCGAGAGGCCTGTCCATTCATCTAAAATGTTTTAAATTCAGTGGTGAATAAAGCATATACTTTTGGGAAAAGGAGGGGGGGGGGCAAGACTAATTATGTAAAGATAAGGATGAGGAAAACCTCCAAACATTTTCTTTCTTTTTTAGTTATCAGATAAATGACTGTCTTTTCTAAAAACGGCACAACCAAGCATGGATAAAGACTTCCAACAATGCCCTGCCCCCCCCCCCCCCCCCCCCCGTTAACATCAGTTTGAGGTTTCATGCTGTATTCATTAAAAGAATTGAAACACCATACTCTTTTTCCTTTCTATTCTTTATTTCAGGGGTCGGGGGCAAAATATGTTACCCTCAAAACAGAAGGGACCAATTAAATCATGGAATGAGAGGCCACACCAAATTGTAAGTCCCAGTTGATTCACTGCCTGGTCCACCTTGGTTTAATGACAATATTTGAAAGTTGCTGAGAAAGCAAAGGCACTCACACTCTTGGTTCAAAAGAAGTTAAGCATATCAAATCAGGAAAACACCAGTAGAGATTTGCACATCTGTAAAAAGATTGATGCGCAAAGCATAAAATAACTACCACTGTCATACCTTAGAGAAAGATCTTGCCGAGACCCAAAAAAATTCTGGTCTTATGTAAAATTGGTAAGCAGATCAAAGGCCTTTATCCAGTCACTCGTTGATCATAGTGATAGAAGGCAGTAAAATTAAGGTTGAAGTTTTAAATTTAATGTTTAAGAAATCATTCATGATGGAGGACCAGGAAAACTACCTTCATTTGATGATTGCATTGATGCCCAAATGGAAGACTTAGTAATAGGCATAGCGGATGTAGAGAAACATCTGAGAGAGTTGAAAACAAACAAGTTGACAGGATCAGATAGGGTACCAATTCAGTTTTACAAAGAGTCCTCTGCTGCATTGGCTCCTTACTTAGCGTTCATTTATTGTGAATCTTTGCTCTAGCACAAAGATCCTAGTAACTGAAAAATTTTCCAAAATAATCAAAATCTATTTTTATAAGTTTGGGACAATATTGAAGCTTAAGAATAAATGAAATAAATCTTTTTTCCAGGTGTCAGATACAGCAAGTCATGCGATGGAGGTGATTGGAGATGCAGTCAGAAAGATTTCAGTTTCACCAGGAGCTAGTCTAAAGCTTACGACTCCTATAAAGCTGAAGGAACTACTTCCTAAGGATACCCACACTTTTTACAGGTATCATGGTTCTCTGACAACACCAGGATGCAATGAATCAGTTGTGTGGACAGTATTTCCAACTACTGTTCCAGTCACAAAACAGCAGGTAATGTATACAATAACTTCTGCATTTGTCAGTTAATAAAAAATAGAGTAACAAGAATATCTCTCATATAAATATATCTACATGATTAGTCTACATTTTACAGTTAAGTGCTTATCAGAAGGTTCAGAAAACCACTTTCAGACCATTTCTTAACTGGTCCATTCTCAGAAAATATGTGTTAAAAATGAATACATAAATGCTTTCATGTGAGCTTTTAATTTATCTAATTTTATTGCGATGATTATTTCTCACTATGTAGATGGGAATTCATTTGAAGTAGGACACCAGTGACTGAAATTTTATGAAAAGATATAAAATACACTTTGGTTCTATTGAGTGTCATTCTATATGAGTATGTCCCCTGTTCCATAATAATACAAAATGAGTTGCCTTTTTTCAAGCTTTTTTTACTGTTTTCCCTCAATCCTAAACGTCTACACTCCTGGATTTGAACCCAAAAAACATCAGTAATGCTGACTGACTACTTCCAGAATAAGAAGCTACATTCATTCAGCTAATGGCCTCATCAAAGATGACAGAGGAGGGAGACAGAGGTTCACGGCACTGTCCCTAAAATATGGAAGAATCAACAATGATCAATAGCATGTGGGTGCAGAAGGGAATGAAAATTACTGCATTAAAGGCACACCATGTATAGCCACAGAAAATGTGACTTGTAACTGAAAAAGTGTCTTGATGATCTATCTATTGGGAAAAGGTACAGGAGTAGTTTGGGGAGGACTGTAAAGGGGGACATGGCCATCAGAACAAGATTGACTCGTAGAATGTTATCCCATTATTCAATTATGTTCACAGTATGAAAAATGTAGAAGGAAAGTTAGAAATTAGTAAAATGTAGCTATAGTGCGTGTCAGTGAAGTCAAATGAATATAAGATACGAACTTCTGATCAGATGCGTAAAAGGTAATATCAAAAGTACCAGAAAATTGTGCAACAAGAGAAGGCATCAAAAGACTAGGAAAGAAAGAAAAGCAGAGAGTGAGCTACCATAAACAGTTCAGTGATAAGGTTGTTCTCATCAGACTCACTAGCAAACCGACACCAACAATGATAGTTTAGGTTCACTTATTGATGTCGTAAGCAGAAGATGGATGAGGTAAAGAAAGTGTAAAGAGATATGAAGAGAGTAATTTGGTATGCAAAGGGAGATGAAAATCCTAATAATCACAGGGGATGGGAACAGTTGTAGGAGAAGAATAAAAGGAAGTTGTGGCAGAATATGGACTTGCCAGTAGGAGTGAAAGAGGAGGAAAAATAAAAGAGTGAATAACCTGTTAATGGATCAAAAGAGGAGAAGGTACACTTAGATTATATCATGGCCAAACAGAGTTTCTGAAATCAAAGATTGAATTTTACAATACATGCATGGTGCAGATATAGATTCATATCACTCTTTTGTAATGAAGAGTAGCCTGAGGTTTAAGAGCACTGTCCAAGAAAACCAGTGTGTGAGGAAGGGTGATACTAAAGTGCTGGATAATGATGGGATGTGTTTTGCTAAGAACGAGGATACTGCAATAAGGAATACAAAAGTAGGGAGTTTGGTTGAGAGGAGTGGATGTCTCTGAAGAGACTTTTCTGAAAAGGACGATAAAATCAAACTGTATACCTATGAAGACCAAAAACATTTATTACACTGAGTAAATCTACATAATTACAGTGCAATCTCAGATGGTGGAGAATAAACATAGGTACAAGGCAAGTAACTGCAATGAAACTTCAGGTAACAGAAGTAGTACTCCTAGCAGTGGAAAGTCCAGGTTGTAATTTTACAATATTATGATAGGTTAAAACTCATGGCAAAGACAATTTCAGGGCTGCAGACAGACATGTAGGAAAGACAGTCACATACAACTTTGCTTTCTGCCACAGCCTTCGTCACAACAGAGCACACACTCATTCATACATTCACATAGGCTCAAAACACTAACATAGACCATCATCTCTCACTGCTGCATTCCAAATAATGGCACTGGAGTGTGAGATGGAATATGGGTGGGAATGATATACTAGTGGTGCCTAGAGTTCTAGATTGATGGGAAGAGATGTATAGGAGAGGTGTAGAAAGGTAATGGTAACTGTTGTCTGTGGGAACAGGTTACCATACCTTGTGGCCTGGATAATTTTGGAACCAGAGAATGTTCTATATGGATAAATCCCACCTGCAAAGCTGGTAGGGTGGGGGAGGATCCAGCTGGCCCAGGTTGTGATGCAGCCATTGAAATCAAATATGTTGGACTTAGCTGCAAGTTGTAGCAGATTGTGGGATACCTTACTTTTGGCCGTTGTTTCATAGCTGCCATTTATTCTGATGCAGAGCTGATTAGTAGACACACCAATATTTAAAAAAAACTGGTGCAGTCATTACAACAGAGTTGGTAAATCATATGGCTGCATTCACAGGTGTCTCAGCCTCTGATGGGGTAGGATAATCTTGTGACATGACTTGAGCGGCACATAATGGGTAGGTGGAATGGGTAGGTCTTGAAGTGCAATCTTCTAGATGGATATGTTCCTTGTAGCAGGGGGGATTGGGTTGGGGGTAGCATAGTGTTGGTGTCCTGGCTCCGAGAAAATCTCCACAAACCTGAACCAGAATATAGGTTGTGGGATTTGAGAGGCTTTGAATATTTCCACCAAATAAGGAAAGGAAGGAAGCTTAGAGTTTAATGTCCCATAGACAGTGTGGTAATTAGAGATGGAGCTAATACTCGGATGTTTGGATAAAGATGGGGCAGTAAATCGGCCGTGCCCTTTCAATGGAACCATCCCGGAATTTGCCTGGAGTGATTTAGGGAAATCAAGGAAAACCTAAATCAGCATGGTTGGAGGTGGATTTGAACCACTGTCCTGAATGCGAGTCCAGTGTGTTACCACTGTGCCACCTCGCTTGGTCTCCACCAAACAGACCACAAATCAGTTAATATAGGAGTCTGCCATGCTGGTGACCATGGCTGTGTCACTGATTTGATTGTATATCTTCCCTTCACAGGGAATGTAGTTTTTAATTTTTAATGACATCATACAAATGAGGTCAAATGCTGCAGTCACTATTGCCTAAATTTTTTAATTTTATTTGTCATCCTTTCTAGTGTCAGTTGTTGTTGCTATAATTTTCAAATTATATAATTTTAATGCACAATTTTAAACTATAAAAAGTATAAACTAATTATAAAAATATTAAGTTTGAAGCTATGATTAAATCATATTGATAATGCAAGTACTGTTGGCTGTTCTATGTCAAAAGTATCTTATTTTTACTACATCCAATGCACCTTTCAGTATTTATTCATCTTCTGACAATTCCAAAAGAATTAAAGGTGGAAGCCTATCGAAGCAATTATGACATAATAGTAAATTTTATCACTTCACCACTTGTAATTTTTGTCTTAATTGTTGAACATTTGTCCATAACAACTCCACTTTGACCTTGATACAGCGATAGTGAAATAGCTGTACAACAAAGCAACCCCATCCTCCAAACATTTGACCTTTCGCTTCTGAAGTTGTAAGAAGATGAACAAATACCACAAGATGCGTAAGGTGTAGTAAAATTAATATACTTCTGTGATAGTACAGCCACCAGTACTTGAATTGTTAATGTGATTTTGTCATTGTTTCAAACTTAATAATTTTGTAATTAATTTATAAATTTCATTTTCTACTGTTCAGGATTTACTGTATGTAAAAATCATATCAGTTGAGAAACATGGCAGAAAGCATTAAAACTAGTAATCGTATTGGAACAGCCCATTATATTGAAAAATTAAAGTTCTTCAACTTTATCATGATGGACTTCGAATCTAGCCATTACAATAAACTCAAAGTCTAATTGAAGTTTCAGTTTTAAATTAAAGAAAACAAATCTTTAAATGTTGCTTGCTGAGTTCTTGTGCAAGATAAGAGAAAATGAAACTATTCAAAAGAAATTTAAAGTTCAAAGTTGGTATAATCTCTTGTAGAATATTTTTTTCCAAACAACCAAATGTTTGGTACACCAAAGATGATGTTCAATGGACCAGTTGTAAAATATATCTTCTTCATTAAAAAAAGAAAATAAATAAATAAAATAAAATAAAAACCTTGAACTCACTGTCTTCCCATTAATAAAATTGTTGCTGAGCCTCTAAAAGACCTATAAAATCAAAGAAATTCTGTAATAAGTTCCAAAATACAGTTTCAGCACAATATATAAATGTTAGATCTCTTTAAAATGTGAAATAACTGGTTTTAAGACATCGACACTTGAAGTAAAATTACACCATTTATTCACGTAAGTCACAAATTCAAATGGGTGTGGGAGAAAGCTTATGGGAGGGTGAGGTCTTCTGTTAGGTAGCCACTGCAGTTCAACACAACAGTGATGGAATCTTTGCAGGGAGGATTATTAGGTTGGGATCTGTTTTTAGATTTTGTATGCCTCTCCTTTCTTATACCAAAAGTTGGGTTCTTGGGAAAGGACTTGAGAAAGGATGTGAGGCTAAGTTGGAAGTGAGGAATTCCTGGAGGGTGGCCAGGAGGTGATTAGGTGGGATCATAGAGAGATCTCAGTTGGATGGTTGTTTGAACTGGAAGAGGCAGAATTTAATGTTGAAATTAGGTTGACAATATTCAGGGGAATTGGTGGCAAAGGGTCAGGGTCAGGGTCAGGAAAGCAGCCAGGTAATTTACTATCTATGCTTCAGTCACTGTGTAGCAATTAATATTGGTACGACAACTATCCAGATGTCCATTAGAATGAATGGCCTAGGCCAATGTCCATTAGAATGAATGGCCTAGGCCAAACTGAGACCAAAAACAAGATATACCACACAGTGGTAAACACCACGCAGCTGACCATAACACAGTTCATTTCAATATCTGCATCTGGAATCTCCCTCAATTACCAACTTTTCTGATCTACACAAATGGAAGTTGCCTTACTGTTTCTGGTCCTAAAATTATCCTTGTCTCAACCATTGGTAACCTACTGTTCCCACCTAACAGTTCTTAGCCCTATTCCTACACCTCTCTCAATTCTTGTCCTGTTCCCTACTATCTGCCCTTTGTTATTGTTCCCCATTTGCTTCCCTCTTCTCGTTCCCTTCTTTCATCCCACTGCATAAGCTGCATCTTCTTCCACAAATCAAGTGTGTGTGTGTGTGTGTGTGTGTGTGTGTGTGTGTGTGTGTGAGTGAGAGAGAGAGAGAGAGAGAGAGAGAGAGAGAGAGAGAGAGAGAGAGAGAGAGAGAGAGAGAGAGAGATTGTCTTGTTTTTATGCTTATCTGCAGCTCAATGATCTTTCTCAGAAGAAATACATTGGAAATATGGTCATTAGAGACTGATTTGACCGAACAAAGATTCCTAGGGAGTCATGACCCTGCAGTTTAGTTCCCTAAAAGTTGCAAAACAACAACAGTCCTTCCTACATATTTGGGAAACTATTCCACATGCTTATTTATTAGCAGTCTGCAGTGTGTCAATAATCTTGTGGAAATCAAGGCCTTCATTCACAGCTTGAAGATATGTGAAAAAAGGACAACCTGGGTTTCACACAAGTGATGCTTTTTAAAGCCACGCGATGAATGGACTGAAGCTTTTTCACCTCAGGGAAATTTACTATATTTGATCTGAGAAGATGTTCAAGAATTCTACAGTGAATAGTAAATTATATTGGTCTGTAATTATATGGGCCGGTTCTTCTACATCTCTTACACACAGGAGTCATCTGTGCTTTCATACAATCACTTCACGCTTTGCCCTGGACCAAATATTCATGATAAATGCAAGCCAAGTAAGGGACCAATATCGTAGAATACTTTTTGTAAAATTGAACTGGGATTCCATCCAGACTTTGGCAACTTACTTGGTTTCTACTCTCTGAGTTGCCTCTCTACTCCAGGGATGCCTGTTACTACATTCTCAGTTAAGGATCCTGTGTGATGATCTTCCTGCATGAAAAATTTCTTAAATGTGATATTACAAATTTCAGTTTTCCTTTCACTGTGCTCTATTGGTACCCTAGAATATTCAATGAGTCCTTCGACCTGCTTATCAATTTTACTTAGGACCAAAATTATTCAGGTTCTCAGCAAGACTTTTCGTTATAGTCTGACAGTGGTAGCTAATCTATGCTTCACACATTGTTTTTTTTTTTAATAGAAGCATGGATCTCTATTAACTTTTACCTGTCTTTATTTGCTCATTCATTTTCCAAATATGAAAGCAACTGCCTTCACTTTTTCAAAATTTTGCAAATATCATTATTAAACCACAGTGAATCTTACATCCATAATCTACTTTGTTGGCACATACTTCTCCAATGTTTGATTTACAATAAATTTAAATTTTGACCATAAAATCTCCACTTCCATTGTATGGAAAGGAAATGAAGTCTATTGATTCAGGAAGTGTAATGCTAACAATTGCGTATCAGCTCTTTCCAGCATAAATACTCTCCTAGCCTACTTGACTGATTTATTAATGTTATTAACATTTGTAACATCCATAAACTGACTGATGAAAAATGTTGATTAATGCAATTTGTTTCAGATGGAAGCATTCCACCGTGTGCGAGGAGTTGATCTGACTCCACTTGGAATCAATTATCGGCCCCTTCAGCCTCTCAATGGTCGTGAAATACAACTAAATTCTGCAACAACAATTGTACCTAGAGGTCTACACCTTTCCATTTTTGTCATCATCCTCACAACTCTTCACAGTCAACTCTAAAGAGGAGAATGAACATTTTGTGGTGAACTTTAACATTGTAAATTAACCATACAGACATTGTAGGTGTTAGACAATGGAGGTAACTAACTTTATTTTTCATTACAACTATAAAAAGTGAAATATAGTGAGTGACTCTGCTCTTGCCACACATGGATGTCATACTAGAAATGTCGGTCGCATCAGCCATTCTGAATATCATTAGTACAGGAATTACCACGGCTCTTGCTACCACCAATAGAAAGATTTGTCTGAACTAAGAACATTCTCACTTGAAATTTTATTTGAAAATTATAACCTTCCTCTTCTTTATACTTTAACCATGTCACTAAACAGAAGTGCCTTTGGTGTGCAGTGTGATGTATTTTGTGAAAAAAGAATGTGTTAAACTACTGTGCAAATAAAGATTGACAGTGAATATTTGTTACACAGCTTCCCTGAGTACAGAGACTCTGAAGTAGGATTTTGTGTGCCTCTTGTAATATACAAAAATACTCTTCAGGTTACAATTAATACATAACAACACAAGAATATTAAGAAAATATGAACATTTAGTCAAAGCTGTTTGTAATAAATTACTTTTTTCTGCTAAGGAAATTTGAGTAATCAGTATTTTTGTGAGACTTTTAATCAATTATACCGCTTGCTACCTGAATCGTAAATCTGTGAATATTTATGAATGTGTATATTAAAATATAATTTCTAATGTATATAAGTATTGATAGTTTTAAAACTGAATGTAATTTGTTGATTAAATAATATAAAACTTAATTCAGGGGTGTAAAAAATTAATATGTATTAACATTTTTTCTAATAAAATGAAAATGATGAATGTGTTTTGGAAATTTGTATATTCACTGCATGTAATTTTTTTTAACAAGAGGACAATGCATATGTATTGGTACACTGTTATAAAAGAGTGGTGTTGCATACTTTTGTGGATAACACCGTACTCCATTGATAAGATGGATGTGTAAAACATTAAAACTGACCTGCAATTTCATAAAACATCCACAAAAGGAGTAAATGTATATTTTTTCAGAAATTAAAATATCAGGAAAGTAATAGCTTACCTGTTACACTGCCAAAATAAAGTGAACTGTTTAAAAATGAATGCTTCGACAAGAACCTATGAGAAGAAGGAAAGATGGTAACTAGGTCATATTTAGAAGAATGTTCAGTGTAAGTGGGAGTTGAAGCAAGAGTACCATAGGGATAGAGTAGAATACTGTCCTGAAGAGGAGAAAATATACCAGTTTGAGGGATGAGGATTCAATATACCCCACCTAGGTTAGTGGCAGTTTGAGAGTTGGAACCCTTGAAGAAAAGAAAGTGGTACTGAGTACCAATTGGTGGTTGAACCACTTTTATAATAGTTTAATAAAATAGTGGTGAGCTGGTCAATGAAAATGTCTGTTTATGAAGGTCATAGTGTGGTTAGCAGTTTATTTGGAGAATTCCTGCATCTTGCTATAGATGTTATGTCAAGAGAGAGATTTTTGACACGGTATGAGTTATACATGTTCAAATGGAGACCGTGTTAGTGGTTGCTCAATTTGATATGAACACAAGTTTTTGTGGAGCCATTGGAAAGTTGTAATTCAGCATAGTGTTGCTGAGATGCATTGTAAGAAGCCAATTTAGAATCATAATGAGTAAATTAACAAAAATTTGAGAATTCATTTAAGACAAGATAACCCCGATTTCCGCACATCTTAACTACAGCTATGAAGCCTG
Source organism: Locusta migratoria (assembly GCA_026315105.1). Lineage (NCBI taxonomy): Eukaryota > Metazoa > Arthropoda > Insecta > Orthoptera > Acrididae > Locusta > Locusta migratoria. Next base: position 124,520,099 of record CM048744.1, on the reverse strand, counting down.
CATCTTACAAATATCCAAAGATAATTCAGTTCTTGTGGTCTGAATACAAGTGTAAGGTACTAGGTAAATAATGCTACTTTCAAAACAATTTTTAATTAGTTTCAGTAAATTAGTTGACATTCTGTTGTTACCTTAGTCCAGAGAACATCTCACACGGCAATATTTTTGTAAAACATAGACTTGACTTATCATATTATCTTTAAAAAACTGGCATAATTTGTTCCACTAGGGATCATAACTATCACCTCCTCTCTAATAAATAAAATTCACATTTCAAATTAAATGCAATTGGCCTCAAAATTCAGAGCTCACTTCACTAAATCCTTCAGTGTGTTCTAATGAAAGAATATTTTCATATCAGCTATAGTGATGACCCAATCTCCTATCTCAAAAAAAAGTGTTCACAAAGCAAACTTGCAAAAACTTTTAACAACCAAAGATAACTTCTATCATAAGTGTCAATATTAATCTTTTATTTAATTTTGTATTTTCTTAAAATGACATTGCTCTTCCCAGTATGAGTCCTTCAGATAGTCTCTTCTCAAAATTATCAACATAAATCAGAACAACACAATTGTCAAATTAATTTCAACACTGTACAATCAGTGTTCAACAATGTAATAACTTATAATGAACTCAATATATTGTGGATATGACACTACAAATCCAAATTATCATTCTGACATATTAAGCTCTTGAAAATCTTAATTTAATCAAAGGAACATAATGGAATCTTGTGTAATTAATCAATATGAAAAATACAAAACAAAGTTGTTTTTTTTTTCCTTTTTTTAGTAGCATAGAAGTTCATAGATGTCAATGTAACTGCCTCCAGGCACTTTAATGACATTCACCTGAAACTTAAACTCCAGTTTGGATACCTGCAATTATTCCCCATTTTTGTTCTTCAAATTTAACTGGCAGAGGTGGTCAAAAGGCCATATCTTCAATGTACCCCATAGAAATAAATCACAGGGGTGAGGTTAGGACTTCTTGGAGGCCAATGACAAAGTGCAATCATCAGCTGCTAGGTGGCTGATCCATTGCTTTGGGTTTTGTGGTATTCTTTTTAGAATCACACTATAGAACATCTTTATTCATTAACAAAAATAGCTGTAACAAGAACTTGATGCACTTGTAATCTTTCCCATTCATCCTGCCACTGACTTTATGAGGGACATGTCTTGTGGCAATTAGCTGCTCACCTGGATGTGAAGACTGCCATCACTGCAACCTTCTTGTTGTGCTGCTCATGGTCTTTTGTAGCTACATGAAAACAGTACAAGTTACATTATCATGAAAATATAATGTCAGCTTCACAATGAAACATAAGTTTGACTCACCATATGCCATTGTTGCTGAAAAAGCTAGTAATGATTCATATCACTGAGTAGTTTCCCCATGTGTAATAACATACGGGTTTATCAGTCTTTTAAAACTGTTAGCAAATAACATAATGATGATCATTCCACCAGCCACAACATGCAGTTGAGCACTGAGCATACATTTCAAAGGCTGCTTCCCAACTCAGGGTCTTCTGGAACCCACAGCTTTTACGAATTTCACAGATCAGAGTTATCCTTACAGTACATTCTCTGGTCCCAAAATAATTCAGGCCTCAATCAACGATAACCTGTTTTCTGCACAAAAAAGTTCCTGCCCCCCTTTATTGTACACCTCTTTAATTTCTTGTGTATTCCGGGGAGGGCATTCCTTACAATCCCCCTCCCCCCAACTCCACTACATTCCTAAGCTCTCCTACCCATCTAGTACCAACATGCTCCATAAGGCCACATTATATTCATCCATACTATCCCCTTGCATCCTTTCTGTTCCCCCTCCCCTCTCCACCCATGACTGCAGAATGTTATTCAGAATGCAGGAGCCAAAGATAACAGTTCTGTGTCTGTGTGATTGTATAAATAATAGTATCAGTCTTTTTTATGTCAAAGGATAATGGCTGAAAGCTATGTTGCTTGCAAATAAGTGTCTTTTTTATGTGCCTGTGGTGGATAGATGACTGTCTGTGCAGTGAGTTGCAAAATATCTTTATTATATTATTGTATTATTATTATTATTATTATTATTATTATTTTAATAATGTGAGGATAGGAGCAACTCACTGTACAAATTAGCACTGAGCTGCAGACAGCCAAATAAAATACACAATTATATTCACACAATTTTTCAATTTTCGGCCACAACCTTCATCAGAAGGAGAAAACGTACAACAATCACACTATCACTCAGGCATGACTTGTCCCCATTGACCCAACTGGCAACCTGAAAGTTAGAGGGGAGGGATGAAGGGCAAGGCTACGCCGGCAGTCTGTTAACTTGGGGTGTTGAGGTATTGCTCCCTTTCCTGAAAAACAGCGACCCACTGTTAGGTTTTCTTTGGAGCCAGTTGCAATGTCCTGGATCTGGATCTTGTCATGGGTTCTCTGTATGGCAGTTCTGGAGAATCCTTCCCTTCTGCACATCAGTATCATTACCATCCTTAGTCCTTGAACGAGAAACCATTTTCGCCTATCTCCTCTTCAGGATCGTAGTAAGGCTTCATGCATAGGACATAAACAATGTCTCCTCATTTTTGTCGTTTTGACGATGACTCATAATACTCAACTTCGTATGTGATGTCTGAAAGGCAGTGTATCACACGATATGGACTAAAGTATTGTTTCAATAACTTTTCTGATAGTCCAACTTTACATACAGGGTAAAAATCCATACCAGATCTACTGGGCTGCACACAACAGGTTGGTGCTTGTCATTATACTGCTGACAGTCCTTTTCCTGGGTGTCCAGCTTCTTCAACCCTGGTGAAGAGCTGATTCACATAGTCATCCTGAGTGTCGTCCGACTAGAACGGGAACAGCATATCCATTGTTGTCTCAGCTTCATGGCCATGGGGCAGGAAAAATGGCATGAAGCCTGTGGTGTCTTGTCTTGCGGTTTTATAAGCAAATGTCACAACTGACAGTATTGTATCCCAATCCTTCTGCTCAACATCGTCGTACATGAACAGCATATCTGCTAACATCTTGTTAAAACATTCTGTAAGACCATTTGTCTGAGGATGGTATGCATTTGTCATTCTATGGACAATATCACAACATTACATTACCTCTAATACTAGTTTTGACTTTTCCAGGATCAGATATCATCACACGTGGTGCTCCATGCTTCAAAATAATATCTTCTACAAGGAATTTTTTTGATCTCTGCAGTTTCTGCAGTCAGCACAGGTTTGGTGACAGTGTGGCACGTGCGGTAGTCTGTGAAGACTCTTATCCATCGGTTACCGGTTGACAACTTTGGGAACCAGTGGCGGCGCTAGATAAAAACTGGACGTCAGTGAACTCGTCTTTGCGAGGCCCCTTTCATTTTTTCATTAATGAAAAAAATGTTAAATGAGCTGAATTATACATCAATAATCATTATACTAAACTTCTATCAGTATAGTATACAAGTATTATTTAATGAGAAAAATTACAATAAACAAACACAAATTAGAGAAACTTTTCAGCTTTTCGTCTCAGATTTTTTTTTTTTTTTTTTTTTTAAGATAACACCTTAATACTAGTGGCTATTTCGGCTTCAATTGATAGTACATACTGACAACGCAGATAGTCTTTATTGGCTCATTGTGCTTTTCAAGTTAATCTTGATCTATTTTAACTTTGTGAAGCTTCTCTCGGCTGAAGCTGTATTGACTGGAGCTGAGCATGATTCTGATCGTTATATAAACTTTTGGTTATACTTCTTCCAAATCGTTTTCTAAATTATACTGAAGAAATTGTTTTGCCAATATTTAACTAAAAATTGCATCACTTCTGCACTCAAATGGAAATAAATACGTACAACTAAATAGCTGCCGGTCGGGAATGGCCAAGCACACTAAGGCGTCATACCACAGTGAACGAGATCGCTCTCGTCGGGGGTCGAATTCCACCCCTCTGTTCGTCCATTGGTTAAGCTAGTGTAAATTAGACGTATGTCGTCACTACATAACCTAGCAGTTGGAAAGCAACGTTAAACATCAAATATAAAAAAAATGAAACAAAAAAACTAAAATTTTAACCATGTTTTGCGAGGCCCTCACAGGCGCGAGGCTATCGGCGGTGGCCGACGTCTAGCGCCGCCACCGTTGGCAACCTCCCTAAAAGATCAATTCCCATTCAGTGGAATGGAACTGCTGCAGGTAGAATTGGTACAAGATGCCCTGGATGTAATTGCAGTGCATGCTTACATCACTGGCACTCTTTACAGTTACTCATATAGTGCTTGGCAGATCAGTAGAGACCTTTCCAGTAATACCTGCATCTGATTTTGTCCAGGTTCTTCACGAATCCAAGATGACTGGATATTGGAGCATCATGGAAATTCTTGAGAATAGCTGGCTGGAGATGAGCTGGAAGGACCAGTAGCCACCTGGGGCCCAATGGATCGTAGTTGCTCTTATACAATGTCCCATTTATAAGTTGGAACTCTCCATTGGTCAGTTCTCCTTTCTCCAAGGCCTCTATGGTTTATAATACTGCTGGATTTGTAATGTTACCTAATTCAGTGAGGGCTGAATTTTCTTTCATGCTGTTGTGTTCCGCTAATGGATTCCTCAATAGGCAGTCGACATCATCGTATTTGCACCCATTCTTGAATACCACTGTGACGTCATACTCTTGGAGTCTTAGTGCCCATCTTGATAGTCGACCTGATGGATCCTTCAAGCTAGTCAGCCAACACAAAGAATGGTGGTCTGTCACAACGGTGAATGATTTGCCGAATAAATACAGCTGGAACTTGTTGATAGTCCAGATAACTGCGAGAGATTCTTTCTCAGTTGTAGAGTAGTTTATCTCGCACTTTGAAAGTACTCTTGATGCATATGCTATCAGCTTTTCAGCACCTTCCTGAACTTGTACAAGCACTGCACCAAACCCATAACTGCTGGCATGTGTATGAAGTTGTTCCCGCAATAAACTTTTTACTATCAACAAGCACTTCACAGTTTGACCAGTCATTTGTGTTTGTGACTGGAACTCTTCTCACTGTCAACGGCAGGATCGTCGCATTGTCAATGGCAAATAACTTCCCAGGAAATTCTGTATTATCTGTACCCACTGGAACGACTTCCTAAATTTGCAGCTCAGATCTTCCACAGTCACTGATAGCTTGAGATGTCCAAAGCAAGTGCCATCCGCAGATGACATTATGACTACATTCTGTTAAAATGACAAATTCAAATGGCTGGGTCCTGTTGTTGATGGTTATTCTTTCAACACACGTTCCTGCTGGCTGGATGTACTTTCCATTTGTGACCTTCAGCACAGTTGCCCCCGCATCACAGAACTTTGTCTTCTTTAGTGTGTGGCGGTAATTATCCAACAATACAGATAAAGAATCTCCTGAATCAACCTGTGCCCAGGCAGGTTGGCCGTCGATTATGACGTCAATGAGATTTCCCGACATCTTAGCGACTGTTGTCCATGGAGAATTTTCATATTCGGCGGCCTCACCTCCATAGATGGTCACATTGCTTAGTATTCATGGGCGTGGCAGCTAGGGGAATGGCTGGTACCTCTGTACAGCGACGGTGAATGGCAGTGGCGCATCAGGGAGCAACCTTGTATAGGGTACGGCAATGGGTTTCTTCCCATAGGTTGACTGAACTCATCAGCAGGTGATTGCCTGGGATAGAACTGCTCTGATGGCTGATGTCTTGCAGTAAAATAATCTTCAAATACTCGCCTTCTCTCTCTGCAGTATGTACGATGTGTCCAGGACGCCCACAGTGGAAATGCATTGGTGTGTTGCCTGTCCTCCAGACACCTGTTCTTCTGCAGGGCGTCATAGTTGCTAGGGTTGCTGGTTGAGGCCACATCAGCCAGTTCATAGGCTGCTGTTGTTAAAAGTAGGCCACTGTACATTATAACATCTTAATTCTGGTAGGAGGTACCCAGATAAGAATGTACTGTTATAAAAAAGCTTCATTTTAGCAATAAAATTAGCAAAAGATCCGTGTGAGCTACCGGCTACTCCTGGCTGCAAAACATTGTTCCGGGCCCAAATTGAGAATTGACTTGGTTCAAATTATTCTAATAACAGGAAGTTAACAACACAGTGGCCCACATACATAGCAGCTCACATGAAATTACACATAGACATTAATAAACAAACCACTATAATTAAAGTTATTTCATAAAGGTGGCTAAGAAAACATTTATGGTGCAACAGAACTTATACATAACAAAGTGCATCTGAGCTTGTTTTCAGCACTGGTAAAGGATAATATTAAATAAAAAGGGGAAGGTTCTTGAAAACTACAATTTATAGGCAAGTCAAAATTATACTGAACTTCACTTGTTTATTCAGGTCGAACACAAGCAAAATGGGGAACCAATTTTGTTAATACAATAAAAGTGCATTCCATTTACAGGAATTAATACTGACGATGCCCAGCATAGAAATTAACATAAATTACACAGAACTTGTGGGGGGGGGGGGGAGAGATTTACAAACAACACTCACTCGCTCACCCACATGCAATGCAACAACAAAACTCACCAAAATCAGTGTGCTGAAACGAGGCAGAAGCAGGCGTCTGTATCGTGGGTGAAATTCAGCAAACCTGGAGGTACCACACAACACAGTATACATAAAACTGCGAGGATGGCTCTGGTCTGTCATGCCTGATTTGAGATGGTGCATGAGTATAGCAAAGTTAAGTTGGATTTAGATTAGACTGCGAGCAGACACGCTAACGCCAACACACGGCTACGTTACATGATCGCACTCCACTGAAGATGAAGTGGTTAAAAATCGGATCATCACACAAAAGTACAGTGGACTCTTAAAGTTGCAATGTGAGAGTAAACTATCTAGGCACTGGTTTTATTAAAAGTGGTGTGAATTCAAGTGACTAGCTGCAAACCCCTGAAGTCGGAGTTCGGACCCATGTGGTTCCGAAAACCGATAAAAATGTATAAATTTAATTACCGAAAAAGAAAAACTATGGCATGCAACCCATAGAAATGTTTCGAATTCCATAAAGAAGTGAATTAAATGCAGCTACACACGATAGGGAGTGATTACAGAGACGGATGAAGTCTGCTCTCAAAACCCGGAAAAGTGAAATAATTACAAAGCCGGAAAAGTGAGAATAAAAACCATGGGATGCAACCTTTAGAAATACTAAGAATTTCATAAGTAAGTTACTGAAGGAGGTTGCACAAGGCTTGGAGAGATTTACTGATAAAGACGAAGTGCATACTACCAGTTTGGAGAAGAAACAGCAAAATTAAAATGGGCGGGACGAGAAGATCGCAAAATGTTAGCGGAAATCAGAAGGATACATGCATAGTTTGCCTGACGGGCATGGAACAAACAATAGTGGAAGCAGAAGGCTTTGTTCTAAGAACCGACCACGTAGAACACATATCACTCACGGGAGGAAACAATAAGAAAAATTTTACGTGCACTGTACAAAAATGAACATATCGTCTGTTAGAAACCAGGCCCCACAAAGCTAGAAAGAATTTACACAGAGTTCATACACCGCCACATAATCACAAAAGGTTTGAATATACCACGCTGTTATCAAACTGCAACCAGTAACACATACACCGCGCTTATCTGTTGGAAATCACTGGATTGAAAAAGTAGAACACATTTCCACGCACAATGGGAAGGAATATTCCAAAAATATGAAGAGTCTAAGTTAAACATGCTAGACAATAAATCGCTACCATCTCCGCAGACACAAGAGCAGAACCAACCTTACCTCACCACGATCCCAGCACAAAGTGACAACTGAGCGACCAGGAGCCACAGGAAAGCTACCAGAAACTGGGAAATTCAAGAAAACAGCGGTGGTGGGGAGAGAAGATCTCAAGACTTGCTATGGAGAAGGCTCGTCGACTGGCTTGTAACCAAAAGGTGTAGAAACCTCTTTGGTTGGATCAGCAGCAGGTGTTGGTAACGACTAACTATCGACTCTGAGCCAGAGAGAACCATTCAAAGCGAACTATCACTACTCACATTCAGACAGCCACTAGATTCTCGCACATCATTATACAAATACGCTAACACGAAAATTGTGGTACAGATTACCAATTTATTCGTACAAATGGGCCAATGAAAGTTACATAATTCGAAAGATTGTTTGTCATAGATTTCACGAATATAAATATTATGTGTGAATTTAGCCATTAAAAGTGGTAAAGGGAAGTAGAAATTTTCCTAGCTACAGCTTGGATCAAGTTCTACATTCTCCAACAATCAGCTCACTGATTGGCTATTCGTCTTGACCAAAGATGCTGTAATGCAGCGCATCAGCAGTATTAAAATGAAGTATTAAAATAAGTGAATATCGAAACGTGGAGTGCTCCCAATTCACTTTCTTGTGCCGTTCAAATGCTTTATTTTTTTCGCAGTGATTAAGAGTGGTTAAAGGAAATGAATATTTTCATATGAAAGCCGATATAAATGATGATGCACCGGGAGAGGCATGTAGCTGTGCACGGGTGGAACTACGAAGTCGACATGTTGTCAGCTCTGGAATTCTGAATATCGCAGTATCTAAATAACATTATTTCTTGGCATTGTATAACTATACGAACACTGAAATTGTAGTTCCATTTCAAATATTAGGCTAATGAAAGTTATATAATTCGAAAATGGCATGAGAAGTATATACTTCTGTTTTTATTTGTTGTTATTGTGTCAGGCATTTTCCTTAAAACATAAAAGATACCGTTTCATACCTCCCAGTGCCAGTTAAATTTTACCAAATATCGCAGCGGCCTCCTATGATGATATTGGCAACAGATGCTGAATAGTGAGAATCCTGCGAGTCTTCATTTTAGCCAATCGCTTGACAACACTGATGTTTTCTCATGGAATCTTTGCTTTATGAGGGCAATTATTTTTATTGAGCGGACGAGAGTACATACAAGAATCTGTCAACCATAAAACAGGAACAGAATTATTTGTTTACTTCATGCTCTGTATGATACACTAATTAAGTCACTCTATGTGGTTCGAACAAATGGGAAAAGATTTTCTATCGCGTTGTTGATGTTGCAAACATAATCACGCGAGGCCGCCAACATGATACATAAAATTTACCCCAGTGACCATTGTAAACACAATTGGTCGATGATGCAGCTGTTGCACAGGATACCCGGCACCTCCACCAATCAATGAAATGAAATGAAAGCAGGCTTGACTTCGAAGGCAGGGTTGTTAACTGAACACGGCACTTATACTGAAAGCAGATTTATTGTGAACTGAAACATACACGCAGCACTGACTGCCTCTTGGGCAGAGTGCTCTGCTATTTATACACAGACAGAATGTTCCAGAAATTAGAAGAATAGTTAACATAAGAAACATGTAGAACATTCTGGAAATGATAATTACAAAGAAATAAATGTTTTGCAAGTGGACGGGATTGAACCGGCGACCTTCAGCATCACAATCAGTGACGATATCCATGGCGCTACGTCAGCAGTTGGTTAACATGGGGTCTTGGGGCAATATTCTGCACAGACTGGCAAAGTGCACAGGCACTGATAGATGGTTATGAGAGACGCATCTTGCAAAGCAGTAATGGGAGGTGTTGGGGGGGGGGGGGGGAGGAAGAGATGGAAAGTGCACGTGGTTGACGAAATTAAAAAGTAATACAAACATAAGTTGCACACAGTTGGAAGGGAGACAGTAATTGATAGGAGATGGGGGGTGGCTGTTAGGCATGGGGTTTAGGGATGATGGTTACCTTAGATTGAGGCTTAGGAGGAGGAAGGAAGCTTAGGGTTTATCATCCCGTCAACAGCGCGGTCATTAGAAATGAAACTTACATTCGGATTTTTGGGGATGGTTGTGAGAGGAAATCGGCCGTGCCCTGTGAAAGGAACAATCCCGGCATTTGTCTGGAGCGATTTAGAGAAATCATGAAAAACCTAAATTGGGATGGCCAGAAGTGGATTTGAACCAACATCCTTCCAAATACTAGTGCACTGCGCAACCTCGCTTGGTAGATTGAGGCTTACACTTTATCAAGCCTAACAAATGCAGGTGTTAATTCTGACACTCACAACCTCCATTTGTGTACATGCGTCAACTATGGAAACTAATGCAAAAGAGGTAGTAAATGATTGGAATTTCATGGCTTTTATATATCTTTTTAGTTTCACCACAGGAGATGTGCTTTGTAATTTTGATCTCCTATATCTTTCATTCTTCAAGGTACGTGCTACAGTTCCTACTCCAAACAGGGTTGTTTGTGATGAACAAATAACATCTTTGTGAATGGCCTTATCATAGCTGTCACAAGTGGCTTCTCCCTGACATCCCAGAGTAATGTGCCCTAAGTACTGGCATTTAAAACAGCATATGGCATTTCAAACAGCCCTTTAGCCTTCACCAGTATTCACATCAGTGCTGAAATTTGAAATGTAGAATATTCATAGTGGGTCTCAATGGTTTAAATGAAGAGGGAAGGGCACATAAAACCATGCCATATGCTGGAAGTGGTCGTGTAGCAATGACCAATGCAGGCAGTAGTTTAGTTGATCCAGCCCAGGGCGGTATTGGGTGTTGAGGGGGCATTCTTTTATAGTTGGTTATTGGGGGTGGAGGGAGTATTAGGGGTGTGTTGGGACAGGGCATGGAAAATATTTTTGTGGACTAGACCTGTGAAGGCTTTTGTGAAACCTTAAGCATATTGAGTAATCACTGCAAATACACTGTCCACAGGTGGCTACACTGTAGGGGTGAAGATGGCAACTGTCAAAATGTAGGTACTCTTGGTGGGTTTAATGTGTATGGCACCATCAGTACGGCTGAGATTATGTCAATGACTGTGGCATGCTGGTTAGAGGTAGACCAGGTGAAGCAGATAGGAGAGAAGTAGGAGAAGTTGTGAAGGAAGAGAGGGTGTCCTGGCTCTGTGTCCAACCAGAGGTTTAGGGTTTTTGGAAGCTAGGAAGATTAGGAAGATTTCACCTACATGGCCCATAAACAAGTTGTGATATGAGGATGCCATGCAGGTGCCCATGGTTGTGCCATGGATTTGATTGGATAGCTACCCTAAAAGGGAAATAGATGTTTGTTAGGATAAAGTTAGTCTGGGTCATTAGGAATGAGGTATCCCATGTCAGGTTTGGATTCTGAGGGACTTTGCAAGAGGTAGCATTCTAGAGCGCCAAGGCCATGGGCTTGGACATGAGGGATGTTGGTGCATAGGAAGTAAATGGTTGGGGATCATGTAGGGTCAGGGAAGGAAGTGGTTGATATCCTTGATGTGGAAGTATAGATTTGGGACAAGTTGTTTAGGTGTTGGTAATCAAAGCTGAAATACTTTCTATTGGGGCACATTAATCAGCTACAATTGGGTGTCTTAAGGTTATTTTTAGTTTTGGGGAGCATGTACAATGGGGCACAAAAAGATTACCCAGCCCAAATTATTTAAAATTCAAGAACAGAACATTGGGCATGCCCTAGTTCCAAGGTGCACGTTTATCCAACTCTAACACTCTTCAGAACTTTAGCTTGGTGTTTACATCATCAAATAGAAGCAATACAGTAGTTAGGATGCAGCATAAGTGGGGATACATAACAGCTTAATTCATGTATCATTTATTTTGGAAAATATTATTCACGCACATACAATTGGTTGAGGCATAAGAACTCCACATGGGTAGATTTACTACAACAACCGCTTCTTACATATGTTTTATTGTCCAAGTGGAAAGACTGATGGTTTATGAACACAAAGGGTGAGATTTCAAGTACCACTGGAATTAACTTATTATTTTTAGGCCTGTACAGGTAATATTTTTTAACATTAATTCAATATGCATTGTGCAGTTATAGGCTTTTCTAGATTCCACTTTCATAAACGTATTCCATTTTATAATAGCCTAATCTTGAAATGAGACAAATGATAGCCATGGTAAAAATGGTGAAAATGGATGCATGTATTTGTAATTACTTCAAATGCCACATGGTCCAGTTTAATATTCATTCTTCAACTGTGGTAGGACTACTCTACCATTACACTAATGAGAAAGGACAGGTAGCTCACTGATAATGTTTCAGCCTGTGCTGTAACATTTTACACTACATGTTTCCCTGTGGTGGCTCAAGAAAAATCAATAAGATCCCCTTATTTATTTTTCTTTAGATATATTCTGAGTTAAGAATTTTTACTGGCTCCAGAACCTTGTGTCTGTGAAGGTTCCTGGACATCAGAAGACTCAGAGATTATAACTGACAACACAGTGGGTGGAACAAATTCTCTTTGTTGCACCATGAGTAAGCAAGAAATTAGTATTCCATGTAAAGAAAACAAAATTATTGACATTGTTAATATAAACTAGGAATGGTTCAGACAAATATTATGGCATACTCTTGTTGGATGTAATCCATTCGGAGTTTAATAACCTCAAAGTTACTAAAACTGTAAAGAAAGTTTTATTCAGTAGTTCAAAAACTGACACGTTACTTTACCAAATATAAGAAGATGAAACAGAACCTGAAAATAATATTAAGTCATCAAGATTTGACATTATCTGTTGTAAGGAGTACTGAGTAGCAGGATCTATTGCTCACCAAGGACTAAGGATTTATATTTCAATCTAACCTTGCAAAATAAAATGTGAACTTCAGGGAGTTTTCAGGGATTAAACATGGTTGGTGGCTGTCAAAAGAAGCTGTAGATCCCTGGAAAAGTTCCAAGCCTTCCTACATAAGTGGTGTGCATCGGATCGGATGCCACCAAAGCTTTATTTTTATCGCAATGCAAATGTTTCCTTGCGTTAGATACTTTTTGTTATTGAATTATATTTGTCTCACTTTTTTCTGTATTCTCTCTAGTAAATAAATAATTACAATTTATCAATTCGATATCTAAAAATAATCTTCCTAGGAAGGTAATATTTATTTGACTGCTGTAACGAAGAAGGTTGACATTTATTCCCTTCTGCTCACATTATGGAACCTCCCTATACCACTGTTGCATAATAGTAAGTAGCAAATCTTAATTAGTTAAAGTTCAGATAGAATGCTAATTAGTATTTCTGTAAAAACTAATTAAATTCTTTCCTCATAATATTAAAGCAGATATTATTGCGTTTCATAAGTAATGTTAGGAAAACTTTGCCCTCATTAGTTTCTGCATAAATACCATTTATTACTAAGTAATTGTTTAAAAACCTATTTAGATATATTTGAAAACGAGGCGAAATATAAATTTAAGAGATATTTAATAATACAGTAATAAGTTTACAACTCACTGCAAAGACATGGCAATGAGCTGCGGCAGGCAGCACTTCAAAGTGCAGCAGTCGGAGGTGATGGTTGTATGACTGTGTTGTGTGCCTGTGTGATTACATGAATGTTCTATTTTCTGAAGAAGGCCATGGCCGATAGCTGAAAGTGTTGTATGTGTGTGTCTTTTGTATGTGGCTGTAACAGCCCATCGCCACATCTTTGCGGTGAGCTGTAAACTGTCTTTATTACTATATTATTAATTCCATCCTGGACTTTCCATTATTAGATTTTAACAGATATTTGTATTACAATTTACTCAGTATTATTCACACTATCTTTTACTATAGCCAGTTCCATGTAATTCTTTACTTTTCCATTATAATTGAGGTAATGAACTCAATTAACAATACGTAATTTTCAGTGACATTGTTTGGAATATATAAATACGATGTGTTCGTGCCATGTAATTGAGTATTGTTTCGATCGCGATCTGAGGCACAACCCACGTAATTTTGAACGCTTTTCTAAAAGTTCATTGTTGTTACTCATGTGGAAAGTGTTTGTACCGTTATGATTAAAAGCTAAAATCTTCCATGCTACACTGTACACCTCGGACTTTATTATTCCACACATAAGCTGTGTAATTTTATATTATTGATGTGTGGAATGTACATACCTGGTCCTACAGATTTTAATTAAAGAGATTTGCATGCTGGCCATAAATGGAGACAATTGGGCACTAATAATGAATTAAAATGTGAATGAACTGCAATACTATGTGTTACCTACATAATTTTTAGTGGATTAGTTTTGACCCACAAAATTTCAGCCAGTCGCTACCGAGAGTGCCAATCAAGAAGAACTGCAAGAAACAATGACCTACGACCAGGTAAGGTATACACCCATAATAGCCTTTGAGAGTGTTATTCAATTAACCTCTCATAAAAATAATCTTCCTTGGAGGTCGATATTGATATGACCTCCCATTAAAAAAAAAAAAGATAACATAATGTAGGCTACTTATATCTTCAGTATTTTGTCCACATACCACAGGCATCAAGAACAGCCTGAATCCTTCAAGATATACAATCTAGAAGTCTGTGGAAAAAGGCCTCATCCATGGCAACTCTCTTCCATGAAGAATAAAACAAATCCCACAAGTCATCTGCAGTTCTTGGAGAAGGGTCTGGCCAATTATCCCGTGCAGTCTTCTTGTGTTTAGCCCATATGTTCTCTATGAGATTTAGATCAGGTGCTTTTGGAGGCATTGAATAATATTCTCTCTCCTTTGGAACCAGCTCTGAACCCTAATGCTGGTGTGATGGATGATTATCATGTTGGTAAATGAGACATCCTTCAGGGTACCAAAGTCAAGCACCAGGAATGATTACATTTTCAATGAAATGTTTATAGCATTATGAATTGAACTTGTATTGGATTCATTCTAAGTTTCCTGCACCTATATAAGACATCCAACCCAACATTTCACACTTATTCACTCGCTTCTAGCATGTGTAGCCACAAAGCCATCATATCACTGCCTATATATGCAGTAAACAAGAACAGGACCTATGCTTGTGGACTCAACTGTGAACCCATTGGTGAAAATGGCTTTTCTCCAATCGACATTTTCCCAGGTACTCACAATAAATTGTCAGTCTGTCAATGGCTTGATTGCCAGATATTGGTTCTTTAATGAGAGGAGTACAGAACCTGATTCAATAGTCGTTTAATCATCTTAGGATTTATAAAGTCTATCAGAAGTAAATTTTGTGATTTGGCAAAAGTGTGTATTGTAATCCGTGTTTATAGGCCTAAATTTTGTTTTGGTGAACGTGTCTTTTTAGGCCTAATTTTTGTTTTCGTGAGCGAGTTTCTTTAAATCCAGTGCCCTTTCAGTTAATTATATTTGTGTGAACAGATTTTAGTGTCTGTTGGTGTAACTTTCACGTTTTAGTCAGTTCTTAATCAAGTTTTTGTGATTTCTATTTTTACCGTGGTTGAGAAGTGTGTGACATACCGTAGGATAGTTAGTTCTGGGGTGTGGTGCGATAGTTGTAGTGGTTTCTTTCATTGGGGCGAATGTAGTGGCGTGGGGAATGGGGATATAAATAACGCTCACCAGTGGTTTTGTAGGATCTGCAATAGAGATAGGAAAATAATGGAACAGGAGGGGAAAATTGCAGCTCTTCAAGCTGAATTAGATAAGGCACGTCTGTGTGAATGTATGGGTGTGTGTGTGTGTATTCGTTCACCTTCCTTTTCTTCCCCCAAGGTAAGTCTTTCCTCTCCCGGGATTGGAATGGCTCCTTACCCCCTTCCTTCAAATCCTCATCATTTCCTTTTCCCTCTCCTCCCCTTCTGCCTGAAGAGGCAACTGGGTTGTGAAAGCTTGCGTTTGTGTGTGAGTGTTTATTTGTTGCTATCACTGCCTGTGCTCCTTCGCCTGGTAAGTGGTCTTCATCTATTTTTTACACACACACACACACACACACACACACACACACACACACACAAACACACACATATAATAGAGGAAGAATTCCTAACAGGAAAAATATATATAAAAAGTAGATGAAGTTTACTTACCAGATGAAGGAGCATCTTCATTTATTTTTGTCTCCATTTGCATCTTTTTTGTGACTATTGGCAGTACAGAGCTAAGGTATGTACTGGCCAGCCACTCTCTTTTGAATAAAATTTTGCATCTCAGTGGAGAATTGCTATCAGATTAATTGACTATTTCTTTCTAAGCACCCACACAATGTTTCTGTCTAATAGAGAGTTTTAAACAACTGAAACTTACCCCTGCCATGCATACTCCAGAAGAGTGGTGTAATATCCCCTAGAAATCACTCAGAATCAATTTGTGTTCTGTGTACAAAAATGAAGTATTTATTTTAAATAAAACAATCAAACAAAGCATTTGTCTTTTGAAAGGAGACAACAGTCTGCCTGTCAACCTAAGGCAGTATTACTGCAAGCTTTTTAAATATGTGAACCCCTTTCAAGTAAAAATATTCTGGCTTGCCCCCCCCCCCCTCTTCTCCCAACTGTAACAACTCACAACTATGTGTGTGTTCTGAAAACCACTAATTTTAAATTTGTTTTTTTCTTGTAAAAAATAAGTACAGTATTATACATTACAGGATGAACTTTTAGTGTATTTTTCAGAATGAAACAACCAATTTTTAGTTGATTACTGACAGAAAAAAGTATTTTGTATAATGAGTGTTCTCCATTACAGATAAGACTTTAAAGTGAATAATGCACATTAAATAAAGTCCCACTGGATAGTTAATTGAAAACAGTTCTCAGGCTTTGTGTTTATTCACAATTAACATATTTATTATGAAACACACTATGTTCTGTTTAAATCAGAATTAACAGACTAAATTTCTTTTTCATCAGGCTTGTGTCATTGTATTAAGGAGGCCCTAATACTCAGACATGCAATGATCTGGTTATATTATGGCACAAAAACTTCCCTCTGTGATCAGGACACCCTGAGCAAGACTTTACAACACTGCCCCCCCCCCTCCCCCAATAGGGGTCATGACCCACAGGCTGAAAAATATTGACCGAAGCAATGTATAGTGATGGAAGGTGACATGAAAAAACCTATCCTCTTCATTCCTCAATGAAGGAAGGAAGGAAGGAAGGAAGCTTGGGGTTTAACAAGAACGTGGTCCATAAGAGACAGAGCTCATGCTTGGATATTGGTTAAGGATGGGGTAGGAAATCAGTCTGCCCTTTCAAAGGACCAACCTGGCATTTGCCTGGAGTGAATTATTAAATCATGGAAAACCTAAATCTGGATGGCCAGAGGTGAATTTGAACCACTGTCCTCCCAATTGTGGATCCACTGTTACCCCTGTACCACCTTACTCAATATTATTCACCAATGAATCATTTTTTCAAGGCATCTAATGTGTAGTAAAGTTCAGGATACATGGGACGTAAAGCCTAAATGTTTGATTAACGTATTGATAGACAAAGCCAGAAACAACAATAAACAGTGGTCAAAACAATGCTATATCTAGGTTGTTAAGTATGACCTAAAATGATCAGATGTCTTTCTGTTGGTTCTATGAAGTGGAGACAACAACATTACAGCAACTGAGATAGCAGTAATAACAGAACGTTGCTGCAGAGGGTATTCGTGTTGACTGATCTATACTCTACCAAATGAATTACACAAGCAATTGGGTTCAGATAGCGTAGTCAGCAGACATTGCAATGCAATAACAATGTTACTTACACGAAGCTATAGCATGGGAAGCCATAGGCAGATTGAAAGCAGGACAGATACAGAGGAAGGTGGCTGCATCCATTTCAGTGCCCCAAAGTGTAAATCTCAGGACCTAGACACAATTTCAGACAACAGGAACCGTTAAAAGAAGACAAGGCCAAGGTCATCCACAGGTAACATGATGACTGTTTAACAGCCCATAGAGATAGGAGGCTGAATGCACTCAGCTGCAGCGCATCCTCTAAGCAACAAGAGGACATGTAATATCAACACAAACAGTCCAAAACTGCCTTCAGGGATGTGGCCTCTATGCACACAAGACTATGGTGTGTGTCTCATTAAAACCACTATTCAGCCCACAGAAACTGGGCAGAGGAACATCAGGATTGGAGTAGTTTTTCCACTGTAGGGACCTGCCGAAGGAGAAGGAATCTGTCAATCCCAACAGTGGAAAAACTACTTTGTCATGAATTCCTCCAATCAAAGCCAATCTAATTCCAACATTGAACATTGCTTTTTGCAATTCATACCACCATCCAACTGAGACCCTCCCTCACTCCCACCTAAACACCCTCTGGTCACCTTCCAGGAATTCTTCACTTCCAACTTGCTATCACCATTCTGCCCCAAGTCCATTCCTACGAATACCTACCTTTCAATAGAACAAAGGACAGCCTTACACAACCTCAACCCCCCCCCCCCCAGGGGCTCGTGTTTCTTTTGTGCTTACATGCGTGAGGAGCACGGGTCCATGAGCTATTGCAGTCTTTCTTCCTTCTTTCCTACCTGGACTGAATTTCCTTTCCCTTTCACTCCTTTTATATCCTCACTCCTTCCCCTTCACACCGGGGGACTGATGACATGCTCAGTTTAGTCCCCCTGTCCCATATTACCAACCACAAAGTCAAAACAGATCCCAACCTAATCATCCTCCCTACAGACAAAGGTCCCACTACTGTTGTGATGAATCACAGTGATTACGAGACAGAAGGCCTATATCTACATCTACATGCATACCCCGCAAGCCACCCGATGGGGTGTGGTAGGGATGGGAGTGTGAGGCGCGGTGACTCGAGCGTACCGAGAATTTCTCGAGCTGCCGGTTCTCGAGCAGTTGTCGAGAAGCTGCCGCTATACGAAGGTTGACTGCGGCAGCTCGTTACGCAGCGCGCTGCAGTTATTTGCAATGCTCGCAACTCGCTGTTATCATTATTTAAATATTAACATTGGATTCACAAAAACCAAAGCCACAGAGCTGGCAGTACTTTTCGGAGGATGGATATGTCTGTTGCAAAGCTCCGTAGTGTAGCAAAAAATACAACAGGCATACCAACGCATCTAAAATTACACAATATGTCTAGCTATCAAACAGATATGTTCAGGGATACAAAAGTGCATTCTTATATTAATGCAAGCCAGACAAAATACCCAGATATTGTGTATGTTATCCATTTAAACAACATTAAAAGGAAATTCAGTAAAAAGATTGGATAGTGCCTGAAACAATTCACCAGTATCGGAAAATTGTAGTTTTTCATTTGGCTCCAATATCATGCAACATGCATCAAAATTAACACTATCCAAACTTTTAAACGGAATGAGGACATAACAACCAACTGTCAGTATCGTAGTTGTAAATTGTTGTGGATGTGTTGAGAAAGTAGAACCTGAAATAAGGACAGAAACTTAGGTACATAATGCTGGCTAACACTGTAAGTTCTGCTGAATTTTTTTCTCCAATTAGTAAACGTGTGTAGGGATTTTATGGTAGTAACAAGTTGTAGCATTTTTCTCTCATATAAGTACACACGGAATGGATATTTGTTTTTGGTAACAATGAAGTTCGTGTTTCGTGTAAGGTAAGTCAAATGATTTTTGTCTTCTGCGAGACATTCTACTACTGTTGTTAACAATAATAATTCAGTTTCTTCCTTGCACATAAGGAAGACAACAATTACGACTGCTCTGTGGCATTGCTTCCTTGCGAGTACTCTCGCTTAGCCTCCAGAGAGCGCAGCACTGTCAACAACTTCTCGAGAGAACTCGAGAATTTCATGAGCATTTGCCTTAGCATCGCACATTTCTCAAAAGAGCTCATAGCCCATCCTTAGTATGTGGCGGAGGGTACCTTGAGTACCATTATTGGTTCTCCCTCCTATTCTAGTCACGTATTGTTCGCGGAATGAAAGATTGTCGGTATGCCTCTGTGTGGGCTCTAATCTCTCTGATTTTATCTTCATGATCTCTTTGTGAGATATACATAGGACGGAGCAATATACTGCTAGACTCTTCGGTAAAGGTATGTTCTCGAAACTTTGATAAAAGCCCATACCGAGCTACAGAGCGTCTCTCCTGCAGTCTTCCACTGAAGTTTATCAATCATTTCCGTAACGCTTTCATGATTACCAAATGATCCTGTAACAAAACGCTCTGCTGTCCGTTGGATCTTTTCTACTTCCTATATCAGCCCCACCTGGTACGGATCCGACACCAGTGAGCAGTATTCAAGCTGTGGGCGAACAAGTGTACTGTAACCTACTTCCTTTGTTTTCGGACCACATTTCCTTAGGATTCTTCCAATGAATCTAAGTCTGGCATCTGTTTTACCGACGAGGTTCACAGAAAGGCAGCTCGTTTTGTTCTATCACGTTACGGTGGGCGGGGGGGAGGGGGACGCATCACGGAAATGTTGCCCGAATTGAGGTGGAAATCATTAAAAGAAAGACGTTATTCATTGCAGCGTGATCTGTTTGTGAAGTTTCAATCACCGACTTTTAGTTCTGAATGTGAAAATATTTTGCTAGCACCCACCTACTTAAGGAGACATGACCATCCCAATAAAATAAGAGAAATCAGATCGAAAACGGAACAATTTAGGTGTTCTTTCTTCCCGCGCGCTATTAGAGAATGGAACGGCAGAGAAAAGTTATGAAAGTGGTTAATGAACTCTCTGCCAGGCACTTGAATGTGATTTGCCGAGTATCTATGTAGATGTAGATGGATTTTATATGGTCGTTCCATTTTAAATCACTCCTAATGCCTACTCCCATATAATGTATGCAATTAACTGCTTCTAGTTGCTGACCCACTATAGTGTAGCTAAATGATACAGGATCTTTCTTTCTATGTATTTGCAGCACATTACACTTGTATACATTGAGATTCAATTGCCATTCCCTGCACCATGCGTCAATTCGATACAGATCCTCCTGCAATTCAATACAATTTTCCATTGTTACAATCTCAATATACTATAGCGTCATCTGCAAAAAGCCTGAGTGAACTTCCAATGTTATTCGCAAGGTCATTTATATATATCGTGAACAGCAATGGACCCATGACACTCCCCTGTGGCACACTTGACATCATTCTTACTTCGGAAGACTTCTCTCAATTGAGAATGACATGCTGCATTCTGTTATCTAGGAACTCCTCAATCCAATCACACAATTGGTCTGATAGACCATATGCTATTACTTTGTTCATTAAATGTCTGTGGGGTACTGTATCAAATGCCTTGCAGAAGTCAAGAAACACAGCATCTACCTGAGAACCCGTGTCTATGGCCCTCTGAGTCTCGTGGTCGAATAGCACGAGCTGGGTTTCACACGATCGCCTTTTTTGAAACCTATGCTGATTCCTACAGAGCAGATTTCTAGTCTCCAGAAATGTCATTACACTCAAACACAATACATGTTCCAAAATTCTACAACCGACCAACATTAGAGATACAGGCCTATAGTTCTGCACATCTGTTTGACATCCCTTCTTAAAAACGGGGATGACCTGCGCCATTTTCCAATCTTTCGGAATGGTACGCTCTTCTCGAGACCTAAGGTACACCACTGCAAGAGGAGGGAAAGTTCCTTCGCGTACTCTTGTGTAAAAACGAATTGGTATCCCATCTGGTCCTGCGGCCTTTCCTCTTTTAAGCGATTTTAATTGTTTTTCTATCCCTCTGTCAATTATTTCGATTTATATCAATTGTCTAATTCCTCCACCTATTCGTTGTGCCAGGACGACTTCATCCCAAAAGTCCAAAATGACCTACAATTCCTGCTAAAATCTTATAGCCCTTCCCAGAATCTCTACCCCGAATCCATCTCCCTCCTCACTCCAACACCCTGCACACCTAACTTTTACATGCTCGCAAAAATCCATAAACCTAACAATGCTGGATGCCCAATTGTAGTTGGTTACTCTGCTCCCACTGAAAGAATTTCAGCTCTTGTTGACCAGAACCTCTAACCAATTGTTATAAAAACCTAGACTCTCATATCCAAGGTATCAACTACTTCCTTCACTGACTCACCAACATCTCAGCCCTTTACCTGCTGGATTCTTACTTGTCACTGTAGATGCCACATTGCTACACCAATATCCCACATGCCCTTGGTCTTGCTGCTCTCTAACACTACCTTTCTCAGCGTCCTTCAGACTGAAAGCTTGATACATCATTCCTTATAACCCTTCCCAATTACATCCTGACATCCTTCGAACGAAAAGTATACAACAAAATCCAGGACATAGCCATGGGCATCGGCATGGCAACCTCCTATGCCAGCCTATTAATGGGCTGTGTAGAGGAAACCTTCCTAACCTCACAAAACCCCAAACCTCTGGTCTGGTTCAGGTTCATTGGTGATTTTTCATTATGCGGACTCAGGGTCAGGACACCGTATCCTCTTCCCATCACAATCACAACTCCTCCTCCCCCATCAGTTTCACTTGATCCTTCTCAACCCATCAAGTCGCCTTCCTGGATGTTAACCTCCACCTCACTGACAGCTCCATCCACATTAAACCTGTGAATTACCAACAGTAACTGCACTTTAACAGCTGCCATACATTCCACATAAAATAATCTCTCCCTTACAGGCTTGCCACCTATGGACGACAGATTTGCAGTGGTGAGACTCATGGAGGACTCATGAAGGCCTGCACAGACAGACATTAAGCTCCTGACCAAGTATGCAAACAGATTTCCCATGCCATATCCTTACACACCACCAATCCTCCCCAACCCCAGTACCAGTCACAAAAGAATGTCCTTGTCACCCTATACCACTCCGAACTGGAACAATTAAATCACATCCATCATCAGGACTTTGGTTATCTGTCATTATGCCATGAAATAAGGGACATCCTTCCCCACATGCTTCCGAACCCTCGTTCCATCACCCACACAACCTCCACAACATCTTAGTCATTCCTATGCCACTCCCAATCCCAACCCCTTACCACAGGGATCATATCCCTGTGGGAGATCCGGATGCACAACCTGCCCAATTCACCCACCCAGCACTTCCTATTCCAGTCCTGTCACCAGCTTATCCTACCCCATCAGAGATCGGGCCACCTGTGAAAGCAGCAATCTGATTTACCAACTCTGCTGCAATCATTGCACAAAGTTTTATATTGATATGACGAAGAACCAGCTGTCCATCAGGATGAATGGCCACCATCAAACTGCGGCAAGAAGCAAGATGGAACACCCTGAGGCACAGTATGTGGCTGAACATGGCACTCTGGATTTCAATGGCTGCTTTACTACCTGAGCTATCCGGATCCTCCCTCCACCACCAGACCTTCTGAACTGTGCTGATGGGAGTTGTCACATTCTACAGTCCTGCAACCATCCTGGCCTCAACCTACGAATCTGCAATCCCTACATGCTATGTCTAACATTATTCCCCCTCCCTCCCCACTCACTATCCTGTATCCCTCCAACTCAGGTCTTCCTTGTTGCCCCCTTGGAATATCCCCTAATTAATTACCTTTATTTTTATTTATTATGTTTTTCTTATTATTTTTATCATTTCGATTCCCCCCCCCCCCCCCCCCCACTTCCCTGTTATCCTCTCCTGCCCCTTCCCTTCACTGTATTCAATGCTGCATCTCACACTCCCACCTATCAGAGCCTGTGGTACTTTCCATCCCCACCCCTAACCCACATCCTTCCCCTCCATATCCCACCTAATTCACATTCAAGATGCTTGTGGCACTGGAGCAGCTGGGCATGATGGGTGTGTGTGTGTGTGTGTGTGTGTGTGTGTGTGTGTGTATAGTTGAGTGATTGTGTTAATGTATGTGTTTCTTTTTCTGGTGAAGGCCAAGGCTGAAAATTTAAGTTATGCAAATGTGATTGTACATTTTTTGTGCCCAACTGCAGCTTGGCAGGCCTCTTTACGGTGAGTTGTTATCTATCCTCTATTATTGACATATGTATATTGTGTATGGTATCTCACCTGATCCCCTAATTGTTTTGACCAGTGTAGATTACATTAGTCCCATTTATCAATTTTTCTTTTCACTAAAACCAAGGTGACAAAGGACACATCAGTGATGAGTGATTAAACACAACAGAACCTTTTGCAACAGTGAACTTTATGCCAATAGTGTAGAGAAAGGAGTAAATCCATAAAACATATTATCGTTACTTAAATAAATATGTTTTGGTTGTGGTAGTTTAGGTAGGACATCGAAGATAAATGAAGAAGCGGTTAATCACTTAGTTTTATAACTATTTAGTTATCAATGTTAACTCACAGAATCAAAATACAGGATAAACAGATGATATATGACAAGGTGAATATTTCTCTTCCTGTACGTCAACATCTTAAAAGTTTTCATCTGAGAGTGAGGCTTATTTAGGAGACAAAAGGTCTAAGAAAGCTGATTGACTTAACAATGGAAAAACCGATTGGAAATGTCAATAATGGAGGATAGGTAAGAACTCCCCATAAAGATGCTCAATGAGCTGCTGACAGGAACAAAAATAGCCAATCACATACACACAACTTACATTATTTTTCAAAAGAGATAGATTAGCTGGCCAGTACTCACCTTTGTGCTGTACCGCCGATAGTGACACAAATGAAGAAAAAGAAAAAAAGAGATAGGACAAAAAAGGACAATCTTTCGGAACACAGTTCCTTCTTCAGGTGGGAGAGAAGGGAAGAAAAAAGGATGGGAATGGAAGGGTAATTTATCATTACCTTTCCCTTCTGTTCGCATCCTTTTTTCTTCCCTTCTCTCCCACCTGAAGAAGGAACTGTGTTCCAAAAGCTTGTCCTTTCTTTTTTTCTTTTACTTCATCTTTTTTTTTTTTTTTTTTTTTTAAATATCAGACCAAACTACGTGGTCATCAGTCCGTAACTTTCTAACTACTTAAACCTAGGTAAACTAACCTAAGGACAAATACACACACCCATGCCCCAGGGAGGACTCAAACCTCCACGGCAAGGAACCGCGCGCTCCGCAGCGAGACGCTTTAGACTTACTTCATTTGTGTCACTATCGGCAGTACAGCAAAAAGGTGCGTACTGGCCAGCCAATCTATCTCTTTTGAAAAATAATTTATCATCTCTGAGGAGATTTTCCATCATTAATCGAACACAACTTAAATTTTCAGCAATGGCCTTTGTCAGAAAAAGAAACACACAGTCACACAATCATTCAAACAACTATACACACACACACACACTCAACCACCGGTGGTTGTGTGTCTATAGTTGTCTGGGTGTTTCTTTTTCTGAAGAAGGTCCTGGCTGAAAATTTAAGTTGCGTGTATGTGATTATTTTCATGCCTGTCAGCAGTTCAAAATTGATTGAATGCAACACTTGAAGATATAGGAGTATTGCATTTAACAAATGAGTGAATAAATAAAATTAACATAATCACTTAAATGTGGCAGTGGATCTTCATTAGTTGTAGAGCTACAATAAAATTCTAAGGTTTCCTTCCGTGGTTAATCTACAAACAAAATAGTACTTAATTTGAATTCAGTGATCAAAGAATAATCAACAGTCAACACCAAGTTATTCTCACTTGTTTTTTCCATCAATTGTATATAGCCTCACACCTACTGACATACAAGATATGAACTTCTCAGAAACCAATTTTCATTGGCAGTGCAATGTCATTTTTAATGTAGGAAGGATGTTCCTCATAAATAATTAACAAACTCTTAAAAAAGTCAAGGGAAGATAAGTCAGTTAACTGTTAATTTTAAAGATAAATTTGTTAATTAATGGTATTGTACCTACCTATTATAATTAAATTAAAAACTGGGCCGCCTTCATAGGTGACGCTGACTATAATTACCCCAAAATATAATGTTCATTCTGTGTGCACATGGCTCGCTGCGAGTTATGCAATGTTTCTTCTGCAGGCGCAACTGTTGGCGCTCGCCGTAGCTCCTCGCTTCTACACTTCCGCGCATAGAGGCGAAGCACTAGGGGAAGCGTCTTCTTATATGACGCCATGTATAGAGATAAGCTACACAGCAAGACAATTTGCACATCCCACATTTTGGAGGGGGGGGGGGGGGGGATCCAAATAGTGATTGTCAACAATTTTCTAATTTTCAAAAGTAAAGTCTGTATGCATGAGAAGGTTGGTTGGTTCAGGTTTTGATGGGACCAATGTACAGATGTCATCAGTCCTTTTACATTCTAATAACACAACCAAATTTCTTTAGTGAAATTCACCTTCATCACCTTTCTATTCACACCAAACATCATTTCAGTACTATCATCCACTGAAGATAAAAAATATTCCAGGCTTGATAACTTGTTTAGCAGTTTATTTGTTCAAATCAAATGTTTGTATAGCTTATAGGACTTAACTACGGGGTCATCAGTCCCTAAACTTACAAACTACTTACAAACTAGATAATACTAAGGACGGCACAAATATCCATGCCCGAAGGGAGATTCGAACCCCCGACCATAGTGGCCAGTTTATTTGTGTAACACTTCTAAGTCATGAACCACATTATTACTTTCTCCTATCAGGAAGAGGTAAAAGAGCTAGGCAGTTACATATGGTGACTTATTATTATTATTATTATTATTATTATTATTATTATTATTATTATTATTCCCCCTCCCCCCACCCCACCCGGAGGTCTAGCTTAGCCCCCCAGGGGTTACATACTTCAATATCTGAGATATAAACCTAATTTAGTGTAGTATTCCCTGTGCTAAATTTCATTAAAATCTGTTACCCAGTTTAGCTACAACCTGTTGATTTCCAATGGAATGATCAATCTGTCAACCATCTACAGCACCTCCATTTCAACAGCTGTCAACTGTTCAAATGTTTGTAAAGCTTATGGGAGTTAACTGCGGGGTCATTAGTCCCTAAACTTATGAACTAGCTTATACTAAAGACGGCACAAACATCCATGCCCGAGGGGGGGGGGGGGGAGGATTCGAACCCCCGACAGATAACGCCTTGCGCATCGTAGCATAGCGCCTCAATGTGCTCGGGCGCGTCAGCTGTTCCATGTCAAAGTCTTTTCTATCCATCATTGTCACTTGTGGATGCCGCATCTGCAGTGGAAAGCAAGAGTTAACCTCTTCACTCCTGGGATGAAAAAAATTAACAAGAAATTTTTCTTTTCATGTTTCCAAACAAACTAGTACCCAAGTGTGACACATATGCAAAAGAAAAAAAAAGAAAAAAAAAATGGTGATTCACTAAGGCAGAGATGGAGGTCCACATGTGTGAACCGCAGGTTACACCACTTATCATGATAAGGTACTTGTCGTTAATTGCATTTTTCTCTCTTTTACTTAATAAAAACACCCTTCTTCAACAAAATAATTATTTTATTGTAAACTTAGCTACATACGCTAATCTATACAGAAAATAAGTATTATTAATTTTAATATTTTAAATATGTTGTTTCCAATACAGGTTTCTGTTGATACTCGACAGTTCCACAAATGAAAGAAAATAAATAAAAGCAATAATTTCTGTCAAATAATAACTTGATATTGCCAGTAAATGAATCTTTACTTTTTGTGGCAGGCTTCAAAACAATTATTTATCATGACACACAAATACATTTCACATTTGATGCAGATGATCCTTGTCTTGGAATTGCAGCCAGATTTCCAGCATTTTGAGACATTATTTGCCTCAACAAATTTTGGTAAATGGCCTAACTCTTGCAATTGGTTGTGACAGAGCTCTTCTTGGCTTTTTTCCATACTTTATACATCTGCATCTTCACTATCAGATGAAATCACTACACAAGGGGCCCTCATCTTCTAGCTACAGGCTCAACATATTTATAGTTAATCATAGCTGGCCTACCTCCATTTTGTAATCCATGAGTGAAACCTTTTTTCGTTAGGTATTTTATCTTAACACCATCTGCGGTACATCACCCAACAATTGACAATCACAAGATCTATAAAAATAATTCCATATTTCTGTCATTAAGAAGCACTTCCAATTGCTCATCAGTTAATATGTCATTCATACGAAGTATAAAAAGGAGAGATATTTCAGTACCCTACTTTGGAAGACTAAATTGAAGTCAGCATATTCATATTATGGCCTGAGGTCCACATGAGGACCTTCAGATAATGAGTTTGTTATAACCTATATTTCTTTAGTATTAATACATTGTTCGGTTGAGCATTGAAGTGAACACTAAGGAGGCTCATTACGAACTGCCAGAGACCCCGTCCGCATCCCCTAGCCCGTGCCCCATCCAGAGGGCACTCAGTGGCGAGCCGGCTTTGGCAGCACCATCGCGCAGCGGCTAACAAGTGGTGGCGGATACGAACAGGTTCGACCTCCATATACCTCCCCCATGAATTATGATGGATGTTGAACAATACACAATAAAAAGAACACAAAAAAATTGAAAACACAAGTTACACACACACACACACACACACACACACACACACACACACACACACACAAAAGAGGAAAAGAGAAGAGAAAAAAAAGAAGACATTGGTAAATAAAAACATATACATGATGTTACCTGAAGACATAAAAATTTAGAAGCAACCCAAAAACACTTCATTGTGTTGACCTTCACTTTCCCGTGAACAGGAGCACTGTTATGGAAAAAGAGAAAGAAAAAAATTAACACACTTTATTATACACTGTGAGCACTTCAATTTGTCACTTTTGAGGGCGTCGCACTATCACTTGTTGTCCAACGAAGCTGACATCCATGCTGTCTTTGCTAGTTTCTGCGAATTTGCGGGGCGGCTGATGATTGGGGCGCGAGTGAGGAGGATGGTCCTGGCAGTGGAATTGTGTCCACCTCAACTTCCATAGGCACAGGATGACTGCGAGTAGCCAATTCGACCAGAGGCCTGAGTTGGTCCAAATGTCGGAAGGTGATCCCATCAGCTGTCTGCACCTTATATAAGCGGTTTCCTTGTTGCTGTGTAATGCCCTGAATCCACTTTGGCTGGCGGCCGTAGTTTCGCACCCAGACCAGCTCTCCAACCTTAAATCTTCCCAGCAATGGAGGGGAGGGGGGGCGGGGGAGATAAGAAGGCGGGCGAATGAGATGTAACAAAGTGCGTGGTTGCCTGCCATGTAGCAACTCAGCAGGGCTGTGTGCACCAGCAGGTGTGAAACGGTATGATTGAAGAAAAGTGAGAAGAGCTGCTTCACTGGATGAGGAGGTAAGGAGTTTTTTTCATCTGGGTTTTAAAAGTCCTAACTTGGCGTTCAACTTCCCCGTTGGATTGGGGATGGAAGGGCGGTGATGTAACGTGTTTTATTCCACGTTGGGAAATTTAGCTAACTCAGCAGAGCTAAACTGGGTACCGTTGTCTGAGACAAGGATATTAGGTAGGCCTTCAAGGGCAAAAATCGTTTTTAGTGCCTGTATCGTTGCTTCGGACGTGGGAGAGGGAATGCGGGTCACAAAAGGAAAGTTTGAATGCGCATGTATGACTAGTAGCCAGTATGTTCCCAAAAACTTTTCAGCATAGTCCACATGAATCCTCTCCCATGGGTGCGTAGGCTGTGGCCACGTCGTTGTTGATTGTCTTGGAGCTTGTGCCTGCTGGGCACATATGTTGCATGAAGCAACATGTACAT
This sequence comes from Locusta migratoria, assembly GCA_026315105.1. Classification (NCBI taxonomy): domain Eukaryota; kingdom Metazoa; phylum Arthropoda; class Insecta; order Orthoptera; family Acrididae; genus Locusta; species Locusta migratoria. The sequence goes on along the minus strand of CM048744.1, from coordinate 124,490,700 downwards.
TATGGATGTGTCAATGCTGGGCCAGTAGACGTGTCGACGAGCGAGGTTCTTGGTTCTCCTGACACTCCAGTGGCCCTGGTGGAGCAGTTGTAGAACATCCCTCCTGAGCCCTGATGGTATGAAGACCCGTGGATTCAGATTGTCCGTAGCCAGGAGAACAACACCATATCATAAATGGATATAGTTGCGTAGGGTGTCGGAAGCTTTCCTTGGAGGGCGTTCAGGCCAGTCTTTGGTAATATTATGAAGAACTTTATTTAATACAGGATCGGCATCAGTAGCCAAGGCAATGTTTTCTCCAGATATAGGGAACCCTTCAACAGCACGAGCTTCAGCTTCGTCAAAATGAAAACACAGTAATTCTCCCTTGTCAAAACGGGGGTCAGGTCCATGGGGAAGACGGTATAATAAGACAGCCTTAGCATGCTGAGATGTTGGTCGAAAGTGGATTTCATTATGAAAGCGAGACAAATATATGGCCCAGACTTCAGTTGATTAAATGCTTTCTCTTATGCAGTCAGCCATTGAAAGGGAACATTCTTTTTGAGTAATTTGTGCAAGGGGTGTGTGATTTCAGCAACAGATGGTAGAAATTTGTGGTAGTAGGCCAATGCCCCAAGGAATGCCTGAAAGTCTTTGATATTTGTAGGATGCAGCATTGCATCATCAGCTGCTATATCATCATTAAGTGGGCGAATACCATCTTTAGAGAGTTGGAAACCCAGATAGGTAAACAATGGTTGAAAGAATTGTGATTTGTGATAGTTGCATTTAATTCCGGCCGCCTGTAGGACCAAAAAAAAAAAAAGCCTGCACAAATTTGTTAAATGCTCTGCTGTGGTGCTACCCGTGACGATAATGTCATCGTAATAATTGATGCATCCCAGAACTTATGCCACTAGTTGTTCAAGGAATCGTTGTAAGGTAGCTGGGGCACTAGCCATCCCGAAAGGTAGTCGTTGATATTGGTAAAGACCAAGCGGGGTGTTTACCACCAGAAAGGTTTGAGAAGCTTCATCAAGCGGAAGCTGGTGATAAGCTTTGGAGAGATCAATTTTTGAAAAATATTGGCCATCCGCAAGTTTGGAGAATAGTTCATCAGGTCTAGGCACTGGATATGTATCAACCAGGCATTGGGAATTGACGGTGACTTTGAAATTGCCACACAAGCGAAGACTGCCGTTGGGTTTTAGGAAAAGAAGCAGCAGAGCGGCCCATTCGCTTGCATTTATGGGTAGCAACATACTCGCTGAGGCTAGACGGTTGAGTTCTTGTGTTACTGAGTCACGCATGGAAACAGGCACTGGTTGTGCTCAAAAAATTTTTGGATGGGCATCCTGTTTCAACGTGATGTGCACTTCAAATTAGAGGCATGTCCCAAACCCGTGGAAAAAAGACTAGAGAACTCACTGGATAGGTTTTCTAATTGCAAGTACAGAATCTCATTTGATACAATGACTGCATCATCCACCGAGAATCCAAAAAGTTTAAAGGTGTCATAGCCAAATAAATTGTCGGAACCCGAATGATCAACTACGACAATCCAGAATGAAACTTTCACTCTGCAGTGGAGTGTGCGCTGATATGAAACTTCCTGGCAGATTAAAATTGTGTGCCGTAACCGGGACTCGAACCTGGGACCTTTGCCTTTCGCGGGCTAGCGCTCTACCGACTGAGCTATCCCGACACGACTCACGATGCCGCCTCAACTTTACTTCCGCCAGTACCTCGCCTCCTACTTTCCAAACCTCATAGAAGCTCTCCTGCGAAACTTGCAAGACTAGCACTCTGCTGCAGAGTGAAAGTTTCATTCTGGAAACATCCCTTTGGCTGTGGCTAAGCAATGTCTCCAACATATCCTTTCTTCCAGGAGTGCTAGTCTTGCAAGTTTCGCAGGAGAGCTTCTGTGAGGTTTGGAAAGTAGGAGGCGAGGTACTGGCGGAAGTAAAGTTGTGAGGCAGCATCGTGAGTCGTGTCGGGATAGCTCAGTCGGTAGAGCACTTGCTCGCGAAAGGCAAAGGTCCCAGGTTCGAGTCCCGGTTCCGGCACACAATTTTAATCTGCCAGGAAGTTTCAACTATGACAATGTTAAGCGTTCGGGAAACCGACTTGTATGTTAGTGTTGCTTCCAACTCTCCTAGTAGAGAAATCTGTTGTTGATTGTAGGTACACAATTTGTGCTTAACATTACATGAAGGAGGTGAACCAATCTCTACATAAGTGGCTGCTGTGATAATTGTGGCAGCTGACCCCGTGTCTACCTGCATTTTAACATCATGACCTAGGATCTGTACATCAACAAAAAGTTTGCTAGCAGAGGACAAGGCGGAGTTGATGAAATAAACTGATGTGTCGTCATCCACTTCTTCTTGAACCAATCTGACAGATTTAGAGTGACAAACCGACACCATGTGTCCCCTTTTTGTGACAACTATGGCAAACAGCCCAACGTTGGGGGCAGTTGTTGCGAGAGTGTTGTTTGAAACAACATGGACATAAAGGCAATGCCGTGTTGACATTATTACCGATTTTTCAAACTGTTTCTTGTTGTTTGACCTTTGCATTTTTGACTGAGGACTGTACTAAAGCAACACTGTCAAAATTTCCAGTGTTGTTTGCTTTGCAAATGACACTATCTGGTTGTATCCCACATACATCTCTCCATGAGTCTAACTGAGCTCCCGCGGAACTAGTTATCTCGTAAGTGGACACTATCGTGAGGACATCCTCTAAGGTGGGGTTTACTAGCTGAAGAGCACGTTGTCTCACCTCGCAATCAGGGGCTGAACATAGAATTGCATCACGCACCATGTGATGTGCACAAGACTCTTTGTGTTGTTCGGTAACAAATTGACACTTTCTGCTTAACCCTTGTAGTTCTGCTGCCCAGGCCCTATATGACTGTTCGGGCCACTTTTTGCATTAGTAAAAAGCAACACGAGAGGCTACTACGTGTGTTTGTTTGCAATAGTAATTTGTAAGAAGAGAGCACATCTCATCGAAAGTCAACGATGAAGGTTCTTTAAGGGGGGCAAGTTGGGCCAACAACTGATAGAGTTTGGGTGAAATCCATGAAAGGAACAGAGACTTACGAAATTGTGGATCTTCAACTCTGAAGGCGATGAAATGCTGCCGAAGCCTCTTCTCGTAGTCGATCCAGTCTTCGAAAGTCTCGTCGTATGGTGTGAACATGGGTATGTGCAAAGTGGAACTGTTGCCATGAAGTGGGCCCGAAAGAAGGGCCTGTGTCAGTAGTTTCTATTGTTCGATGAATTTTTTTGTTGCTTGACCAGAGCAGGCAGTACTTGTTCTAACATAGCCATTACTTCTGTTAGTAGCATCGGACTAAACGTATATCTCATCCTCATCGCCAATACTGTTAAAACCTTTATTTCTGATAAACACTTGAGTATTAATACACTGTTCAGTTGAGCATTGAAGTGAACACTAAGGATGCTCATTACAAACTGCTGGAGGCCCCGTCCACATCCCCTAGCCCGCATGCCGTCCAGAAGGCGCTCTGTGGCGAGCGGCCCTGGGAGCCCTATCACGCAGCGGCTAACGAGTGGCGGCGGATATGAACGGGTTTGGCCTCTATAGAGTTATTTCGTAGTAATAAACTAAATATATTCAAATCGGAACTAACTCTCATCATCTAGAAAAGTTAACAGACTATAGAAAAAAATTACAGCTTTTTAGGCTAATATTTGAGCGTAATAATTATTTACATACCTTTCCGACTTGTAGCAGCAGTTATTTTGAGTGCACGAACAACTGTAAACAAATGCATCAGTCATTCCTTGTGAGGTACTGAAACTGAAAAATAGAAGATCTACACTTGTGGACCACTGATCTGTAAGCGGAAAAATATGCATATTTGCTGAGAACCAAAAAACGAACATAGGTCCACATTTGTGGGCCACCAGAACGAAGAGGGCATTTAAATATACTGATAACCTGCAAAAGCCTTCACTGGAAATCATGTCTTATCCAGCTAAAGCACAAACAAATCTTTTGTGCTATCTGTTCCCCTGCAACCAATAAATCTGTTAAGGAGCCACTGCCCAGCACTCCTTTCATCACCCAGTATCACCTTGGCCTGGAGAAGCTGAAGCACATCCTACACCAGGCTTTCAGCTACCTGTTGTAGTACCATGAGATGAGGGACATACTATCCAAAACCCTACCCACATCTCTCAAAACACCAAAATCCTATCCACATCTCCCAAAGCAAAGTTCCCCCATGCACCCAACTTACAGAATGTCCTTGTTCATCCCTTGCACACCTTATGGTCGGCCCAGGTGCAAGTCCTGTCCCACAAAACCACCCCTACCTGCACAGCCCAGTCATAGCCATTTCCTACCATATAAAAGACAGGGCTATGTGTGAAAGCAGTCATGTATCAGTTGTACTGTAATTCTACTTGCATGTATGGCTACTACCCAGAGGCAAACTTGATGACACAGTTGCCAAACATGCTGCACACATCACAAATGACTTCAACAGCTCTTTCACTAGTACGCATTTGGATATTACCTTCCCACATGACATTCAACTACAAAACTGGAAATTTTCCCTCCAATATATCCTGAGCTCTTGCATTCATCCTGACTTGAACCTTCACTATCCTGTACCACTACCTCACCTTACCTTTTCCATTATCTCACTACTACTTTCCTGTCCGGATTACACCTGCTTTCTCCCCTTCCCCATCTTGGCATTCTCTCCCCCCCTTTTTTTTCTACCCATCTGCCATCTCCATCCATCATCAATCTTCATCTTCCTCTCCTCCCCTTCCCCCACTTTTGCCCCTACCTCCATTTTCCCTTACTCTTCTTTTCTTTTTTCCATTCCCTTTTTTCTTGCCCCTCTTTACTCCCCCCCCCCCCTCCTTCTCTCTTCCAACATCTCATTTCCTCTAACCTTGATATTGTTTTTGGACTTGTAATGTGGTTGCAGTTTTCTACCCAAAAATCTTCCTCTTTCCTGTTACTCCTCACTGCATCCTCACCAAGCCTCACCGCATGTCCAAGAGCTAAGCCAACCATTCTCAGTCTCAGTAATTAAGTGCCACCAATCAGTCATGCCTTGGCCACAAAAATGTACCTTTGGAATTCTGTATGGTTGTGTGTGTAAATATGAGCAAATTATTGCCAGAAGTAGATTGAAATGCTGGAAAGCTAGCTAAATGTACTTTCTGTTTGTGTATTGCATACACCAATCTGCCACAGCTGAGTGGTTACCTTTCCATTATTTTACATATTGCTCCATACAGGAATTTCCATTACTGGCATACATGCTATAAAAGTACACATCATAAAGTTCATATTTTATTTGTGAATTACACAAACTCCATAGACATACAATATGAGGTCTTTACCATATAGCAGATAATGCTGTACTTCACCATTAGTTCATATATTATTTGCATACATGAGACGTCTTAATAAAACAAATTACTATCTTTTTTGGTATGACATCCCTTTGACAGAATAGTCACAAGGGTACTACATTTTTACTTGAACAATTGATTATACTATGATTTGATTATATTTAAAATGATAAAAAGCACACATCAGTATGTGTCTGAGGTAAAATACTTTTAAATAATAAGAGATTAAGTGCTACCTGGTTAAACCAGTTGCACAGTGGCTGTGATATGTGTAAGGTCACTTGCTACCATTAGTATCGGCATATTTTGTCTTTAATCAGTCTGCCTACAGCCACTTTTCAGAACATAAAACAAAATATAAATTTAAAACGCATAACAATAAGAGAATTACAATCATCCTATGTTGTGGACCCATCACAATTACACTATTTTCTATTAAGCAATCACCCGCATACAAATATTTTCAATCAGTAATGAGCAAACTCGATTATAAAGTAAATTCTTTCAATTTAAATTCATTAACATTGAAAATATCTATTTTTAATTATTCACAGGTGATTATATATTGGCAGTATTTTAAAACACACTGTATGTTTCAATAATACGAACTGTGAACATGTGACAAACACACGAATGTGGAAAATATTACACATTTACATATATGTGGGAAAATATTATACATTTACATGTATTACCAACCTTTCTTTACAAGCAATTTCATCCACTGAATAAAAAATGCATCAGTAAAAAACTGTGAGCTGTAATCTAATCTCTATCTTCACTATGTAGGAATACGTTTTTTCTCTTTGTCACACTTTCTTCACAGAGTTTACCTTCTTTGTTTCACTCAGTCGCTGACTAAGCGGGATGTCGCGCTCAGAATCACTTGAATCATAACTCGAATTAGACGACAGGTCATCAATTGGTTCTTCTTTAATAACTTTGTTGTTTTCATTGATCTTCAATTTCTGAAAGAATTTAATTTTAGCTTGAAAAATTTCCTTAGTTTATACATGACATTACTAAAACATTAATCTAAATTAAATGTTCTCCTTTTTATAAAACAATAGCTTTCCATACACCTGTTTAATCATATTTATTACTCAATCAAAAACTGAAATGAAAACTGCAAAATGTAATAGGCCATTTCAAAAAGTCTTTCATAGATATGTCCGCATTCATGTTATATTTAAATATACAAATATGTTTTATTATAATATATATTTTCCTGTGCTGCAATGGTATAAGAAGCCTTGGAACAATCACTAATTTAATAGTGAAGCAACACCTACATTTTGCAAGAATGTCAGTTACATAACATTGGCCCTAACATGTATCTTCTAAAATTATAATCACATGCAAGCTTTCTTTGCTCTTCTAGAATGCACGCCACTTATTTCTTTCCAAACAGACATTTGTTACAGTTAAGTCATGACCAGAGTTACCACTCTATTAGCAGATTAAATTCTTTGAGATTGCAGGGCTTTTCCAGAGTTTTATTGTATACTAGCTGTACCAGGCATGAGTTGCAATGACTGGGTATGCACTTGTTATGTACTGCAGCTGCAGCACTTCCTGGTCCTGGAGATGCGGTCTGTTTCTTGACTCACATTGCTGGTTTCTTTTTAATGGACAAATTGGGGATGTTACTTATCAAATGACCACACCCTATTGTGAGAGTATTTTAGAAAGGCCTCCTGAAAGCTGGACGCTGTTTTCTAAATATCATTTAATCATTTTGCTAATATTACCTGAAGATGCATCTATACCGATGTCAAACTGGTTGTGTCTAAATAAACACATTTTAACAGCTTTGTGGCTCTCTATACATTTGCACCCAGGATTTTATATTATTGAAGTTAACTTTTAATTTTTAGATTTTGAGGTGTTTGTATATTGAATTTTATGAAAATCTATTTAAGCTGTGGTTGCCCTTTTCAGAAAATTATTTGTAATTTTTGAGTATGTTTTGCCAGGACCCATAACTCAGTAAACATTTTACATTCTTGCTTGTTAGAAAAGTTTTCTGTTTTCTATGAAATGTCAAAATTTTAGAATGTGAGGTTTATATTTTCCTGTCACTGACATTCATAATCACCCACTTGGTGCTATAGCTGGTTCCCTCCACAGGGCTACAACATCACAATTGTGTCAGTTTCTGCAAAAAGAAGTGTGAAATGTCCTCAACCCCTGTGATAGCCATTGTTGTTTGCTCTCTTAGTTTGTTGCATTTCTTCATTGCATTTAGTACTGTTCCCATTTCTACTGCATTTCACCAAACATTTCAGTTTTGTTTGAAGAAAAACATCTAAACTATTTATTTATTTTATTTTTATTCATTTACTTGCTTTTATGCTTGACTTGGGCTTTTGCAGAAACACGACTCATTTAGCAAGCCAGAGTGACTTGCTCCCTCACACAGTTCCTCACCCAGTCTGTGTATGACCTAGGCTGAGCTACCCCACTCTGAAGTCACCCATTGTTTTAGTCATACTGTGCAAGTCAGGTGTACTATATTTACAGAATCCAAGCAGCACATTTTTCCCCATTTCCAGGACCCATTAATGAAGTGTAGGTTAGAATTCGGTGTAAATGAAATTGCAGTTCTGAAAAAGGAGAGGTGTAGTGGTGTATGTGGGGTCAGGGAATGGGGGTGAGGAGGGGGGGGGGAGTGGCTGTAAAACAAAGTAATCATTGTACAGTCCCCCCTCCTAACACACACCTATTGCCTCTCATTATTCACTCTCCTACCCCTTCCCCTAAACTGCATTTCAAGCTGCATCTCACATTCCCACTTATCAGATTCTGTATACGGAACTTTCTATCCTCACCCCTGCCTGGCATTCTTCCCCTCCTCTTCCCTACTCATCCATGTTCACTCACTGTCAAGAGGCTTGTTACACTGGAGTGCCCATGGATGGTGGTCATGTGTGCTTGAGTTATGTCCAAGTGATTGTGTGAATGTAAAGGTTTCTGTTTTTATGAAGGGCTAAGCTGAAAATTTAGGTTGTGTGAATGTGACTGTATAGTTTACATGCCTGTCTGTGGCACACCAATAGTCTTTACAGTGAGTTGTATCTATTTTCAATTACTGACATTCCAACCTGGTTTCTTTTCACGATATGAAAGCAACTTGTGGGTAAGTCTGGTGTGGCCAGTAAGTAGTCGTCATATTACAACTACAATTTTTCAAGATGCTTGAAGTGAAGCATAACACACTCTGAAAGTTAATAATATGTAGGTAGGGAACAACTCACCGTAAAGGCAAATGTTGAGCCGCCAACAGACACAAATAAAATATACACAAAAACACAATTCTAAATTTTCGATCGCGGCATTCTTCAGAAAAAGATCACTCATCTACATAATAACAAAGGCCATCTCTAGCCGCCCAACACAGTCTGACTCACGGCAAGCTCTTTGGCACAAAGTATTATTTGTGGAAATTTCTTTATGTTTAAATATTTTTTTCCGCAAAGAAACCATATCTTCTTTTATGGAACCACCTGAAGATGACACAGATACGATAGCCCAAGGCTATGCAATGTTCCTGCCTTGTTTATTTCTTTCTACACCTAAACTTCCTACTTCTTTGCAAATTCTGTAACCAGATTTTTGTTTGAAACAATCAACCAGTCATTTTTCTCACAAACTGCGATTTCTTGTTCCAAAGTCCAACATTCTGGATGATCATTTAATTTTCTAATATGCACACGTTCGTTCACTGCATTTCAACACAAAGGTTCAGTGCTAAGGTTTACAGTTTCACTTTCATCATTGTTCTGCATTAAGTCAGCACCACAAGCCAGACGCAAGAGAACGATCATGGAGAAGGCAGCGGACGACCGGCAGCCTATAGCATCCTGGCGCCACGCATCCTGGAGGGAGTAACCAAAGATGTATGCCCTCTACAAGCTGCTATATCTACGCCAACATGCATCTGGAAGAGCCCGACTACAAACTACGCAGTCACCCGGAAACAGCGCAGCTAGCATCATACAGAAGACAACGTGAGAAGACTGAAGACAAGAACAGATAGAAGTTGCGAATTGCATTCTTCAGCCAATAGAACTCAACAAATGGTGACGAGGACTAAAACGACCCATATTGCTACAAGGTGTTAAACTACAGACTAACAACGAACTGAATTGCACCAAGAAATTGCTGAAATTATGTTGTGCTATTATTTTCTACATCTACATACATACTCCGCAATTCACCGTAAGGTGCGTGGCGGAGGGTACACTGTACCACTACTAGGCATTTCCTTTCCTATTCCACTCCCAAATTGAACGAGGAAAAAAAGAATGCCTATATGCCTCCGTACGAGCCCTAATTTCTCTTATCTTGTCTTTGTGATCTTTACGCGAAATGTAAGTAGGAGGCAGCAAGATTGTACTACACTCAGCTTCAAATTCCGGCCCTCTAAAATTCCTCAACAGAAATTCACGAAAAGAATGTCGTCTTTCTTTCAGCGATCCCCAATTGAGTTGCCGGAGCATTTCCGTGACACTCGCGCATTGGTCGAACCTACCGGTAACAAATCTAGCTGCTCGCCTCTGAACCGCCTCTATGTCTTCCTTTAAACTGATCTGCTGCGGGTCCCAAACACTTGAGCAATACTCAAGACGTGGTCGTACAAGCGTTTTATACGCGGTCTCCTTTACAGGTGAAGTACATCTTGCCAAAATTCTCCCAATAAACCGAAGTCGGCTGTGCGCCTTACTCTCAACTGTCCTTACATGCTCGTTCCATTTCATATCACTCTGCAATGTTACGCCTAGATATTTGAACGACGCGACAGCATCAAGAAGCTCACTACTAATGCTGTATTCGAACATTATGGGATTGTTTTTTCTACTCATGCGCATCACCTTACATTTTTCTACATTGAGAGCTAGCTGCCATTCTTCGCACCAACTAGAAATTTTGTCTCAGTCATCCTGTATGCTATTACAGTCAGTTACAGAAGACACCCTCCCATACACCACAGCATCATCAGCAAACAGCCGCAAATTACAACTTACTCTGTCCATCAGATCATTTATATAGATAGAAAATAATAGTGGTCCTATCACACTCCACTGGGGCACGCCTGATGGTACACTCATCTCTGATGAACACTCACCGTCGAGAACAACGTATTGCGTTCTACTTCTTAGGAAGTCTTCCAGCCAGTCACAAATCTGTGAACGTATTCCATAAGCTCGTATCTTCATTAGCAGTCTGCAGTGTGGCACCGCATCGAACGCCTTTTTGAAGTCGAGAAAAACACAATCCGCCTGTTGCCCTTCATCCATGGCTCGCAAGATGTCATGTGAGAAAAGGTCAAGCTGAGTTTCACACGAACGATGTATCCTAAACCCATGCTGATTCATGGAAAGAAGCTTTTCCGTTTCAAGGAAATTTACTATATTCGAACTGAGAATATGCTCTACAATCCTATATGAAACTGATGTCAATGATATTGGCCTGTAATTGTGTGGGTCAGTTCTCTTTCCTTTCTCATAAACGGGAGTCACCTGCGCTTTTTTCCAATCACTAGGAACTTTGCGCTGAATCAAAGATTCGTGATAAATGCAAGCTAAGTAGGGGGCCAACGCTGCAGAAGAGTCTTTGTAAAACCAAACTGGTATTCCATCCAGACCAGCAGACTTTTTCTTATTTAGCTCTTTCAGCTGCTTCTCTACACCGGAAATACCTATTGCTATGTCCCCCATTTCGGAATTAGTACATTGATCAAATGATGGTACATTTGTGCGGTCCTCCTGCGTGAAAGATTTCTTAAAGGTTAAATTTAGAACTTCACCTTTCCGTTTGCTTTCTTCTATTACTGCCCCGGAATGATCAACGAGTGACTGGACAGTGGGCTTTGACCCGCTTATCGATTTTACACAGGACCAGAATTTTTTCGGGTTCTCGGAAAGATCTTTTGCTAAGGTATGGCTGTGATAATTATTGTATGCTTCGCACATCGATCTTTTTATAGACGCACGAATCTCTAATAACTTTTGCCTGTCATCATTTGCGTGTTCTTTTTTTAATCGAGAGTGCAACAGCCTTTGCTTTCTCTGCAGCTTTCTAACATTATTATTATACCATGGTGGATCTTTTCCATCCTTAATCGTCTTTACTGGCACATATTTCTCTAACCCTTTATGAACAATGCACTTAAATTTAGCCCACAATTCCTCTACATACATAGTCCCGGAATTAAACAATGCCCATTCATTTTCTAAGTGTGATCGTAACATTTGCTTATCGGCTCTTCCCAACAAAAACACGCTCCTAGCCTTCTTGATTGGTTTATGAAATTTGGTCACCATTGACGCTATGACAATATCATGATCACTAATTCCTGTCCCTACACAGACATCGTTAATAAGGTCAGGCCTGTTTGTAGCTATAAGGTCTAGAATATTTCCATTGCGCGTGGGTTGCCGGTTTAACTGCTCAAGACAGTTTTGCTTTATTGCAGGACAGATTGCAGCATATAATCTTTTATGAACTTTTTTTGCAGGATACAAGTCAATTTCTATATTTTTGCTTTGTTCCTCCTCGTTGTCTTTGCAAAATGTCTACCAACACTGCCATTTCCACTGCACCACAGCTTCCTGCACTCTATGCGCAGAAACTAATGCAGAGGTTTCAGTTTCAGAGTTAAGAAATTGCATCTCTACTATCGACTGTGCAACAACTTCTGGCCGCACCTGTGGAACAAAATACACAAGTACCACTTCAGCAGCCACCATCTCCAGTAATTTCACCATTTCGCCAGTATGAAGAAGCAAATGAGGAATGCACAGAATGGCTGCAACAGTTTGAAGCCTATGCCACAGTTCACAAACTGTAAGGTACTCTCAAACTACTTTTTTTTTCTCTCTCAACTGCAGGCCCCCCAGCATTCCGTCTTGTGAAAAAACTGTTTCCCCACCGCGGAGCTTTCTGAACTTTCTTATGATAAAGTGATAGGAGCCCTCACGGCATATTATGTACAAAAATCAGTGTAGTGGCCGCTAGGTATCAGGTTTTTCTGTGTAAGAAGGGTCAACATCAAACATACCGGCAGTGAATAACAGATCTTCAAGGTCTCACTAGAAAGTGTAAGTTTAAATGTTTGTGTGGAGCTTTGTGATGTTACGTGACACTATTGTCTATAATGTAACTGATGTCAGACATAGGGAGCAGATTCAAAAATGTCAGATCCATCTTTCTGTCAAGTAGAACAGATTTTGGAACAATATGATTCAGGTACCGTGGCAGCGGAAAACTTTGATTCAATTCCACTGTGTAGAGTAACGACATCACGCGCTGGCAAGCGCAAGGTTAAACGCCGTGTACTTACACCTGCCCACACTAAGCATAAACAAGTTGGTAGACACAAAGCCTTGCCTAATAAGGAAGTGAAGATCTGCCCAAAATGTTTCTCATGGCACAAAAGACAGAACTGTCTATCATGGTCAGCAAAACGCTATGCATGCAGCAAGAAAGGTCATTTACAAACAGTCAGCTTACAGCAAAAGAAGCGTAATTTGCCTTCCCGGCCCAAACAGCGACAAGACAACACTTATTCAATAAATGCAGTATTTTCAAAACCCGTAGCTGCCCCTCGTACCATCAAGGACACGGAAGTAGCACAAGTTGTACGCCAGGCCAGAAAAATGTATGTCAATTTGCGTGTGAATAAAATGTACGTAAAATTTCAACTAGACTCAGGTGCATCAATCACATTGCTCAACTGCAGAACTGATGAACACTAAAACAAGGTTAAGAGCGTACAATGGCAAAGAAATTCCTGTACTAGGACAGTGTTCCCTACCTACAGTATACTGTTCGCAAATGTACACAGCGACATTTCAAGTGCTTCAGTCTTACGAAGGAGAGAATATTTTTCGTCTAGATTCATTTGATCTTTTTGGTTTTACTGTGCAAGACAATGTCTTAGTAGTGAACAATTTTGATGCTAAAGACAGTGTCAACAAGTTGCTAAAAGACTTTCCAGATTTATTTTCTGTGGGACTAGAAAAAGCTAAAGATTTTACTGCACACATTACTCTCAAGGAAAACGCCAAACCAAAATTTTGCAAAGCTTGTGGTTTACCACTCGCTAACACTAACTTTGCACATTGCACAAAAGTGGTGCAACTGAACCAATACAAGCTAGCCAGTGGGCGAAGTCTGCTAGTAATTTAGCCAAAGCCATCAGGTAGCATAAGCATTTGTGCTGATTTTAAGGCTACAGTGAATCCACAAACAGTTGCAGACAATTATCCTTTGCCGAGACCAGAAGATTTAATGAACAGATTAGGTGCAGGAAAATATTTCTCAAAAATAGATTTGCGCAATACCTACCTTCAGCTGCCACTCGACGAAGAATCACAGAAAATCTGTGTTGTCAATAATCATCTGGGCTTCTTTAAATATCTGTGTCTAATGTTTGGCAGTGCATACATGCCTACAATTTTTCAAAGATATTTTGGAACAGCTTACAGCTCAGGTGCCTTGTTGTTCAAACTACTTGGACAACATAGTTGTGTCAGGCCGTACGCCAGCGGAACACATTGCAAATTTGAAAAAATTATTTCAAGTTTTGTCAGATGCAGGTCTCAAGTGTTGCTTAGATAAGTATGACTTTTTCAAACCAGAACTGCAGTATTTAGGACACATGGTAAACAGTCAAGGTGTGCACCACATGCAATCACGTTTGCTTGCCATTCGCGACCTGTCAGCACCAAAAGATGTGAAAGAATTACAATCTGTCTTGGGAAAGTTAACTTACTCTATTAGGTTTATTCCAAACGCAGCACAAATTGCAGCCCCTTTGCATGGGCTACACCATAAAAATGTTCGTTTTGTTTGGGCAGACGAGTGCAAACACACATTTCAACAGTTGAAAGATGCATTGCTCAGTGATTGATGTTTGGTGCATTTGATCCACAAAAACCAGTTCTTATGCAAGTCGACTAATCATCAAATGGTCTAGATGCAGTGCTGTCACATAGACATGGGGATATGGACCATCCGATAGCATTTGCGTCCGAAAATTTTGACACACACACAGTGCCATTATTATTGGGCACATGAAATTGTGTGCAGACCCACAACTCGCCATGGAAATGCCGACACTTTCCAGTCTTCTGATTGGCCCTGATAAAGACTTTGATGTTTCTGAGACATCTTGTTGTGAGATAGATGCACAGGAAGATAGTTTGTTGCAATACTTCGCGTTGGATTACAGGACAATTGCTCGGGCTACACAAACAGACCCTGATTTACGAATTTTGCTGCACTACATTCAAACAGAGTAGTATCACTCACAATGTAACATTCAAAATTCACTGGTGCATCACTATTTTGCTAGAAGAAATGAACTTTTAGTGCATAGAGGTGTCATTCTAGTTTCAAATGACAGTGGACAATCACGTGTGTTGATCCCGCAACATTTGCAGAAGGAAGTATTGCACTTACTTCACCAAGAACATAGTGGAATGGTTCGCACTACGCAATTGGTATGGCGACACTGTACTTGGCAGGGTATGGATGCCCAAATAGAACAGATGACGTCACAGTGTTCAGTGACCAGTCCGCCCAACCTCAGAAATTTTGTGTGTGGCCCAAAGCATATTCACCATGGAAACGAGTGCATATTGACTATGCTGGTCCTTTCTGGAACACTAAGTGGCCAATTGTGGTTGATGCTTTCAGTGGGTACCCATTTGCAGTGCCAATGTCTTCTACGACTTCTAGTAACACAATTAGGACGTTGTCTTCAATTTTTTGTCTGGAACGTCACCCTGAACTGGTTGTCTCTGACAACAGCCCTCAGTTCACATCGTATGAATTTTGCTCCTTTTGTGCACGTAATGGAATTCAGCCTCTCACCAGTGCACCGTTTATCCCACACTCAAATGGCGCTTTGGAACAATTCATCCGGACGTTTAAGCACCAGAAGTCCAAACTTCATTCGGAGCACTCACAGGAGGCAACTATGCTACTGTTCCTTGCTTCCTACTGCTCGCATCCACGAGAAGCATCATCACCGGCTGAACTTCTGCACAACCGCCACCACTGTAACCTGCTCCATCTGCTTCACCCACTGTGCCGCCCGGATCAGAAACCGACGGCCACGGAAGTATCGCTTCACTCCACCTACCCCAGCCTTTTTCAGAGTTTTTGGCGGTCGCAGACAGTGGGAGCAGGGCGAGATCATCAAAGGTTTTGGTGCTCTCATGTTTGAGATTTCAGGACCTGATGGGATTGTACGCCAGCACCGCAATCAAATTCACCCTTGTTGTGTACCCTGCGATTCCTTCTGCGTTTCTCTCAGCAGATTCATGTACCACCATCGGCAAAGTAGGAAATACGAATGGAAATATTTTTCCTCATTTCTGTTCGTGTTTCCTACTTTTCTGATCATATTTCAGCAACATTCCGTTGGTTCTGTTTCCACTATTCCTTCGCCTCAAAATCGTAACCTGCTATCACATAACCAATCCTATTTAGACGTTTTCCTTACATTCTCATGCAGTTTTCTCATACTCTGTCCAATTTTTACCATCCTTAAACCCTTTTTGTATGCCATACTACTACCTAACCATATGCTGTTGACAACTAAAAGTGACTACAATATCAAAAACAAACTTTAACAATTTTTCTATTTCTTTTGTTTTTTCATACCTGAATCACTGTTCACATTTATCTCCCTCCCGAAATGAAAAAAAATTTTTATAACATTTTTTATATTTTTATACATATTTGTTTTTATATTTTTCATTTGCTCATTGCAGCTTGTTGCATAGCCCATATTTCTCACTTTTCATCCATATATCATGCCTCCCTCACAACATCCCTACAACAACCCCATCCAGTTTTATTTACATTCCCTCCGTAAACATGCTTTCTCCCTAGCCTGATTACGCTCCCACATTCTTTTTATGCAGGCTTGTCTGACATTTGGAATCACTCTCAAGGGCCTCACACTAAAAGTTCCCATCTCTGGCTGTAACCCATCCTTTCATCCCGCCCTATACCATCTAGAAGCTCTATTGGGTTATTTAACAGGAAGAAATAAAGATCCTGGTTGCTGGTGACTTTAATACAGATTTTCTTATGCAGTCCTCCAGTAAAAATTTATTGCAGTCAGTAACTTTGTCTTTCAATCTAACACACACCGTAAACTTTCCAACAAGGGTAACTAAAACCTCTAGGACAGCAATTGATAATATTTTTATAGACAAATCAAAGGAACAAAATCATATCATAAAACCAATAATAAATGGCCTGTCAGATCATGATATGCAGCTCCTTGTTTTAGGTATAGATTCTAAACAGATTATGAAGACTGCAAAATGTACATACAGGAGAGTAGTCAACCCACCAAAAATTGAAAATTTTAGAAAACTCCTCAAAGACATGAACTGGAAAGATGTATATAGTGCTAATGGCATGAATGAAAAATATAATGTATTCATTAATAATGTTAGTATCATGTTTGAAAACTGTTTTCCTCTAAAAGTAATGCAAATTAAACAGAAGTCTATAATAAAACCTTGGATTACACAAGGAATAAAGATTTCATGTAAGACAAAAAGGAAAATGTATATATCAGCCAAGAGTAGTTGCAATGATTATGATTTAACTAAATATAAGGAATACTGTAAAATATTAAAAAAAGTTATTCAGGTATCTAAACAAATGCACTATGAAAAGAAGATAGCAACATCAGGAAACCAAATAAAAACAATATGGGATATAGTGAAAGAAGAGACTGGTAGAACCAGAAAGGAACAAGAGCAGGTACGCTTAAGAGTAGCTGAGACATTAGTAACTGATGGGCATAGTGTGGCAAATCAATTTAACAAGTACTTTATATCCGTTACTGATAGTATGGGATTGTCTGGGTCAGTAAATAATGCGCTTGAATATTTGAAACTAGCATTTACAAATAACTTCACACACATGAATATGTCAGTCACTTCACCACAAGAAATATCTTCCATAATAAAATCTTTAAAAACAAAGAATTCCAGTGGTTACGATGAAATATCAACAAAGTTAATTAAAGCGTGTTCTTGTGAACTTAGCACAATCTTAAGTTATTTGTGTAACCAGTCTGTTATAACGGGAACATTTCCTGATTGGCTAAAATATGCAGATATTAAACCTCTCTTCAAGAAGGGGGATAAAGAGATACCATCAAACTACAGACCCATTTCACTTTTGCCAGCATTCTCAAAAATTATAGAAAAGGTAATGTACAAGCAGCTTCTCAACCACTTAACCGCAAATGGCATATTCTCTAGAACACAGTTTGGATTTTTGAAAGGTTCTGATATTGAGAAGGCTATTTACACTTTCAGTGAGAATGTACTTAATTCATTAGATCATAAATTGCAAGCAGCAGGTATTTTCTGTGATTTGTCAAAGGCATTTGATTGTGTGAACCATAACATCCTTTTAAGTAAATTAGAATTCTATGGGGTCACGGGAAATGCTGCAAAATGGTTCAAGTCGTACCTCACTAACATGAAAAAAAGGGTGTCAGTGCAAGTGACTAGTGAATTAGGCCAACAGTCATCATCGGATTGGGAAGAAATTACATGTGGTGTCCCACAAGGATCCATCTTAGGGCCATTGCTTTTTCTTGTGTACATTAATGATCTCTCATCAGTTACACTACCAGAAGCAGAGTTCATTTTGTTTGCAGATGATACAAGTATTGCAATAAAGAGTATGTCAAGCATAGTGATAGAAAAGTCTGCTAATGATATTTTCATGAACATTAATAAATGGTTTAAAGCCAACTCATTGTCATTAAACTTTGAAAAGACGCACTACATGCAGTTCAGAACATGTAAGAGATTTCCTGACAGCATATGCATTAAGTATGAAGAAGAGCAGATAGAAGAGGTTGACAGTATTAAATTCCTGGGATTACAGCTTGATAATAAATTTAGTTGGGAGGAGCACACCACAGAACTGCAGAAACGACTCAACAAATCTGTATTTTCAATACGAGTGTTATCATACATAGGAGATATAAAAATAACAAAGCTTGCATACCTTGCTTACTTTCATTCCTTAATGTCATATGGTATAATATTTTGGGGTAAATCTTCAAGTCAGTCAAAAGTCTTCAGAGTCCAAAAACGTGTAATACGTATTATTTGTGGAGTAAATTCACGGACGTCTTGTAGAAGCCTCTTCAAAGAACTGGGTATATTAACTACTGCCTCTCAGTATATTTATTCCTTAATGAAATTTGTCATAAATAATATATCCCTTTTCCCAACAAACAACTCAGTTCATACATACAATACTAGAAATAAAGATGATCTACACAAGTATTTAAAAGCACTTACTTTAGTTCAAAAAGGGGTCCACTACTCAGGAACACACATTTTCAATAATTTACCATCAAGTATAAAAAATTTAGCTACAAATAAAGATCAGTTTAAGAGGAACCTAAAACACTTTCTAGTGGTCAACTCCTTCTACCCCATTAGTGAATTTCTAAATTGTACCAAATGATGCATGCACTCATACTGTATTAGTATTATTATATTATCAGAAAAAAAGACCTTAAAAATTATGTCTCTGTATTTATATTATAAGGGTATGTATTTGTATTTATATTATTAGTATTAACTGTTATTCAACTTGTAAATTTTGTTTCTTGACATGTTCCACATCCACGAGGATCCCCTCAATATGGATCTACGGAACAAATAAATAATCTAATCTAATCTCTAATCCAATACCGAACTGAACAATCCATAGTCCTCGCCCACCTAATCCTTAACATAAACATCAACTCCGCCAAAGAACACACTTGTCAACTCCAATCCCTAATCAAAATCCCCAACCTTTCCTCTCCCACATCCACAACTGCAGTTCAGAACATCCTCCTTCAGGCCAACTGCAAATTAGAACAACATGCCAACGAATACCTCAAAAAAAACTATACAATCTCCAGGTCACCCACCTCCGGAAAGGCAATACTCTCTCCCTCAATAACAATAACCTCTCCCATAAACCTCAACCGCCTCTTATTGCACACAAACCCAGTCTCTCCCATCTACTCAATCTCCCACTCCCAACTCCTCTCCCCCCCCTCCCTCAAAATTCCAATCCACACAATCCAGAACCACAACATCCCAATTCAGAAGTCAACCGCTCCTCTAAACCTCTCTCCCAATCTTAAACCTCTGTTCTATCCAAAGGCCACACCTTTAGCCCTACTCCTAAATTCAACCAAACACCCCTTGTCAAAGATTTACTATCGTATACTCGTAGCCTTGGCTGGAGATATCACTTTGCCACAAAGAAAAATAATCCTACTTCTAATGATCCAGCTCCTCAAGACGACATTCAAATTGAACCCTGCCTGGAAAAGTTCTGCCCTCTGTCACAGCAAGACCCACCTGCTCTTCCTCAAAATCACCCTCTTCAAACCTTCCAGGAATTCCTTACTTCCAACCTTGCCTCTCTGTCTTTCCTGAGAAACCTTAATCCTACTCCCAACATTACCGCAGCTGAACAAATATACCCCCCCCCCCCCACACACACACACACACACACACACACACACACACACACACACACACACACTAGAAGGAGACCTTCCAGGTAGGAAAAAGGTATAAAATAAAGATTTTTGACTTACCTAAAGTACAGGCTGGTCGATAGGAACACTAAACACACACAAAAACACACAACCATTCGAGCTTTCGCCACCAGTGGTGGCTTCTTCGGGAAAAAGAGGGAGGAAGGAGAGGAGAAAGGGAAGGATACGGGTTTTAAGAAAGTGGAAAAGGAGCCATTCCAATCCCAGGAGTGGAAGGACTTACAAGCCAAGTGGAAGTGTATGTATTTGTTTACCTTCCTTTTTGTCCCCTAAGGTAAGTCCTTCCACTCCTGGGATTGGAATGGCTCCTCTTCCACTTCCTTAAAACCCGTATCCTTCCCTTTCTCCTCTCCTTCCTCCCTCTTTTTCCCGAAGAAGCCACCACTGGTGGCGAAAGCTCGAATGGTTGTGTGTTTTTGTGTGTGTTTAGTGTTCCTATCGACCAGCCTGTACTTTAGGTAAGTCGAAAATCTTTATTTTATATATATATATATATATATATACACACAAATGCAAACACACCTAGGCAGACATACTGTAGAAAGCTTCTTTGCTTTCTACATTATGTCTGCCTAGGTGTGTGTGTGTTTGTGTATATGTGTGGGTGTGTGTGTGTGTATTTGTTTACCTTTCTATTTTCCCCCCTAAGGTAAGTCTTTCCTCTCCCAGGATTGGAATGGCTCCTTACCCACTCCCTTAAAACCTTCATCATTTCCTTTTACCTCTCCTTCCCTTCTGCCTGAAGAAGCAACTAGGTTGCAAAAGTCAGTGCACGCGCATGTGTGTGTGTGTGTGTGTGTGTGTGTGTGTGTGTGTGTGTGTTGCTGGCAGTACCTGTGCTCCTTTGAGGAAGGAAGGAGAGGAGAGGAGAAAGGGAAGGATACGGGTTTTAAGGAAGTGGAAAACGAGTCATTCCAATCCCAGGAGTGCAAGGACCTTAGGAGAAACAAAGGAAGGTAAACAAATACACACACACACACACACACACACACACACACACACACATATCCACATGCAAACACACCTAGACAGACATTTGTAGAAAGCAAAGACGTTGGACAGAGATATTACTTGAGGCAGAGGCTCTGTCTACAGAACTGAGGCAAAGATGTTAAGGATGGTTCGCGGGGATTTGAATTTAGCGGAGGTTGAGACCAGGTGGGTAACAGCAAGAGAGAATATGTTGAAGGGCTAGTTCCCATCTCCGGAGTTCTGAAGGATTGGTGTCGGTGGGAAGAATCCTGATAACCCGGATGGTGTAACACTGTGCCAAGATGTGCTGGCCGTGCACCAAGGCGTGTTTAGCCACAGGGTGATCCTCATTACCAACAAACTCTGTCTGCCTGTGACCGTTCATGCAAATGGACAGTTTGTTGCTGGTCATTACCACATACAACGCTTCACAGTGCAGGCATTTCAGTTGGTAAATCACGTGGGTACTATCGCAAGTGGCTCTGCCCTTGATCATGTACACCTTCTGGGTTACAGGACTGGAGTAAGTAGTGGTGGAAGGGTGCATAGGGCAGGTTTTCCAACGGGGGCGGTTACAAGGGTAGGAGCCATAGGGTAGGGAAGGAGGTTTGGGGATTTCATAGAGATGGACTAGGAGGTTACGGAGGTTAGGTGGGCGGCGGAAAGACACTCTCGGTCGAGTGGGAAAGATGTCATGAAGGATGGATCTCATTTCAGGGCAGTATTTAAGGAAGTCTTATCCTTGCCGGAGAGCCACATTCAGAGTCCACTCCAGTCCCAGAAAGTATCCGATGACAGGAGGGGCATTCTGGGATTCTTCTGTGGAAGGTCCTGAATTCGGAGGGATGAGGAAGTGGCTCTGACAATTTGCTTCTGTGCCAGATCAGGAGGATAGCTTCGGGATGTGAAAGCTGTTATTAGGTTATTGGTGAGTGTGTGTTTTTTTATTTATTTGTGCTACTATCACCAGCTGTGCTCCTTCGCCTGGTGAGTAATCTACATCTATTTTTAATATATATTTTTCCTGTTAGGAATTTTTTGTCTATAAATCTCTATTTTATATATACATATAAAAAATTTTAAAAACAGGAAGAGTCATGGATCGGAAGGAACTGTAAAAATGTGAGGGGGAGGGGGACTGTGGGGCATGGAATGTAGGATGTTAGGTTATCTGAGGTTGAGGATGTTCTGCACAGTAGCGTAGCAAACATGTTGTCACCAACTCTGTGGCCCATTTCGATGTTTACTTTAAACTTACATAATGACGCATTAATGAAAATATACTTATGCTGTTTTGATGCCGTCATGTCTATATTGTATTAAGGAATGTAACAACACGTATGCTGTATAATATTTTAAACATGTTTTATATATTGATGATTGTAATGCATTATTTATGTTTTATAAGGTAGTCTATTACTAAATGTGTCCTCCTGTTTCTCTTTGCTGTAGACTTGAAAATGATCATCACTGAACAATACCGATCATCAAAACGCCGAGAAATTTTGTTATCATAGGTGTAAATGAAGATATTAAAAGTAATTAGAAAAAGGATCACTGATATAAATTCGCAACCATGTCGCATCTTGTGAGAATTACTTTCATCGGCACATTGCAACGTTTTTGTTTCTTCCCCTTGAATTTTTACTCCCTCTCCAAATCTCTCCTTGTATTTCTTCACAGCTTGCTCAATGTACAGATTGAGCAACATTGGGGAAAGGCCACAACCCTGTCTTACTCCCTTCCGAACCACTGTGACCCTTTCATGCCCTTTTACTCTAATAATTGCTGTCTGGTTTCTGTACAAGTTGAATGTAACTCTCCACTCCCTATACCTTACCCCTGTTAACTTCAGAATTTGAAAGTGTGTATTCCAATCAACATTGCCAAAAGCATTCTCCAAATCTACAAAAGCTAGAAATGTAAGTTTGTCTTTCCTTAATCTACCTTCTAAGGTAAGTCGTAATGTATTGCCTCCCGTGTTCCTACATTTCTCCTAAATCCAAGCTGATCTTCCCCAAGGTCGGATTCCACCTATTCTTCCACCCATCTGTAAATAATTTGTGTTAGTAATTTGCATCCATGACTTATTTAAACTGATAGTTCTGTAGATTTCACATTTTTCTGCAGTTGCTTTCTTTGTAATTGGAATTACTATATTCTTCTTGAAGTTGGAGGGTATTTCCCCTATTTCAAACATCTTGCATACCGGGTGGAACAATTTCTTCAAGACTGGATCTCTTAACGATATCAATAACTCACATGGAATATCAACTCAAATCTGTCAGTGCTTTGCCAAACTCTTCTCACAGTATCGCATCTCCTATCTCATATTCCTCTACTTCGTCTTCTATTTCTAGAACACTGCCTTCAAGTTTATTTCCTTTGTATATGGCCTATATATATTCCTACCATCTTTCAGCTTTCTCTACTTTGCTTAGTACTAGTTTTCCATCCAAGTTCTTGATATTCATACAGCTGGCTTTCTTGTCTCCAAATTTATGTTCTGTAAGTGGTATCTATCTTTCCACTAGTTATACATTATTCTGCAGTCTTGCATTTGTCCTCTAACCACTCCTACTTAGCCAGTCTGTACTTCCTGTTAACATCATTTTTCAGCCACCTGTGCTGGCCGCGGTGGCTGAGGAGACTGAGGCGCTCCAGTCACGGTCTGCATGGCCACTACGGTCGGGGGTTCGAATCCCCCCTCGGGCATGGATATTTGTGTCATCCTAGTTCGTAAGTAGTTCATAAGTAGTTTGTAAGTTTAGGGACTGATGACCCCGCAGTTAAGTCCCATAAGCTTAACAAGCATTTGAACATTTTTCAGCCACCTGTACTGCCTTTTTCCTGTTTCACTTACTGCATTTTTATATTTTCTCCTTTTATCAATTAAGCTGTTTATCTCCTGTGCTATCCAAGGATTTCTATTACACTTTTTCCTTCCACTTTTATGATCCTCTGCAGCCTTCACCTCTTCCTCCCCCCCCCCCCCCTCTCTCTCTCTCTCTCTCTCTCTCTCTCTCTCTCTCTCTCTCTCTCTGTCTGTGTGTGTGTGTGTGTGTGTGTGTGTGTGTGTGTGTGTGTGTGTTATATATTATAATTATACCCGTTCTTCTTCTACTGAATTACTTTCCTCTGTTTCAGCCAATCCTTGCCTCATGCTCCTTCTGAAACTCTCAACCACCTTCAGTTCCTTCAATTTGTCCAGGTTCCATCTCCTTAATTTTCTATCTTTTTGCAGTCGCATAAGTTTTAATGTACACTTCATAACTAATAAGTTATGGTCAGAGTCAATGTCTGCACCTGGATATGTCTTACCATTTTAAACCCTGGTTTCTAAACTTATGCCTTATTATATTGTTTTAATTTTAGTTATAAATATTTGTTCTGTTGTAATTAATTTCAAAAAATATTGTTGAAAACAAGTATTAATGATGGTAAGTACAAATGGAATATTTCAATGTGTTTCAATGAAGCATAGCAGTACATTACCAATGCACATTTAAGGTGAAGTTATACGACACACTATTATGCTTGTGAATGCAAACAAATGGATATCCAAAGCACTTTATCACAACAAACTTCAGAACAGAGATTAATTCTGTGTTTCCCAACAGAACTATACCTTAGAAGCTTAACAACGATATCTATTTCCAGGAAATTTAGAATATAAGACAAAGTGATAATTGGATTAACATTCTAAAATTTTCCCATTTCTATGGATGATTTCATGTCTGACTGAAAAAAAAGGTTGTGGAGGGATGGCAACCACAACATATTGTGAACTGATCCATGAGGAACATAAACACACAGAAAAAAGAGCAAGTGCTGGAAATACTAATAAATTTGGCACATTGTCTTGCGAATGCTACCTATCTGTTTTGTTGGCCCAACGGGTGCAAGTTACAGTGTGTGAGTAGTAGTTCAACAAAATGCAAGAGTTTTGCAATTCAAATGTTTCATTCCAATATTTACAACAAAAGATAATGAACACTTAATAACTGAAACTTAAGTGTGCTTCATGAATCATTTGCAGATTCTTTCAGAACATGCTCACGATATTGAAAAAATAACAAGCAGAGTCCACTGAATGCTTGATCTGTACCTTCTTTGGCATCTGAAATGTTTTAGGCCTCCTGTATGTAGGGATGAATTTTTCCGCTGTTGACTGAACTCGCCGAATGTCGAAGTCCTGATCCACACGACTCACAGTCTGTAATCTGTTACACAAAATGTTTCACTTAGTACAAATTTTTAACACATTAAAAATCTTTATATAATAAGCTACAAACTAATAATAGTGATTATACTACAAAGCAAACGAGATTATCAGCAGCATTTAACAGGTAATATTGAAAGGGAGATTATCTTGAGCATATATTTAAGGAGCTACAATTTTTAATACATTAAATGTAAGAGTAGAAAAATGCAACCATTCACTTTTTTAATTACTTGTTCATTCCACAACCCCATTTTACAATCTCTTCAAGCTCATATTCAGATTGTGCTGGAAGAGTTACTTTCTTAGCTTAATCCTGTATGATGACTCTGTGACAAGAAGATGTAACATACTATAATGTAAAATCATGACTAATGTCTACATGATGATTTGTGTCCAAATTTCTGTACTTACTGGGACAGAAGGAAAGGCTCTGCAATTATCTGTTTATCAGCGGCCATTGTGATTGACAAATTTTTACATAGCACTCACTTTTTCACTGTATATGAATGTACATATCATTTATCACAAAACTTTGCCACCATCCTGCAGGTGCTGTACAACTGATTCATGCTTTAAAGATCTCCACAAAAAGGGATAAGAAACTTTGTTCAAATTCGTATTTTTTGTTCACATGTAAAAAGAGAATACGTGGGCAAACACCTGGATTGTAATTGCTGCCAGCATGAATCCCCCAAAACGGGTAGCATTACAGAGTTAGCCATGAACACAACATTCCTGTTTACTGAAGATAGAGAATGTAAGGAAGGCAACAAAACAGCACTTAGTTGTATACACCATTTTTGTGTAAAATTCTAAAAACAGGAAGCCATATACAGTAAAACTTACCTTAACGGACACTTCCCAATAGCGGGCTCCTCTCAATAGCGGACATTTTAAAATTCCCCTGCAAAACAACATTAGCTCTTATGCTAAAATTATTCTGAATAGCGGACATTCTCAATAACGGATACGGACACCGTAATATGTCCCCCAACAACAATCAAAACTTCCAAATAACGGAAAGCGTGAAAGAATCAGTGCACTCTTGTGTGTCAAAAGTCAGTGTCGTCAATTCTAACGTGTGTTGATTGAAGGTTTAGCGTGTTTCTTGTTCGTATTGCACGGTTTCATTGCCATCTATTGGGACTTCTTGGAAGTACAGTACGTACAGTTTTGGTTCATGCCACGCAGAAACACACAATGAGAGTGCGACACCAAACACTTTCCGCCTGTTATCAGTACATCAAATAAAGCCAAGCGTTCGATAGTTAACGCGCTGCTGTGTTGCAGTGTGGGCTTGGGTAGGACAGGGGAGAGGCAATAGGTGTATCGAATGTTTTCATTTGATGGCTGCCACAGCCTGGTTTCAAAAGTCAAAAACTTTGTCTGATGCATCTTGAGTGTTGTCTTGTCATTCGTCTATGTGTTTTAGAATTCAAGTTTCATGCTCGCACTACATGCTTTAAAACGCCCAGAGATAAAAGTGGTCAAATACCAAAAAAGAATCATTCGAGTGCTGGTAAAAAAAAGAAAGAAAGAAAGAAAGAAAAAAGAAAAGAGACACTGACTACGGGTGGTGTTGTGTTGTGGTCTTCAGTCCGGAGACTGGTTTGATGTAGCTCTCCACAATACCCTATCCTGAGCAAGACTCTTCATCTCCACATAAGAACGGCAACCTACATCTGTCTGAATCTGCCTACAGTATCCATCTCTTGGTCTTCCTCTGCGGTTTTTACCCCACACACTTCCATCCAACGCTAAGTTCACAATTCCTTGATGTCTAAGAATGTGTCCTACCAATCTATCCCTTCTTTTAGTCAAGGTATGCCAGAATTTCTTTTCTCCCCAATTCTGTTCAGTATTTCCTCATTAGTTACGCGATCCACCCACCTAATCTTCAGCAATCTTCTGTAGCACCATATTTCAAAAGCCTCAATCCTCTTCCTGTCCGCACTGTTTATCGTCCAAGTCTCACTCCCATACAAGGCAACACTCCATACAAATGCTTTCAGAAAGGACTTCCTTAGGGTTAAATCAATATTCGATGTTAACAAATTTCTCTTTTTCAAGAACGCTTTTCTACTCATTGCCATTCTGCATTTTATATCTGTACTGCGACCATCATTTGTTATTTTACTGCCCAAGTAACAGAACTCATCTACCTCCTTTATTGCTTCGTTACCCAATCTAATTCCTTTAGCATCACCTGATTTTCTTACACTGCACTCCATTACCCTAGTTTTGCTCTGGTTAATATTCATCTTATATGCACCTTTCAGCACACTGTCCATTCCGTTTAATTGCTCTTCCAGGTCCTTTGCTGTATCTGACAGAATTACTATGTCGTCGGCAAATCGCAATGTTTTTAATTATTCACCCTGAACTTTAATTCCTTCTCCAAATTTCTCCTTGCTTTCCTTTATAGCTTGCTCAAGGTACAAATTGAATAACAATGGAGAAAGGTTACAACCCTTTTTTACCCCCTTTCCAACTACTGCATCCCTTTCATGCCCTTCAATTCTGACAACCGCTGTCTGGTTTTTGTACAAGTTGTAAATAACCTTACGCTCCCTATATTTTACTCCTGCTTGCTTCAGAACTTGAAAGAGTTTATTCCAATCAACATTGTCAAAAGCCTTCTCCAAATCTACAAAAGCTAGAAATGTAGGTTTGCCTTTTCTTAATCTATCTTCTAGGATAAGCCGTAAAGTGAGTATTGCCTCCCGTGTTCCTACATTTCTCCTGAACCCAAACTGATCTTCCCCGAGGTCGGCTTCTACCAGATTTTCCATCCTTCTGTATATAATTCGTGTTAATATTTTGCAACCATGACTTATTAAACTGATGGTTATGTAGTATTCACACCTGTTGTACCTGCTTTCTTTGGAATGGGGATAATAACATTTTTCTTAAAGTCTGAGGGTACTTCACCTGTTTCATACATCTTACACACCAGGTGAAACAATTTTTTCATGGCTGGTTCTCCTAGAGACTTCAGTAGCTCTGAGGGAATATCATCTACTCCAGGGGTCTTCTTCTCTCAGTACAGTATCTCCTATTTCATCTTCATCTACATCCTCTTCCCTTCCTACAATATTGTCTCGAAGTTCATTTTCTTTGCAGAGCCCCTCTATATACTCTTTCCACCTATCAGCTTTCCCTTCTTTGCT
Organism: Locusta migratoria; assembly: GCA_026315105.1. Classification (NCBI taxonomy): domain Eukaryota; kingdom Metazoa; phylum Arthropoda; class Insecta; order Orthoptera; family Acrididae; genus Locusta; species Locusta migratoria. The sequence goes on along the minus strand of CM048744.1, from coordinate 124,462,314 downwards.
GAGAACTGGTTTTCCATCAGTGTCCTTGATATTCATAGAGCTGTTATTCTTATCTCCAAATGTTTCTTTTATTTTCCTGTACGCTGTATCTAGTTTTCCCCTAGTTATACATTCTTCTAGATCCTTGCATTTGGCTTCTAGCCACTCCTGCTTAGCCATTTTGCACTTCCTGTCAATCTCATTTCTTATTCGTCTGTACTCCATTTTGCCTGTTTCATTTACTGCATTTTTATATTTTCTCCTTTCATCGATTAAATTTAGTATCTCCTGTGATATCCAAGGATTTTTTGTAGGTCTTGCCTTCCTACTTATTTTGTCCTCTGCTGCCTTCACTATTTCATCTCTCAATGCTACCCATTCCTCTTCTACTGTTTTATTTCCCCCTGTTTGTGTCAATTGTTGCCTAATTCTCCCTCTGAAATTCTCCAGAACTTCCCTTTCCTTCAATTTATCCAGGTCCCATCTCCTTATTTTCCTACCTTTTTGTAGTTTCTTCAGTTTCAGCCTACAGTTCATAACCAACAAGTTATGGTCAGAGTCTATATCTGCCCTTGGGTACATCTTACACTTTAAAACCTGGTTCCAAAATCTATGTCTCACCATTACAAAATCTATCTCGTATCTCCCAGGGTCTCCTGGTCTCTTCCATGTATACAACCTTCTTTTGTGATTCTTAAACCACGTGTTTGTTACGATTAAATCATGTTCCGTGCAAAATTCTACCAGGCGACTTCCTCTTTCATTCCTCCTGCCCAGTCCATATTCACCTACTATTTTTCCTTCTCTCCCTTTTCCTACTACCGAATTCCAGTCTCCCATCACAATTAAGTTTTCCTCTCCCTTAACTGTCTGAATAATTTCCTCTAGCTCCTCATATATTTCTTCGATCTCCTCATCATCGGCAGAGCTAGTTGGCATATAAACCTGTACTACTGTTGTCGGTGTTGGCTTCGTATCTATCTTGACAATGATAATGTGATCGCTGTGCTGGTCATAGTAGTTTACCTGCATTCCTATTTTCTTATTCATTATCAATCCTACTCCTGTGATACCCTCAACTGATTTTGTATTTATAATCCTATATTCACCTGACCAGAAATCCTGTTCATCCTGCCACCGAACTTCACTAATCCCCACTATATCTAACTTCAACCTATCCATTTCACTTTTTAAATTTTCTAATTTTCCTACTCGATTAAGGGATATAACATTCCACGCTCCGACCCGTAGAATGCCAGTATTGTCTTTCCTGATGATCACATCCTCCTGAGTAGTCCCCGCCCAGAGATCCGAATGGGGGACTATTTTACCTCTGGAATATTTTACCCGAGAGGATGCCATCATCATATTTACATACAGTAGAGCTGCATGTCCTAGGGAGAATTGACGACTGTAGTTTCCCCTTGCTTTCAGCCGTTCGCAGTAACTGCATGGCAAAGCCATGTTAGATGGTGTTACAAGGCCAGCTCAGTCAATCATCCAGACTGTTGCCCCTGTAACTACTGAAAAGGCTGCTGTCCCTCTTCAGGAACCACATGTTTGTCTGGCCTCTTGCGACGGGGCAGAACATGCTTTTCCCTCTTTCTGGTGGAAAAATGTTTTGTGGTCGTTTAGGGGATAATATTAAATGATTCCCGCTTTGGTGCTGTTCCGTCCACGTGCGCCTTAATACATTTTTCAATTAATAAACAAAAGTACATACCAATTATACACATTTATGGGCGTACAGGGCGAGTTGCGAAAAAATAATGTTCACCACACAGATGTTGTTTTAAATAAGTTTAATTTTTCTATGACACTGCACGTGTTTAAAGTTATAAAAATGTTTTTGTGACTCGAGCCCCCACGCAACTTCGCACTTTAGCCCACACACCGGAATCGTTTAACTCAAAAGGCATACGAAAAAACGGTACTTCAGCCGCGAAAAGCTATCCCACGTTTTTATAGAAAATGCCGCGACGAGCAAACCACGCTCCGCCGCCCCCGGCAGTCCACGCGACTCTGTCTTCCCCCACGCGACTCGGCTTCCGTTTTTCCAGCCCCGCGGAAAAACCCCTACGTCACAAACTTCCCAACGCTCATATTTCCTGCGCGCGTTCACGCGCGCGCAATTTAAATGTGCCGATGTGTGGGGCTCTATAAAATAGAAGTGCGTGGCATCAGCCTGGGGGCACTGTCATGTCATACTCTCCACAGATACTCCTCCGCTGTGGTTGCACCTACGGTACGGCTATCTGTATCGTTGAGGCACACAAGCCACCCCACCTCGGCAATGTCTGTGGTTCATGGGAGTGGGGGAAACGAAAAAAGAATGTTATCTTGTAACAAAAGCTTCGCACTTCACAGAAAATTGATGCTGGTGAGCCACCCGCGAAAGTTGCTGCGGATTTGAATGTTGGTATGAGTGCAATTAGTGATTGTGTAACGATACTGCTGACCCCCTCATCTCAATGTTATCGTACGATACCGTCTGCCTGGTCCTCTCATCTCAATGTCATCCTACGATACCGTCTCCGTCGGATCCGGAATCGTGTGGTCCAGTTGTGATATATGTTGCGTGTGAAGTTAAAAACGTAATACCCAGCCTAGGAATCAGTGTAGGACAGTGTCTCGGTGATACTGTGATCAAAACAAGTGATAGATTTCATTAATTAAGAGATTTGTATAAGACATTTCCAGACAGTTCTATAAACAATACTTTTGCCATTGTACATTACTTCAATAAATAGATAGACGAAGGGTACAAACTTATGTAAAACATAAAGACATGAAAGTAAATAGCATTGTATATATGTTAGGCTCATAAACAAGTTGTGTAGATCAGCTAATTGTTTTAATTACTGTAAAGTCGAAATTTGTATATTGTGTTTCTCTGTATATATTGACTGACGTGACATTTTAAACCTAGTTTCAGAATTGACAATATAATTTATAGTTCAATATATGTTAGGAACATGTGTGATGTACTCATTAACTAATTAATTGACATTTAACATTTTGGTTTGTTTTCAAACAAAAAGTAGCGTGATTAAAACTTAAAAAGATAGGTGCGATATAAAATTATTGTGTGTATAGTTTTCATTTTTTATTGTGATTATTTTTGAGTACATGAAATGTTTTTCTGTTATGTTTGTTAAATGTAAATCATTATATTCTATTGTTATGAACAATGCTTAATGTATTGGCATTATTGCCGATGTTATATATTTGCCTCACCGCCTTGCGTGGGGGAGTTGTAGTTTGTCGTTTGTCAAGTGCTCTGGAAGCTATGTCAGTCTTTGTTTTGAAATTGAAGTTCTATCATTCTGATGCTTTGTAAATGTGTTGTTGTTAAAATGTTTGGTGCAGACGAAGTTTGATTCTCATTAAAGAAGAAGTGAAAAATTGTACATATCGAGTATTTATTTCTACCACGACGCCCCAGGAGAATAATGTTGCAGCGAGCAGAACCCCATACATTGTAAACTTGAAAAGATGAGTATTCTGTTTGAAAGTGGTAGAATGAAACTGTAATTACTTTAAATCTATCAATATGTTTTAATTGAAAAACAAATTTATCAGAAATTTAAACATTTTGTTGCATCCAAGCATCAAGCACTGCAATGAAATCACAAAAAAAGAATGAGAAAAGGTTCAAATCCTCAGTTGGAAGAGGTTTTATTTATGTGGCACAGACAAATAAGAGCCAAAGGTGTGCTAGTTAAGGTCCGCTACTTCGTCAAAAAGTGATTACTTTTTATGAGCTCATTTAAGGAGAGGAATAAGAATTCCTCGGAAATTATGGCTGGCTGGAATGGTTAAAGAAGCGGCGTGGCATACGCATGTTTTACGATTATACTTAATGGTATTGATGCAATTTGATGTGTTTCATGCGTGAAAACAGGAAACTTTGGTTTTATCTGAGATTATCGTATCTGAACCGACTTCCATACCGATCATTTCAGATAAACGGTAGTTTACTATTTTGTATTATCCTTTTCTTAAAAGCAGACACTTCTTAAAAGCGGACAGTTTTATTTTCCCCATTGGTGTCCGTTATTCAGAAGTTTTACTGTACATGGCAGAACTTATTTGTTTAGTTGTTTAAACACCCTTCAATCTAAGTTAATACTAACTGCAGGAAAGAAAAGGAAACTCCACATTTGCAGAGCACAATATAGCATTTCCTTCTCACAATTAGTCAGAAAACCTGTACATTGATGTTTAAAATATGAGTAGCTTACGTCTGACTGACTGACTAACTATAGTATTGTTTAAAAATATTAAGAAATCCAGTAAATAATTTTTGGAATTACTGCTAAAATTACCCCGTTATATATTTATACACTATATGAATTTTTATTACAGTTATGTGTAAATATTTTAAGTGTATTGTCATGAACTTTCTAACACCTTTATTAACAATGTTTCTCCATTGTGTATGATAAGTAGAACCTCGTTTTCTCACTTTTCAAGGGACTTCCGTAAAATGGTGTAAAATGCAGGAAATAATGTTTTAAATGGTGAAATATGTTTACTGGATCAGCCTTGTATTTTCGTAGTTTATTTGTGATATTTGTACATAATAGGCATCTAACACTCGCCAGGAAGTTTATTATACAATAAAGGTTACCCAAATGTTTACTATTTTAAGCGCAGGGCAGAACAGGTAATTTTATGGGAAGTAGAAATGTTTGACATAATTTCATTCGTTATAATCGAGGACACTGCTACTGAGCTATGTAAAACATCTTCAAATTACCTGAACTGCCTTGATAGATATCGTTTGGACGCCGCTGTCTGGTTATGTAACACATCTTCAAAATTACTGCCTTTTACCAGCATTAATTAGTTACGTAGTAAAACTCCTAAAGTTCTGTTCTTTTTGTATTTTTCGATGTTTCACAAGACAATGTTAGAGAATTTATTCGCGTTCTCGAGTGCAAACATAAGTATTTCTGTGACGTTTTCATAGGGTCGGCATTTCACACTATTATATCACTTTTTTGAGGTTGTGGGTATTATGATACCCAACTTTGACAGATAACGTTCTTTATTAATCAGAAATATGTATCACAAAAACAATGCAACTCTTTATTCTCACATCAACAAAGCAACTGGTTCTGATCGTTTGAGTACACGCCAGCCTCTCTGGCAAAGAATATAGCGGAAAGAGGAACTACACTGCCACAAATCAGCACGTCGTAAGTCAACTAGCTGCGTACTGCCAACAACGATATGCGAAATATGTGTTTGAATAAATGCAAAGTGTCAAGAAACTCAACTGTGAATAATTTTCAAGCGCTATACTTCAAGGGGAAAGCCATGCTAGTGTCAATCTATGTAGATTACGTCATTTTTTTCTTCACAAACATGCTTTCGAAAAGCGTAAAACGCGGGAAAAGTTTAAATATGTTAACGCAAAAATTAATTAACATTGTGAGCATAGGAAATTTGATGGGACTGACAAAAAATGGTGTAAATGGCGGGAAAGATAAATATGAGACGTGTCCAGAAAGTAAGTTCCATTTGGTTATATAAAACGAACGGGTTCAGATACAGAAAAAATATTGATTGTACAAAAATCTTCAACTGTTAAACTACTTTTCTACATAGCTTTCGAAATTTTGTAGGCAATTGTCATAGCATGGCACAAGGTTGTGTGTGCCATTTTCATAGAATGTTGCCGCCTGTGGTAACATGTTCTTCCAGCTCGTCATCATCGTTGAAGTGTTGTCCACCAAGGACAGATTTTAGTTGTAAGAAGAGGTTTACTGTCAAAAAAATTTTTTTTTTCTTTCACGATAATGCCTGACCTCACACACCGAATGTGACCAAGCAATTCTGACGGAAATTTCAATGGGACCTGTTTGATCATCCTCCATACAGCTCGGACCTCTCTCCTAGCGACTTTCATCTCTTCTTACACCTAAAATCTGTCCTTGGTGGTCAACACTTCAATGATGATAAAGAGCTGTTACCACATGGATGAATACACAGGCAGCAACCTTCTGTGACGGATGCATGCAAAAACTTGTGGCACGCTATGACAAGTGCCTACAAAATTTTGGCAGTTATGTGGAAAAGTAGTTTAAGAGTTGTAGAATTTGGTGCAATAAAAATTTCTTCTGTATCTGTGTACAATTACATTTTATTACCAAACGGAACTTACTTTCTGGACGTGCCTCGTATAAATATGTCCAGGTGAATGTTAATTAAAGAATTGTGTAAAAAATCTGCAGCAAATTGATCGGAACCTTTCGAGGTTTTTGGGAACAACATTAAAAACATAACTTGTCTTTATATCAGTTGCCCCCCCCCCTCTTCTTCTTCTTTGAGGTTCAGATAACTTGCCAAAAAATCCTCGGGTTTGCTCAGCACATTATTTTCCATTTGTGTTAGATGGAACTGTGTCCACAAAAAAAGAAGAAGCAACACTGGTGAGTTTTTACAGCCCACTTTAGATTTGCTTGTAGTTATATGATTTTTTTCGAAATGTTTCAGTCAAAAATAATAAAATGATAAATAATAAAAAAATATGGACAATATGATTATGACTCTACTATTGTGATAATACCTATGCACTCAACACACAATATTCTCTCTGGCCGTATTTTTTTCAAACAGGCAAAATTATTTGGGTTTAGCTTTGACAAACATACTCTTCTTTTATCTTTTACCTCTTTAAACTATTATTTCAATATCTCTCCCACATTTTCATTATCTTTTACGATTAAAATATTATCACCTGTCTTGCCTTGGTAGTTTGTTCCAAGTTTAATTTCCTTGCCTGTACTGATTACGAATGACTATAGCCTGGGAGGAACACAGCATACATATGGCATTCGGAAATCAGTGACGGACATCCTGCACAAGAAACCTTGCCTGAAGCTCTCTTTCGAAAAATGCCATCTTGCTTTCTGTATTGGATGACTTTCTCATACCTGCCAACTTTTGAAAAGGGCTTTCAGTAAAACTCACGTGCCACAAAAAATCTGGGAAATAATTTCCACATAGTCCGGCTTGGCGAAAATAATGATATTTCAGGGTTACAAAATACAATAATGTAATCGTATCTACATACGTCATAGGCCATTGTTCAAGTGGACATAACAATCAAGAAGAAATCCACCTTAGATAGCAGTAGGCATGGTGAATATTGGTTTAGAGCATACAAAACCGGACTTCCTTGATAAATAAAGCAGATGTGATATAGCTGAAAAAGGTTTTACGCAAAGGAATGGAAGAAAACTGTGCATCTTTAATTTTGTCTCACCTTCAGTGCAAACGCAATTATTTAGTCATAGGAGGTACGTAAAGAAGTACTTCCTCATTGATGGAAAGAAATGGTATTTATCTGTATCCTGGAAATCGATAAGTATGTTCTAGGTCTGAATGCCAATAACTGACTTATCAGCACTTCTTTGAATTTGCAGAGCAGAGCCTGTCGACACCAGAGATTAACATAAAACTTAAACTGTTATCCCGCCTATAAATTCAATTCCAATGGCGTCACCACAGAACACAGTGTCACGAATATCAGAGTTAAAAGTACCAATCAGATCAATGAATAAATTTTCGTCTGTCGTAGACGTATCTTCGACCCACACAAACAATCGATAGAACATATTGAACGTTAATGTTTCAATTTTTTGTGGAAGTCGTAAAATAACACCGACCATCCGTAAAACTGTAAAATGGTGCAATTTTCGTAAATTTTACGGATAAACCGTAGAAGTTGGCAGGTATGCTTTCTTATTATAATTCAAGCGTTGTCATTTCAAAGCAATGGCACACTGAAAAATATCAAAACTGTCATTCTTAGTACAATGAATTACAATATAATGTCTAAAAATGCCAAGTTAGGAATTAACACCTAACATCAATGGAACAAGAATTACGGATTACTCTCGCAGCTGTTCGTTGCAGCATAATTGGTGTGCATTAGTTTGTGATGTACAAACATGTTACACGGTAGTTCGAAATTTGCAGGGCACGATAGCTCAGCGCGCTAGGTCAGAGGGTTGCCAGCGAGGTAGCTCAGTGTACTTTTGTAACGAAAAAAACTGAGTCAACAATGAAATGATCAAAATAAAACAAAATGAACCAATGCCCACCAAGGACTGATCAAACCGAAGAACGAATTGGGAGAGAGAGAGAGAGAGAGAGAGAGAGAGAGAGAGAGAGAGAGTCCAACACCATCTGTAATAAAAAACAGAGCCAAATTATCCACAAACACCCAAAACAAATCTGAACAAATGACCACAAAGCATCCATCTACCTGACTGATGTCAATGATCTTTAATGCACTTTAGGATTCGTGTTTTAAAACCCTGCACACATTTATAAAACATGTCTGGCATAATTGAAGCACAAGTATTCCTTACTTTTTGTATCATGTTTTCAGGAGTATATATATATATATATATATATATATATATATATATTTGTCCCCTAAGGTAAGTCCTTCCACTCCTGGGATTGGAATGGCTCCTTTTCCACTTTCTTAGAACCCGTATCCTTCCCTTTCTCCTCTCCTTCCTCCCTCTTTTTCCCGAAGAAGCCACCACTGGTGGCGAAAGCTCGAATGGTTGTGTGTTTTTGTGTGTGTTTGGTGTTCCTATCGACGAGCCTGTACTTTAGGTAAGTCAAAAATCTTTATTTTATACTATATAGATCTGGATACTTCCCACTGACACCAATCCTTCAGAACTCCGGAGATGGGAACTAGCCCTTCAGCATATTCTCTCTTCCCGTTGCCCACCTGGTCTCAACCTCCGCTAAATTCGAATTCCCACCCACCAGCTTAACATCTTTACCTTGGTTCTCTGGACAGAGTCTCTGCCTCATGTGGCATCTCTGTCTAACTTCTTTGCTTTCTACAGTTCTACAGTATGTCTGCTTAAGTGTACTTGTGTCTGTGTAAATGTGTGTGCATTTATTTACCCTCCATTTTTTCCCCCAAGGTAAGTCTTTCCTGTCCTGGGATTGGAATGGCTCCTTACCCCCTTCCTTAAAACCCTCATCATTTCCTTTTCCATCTCCTCCCTTCTGCCTGATGAAGCAGCTAGGCTGCGAAAGCTAGCATTTTTGTGTGTGTGTGTGTGTGTGTGTGTTTATTTGTTGCTATTACTGCCTGTGCCCCTTCGCCTGGTAAGTGTACTTCATCTATTTTTTACGTATATATATATATATATATATATATATATATATATATATATATATATATATATATATAAAAAAATAGACGAAGATTACTCACCAGGCGAAGGAGCACAGGTGTGACAGCATCACAAATAAATAAATGAATACACACACACACACACACACACAATCGCAAGCTTTCGCAACCCAGTTGCGTCTTCAGGCAGTAGGGAAGGAGAGGGAAAAGGAAATGATGAGGGTTTTAAGGAAGGGAGTAAGGAGCCATTCCAATCCCGGGAGAGGAAAGACTTACCTTGCCCAGGTAAGTCTTTCCTCTCCCGGGATTGGAATGGCTCCTTACTCCCTTCCTTAAAACCCTCATCATTTCCTTTTCCCTCTCCTTCCCTACTGCCTGAAGACGCAACTGGGTTGCGAAAGCTTGCGATTGTGTGTGTGTGTGTGTGTGTATTCATTTATTTATTTGTGATGCTGTCACACCTGTGCTCCTTCGCCTGGTGAGTAATCTTCGTCTATTTTTTATATTTTATATATATATATATATATATATACGTAAAAAATAGATGAAGAACACTTACCAGGCGAAGGGGCACAGGCAGTAATAGCAACAAATAAACACACAGACACACACACACTCAAAAATGCTAGCTTTCGCAGCCTAGCTGCTTCATCAGGCAGAAGGGAAGGAGAGGGAAAAGGAAATGATGAGGGATTTAAGGAAGGGGGTAAGGAGCCATTCCAATCCCGGGACAGGAAAGACTTACCTTGGGGGAAAAAATGGAAGGTAAATAAATGCACATACACCCACACATTTACACAGACACAAGTACACTTAGGCAGACATACTGTAGAACTGTAGAAAGCTTTCTACAGTTCTACAGTATGTCTGCCTAAGTGTACTTGTGTCTGTGTAAATGTGTGGGTGTATGTGCATTTACTTACCTTCCATTTTTTCCCCCAAGGTAAGTCTTTCCTGTCCCGGGATTGGAATGGCTCCTTACCCCCTTCCTTAAATCCCTCATCATTTCCTTTTCCCTCTCCTTCCCTTCTGCCTGATGAAGCAGCTAGGCTGCGAAAGCTAGCATTTTTGAGTGTGTGTGTGTCTGTGTGTTTATTTGTTGCTATTACTGCCTGTGCCCCTTCGCCTGGTAAGTGTTCTTCATCTATTTTTTACGTATATTTTTTTCCTGTTAGGAATTTTTCCTCTATAATATTCGTATCATAAATTTGAATTCAACAATTACTTCCGTCATTGTTCTGTTACCTTTCGAAATCTTTTCTGTCTTCTAACTTTCCCTTGTTTTTGCGTTTTTGTTTTTATTTTTATTTTTATTTATTCATTTATATATATTTTATATAGCAGTTCCATTCTACATTCCCTTCTTATCTTACTGTTCACTTTTCGCCAATACTTACAACAATACATCCACTTCCTAACCTAACCTTTGAGTACTTTTATATGATTTTTACCACTTCCATTACTCCTTCTTCCGACTGAAATACGCCGCTCATTAAATTTTCTCGCTATATAACGTAAACATTAATTCACAACTGTAGTTTCTCATATTGTTTATAACCATTTTCGGCATTTCCTAGTCACCTCACGTTTGTTTCCATTCCCGTTTTTCCACATTTCCGTTCGTTTTTCCTACTTTTCCGATCGTATTTCAGCTACTTTACGTTGGTCTTGACTCTACTATTCCATCGTCAGACTATTCTTAGCCTCAATATCGTAATCTGCTACCACTCCACCAATCCTATTTAGACGTTTTCCTTGCTTTCTCACGCAATTTTCTGGTATTTTTTTCCGATTTTTTCCGATTTTCACCATCCTAAAACCTCGTTTGCCCGCCATACCACTACCTAACCATTAACACTACGTGGTTGACCACTTAAGGTGACCACAGTTTCAACAACGAATTTTAACGACTTTTTCTTCTTTTTTCTATTTCCTTCCTTTTTGCTTATCTGAATTACTTTTCACATTAATTTTTTTAAATATATATATATATATATATATATATATATATATATATATATATATATATATTTATATATATTTTATTTTATTATATTATTTTATTCGTTCATTGCAACCTGTTACATAGCCCATATTTCTCACTTTTCCTTCATCCATATATTATGCCTTCCTTACAACAGGCTTTCTACAGTTCTACAGTATGTCTGCCTAAGTGTACTTGTGTCTGTGTAAATGTGTGGGTGTATGTGCATTTATTTACCTTCCATTTTTTCCCCCAAGGTAAGTCTTTCCTGTCCCGGGATTGGAATGGCTCCTTACCCCCTTCCTTAAATCCCTCATCATTTCCTTTTCCCTCTCCTTCCCTTCTGCCTGATGAAGCAGCTAGGCTGCGAAAGCTAGCATTTTTGAGTGTGTGTGTGTCTGTGTGTTTATTTGTTGCTATTACTGCCTGTGCCCCTTCGCCTGGTAAGTGTTCATCTATTTTTTACGTATATTTTTTTTTCTTGTTAGGAATTTTTCCTCTATAATATATATATATATATATATATATATATATATATATATATATATACCCCAAAAGAAAAATCCTGGAAGGTAAAATATGGTCCAATGAGCTTACTGACAATTATTCCACACCAAACATTATTCGACCACAGATGATGATTTACTTCATAATTCTCTAAACATTACTACGAGAAATTCCTGACTGATGCGATATTTCACAGACACTCATGTGAATTATATACGCAATTATACACAAGCAGTTAATACTGAATTCTGATTACAGACAGTAACTGCATAGGGATGATTTTTCCCCCCTTCCTTCAGGAGAAAATTATTTAATTACTCTAACAAAAGAGGAATCTGATTATACTCTATCAGGGAAATGCTCAGCATGTAAAATGACAGCAGCATCATAATTTCTCATGCATTCGCCATAAATAAAAATCATTTCAATCTTTTCGTGGGCAATAACATAATCCATGATGCAGAACTAAGAGAGACGGAAAGTTGCAAAGGAATACTTCTTATAGATTGAATCAGTGCTTCTTCCAAGTATAGAAATAGATGTTCCATTGAGAGTTCATAAAGTGAAATGAAGTTGACTACACTGTGCTGCCTTTTATCATGAGCCGTAGTGCACAATACGACCACAGTAATACTGCCATGTAACACCGGCATTGTACCACATACTACCGGGAATACAAATAGACAACATTCATGGATGGTACAACCAGTGTTTTCCTTTCAACTGATCTGTAGTATTTTTTGTGAGTATTTTCTAGAGATTCTAAGACAATTCACTGCCTTTAAATATTAATTTGCCAACTCCATCACCGCCCTGTAGGTAGAACGATTTTAAACTGAACACAGCTGTGTATCTTGTCTTACATTACTAAAAAAAGAATGTTTAAATAACCACTTTACCTTGTAACATTATGAAACATATAATCATATTTAACTGACTACAGCACCATCTACCACACATGGAAAACAATGTTTTATGCAAACCCTGGGTACTTTTTGGTGATGAATCCAAATCTGCAATAAGAAATGGGGATTTCTATTTCAGATGTCAAGTGTTCCCCCACCCACCTCATGAGGGTGAGGTAGATGTCCCCCTTTGAGACATTCATTTTGTGTCACAGTCATTTTTGGGTACAATGTATATTTTTTAGTTATTTATATTTGTCAGGTTAAACTGGACACCCTGTATAGTAGTATCAATATACACTGAAAAGTGTGTAAGCATTTGGCAAGTACAATTGAATAATTTGCTACAAAGCTGCCCTTACTGTCACAATAAGTACATAATTCATTTCTTGTTACAAAGTGCTACATATAAACATTAGTCACTATGATACATTAAAGCACAATCCATCTTCCTGTCGCAAAGCCAGTCCCTAGCATAATTCCAAGGAAATAATCCACGTAACCCTCAGAGAACAATCTGAAGATGAGCATGAGGAGACTGAAAAACAAGTTTCTGGAATAATTCAAAATCTTATGTGTAATAATTATAAAGCATCAAGAAATTAAAATTCAATAATATAATGTGCAAAACAGATACAGTGGCAGGCCAGTACTTACCATAGTTTGGTACTGCCAATAGTACACACAAAAAATGACATACAAGGTGACAAAAGAAAGGTTTATACTAGCTTTTGGAAATTTATATTTTCTTCATCAGGTAGGAGGAGGAAAGAGAAAGAGGACAGAGGGGAAAGGTTACTCACAAGCTATGTCATGAGGTGGGATGGGTAAATGCAGGCATCAGAGATATGTACAGAGTCATGCCAATGCAAACCAAAGAGGATAGATCAAGAAGTGAACCAAATAATGAGTAGCAGTGGGGAAGGGGGCGGGGGGTAGATAAAAAAAGGGAAGATTAGAAACACACATACACATGCACATAAGGGAGGCGGGGAAGTTAATGTAAGTTTAGACCACGAGGAAGGCATGAGGAGATGGTGTGTTGGAGAGGAAGTTTGTATCTCCATAACTGAGTGACTGGTGCTAGGAGGGAGTATCCAAACGGCATGCGTGGTGTAACATGTCTCATGGTCCCTGGAACCATGATGGAGGACATACTCTGCTACCGGATATTGACTGTCCCCCAGGGGAACAATCGGTTAACCAATTTGTTCGTCGCCATACCAACATAAAAGGCTGTGCACTGAACACATGTCATTTGTTAGATTACATGTGTTGTTTCCATATCGCCATGCCTTGAACTGTGTAGCTTTTTTCCTGTGGTGTGGCTGGATTAGGCAGTTGTGGGAGGATGCATGGGACAGGTTTTGCAGTGCACTGGTTACAGGGGTAGGAACCGTTAGTTAGGGTTGGTGGTTTTGGAATGTTGTACTGTTTGACAAGGATGATGGGTTTAAACCCACAAACAAACAACAGTACCTCCACATTGATAACTGCTATCCCTTCCATGTCAAACGATCCCTTCCCTACAGCCTAGACATCTGAGACAAATGTCTCTACTCGAATGATGAATCCCTCACCACCTACACCATCAACCTGTCCAATGGTTGCCTCTCCCGAATCTAATCTACAGATGTTGTCTGCAAGTAGATCTGCCCCGCAGTCCATTACTCGCCTTCCAGTAGCAATATTCATAACACCAGACCACTCAAAAACATTCCCTTAGTCACCCAATACTATCATGGCCTAGAATGCCTTGACAAATTGCTCCTTGAGGTCTATGACTTTCTCAAATCATGTCCTGAAATGAAATCATCTCTCCAAAGTGTCCTCCCCATACCACTTAGAGTTGCCTTTCACAGTCCTCCCAACCTCTGCAACATCTTTGTCAAATCATACAATATCCCAAAACCACCAACCCTACCTAATGGTTCCTACCCCAACACCTGTAACCGACCCTGCTACAGAATCTGTCCCATGCACCTTCCCACAACCACATACTCCTGTACCACCACAGGAAAATCTACACAATTCAAGGCAGGGCAACATGTGAAAAAACACATGTAATCTACAGCCTTTTGTGTTGATATGATGACCAAATTGGTTGAGCAGATGAATGGTCACAAACGGACTGTTCGCCTGGGGGACAAACAATATCCCGTGGTAGATCATGCCATCCATCATGGTTCCAGGGACCTTGGTATGTGTTACACCACATGTGCCATTTGGATACTCTCTCCTAGCACTGGTCCCTCAGAGTTACGTAGATGGGAACTTTCCCTCCAACACATCCTCTCCTCCCGCCATCCTTCTGGTCTAAACTTAAGTTAATCTTTCCCCTTCCACCACCTGCAACTCACTTATTCATCAGTAATTTCTCTCCTTCCCTTGTGTGTGTGTGTGAGAGAGAGAGAGAGAGAGAGAGAGAGAGAGAGAGAGAGTGTGTGTAAGTAATCTAGTCTTTAATTATATTTTTATCCCCCCCCACCACCACCACCACCACCACCAACACTCTGCATTATTCGATTCACTTCTTGATATAGCCTCTTTGGTTTGCATTGGCATGTCTCAGTACTTATTATGCAACATCTCTGACTTCCACATTCACCCAACCCCCTCATGACCTAAGTTGTGAGTAACCTCCCCCCCCCCCCCCCCCCCCGTCCTCTTTCTCTTTCCTCATCATACCCGACAAAGGAAATATAAATTTCTGAAATCTAGTATAAACCTTTACTTTTGTCACCTTTTGTGTCATATTTTGTGTGTACTATCAGAGCGGTACCAAACTATGGTAAGTACTGGCCTGCCACTATATCTCTTTGGGACATTATTTTCAAATCTCAGTAGAGAATTTCTGTAATTAATCAAGTTCAATAATATACACAAAAAATAGATTAAGTTTACTTACCACGCGAAGGAGCACTGGTAGTGACAGCAAACATAAATACAAACACACACAAAAGCAAGCTTTCGCAACCTAGTTGCTTCTTCAGGCAGAGTAGGGAAGGAGAGGGAAATGGAAAGGATGAGGGTTTTAAGGGGTAAGGAGTCATTCCAATGTCGGGAGAGGAAAGACTTACCTTGGGGGGGGGGGGGAGGGGGAGGAAGGGTAAACAATTACACACACACACACACACACACACACACACACACACACACACACACACACACACACACACCCACACATATACACACACAAACACACCTAGGCAGACATATTGTAGAAAGCTTTCTACAAGCTACAGCTTGGAAAAGATGGACTACTGAATTGGTGTGGTCCCTAGTTCTCCGCAATAAAGGAGATAACAATAACTAATCAGTTCACGGATGAACTATCCAATGTCCGTGTCCAACTTTCACAATATTTGAGCAAATGACTATGTTGCCATCACAGGTTTGCTGACAAACTGAATGCAGATAACTGGCACTTTTACCTCATACCCAGCACTCCCTTTCAATCTGGTGTTCCGAATGCAGTCTGCACCCAAATCGTATGTGAGCATTCATCCATCATTTCCTAACCCTCCCCCCTTCCTCCCATCATTAAAGTCTTTGCACCTGTGGCTGGTAGTGTTTTAACTGTTGCTCTGCCTGCCCTCAAATTCATTCAATTGCAAGATGTCTCAATGCAGATTCAAAGGCCTTACAATTAACATAGTCACTATGATAGTTGATCAATAGTTGTTCTACTCTACCCTCAATTCTTTAATGGCACAGAGCCAGAAGTAAGACATTTGAGTCAGAATCTTAGTTCAATTGTAATCCATTACATTTAATTCCGTTATCCAATGCTGAATGATTGCCCGATTATCAACTTGTTAGGTTTGTGCAGTAGCCTATGGTCTGCCAAAGGCCTCAGCAACTACCAACTTTACTCGAATCTAAGCTCCAGTTTTTTTCCCCTTGAATTTCGAGTCTTAATTTTCAGGTACAGCTAAGATTCGAGTGCAACTCTGATTTGAGTAAATATGTTATCTCTGATAGTATTCAACATTTGACCTGTGAATGTCATACAACATTGGCAGGGGATGTGACAGACCTCAGATTTCCATAATGCTAGGTCATCCAAAACACCTCTAAGTATTGCTTGTGTCTTAGCTGATGGGTCGAGGCCTTCATTACTTTATGTTTCTGAAGAACCCATCCTATCTTTTCACTAAATACAGAACAAAATAGAGTAAGTGCTATGGCCACATCCTCCTGATATCTCATTCTAATTGTACAATTGGTGTGAGAGATGTGGAGCACTCAAAATTAGCCTCTTTGTATGGTCGTTTTTCCATAACACCATCCTCAGATGTTCAGGTTTTGGTTAAGCTCCTGTTGTCCGAAAGGGTGTATGCACTAAGTACCAACAATTTCAGAACACAGGATGATGGTAGTATGCAGGTATAGGTCAGTGTACATCTATTCTTCCTATGGTACACACTGTGAGCAAACTTGCCACCTGCTTCGATTTTCTTTTTTTAACCAGAACATCTTCAAATGTATGACATTAAGATGTCTGAGGAAGTCATTCACCCTGCCTCTTCTATAAGGCCACATGACTTTCTGAAAGAAAATGGTTGGTGTACACCGAGTTGATTGATAGGCTTCCACCTCGAAATGTACGACATACATGTTGGTAACAATTGGCAAAAGTGGACTCCCTATTGCTACTTTTACTAGTGATAAAACATAAAAAAGAATGACATTAGGATAAGGCTTAAAGGACTGTTGTTGCTACATTTTTAAAAATTGTCAAAAAAGATCCAAAGGTGGTATAGGTGTTAAGGTAGTCTGATGAAAAGAGACACTTTACAAGGTTGTCAGCATTACTATGTCTAATTCATAAAGCCATCAAACACAATCCAAGGAACTGCAAATATCGTGTGAAACGTTTTTCACATTCGAGCTAAGGATATACACCACATATTTAATGAGCAATTATGTTGGGGTTTAAACAATAATAACAATGGATCATAGAAGCATCTCATCTTTGTGAACCTATCAAAGTCCTTTAAGTCTCAATCAAACAACTACTCTTTGCTGAAGCTTCTTAATAGCTGGGAAAGAAATCTGATGAGAAAACCATCATTTATAGGAATGTCCTGACGCTAACACACTTCGTTTCTTTTTAAGGATAACTAAGGGGCAGAGAGAAGATGTGGCCAAAGGGAGTTTACTTTCACTATTTGTTGCCAGAATGTATATAGAAATTCTAAGGACAAAGCCTTGAAATCAGCTCAGTGGAAACTCTTCATTTCAATTCATATGTCTACAATATCTTTGTCATGTGACCACAAGAAGAGACATACAATTGACTGATTTCTTCTGACATTTGAATCCATACATCAGAACATTTAAATTTACATTTAAATTGTAGTGGGTGGAGTGCTGCCCTTCCTGGGTGTCATGGCGAAAAGAATAGTGGGTGGCACATTGACTGTCAGAAGCACACCAACCTATCAACTTGTACTTGTAAGCAGGCAGTTTCCACCACCTTGCACATCACAAGAGTGCTCAAAAAAGTGTTACCAAAGGGCTCTTACTCCTTCCTATAATAAGAGTCTTAACCAAAAACATTAGCCTCCTCTGCTGATGGTGCTCAGGAAAAATGGCTATGCAGAGAGCTCTATGCCCCAAGCCAACTGTAAAACCAGCAAACCACCTCAGTAGGCTACACCCATACATTTATACCATTTTCTGGTGAATTATACAAAAAGGTAGGACAAATTCTTTAGAAATATCAAGTAAAGAATGTCTTCTGCCACCAATTGGAACACAGGAACTGCTTGATAGTGTCAAGGATGGCGCACAATAGTGGAAAGGTGTAGTCAAACAGGTTCCCTGTCAATGTGGCATGAGAGACATAGATCAAATGACACACTCCATAAAAGAAAAGGGTGGGGGTGGGGTGTTAGAAGATGAATGATGAATGCTTGCATCTGATGTTGGTGCAGACTGCATCTATAGCATCTGATGAAAAGGGAGTGTGGGGAATGAGATAATCAACTAACTTTGCAACAGTTCTTGTTTGACCTTTGCAAATTTTTATGAAATTTTATGAGAACATTCGCACATATCCCCAATCAGAAAAGTTAATGTTTATCAAACCAATAATGTTGAGATACAGTCACTTGTTTGACTTTGCACAGAGCAAGAGTGAATTTCTACCACCTGTTCTTTTAACTACTTAGTTAAAAGATATGAATTTGGTATTTGTCCACTACTGTATGCATTATCTTATAAACAATAACAAAAATAATTTTAGAAAGCATATTCTACAAAACAAAACAAAAATTAGGCAAAACTAACCAAAAAAGTTTAGTTTCTTGTGGGAACTACAAAAATGGAACACTGCATACAGTACCCTAAAAACACAATGTTCTCAAACCAAGTTTAATCTAGAATAAAATTTCAAAGTTTAAGCTATGAACCACTTTCCAATAATGAACAAATTAAATGTATAGTTGGGGATATATTAAAATGGTCAAAATGCAGTGTAATCAGGTTGATTTTGCAAAATGTTCTACAAAACTTGTGAAACTGGGTTCATTAAAAAGTGAATTTGATTTATACAATGAGGATGAAAAATGCTATACAATTTGAATCATAGTTAAGTATGAAAAAAATTAGGTTTTTATATTTCACAGGTTTGACTGGTGTCTTACACAAATTTTGCCTTTGCCTAGACCTATCTCAGCTGAACTCGCTAGTTTTCCACGTAAGTGGCCCCACCCCTAAACACAAGACTGCTAATTTCCCATCAAAAACTGCCCCTAGTGGCTGTAAAAATTCTGACAATTTGCCTGTATGTCCCCTGTAGGCTCACAAGATTCAAGTTGAAAGCATCTTGCATTACATGAAGTGTTGTTCTTTGAATCTAGCCCCTAGCCCGGATAGTCATGATGTGCTGATTACTTAGATCCTGTACTGTTAATTATAATGCTCCTTACAAAGCACTGTAAAATTTATGGTTACCAGTGTGCTGATGTGTGATAATCTAATACCTCTATGTGTGACTGGAGAAAAATAATAATCTGAATATGGAGAAGAAAATTTATTTAAAAACATATCAGGTTTGATATGCAAACAATTGGCAAATAGAGCAAAAGTTACTTCTTGTGCTACCACTAGAGGTTCAGCTCACAAATAATGAGTCTCCCTGTAACATAAAGCAAAATACCTCAAAATGTACAAAACAGTGCAAAAATCATGTTGCAATCCATATTGGGGGGAAAAATTGCTTTGTCAAAAGTTGATTTCATCATGGCCAGCCCCCACACCCACCCCGCACCAAAATTAATTAATTTAATTTAATTAAAAATAAAAAGCTAGCTATCTGCAGACATGAATGTAAAGTAAAAAATTACAAAAGGATACTTGAGAAACACTCAAAATTTGAATTATCTAGAAAAACTACAAGTCTAAGCAGTAGGTGTAAAGCTAGCTGTGTAAAAATAAAAACTGAATTTGAGCAACCTCTGACTGCAGACAGAACTCATCTGCCACCAGAGATTATTCAGGCAAAGAACAATCAAACCAATATGGGGAAAAAGTTCCAACTCACGTAAATATTATGTTTACCCCATTGAAAAACTAAGAAAGAAAACTGATATATTTCCACGAGTCTTCCGACGGAATGCGTGGTGCAGTTGTTAGCATTGCAGATCGCTGTGTTTGTTGTCCCAGTTCATTTCTTTTTCTTTGTATTTACTATTTCTAGAATGTTCTAAGTGTTTCTTATGTTTGATGTACTTAAAAATTCTTTCTATGTATAAATAGTGGAGCACTCCAAGCAGGAGACAGTCTGTACTGACTGTATGCTTGTGTTAGCAATAAACCTGTTCTAATTGTAAAGTGTGTTGCTCTATTAATGACCAGCCTTCAACTTCCGGACCACCTACAGTATTCAATGTGACAATATTGAACAGGCCCAGAAAAATAAACTATTGTGGCACCAAAACATTGGTAATACAGAAAATGGTAGTACACTGTGATGTCAGCTCAAAAATTAAAGACTTTTGTATTATACCAGATGAAAAGTGAAAAAATCAATAGAGTTAAAAACTTCCATGAAGACAACAAATTCAGCAGAATGTGTCCAATTAAAAAAACCACA
Organism: Locusta migratoria; assembly: GCA_026315105.1. Lineage (NCBI taxonomy): Eukaryota > Metazoa > Arthropoda > Insecta > Orthoptera > Acrididae > Locusta > Locusta migratoria. The sequence continues at coordinate 124,441,654 of CM048744.1, read as the reverse complement.
CAATAGCCTGTCTGTTTGGCTAAATGGTTCCGAAAGTTATAACTGTTGAGTAAACTCTGAAGGAGCTGTTTTTAGTGTACCGTAATACGTACAGAACTGAAATTTTGCAAGGTTAGATCAAAGTGGTGAGTCACTGTTTGGTAGTTCTGGTACATACACTATTTCAGTTTGCATTACACACCAAAATGTAAGGCTCGTGCTCCAAGTCACTACCAGTATTGAAGACAATGACAAACAACTAATAGAAGAGACATTATGTAGTTTTAATTCAAAAGACTGTATGCCATAATGGCTCTGGTGAAGGCATACTGACTGCACACTTGGAACAAGTATTTAATGGCTGGAATCCAGAAAGAAACTACAGAATACAAACAATGGCTCCACAGTAACATGTAAAATGATTGATAATCATTGAACAGCAACTACAATCATAGCTCAGTCAAAATATCTTCAGCTGAGGTCTGATGGACTTTGCCGAAAACCATATATTTGTTATTACATATGCTGCTCAGTGATTTTATTGGGTGAATTTGTTAGCTACACTACATCATTTTGTAGCTTTTTACATCAGCGACAGCATGTTACAAACTGTTAGTTGTTACTTTTTTTGTGGTTTTATGGGCGCCCAACTGCTGAGGTCATTAGCTCCCGAGTTGTTACATTTTTTCAGACTGTGTCAAACATGATATGGTATCTGTGCATGTGTTATACCACAAATTAATCATAATTTTGACTAATCAAATAACGATATATATAATATTTCATTGGTGCTCAGTTGAAAAATACATTTATAAGAATTTTGTATCTCTGTAGCCGCAATCCAACTGGAACTTTTTTGGCCACATCCCCAAAGCAAGTGGCTACTAATGTAAGCCTACGAAGAGGCAATCAGTTCCACAAGAGCTATTCACTATTTACAACCAAATATACAAGGCAGTATATATATATATTCCATAGTGAGAAACATGAAAAAAGGAAAAGTTTCAAGAAAAAAAATGAAAAGGAAGATGCATGGTTGGTACAAGAGATCATCATATCATTTTGTATCATTTGACTCTGGTTCGATTCAAGTCAGGAAGCTACTTATGACACAATAAATTTTACTGCCAGAGTGTCAGGTGCACATACAAAATCTGAAATTGACAGATAGTTACCTGGTTGTTACATTGCCTGAATGAATGATAACGAATGCAATCAGCTACATTATTGACATATCAATGGAACTAAATTATGTGTAATATAAATTTATGGTCACAAGTCCTGACCCATTCATATTATTGGCACAAAATACAGGCTGCTCATTGGATACCCAAACAACTCTTCATTTCCACTGTCACTCTCTTCCTTCAATATCATCTGGCTGACAGTATAAACTGTCAGAAAGTGATTCAAAAATTCAAAAAATTTAAACTACAATGTTGAGGAGCTTAAATGTACTTCTGATAGTACCTTCTGCTCACCACCTACGAACGATATTTCCACAGATTTGAGGACAGGAGATGAGGTACTGAGTAAATGGTTTCGATTAATGTGGAAATTCTCCACAGAGATGATAAATTATTTTTCAAAAGAGATAGACTGGCTGGCCAGTACTTACCTTTTTGCTGTGCCGCCGATAGATACACAGAAAAAGGAGGAAAATAACAAGCTATCGAAACTGTGTTCCTTCTTCAGGTGGAGAGAAGGAAGAAAAAGACGAAAAAAGGAATGGGAAAGGAAGGGAAAGGTAATTCACAACCTAGGTCACGAGGAGGGTGTTAAAGGATTGTGGAAATCAGAGATACTGTGTAGTAGTACCAAGCCATGCCAAAGAGGATATGCTAGGAAAGATCAAGCAGTAAAGAGAAGAAAAGAAAAGATGAGTGAACTGAATGATGCTGAGGGGTGCAAGGGGGGGGGGGGCGTGTTCGAAAATGTTTTTGATTAACAGGCAAAGATGGAAACACACACACACACACACACACACACACACACACACACACACACACACACACACACAGAGAGAGAGAGAGAGAGAGAGAGAGAGAGAGAGAGAGAGAGAGAGAGAGAGAGAGAGAGAGAGAGAGAGGGGGGGGGGATAATGGATAGACCACATGCGAGACAACACACGTCATATATTAACTGCCACCCCCCTGGCTTAAATCTATGCTAACCCCTCCCCCTCCCCTTCCCCTTCCCCCACACTCAACTGACCTATCCATTATCCCTCCCCCCCCCCTCTCTCTCCCTCTCCCCCCCCCCCCCCCCCTCTCTCTCTCTCTCTCTCTCTCTCTCTCTCTCTCTCTCTCTCTCATATATATATAATGTGTGTGTGTGTGTGTGTGTGTGTGTGTGTGTGTGTGTGTGTGTGTGTGTGTGTGTGTGTGAGGGGGGTTCATCTTTCCCAGTTAATCAAAAACATTTTAGAACCCCCCCCTCCCCAATACACCCCTCAGCATCATTCAGTTCACTTATCTTTTCTTCTCTTTACTGCCTGATCTTTCCTCATCCTCTTTGGCAAGGTTCAGTACTACTACACAGTATCTCTGACTTCCACACCCATCTAACACCATCCTCGTGACCTAGGTCGCAAATTACCTTTCCCTTCCTTTCCCATTCCTTTTCTTCTTCTTTTCTCCCTTCACTCTACCTAAAGACGGAACACAGTTCCAAAAGCTTCTTATTTCCCTCTTTTTCTGTGTGTAACTATTGCCGGTAAAGCAAAAAGGTGAGTACTGGCCAGCCAATCTATCTCTTTTGAAAAAATGATTGAGCAAGTGGTTTGTAAGCAAATAGGTACCACAACAGGCTTTGTAACTAATGTAAGAAACCAAATTACAGGTCAGATAGCCTGAATGAAAAAACATACATGGAGCTGATATTGCTATTGGGTGTGACCCGTATGGCAATTTGGTTGAAGGTTCAGGTTCTTGGAACTGGTCAAATACAAACCCTATGTAATGAAACATGAACATCAGGTTGCTGCACTGCAGCCTATTGTTAGAATATATTCCCTAAATTTGTCTGTCATTTTTTCAGTGCACATCGAAAATAAAATGTTATTTTCTGAATGCTCTTTTCCAACTGTGATTACACTGAAACCAATTATGAAGAATTTGAAGATATTTGGAAAGCAGTCCATGAATGTTATTTTATTTTCCAATTATTCTGGCTCACTCTTAGTCCATGATGGAGACCAAACCCACTATTCTTGGGGAGTTTAAACACATTGTTCTGAATAAGATTGATTTTGAAGCTTCAACGGAAAACTATATTTGACAAATACGTATCAAAGATACAAAAATTGTTATGTTTTGGACCAACATGTAGACTACTGGAAAATAGTAGGTAAGGAAATTTTGTATTCCACATCCTTGTCCTATCAAACTATACCATGTTGAGTTTCATGTTCAAAATGTGTTAACGTCACAATATATGTTGTTGTTGTACTCAGTATGGAGACTGGTTTGATGCTCTCCACCCTACTCTATCCTGAGCAAGCCTCTTCATTTCCTTATAACAATGTCAAACCACATCCAATTGAATCTGCTTACTATATTCATCTCTTGATTTTCCTCTGTGATTTTTACCCCACACACTTCCCTTCAATTCTAAATTTATGATTCCTAGATGCCTAAGAATGTGTGCTACCAATTAATCCCTTCTTTTAGTCAAGGTATGTCAAACATTTTTTCCTCCCAATTCTGTTCAGTACTTCCTCATTAGTCATGCAACCTACCCACCTAATCTTCAGCATTCTTCTGTAGCACCACATTTCAAAGGCCTCTATCCTCTTCCTGTCTGTACTATTTATCATCCCTGTTTCACTCCCATACAAAGCAACACCATGAAATATAAAAACCAAAAATTCACTTTTTTTTTCATGCCATGATTTTTATGGCAACTTTGATTCAAATTAGGCAGCAATGTTTGTGTTGCATAATAAACCACAATTTTTGCAGTTAAAATGTTAAAGACATGATCTTTCTAATGTGGCCAGTTTGAATAGCTTTAAAGCACACAGTGGTTTTTATTTATTTTATTTTTTGCAAAATTTGAAAATATTACAATATGCTGCTTTTTTTTTTTTTTTTTTTTTTTTTACCACACTTTAAAATCTTCAAATTTACACTCAATTTGTTCAGTATTGGAAAGTGGAGTATAAATTAAGCTAAATATAAAAGACCTTTATTACTCGAGATAAAAGGACGCAAGCTTTGGGATTTTTCCTGGTGTTATTTTTTTCCATATTGTTGGTAATTTTGCCTAAATTTTTTTGGCTGACGAGAGGCTTAAAATTATTTGGATTATTATTCTTAAGAGAATGCATATAGTTGTACAAGATAACCCAATTTCATTTCTTTACACAAAATATTTCCCTAGATATATTGTATAAAAATCATTTGAAATAGCAGTCGCCCTGCACAAGTCTCTCTAGTATTGCTTAAGCAATGTTCATTTGGGACGTGTGAGTGTTCACATACAAATTTCATCAAAATCCATAATGGATGAGCGGGAAGGACTAGATGAATTCATGTGTTGTGTTGTTATGGTCTTCAATCTAGAGACTGGTTTCATGCAGCTCTCCACCCCATTCTATGCTGAGCAAGCCTCTTCATCTCCTCATAAGAAAGGCAACCTACAAGCATTTGAATTTGCTTCCTATATTCATCTCTCGGTCTCCCTCTTCAATTTTTACCCTCCACACTCCCCTCCAACACTAAATTCACAAGTCCTTGATGTCTAAGAACGTGTCCTATCAATCAATCCCTTCTTTTGGTGGAAGTATGCCAGGAATACCTTTTCTCCCCAATTCTGATCAGTACCTCCTCATTAGTTACACAATCCACCCAACTAATCTTCAGTATTCTTCTGTAGCACCATATTTCAAAAGCTTCAATCCTGTTCCTGTCCGCACTGTTTATAGTACATGTTTCACATCCATATAAGGCAACACCTTCCGAAAGGATTTCCTTATGCTTAAATTAATATTTGATGTTAACAAGTTTCTCTTTTTCAACAACACTTTTCTTCCCACTGCCATTCTGCATTTTGTATTCTCTGTGCAGCGACCATCATATGTTATTTTACTGCCCAAGTAACAAAACTCGTTTATCGCCTTTATTGATTTGTTACCTAATCTAATTCCTTCAGCATCGCCTGATTTTCTAAGACTGCATTCTATTTCCCTTGTTTTGCTCTTATTAATGTTCATCTTATATGCTCCTTTCAACAGACTGTCAATTCCGTTCAATTGCTCCTCCAGGTCCTTTGCTGTCTTTGACAGAATTACAATGTCATAAGCACAGCGCAAGGTTATTTCTTCACCCTGAACTTTAATTCCTTCTCGAAATTTCTCCTTGCTTTCCTACATAACTTGCTCAATGTACAAATTGAACAACATTGGAGAAAGGCTACAACCCTCTCTTACTCCCTTCCCAAACTCTGCATCCCTTTCATGCCCTTCAACTCTGATAACTGCTGTCTGGTTTTTGTACAAGTTGTAAATAACCTCTGTTCCCTGTATTTTACTCCTGCTGATTTCAGAATTTGAAAGAGTGTATTCCAATCAACATTATCAAAAGCTTTATCCAAATCTACAAAAGCTTGAAATGTATGTTTGCCTTTCCTTAATCTATCTTCCAAGATAAGCAATAAGGTGAGTATTGCCTCCCGTGTGAATTGATATGGAATGATTTAAATGCTTCCAGCACACATCCCTGTGTACAATTCACAGACTGAATGACTTTGATATGGGAGGAGGGGGTGGGGTGCAATGATTAGGGGAAGCGATGATGGTTACATTCCTGTTTATTGTTGCAGATATCAGGTTGAAGAGTGGGGAGAGGAGATAACAGCCTGGCACCAATTCCTTATGTATTCAGTTTGTCAGCCAGCTTATGATGGCAACATGATTGCTTGCCAAAATAATGTGACCACTGGGCATAAATTATGAAGTGTATTTTTAGTAATGGTGGTAGTGAAGATTTTCTGGAACTGAAAGGGGCTCACCAAGACTCGTATACATCAGTTACTGAGTGCCAATGTAAAAGCCAGTTTGAAAACTACATGCACTCCTCTCTCCAGTTCATGCATTCTCAAAATATTGTAATAACTTAGCAGGACAATGCAATCTTTGTTATGAGTTCAGAAAGCGTTTTTAGGGAACGGAGATCTATTTGTGATTTAGATCTCCAATTTACAGATACCAGAAAAGTTACAATTCTCAAAGTTTTTCCTGTGTATGGAATGTTCCATATAGTTTCAGGATTGCAGCCGGATTCCGTTGACTTCTTGTCACAATATTTCGGCTGACAACCATTCAGTCATCTTCAGGTGAGTGCGTTCCACTGGAGATTGCTAGTTCTTGACGACGTCTTTATAGCAAAAATTGGTGCAGAGGGACATGCGCATAAGTGGTCATCACAAGTGCAACCTCTTTTGAAATTACCACCCTATGCGAAAAACAGTCCACAAGTGGCGCGGGCGTCTGCATGAAGTTGAAACTGCATGTCCGCCGTGCTTTTAGGAGGGAGGTGGGTGTGGTAAGACAAAACTATACAATCAATGGTCCCACAATACAAGGTGGTTGCATTTTGTAAAACTAGGTTGGGTGTAGCATGACAGTAGGTACCTGTACCATAACATTTTCACTGCCCTTTCATATCACTAATAATTATTTACTACATGTTTGTGCTATTTGCATTGCACCTAGTATGTATTGCCTTTCTTACCTCTGTTCTTCGCTAGTCACATAGAGATCACCTGGTTTATGATACATATTGTGATTGTCGTACGCTTTCTTGCAATAAAATAATGCATCACAAGTGGTGCATTTTATTAAATCTCTGAAACAGAACAAAAAAAGTCTCACTCATAAGTAACCACAGCTACTTAGTAATACTTAATCTTTCATCCAGGGATTTAATTACTTACTCAGGCACACTATTCCTCTCTGTCTCTGAATGTTGGCGTTCTAAATGTTTTTGCAAATTAAACTTCATAATATATTCAAATCCACATAAATGGCAGTAGTAGACAGATTGGGCTTCTCCTGCATTATTAAGTTTTATCTTCTTACTTGGAGGAGGAGTAGCCACTGGCTGAAAGAACGCTACAATTCTGGGAACACAGGGAAAATAGTGGTGGTGATGATAATCATAATAAATCAATAATGATAATAATAAATAAATCTCATTTATTATTAGATTTCTTTATTCTGGACATTTTCCAAAGACAAAAATTAAAATGCTGTTACATTATTTTATACAATTAACTTCAAACTAATTTTCGTCTCCACATTAATAATAATTAAACAAAATATAATTACATAGTAAATTGAAAATACAATATAGGTGAAATGAATATACCAATGCTCTTTTAGACACATTTGATACATTCCTACACATCTTGTTTGAACCTACCAGTAACAAACCCAGCTTCTCACCTAAGAATTGTTTCAACATATTCCTTTAAACTGATCTGCTGCAGGTCCCAAACCCTTGGGCAATACTCAAAACGTGTCATTTCATATTGCTCTGCAATGTTTCGTCTAAGTATTTGAACAATGCGACTGCATCAAGCTCACTACTAACGCTGTATTCGAACATTATGGGCTTCTTTTTCCTACTCATGTGCATCACCTTACATTTTTCTACATTTAGAGCTAGCTGCCATTCTTCACACCAACTAGAAATTTTGTCCAAGCCATCCTGTATGCTATTACAGATAATTAAAGATGACACACTCCCATACACCACAGCATCATCAGCAAACAGCCAAAAATTACAAGTTACTCTGTCCATCAGATCATTTATATAGACAGAAAATAATAGCGATCCAATCACACTCCCCCAGAGCACACCTGACAATACACTCATTTCTGATGAAACTCACCATTGAGAACAATGTACTTAGGAAGTCTTCCAGACAGTCAGAAATCTGTGAACCTATTCAATATACTTGTATCTTTGTTAGCAGTGCAATGCTGCAGCAATCAATCATCACAATTAATGTTACTGTCCTGTCCAATCTGAGTAATTTAGTACTACTTTAATTCAATTGAACGATTCATAAGATTTATATTATTCTGATATGTAGTTACATTTTATAGATTACACCCATCTGATACCCACTCCTTCTGAATATGAAAGTGGTGTCTTCATTAAGGGATAAAGCTTTGGTTTACTGTCCAAATACCAGGCAATCAGGCTGCCATTATCAAATACTAGTAGTTTGAAGAGTTTCAGTAAGTTAGTTCACAACTTTACAAACAGATGTTACTGAAACTGTTTCAAACACTTTCTCAGACTTCTATCAATGTTGCTCCTAACACACTTACTCTGGCCAAAACCAATAGCACAGTCTGAGAAATACAATAGAGTGTATGATGTAATTGGAGCCTTCGCCCTTTGCATTAGTGGCCAAGCATGTCAGACACAGGTTCTAAATTGTATACAACACACCCAGTATTAAGATTGTGGCTCATTTCACAGGATAAGAAACAAGAACTGAATAAACATCTGTTGTAAGTTGCTCTGTTTCGAAATATGATTATACAAACCTGTAATAAGTGTTTCCTCAACCATCCTTCATGAATAAAAAGACTGGACAGAATTTATTGAAGATAAAGTAAATTGAAATTAATTGAATGGTAATCATGGTACAGTGAGACACTGCCCCAACAAGATGTGCAGTGGCCCACAGTCCACTACAATCCATAGTGGTCCCACACCCCCATTACTGACCACACTGAATCAATGGTTATTGTACTGTTGCTCCTTGCTTTCACCCACAATCTAATAGAGAGTGACATATAATTAAAAGAAAAGGGCACAATATGCTTTAATAAACATAATAAATTATGGATGTGGCATACTTCTTAAAATGTGTATTTATAACACCAATGAGAAAATAATGCATACAGAGATATGCAACACAGTAGAGATGTTATTATGAACAATGTACTTTAGCACTTTATCTAAAAGATTTTATTGCTAAACACAGCACTTAACACATTCAAATTAATTATATCTAATTTTCAAACCAAACATGTGGTACCAGTTTGGTGAGAATGTCGACTGCTTATTGGCTGATACATGCAACTGGCCTTCTTGAATTTTCTCGCGGATATAGTCCATAGGAACATCAATATGCTTCTACCTCTTATGAAATTCAGGATTTCTGACGAGTTTAATAGCACTTCCATTATCAACAAGGAGACCAGGATCACTATTTAATGAAAAAATGTTCTGATATAGTTTGAATAGCCACATTGCTTCTCTTTGCTCCTTCGCTGGCTGCCATATATTCAGACTTGGTTGTTGACAAAAATATTCACTGTTGGTGCTTACTTGCCAAAGTAACTGCTCCTACACTAAATTTAGCAACCATTCTGCTAACTAGGCATAAAGTTCTGGATGACTGGCATAATCATCAGTATATATGTCAAACCTTCCATTTGTATGGCTAGCTTCATACTTTATACCCTGCGACACTGAATCTATAGGGTCTTTTACCAACAGCAAAATACACAAGCCAGCCAACTGCTTCTCAATATGGAGCATACATTGGTTTATAATTATTCAACTTATCTGGCTGTAGATATTGCATGATTGGGGTTGACACAGAATACGCTTCTGTCATGTTAAAATGTCAAAGTATATCTTTAGTATAACTTTTTTGATTAATCTCTACTGATCCTTTCTCTTGACTTATACTATTGTTGGCGATGTGTGAACAAAATATTTTTTCACTGTATAGACTTTCTTTGTTATTTTATCTTGTATACAATTTCTATGATTGTTGACTAGCAACAGTATCTTGTGTGTAACTTTAATGTATGCTTTCAAAGTGTGTGAATAAAAGTATTTATTTTGTCCCTAAATAATTATGCAAATTATTTTGTAATTAAAGAATCTAAAAGGTGTTGCACCACGACAAAAAACTAAAGTGTCTGTAAATATGGGTACAGCACAAGTACTGCAAATAGATCAGCTTTTAGGTCGTGAGAATTTTGCTACATGGAAATTCGCCATTGATGCATATCCACACTTAGATGACCAGTGGGGCGTCATCAAAGGTACATTTGCAATCTACAGAATCAAGTTTTTCCGATAAGGATCAGACGGTAAAAATCAAAACTAATCCTATTGATTGACCCAGTACATTATGTTCATATAGAAAAAGGTACGTCAGTAAAGGAGGTATGGGACAAATTGAAAAACACATTTGAAGACGGAGGTTTAACTAGAAAAGTACGATTACTGCGTGATCTGATAACTACAAGACTAAATAAGTGCAAAAGCCTAGACGAATATGTAAATAGAATAATTTCAATTTCAAATCATCTGCGAAGTATTGGTTTCAAAATTGCAGACGAATCGATCGGAACTTTGTTTTCTGGACAACCAAAGAAGTATTCACCTATGATTATGGGCCTGGAAATTTCAAGAATACCCATTACAGCAGACAGTGTGAAGGTAAAGATTCTACAGGACATGAAAATTGAGAAAGATTCTTATGCACCTGAGGAGGAGGCAGCATTGTATAATACAAGAAGAAGAAGCCAGTAAAATGTTTCAGATACCAAAAGACTGGACATTTTGCATTGCAATATAATGAAAGGTGAGTACAAAAGAAAGAAAGGTAAGGCACTGTGCGCTTTTTATTCCTTTAGGGCCGGTTTTTCAATGTCTCGTTAAGTGAGGCTGCCGCACTTCGATAATGTATACTTGGATCAGCTTTTAACTGTTTCATACCAAAGTTTGTCAAAGTTTTATGCAAACATTTATTCCAGCAACACCCACTTTGCTCTGTTATGGTGAGGCATTGGCGTCAGATGTTGTCTTTCAGAATCCCTAGAGATGTCGGCCAATCATGATACACTTGCGACTTCAGGTAATCCCAAAGCCAATAATCGTACGGGACCTGGGAGGCCAAGCATGAGGAAAGTGGCAGCTGAGCACACGATCATCGCCAAACGATGCACATAAGAGATCTTTCACGCGTCTAGCAAAACTTTTATGTTTTTTTTTTTTTTGTTCTAATAAAACCCCAAGTCGTTCCAAGCATGTATGTCAATTTCAACCTCTCCATCTGCATTATTGATTTATTAAGCTTTCAAATTTATATTGACTTTTTTATCACCCGGTAGATACAGAAGTTGTCAGCATAAAGGGAAGGGGATACTGACGACCCAACTGCTGTTGCTAGGCTGTTAATGGCTACTAAAAATAAGGGAACACTCAAAACAGAGCCCTGAGGAACCACATTTTCCTGCATATCAGAAGTGCTACGGGAGGCACCAACTGTAACATGAATAGTACGGACAGCTAAAAAGTTTTTAATAAAAATTGGGAGGGAGCCCCGGGCGCCCCACCCACGTAAAGTAGTAAGTATGCGGTATCACCAGGTTATATTGTATGCCTTGTGCATATTGAAGAAGATGGCTATAAGATGTTGGCACCTAGAAAAGGCTGTGCGAATTGCAGACTCCAGGTACACCAGGTTGTCGGTGGTGGAGCAACCCTGGTGAAAACCACACTGGGATGGAAGCAGTAAGCCCCAAGTCTTGAGGATCCAGCACAACCGCCTACTGACCATGCGCTCCAACAGTTTACACAGGACATTGGTCAGGGTGATGGGGCGATAGCTATCCAAATGGACAGGTTGTCTGCCTGGTTTAATCACCAATATGATGATACCCTCTCCCCACTGTGATGGGAATACCCCGTCGCACCAGATCCGGTTGAAGAGAGTAAGGAGATTATCCTGACTTTTTTCTGAGAGATGACTCAGCATTTGGGCATGGATGCTGTCAGGTCCTGGATGCTATCAGGCCTCTTGGGGATGCTGCAGCAGTTTGCTGCTGTGGTCCTCATGACGACACTGAGAAGCCTCGTAAGGGAGTGGCCCGAGGGACCCCTTCTGAGCAAGAGGAGCCAGGAAAGGCTGTTGCTTCTCCAGCTGTGGTGTGGGTGACTGACGTTCCCAGTGCTTGGGAGTTGTTGCTCCCATGGTGAAAAGAGTGGGAGCAACTGAGGTGGTGGTGCCCCCAATTGGCAAGGGGCCAGAAGCATTAATCAGGCCTGGGAGCCCACTGGCGTTGCTTGCGCGGATTTTGATGGAGGAGAAGCAGCAGAGGAGGGTGGTAAGGCTGCTGCGACATAGGAAGTAGCCATGTTCACAGGTTGCAGCTTCATAAATTTGCACTTTGCCTCCAAGTATGTCGGGCGGTCATGGGTCTTATATTCCACAACTTTGTGATCTTGCTGCAGAACCGTGCATGTAGGGGAGCAAGGGGAATGATTCTGGCCACAGTTGACACACACTGGAGGGGGCATGCAAGGGACGTTCGGATGAACTGCATGTCTGCACTCCTGACATGTAGGGCTGGCATCACACCGGGAGCTCATATATTCCTCCAGCACTTAAAACAGCACATAGGGGGAGGAATGCAAGGCTTTACTTCGCACCGGTAGATCATCACCTTGACTATCTCAGGCAATTTTTGTTTTAGAGCGCACAACTTCTCAGGTCATTAGCGCCCAGATCGGAACAGAGATTTGCTATATCTCGAAAAAATTGACAACTACCAAATAGAGTAACAAGAGAAAGCTAAAAATGAAAGATAAAAAACAATTAGAAGGGTTAAATATCCTCTGATAAATTGGCCATTTTGATAAAATGCAAAACTCGAGCAGCTGCCTGTGTGTCATTAGCTCAACGTTCCTCCAGAGTAGACGGAAAGTGAAGGGCTACACGGAGATGATTAAAATTAACACAAGACAGTAAAACATGTCGCACTGTCAGCAATTCACCGCAGGAGTTTCTCAGGCAATGAATCACCCTAGAAAGCCAAGATGAAAGCATTGGTGGCGACCCTGTTGTCTTTCATACCCCTATGGACTCACAGAATGAAATGTAATCTCCCGCCATTCTAGGTTGGCACGCAATTCGTCATCTGACTGCAGCAATATTATACCCTGTACCATATTTAAGGTCTTGTGCGGTGTGATGCTAACGGAAATGTCAACCAGCTTGTCACAGGCAAGCATTGCCCGTGATTGGGCTAGGGATGACATCATTATTAACACTGACCCAGAACACATCTTAGACATCCCTTCCACCTCACCAAACTTGTCCTCCAAGTTTTCAACAAAAAATAATGGCTTCGTTGTCTTAAACAGATTCCCCATCAGTGAAGCTTCATACCAGATATTTAGGGGCATAAACCTTACCCTGATGTCAGGCCCGACGTTCCTCCCATGGTGTGGCCAGTGAAGGGAACGTTTGGGGATCATATTCTGCGGCATTGTATTCGCCTATACGTCTCTTAGAGACACCGATTGGACGCCAGGCAACGTTACGGGATCTATTCATGGTGTTCCCACAAGCAGCTAGGGATATAAATGTCCACCCAGGCAAAGTCCCACTCGCTTGGGTAAGCCTTATACAACTGAGGTGCGGCAGGTTCCTCAGAGGTTGCTCGCTAACGACTGTTCAACCTCAACAGTCTTGCATCTCCTCGGCACATAGCACACCTTGAGATTGAGGGTTTTTTTTTTTAGGTTTGTATCGTCCTCGTGATCTGGGCGATTAAGCCAAGATCCCCGGGCTCTGAAATGTACAACGTTCCACCATCACACCGAACAATGGTTGTTAAAGCACGCACAAGGCTTACAGCGTAGCGGACTGTTGGCGCAACACAGCCCACAGCTCAGGACTCCAGGTTTGCCAAGCCCATACTCAGCAAATTAATGCTGAGCCCCTGAGGGGTGTACCAGTTCTATTTAATACATAAACAGCTGTGTTTGCTGCTTCTGCCCACAAAAACTTCGACAAACCTTGAGCCAGGTTGGTTAGTTCAAGCTAGTCCCACAACAGTTCTGCTGGTACACTCAGCACACCCGTTCTGTTCTGGAGTGCAAGGATTTGTGACAATAAATGGTATGCCATTTAATTTCATCAGCTCAGTGTTCTGCAGTATATTGTCAAACTGCTGCCACCACTACATGAAATGCTTTTTTGTGATTGGCCACAAAAATTCTTCAAAATACTCATATTTCCACAAGATTCTCTGCACTTGGAAACTTTTGTTTCAGAAAATGTGTGAAGCGTAATCTTGAATAGTCACAGATAAAACACAGAAAATATTTAGCTCCTCCCAACATTTTATACTCAATAGGCACACACAAATCTATGACACCCTTCTCTAGATTGTGTAGGATGCCGTCATGTCTGAAAAATGTTTCAGATGTTGCTTCTCCATAATAAACACTTCACAAAAATCTTCCACTTCAACACTTCAAAAGTAGTTGAACATGATGTTTGTTCTGATGATCCAGATGATTATGTCAAATTTGCAAAGATTCTTTTGGCCCAAGATTTACCTCAGCATTAAATGGATGATCTGGTTTTATTACTTGAACCAGCATCTTCAATAAGTTGTCAATGCTTATGCAACACGCTTTTACAATACCATTGTTTCGGAACTCGCACTTGTCTTTCAATGGCTGAAAATCTAATCCCTGTCCATAGAAGATGATACAGAAAAAGAGATTTCTACACCCTTCTGTATTGTACAAAACATTATGCGTAAGGTATAACTTCCACTCCATCGACAAAAGCTTCAAAACTGATAGTTCCAGTTCCTAGTGTGTTCATATTCGAATCATTGCACATACATACCTGCAGTATTAAAAGACATATACCACTCAGTTTTTTTTAGCCATATGATTTTTAGCTATATATATATATATATATATATATATATATATATATATATATATATATATATAGCCAAATCCACACAACAGAAACATTTAGGGGCCTACCTTTTTTTAACTTCTCCTATTTATCTGATGAAGTAAAACTCAATGTCTGCACTTCTTGTTTCTTTAATATTTTGTTTGGTAGCAATCAGTGCAACTAGCTCGTCTCATTTTTCCCTCCTAAAATCAAGGCAACGTTCATCAGATGTTAACACATCCATTAAATGTTTTAGTCTCTGTTGCTCTTCAGGTGGTTGTTGTTTGTTTTGTGTGTGATTTAAGGATTCACAACTGCTCAGGTCATTAGTGCCCAACCCCAAACATGGCTTTGCTAAAACAGTGTTAAGACAGTTATGCCAATGAGGATGATACCAGGAGATCGCTAAAAACATAGGGTAAAATACATCAAGAGGAATTAAATGCCCTTTGATAAATTAGTCATCTGTGTAAAACACAAGAACCGAACAGCTGCTTGTGCGTCGTTGGTTAAAATTTCCTCTAGAGTGCAAGGTAGATTAAGTGCAACATGGACATGATTGAAATTAGAACAGGACATTAAAACATCGCACACCGTCAGCAGGTGACCACAGGAACACAATGGTACAGGGTCACATGTCAGCAAGTGGCAGTGGCTGAACTGGCAATGTCTGATCCCCAACCAGACCAAGATGACTTCCTCCTGGTGAGAGGGGCATGAGGAAGTCTTCCAAGTCATTGAGATCAGTTTAATAGTTCTAAGCTTATTGGCATGACGCAAGGACCACAAACTATGTCACAACAACAAACTGTGTCAGCAAATAGCCCCTTGAATATCAAATGTTCAAATGTTTGTAAATCTATCAGACCAAACTGTGTGGTCATCAGTCCGTAGCTTACAAACTACTTAAACCTAGGTAAACTAACCTAAGGACAAACATACACACCCATGCCCCAGGGAGGACTCTAACCTCCATGGCGATCAACCGCGCACTCCACAGCGAGACGCTTTAGACCGCTTGGCTACTCCACCGCGACCCTTGAATATCATTGGATGGTACACAGAGGGTAGCTGTCCGAGGTAGGAGGATTGCAGCTTTGGCCGCAGCATCAGCAGCTTCGTTCTGAGGCACACCTAAGTGGCTAGGTACACACATGAAGCAAACGTGAGAACCATTGTCCACTAACCATTGAAGGGAGCATTGGATTCTTCTTTCTATTTGGGAGTAGAATAGGAAAGGAAATGACTAGTAGTGGTACAGTGTACCTTCCGCCATGCACCTTACGGTGGATTGCGGAGTATGTAGGCTATGTAGGATGTGTTGGATACGGGTCTCTAAGACTCTGAATGGCACTGAGAAAGTAGAAGCAGATGACATAGGAAAGATGGTGATGGTGACCAATATACAGAACAGCCTGATAGAGCAAAAATCTCAGCTGTGAAATTCGAACACTGGTCAAGAAGCCTGTATTGGAGCCTGTCGTCACCAACGACAAAGGCAGATGCAACTCCGTCAGTATTCTTGGAGCCATGTGTATAGATAAAAATGGCAGTATCAAGCAACGAACAAAGTTCAAAATACCTCAAGCGATATACCAAAACCAGAGTAGGCGTACCCTCCTCAGGAGGGAGCCGAGTTCAAGGCGACAAAAACGAACTCTGGGAGGGAGCAAAGCAGTTGCAGACAGCCCATATTGGTGATCAAGGGAGTCAAGAATGATGGGTAGGATGGGTGGTTGGGCATCAACAACAGGCGGCACGCGTACCGACATAGTAGTATATCATGCTAATAGTTCATTCAATAGTAATTCGGCAATTTCAGCACAAAGAATTTGAATAGGGCTGCTGTAAAATGCTACAATCTGCAGGCGATGGTGGATCGAGATAAGACAGCATAAAATTGACAGCCCTGCAGAAGAGTAGAAGAAACTTTCATAATCCAGTTTCGAGCGAACAATGGACCAATAAAGGTGAAGGACGATTCGATCAGCTCCCCACAGAGGACAATGAGGGAACTAGTACATTGGCCAGCCAGATAGGACACATGGGGAAACCAGCAAAGTTTCCTATCCAATATAAGCCCTAAAAATTTAATTGTCTCCACGAATGGCAGAACAATGGGGCCGAGATGTAGAGATGGTTGAAGAAATTGTTTGTGTCTCCAGAAATTGACGCAGACTTATCTCACTCGTGAAACAGAAGCCATTGGCGACACTAAAAGAATAAAGATGATCAAGACAAAGCTGAAGACAGCACTTCACGAGACACATTCTCTGGAAGCTGCAGTAGATCGCAAAGTTGCCCACAAAGAGGGAGCCTGATGACAATGATGATTGGTGATACAGGGCACTCAACAGCGAGGTCATCAGTGCCCATGCTCAAACTTGAACGGATGGAAGAAAATGACACATGTCGGACGGACTTGTGAAATTAAGTACACCTACAGTTGTAGGAATAGCTTAAACAACTTGTAAAAGGACTAAAACTGAGGATAAAACATCGATAGATGTATGTGGCCCGGTGACTACTTAAAAATAGGTGGTGACCAAGCCACTCTGACACATTAAAATAGCACACCTAGTATTTTGGGAAGAAGTCCAGACATGGTACAAAATCGTAGGACACGATCCACAGACGTCTCATTGTCACCTAAAATAGATTGCGGTCCTGTGAGACCCAAATTTGCCCTGGTAACTTCTGATGGCCGAAGTAAAGAAGATATAAAATGTAGAATGGCTATGGGAAGAAAAGCGTTTCTAACGAAGCGAAACTTGTTAACATCCAATATTGATTTAAATGTTAGGAAGTCCTTTCTGAAAGCATTTGTCTGGAGTGTAGCATTGTATGGGAGTGAAATGTGGACGGTTAAGAAATAAGATAAAAAGATGATACAAGCTTTTTAAATGTGGTGCTACAGACGAATGATGAAAATTAAATGGGTAGATCACGTAACTAATGAGGAGGTGCTTAACCAAATCGGGTAGAAAAGGAATTTCTGGCATATCCTGACAAAGAGAAGGGATAGATTGGTTGGACACATTCTGAGACAATTGTCAATTTAGTATTAGAAGGGAACGTGCAGGGTAAAAATCGTAGAGGGAGACCGAGGGACGAATATAGTAAGCAGATTCAAAAGGATGTAGGTTCCGAACGTATTTTCAAATGAAGAGACTTGCACAGGGCAGGATAGCGTGGAGAGCT
Organism: Locusta migratoria; assembly: GCA_026315105.1. Taxonomy (NCBI): domain Eukaryota; kingdom Metazoa; phylum Arthropoda; class Insecta; order Orthoptera; family Acrididae; genus Locusta; species Locusta migratoria. The sequence goes on along the minus strand of CM048744.1, from coordinate 124,423,723 downwards.
GCATCAAACCAGTCTGCGGACTGAAGATTACAACAACAACAACCCGCAAATAAAACGCATTCTGTTGAAATATGTCATATTGACAGTCATGTCCTACATCTGTCACACTCCGGCGGTTTTTCACTGCGTAAAAGAAAAATATGTGTCAGCGGGCAATGTCCAATTGGAAGACGAGTGAAGGCGACTTCATCAGCTCGTCGAGGGCAGAAGGACGTACGCCATGGGTGGACTGATGCCTTTACTGCGCATAGTTTATTATCCGCCACACCGAACAATTGATCCTTCCACAAAGACATGGTTCTTCGTATCACAGAAATATAAGTAACACATCCAGCCACTCTGGGACACATTAAAAACACCTACCTAGAAGACTTAGGCAGGTGGAGGACAGAGTATGACAAACACACACAAACTTTAAATGGATTTGTAAAATCCACACTCACGTATAGAGTGTATAACATTTAAAAAAGAGTCAACCGTATAGGTATTGTCAGCTAATGCAAGCTGCAAAGCGTCAGGGATATTAAAATGCCGTCGCTTTTTGGCCAAATTGCGGCATTCAAGCAAGATGTGCGCAACCGTCAAAGGGGCACCATATCCACACCGAGGAGGGTCCTCGCGACACAAAAGGTGACCATGCGTGAGCCAAGTATGGCCTATACGGAGACGGCAAAGGACAACTGACTCCCTGCGAGAACCCCCCAGGGAAGTCTTCAACACAGCGGCAGAGGACTTGACAACACGGAGCTTATTGGGTTCGGTCGAGTCTGCCCATTCAGAATTCCAAACCCCAAGGACCTTGTGGGTCAACTGGGATTGGAGGTCTGAGACTGGGAGGCCAATATCCAGGGGCTGTGAAGTGGTGGCCTGCTTGGCCAGGTAATCAACGCGTTCATTGCCTGGTATACCTATGTGGCCCAACGTCCATACAAAAGCGACAGAACGGCCTGACTTGCTAAGGGCAATGACAGCATCTTGAATCGCTCGCACCACAGTGTGTTTAGGGAGAAACTGGTGGAGGGCCTGTAAGCCACTCAGGGAGTCGCTGCAGATGACGAACGACCCCCTGGGGCAATCTCTGAGGTGTTCAAGAGCTCTCAAACACCAACCACTTCTGCGGTGAAGATGCTGCTTCCACAAGGCAATGACCGCTGTTCGATGTGCTCACCACAGACAAAGGCATTTGCGGCATGACCATTAACCAAAGAACCGTCCGTGTACATGATGGTTGCACCGTGATATGCGTCAAGCAGTGCTTGGAACCGGCGACGGAGAAGCAGTGATGGAATAGAGGCTTTCGAATCCCGTGACAAATCCAACATCCAACCGAAGCTCCAGGCGAGGAATAGTCCAGGGGGGGGGGGGGGAATGGATATGGGGGGAGTAATGGAAAGGTGGAGGAAGGGGTAGGGAATAAAGTGAGGAGAGAAGGGAACGGACATGGACTGCAATCGGAAGACCCGACCTGGGCCGACGTCGCGGGGAAGGGAGTGCAGAAAGCGGGAAGAGAAGCCTGTGGTTCGGATGGTGGGGTGAAGCATGAACCCGGGCAATGTAACTCACCAACAACCATTGCCGGCTATACCGCAGAGGGGGAACACCAGCTTCAGCTAGAAGGCTCGTAACGGGACTGGTGTGAAAAGCCCCTGTTGCGAGATGCACACCTGTGTGGTGAACGGGGTCTAGGACCCGCAAGGCAGAAGGAGCAGCTGAGTCGTAAACCAAGCTCCCGTAGTCAAGCCGCGATTGAATAAGGGCCTTGTAGAGCTGAAGAAGGGTGGAACGTGCTGCTCCCCAACCAGTATGGCTGAGGCATCTAAGAATATTTAAATGCCACCAGCTCTTCTGCCTCAGCTGACGAAGGTGTGGCACCCAAGTCAGCCGGGCATCGAAGACCATGCCCAGGAAGCGATGTGTTTCCTCGACCTGAAGTAGTTCACCACCCAGGTAGAGCTCTGCGTCAGGGTGAACTACCCAACGGTGACAGAAGTGCATTATGCGGATTTTCCATGCAGAGAACTGAAATCCGTGAGTAGAGGCCCATGAGTGGGCCTTTTGGATGGCACCCTGCAGCCATCTTTCAGCTACGCCGATGCTAACGGAGCTGAAATACAAGCAGGAGTCATCAGCGAACAGGGAGAAACTGACTGATGACCCCCACAGCCGCAGCAAGACCGTTTATTGCCACTAAAAACAATGGGACACTGAGGACGGAGCCCTGTGGGACACCGTTCTCTTGAATACGGGGGGAGCTAAAAGATGCCCCAACCCTCACCCGAAACGAGTGGTGGGAGAGGAAATTGCGAATAAAAATAGGAAGGGCACCATGTAAGCCCTCGTCATGCAGAGTCGTAAAAATATAGTGGCGCCAGGTGGTGTCATACACCTTTCGAAGTTCAAAAAATACAGCAACCAAATGCTCACGCCTAGCAAACTCCGTGCGAATGGCCGACTCCAGTGACACAAGGTTGACAATGGTAGAACGGCCATGGCAAAAGACCCCTGTTGTGGAGCAAGGAATCCACGCTCTTCAAGGATCCACATAAGCCACCGACTCACCATACGTTCGAAGAGCTTGCAGAGAACGTTGGTGAGGCTGATCGGACGGTAATTGTCAGCCACCAGGGGATCTGCACCAGGTTTCAGAACCAGGATGATAGTGCTTTCCCGCCATTGTGACGGGAAAGTGCCCTCTGCCCAAAGATGGTTAAACAGGGCGAGAATGCAGCATTGAAACTCTGGTGAAAGGTGTCGGAGGAATTGGCCGCGAATCCTATCTGGTCCTGGAGTAGTATCAGGACACACAGCAAGGGCAGTTTGGAACTCCCACTCACTAAACGGGTCATTGTATATTTCCCGACGACGAGTGCGGAAGGATACCTGTTTCCACTCGGCCCGCTCTTTGAGGGAGCGGAAGTCGGCACTGTATGTGGCAGTTGCGTGCGTAGTGCTCTACCATATGCCCGGCGATAGCTGCCGGGAGTGTGCAGAGCACACCCTGGATGGTGAGGGATGGGATTCCTGTCGGCGGGTGGTATCCAAAGACGCGTCCGTACCTGAGTAAGGGAGGTGCGGAAGCCAATACTGGCTGCATACTGCTCCCAGGCTTGCTCTGCTGTATGAGTCGTCGAGCACGCGCACTGAGCCGTTTAAAAGCGACCAAATTCTCCACGGAAGAGTGGCATCGATGGCGCTGGAGCGCTCGCCGCCGTTCCCAAATAGCCTCAGAAATCTCTGGTGTCCATCAAGGCACGGTGCTATGCCTAGTGGAACCGGTGGTTTGTGGAACTGCTACCTCAGCGGCCATGACAATACTATCAATCACCTGCTGGACTGCATTGTCAATTTTATCTGGCAGTGGTGCAGCGATGACAGCGGTTGAAGTATAAGCAGGCCAGTCAGCCCTACAGAGGCACCAACGGGGCAAGCAGTCTGCAGCTTGGTACTGCAGGAGCGACACAAAGATTGGAAAGTGGTCGCTGCCACACAGGTCCTCATGCACACGCCAACCGAAGTGTGGTCAAAGGCTGGGGCTGCAGACGGAGAGGTCGATCGCTGAATACGTGCAATACCTCAATGCTCTAACTCTTCTAAAATGTCTAGGGTGCCGACAGGGCACATCTGCTCCAGTTTTATAAAGCTTTCGTGCAGCCCAGACTGGAATATGGCTGCCAGGTCTATGGATCGGGCAGGCCTTCGTACCTGAAAATACTGGATGCATTACACCACAAAGGTATCAGGCTGGTGACTGGTGCATATTGCACAAGTACAGTACTTAGCCTGCGTGCTGAAGCTGGTGAGCCTCTGCTCTCTATTCACCGTCCTCTGCTCATGGCACGCATGGCATACAGAGCTATGTTAGTTCCGCACACGTTACTGTGTTGCACAGCAGCCAAACCAACGTTTGTTCCACAACCGCCCACAGGCTACGAAACTGTTTGGGATTCGAGCATAGGACAGCATTGAGTTACTGCAGGTGCAGGGCATTAAGGTTCAACGCCAGGGGTGGAGTAGGGGTTCTCCCTGGCTCCTTCATAGGCCTACATTGATTTTTAACTCTTAGGGGCTCAGCATTAATTTACTGAGTACGGACTTGGCGAACCCGGGGTCCTGAGCCATGGGCTGTGTCGTGCCAACAGTGCGCTACACCGTAAGCTCTGTGCATGCCTCAACAACCATTGTTCGGTGCGGCGGTGGAACGTTATACGTTTCAGAGCCCGGGGATCTTGGCTTAATCGCCCGTGTCGCAAGGACGGTACAAACCTCTATAAAAAAAACCTCAATCTCAAGGTGTGCTACGTGCCGAGGAGATGCATGGCTGTTGAGGTTGAACAGCCGTTACCGAGCAACCTCTGAGGAACCTGCCGCACCTCAGTTGTATAAGGCTTACCCAGGCAAGCGGGGCTCTGTCTGGGTGGACGCTTATTTCCCTAGCTGCTCGTGGGAACACCATGAAAAGACCACGAAACGTTGGTGGACGTACAATCGTCGTCTCTAAGCGCGATCGAGGTTCTTTGTTGAACATTAAGAAGATAAGTATGGAGAGGTGGAGGGTATGTCTAAGATGAGATCTGATGAGTTCTGATAACAACGTCATCTCCATCACAGTCACGGGCTTTGCTAGCCTGCGACAAGCTGGGTGATGTTTCTGTTTGCATTACACCACATAAGACCTTAAATATGGTCCAGGGCATCATTTTCCACAGGGATCTGCTGCTGCAATCAGACGACGAATTGAGAGCTAACTTGGAGCGGCGAGGTGTGCATTTCCTACGCCGTATCTATAGGGGTCCGAAGGACAAGAGGGTTGTCACCGGTGCCTTCATCTTGGCTTTCGAGGGTGATTCATTGCCTGAGAAAGTCAAGGTGATGGTCTACCAGATTGACTTAAAGCCCTACGTTCCACCCCCTATGCGCTGCTTCAAGTGCTGGAGGTTTGGTCATATGTCCTCCCAATGTGATGCCAACTCAAAATGCAGAGAACTGAAATCCGTGAGTAGAGGCCCATGAGTGGGCCTTTTGGATGGCACCCTGCAGCCATCTTTCAGCTACGCCGATGCTAACGGAGCTGAAATACAAGCAGGAGTCATCAGCGAACAGGGAGAAACTGACTGATGACCCCCACAGCCGCAGCAAGACCGTTTATTGCCACTAAAAACAATGGGACACTGAGGACGGAGCCCTGTGGGACACCGTTCTCTTGAATACGGGGGGAGCTAAAAGATGCCCCAACCCTCACCCGAAACGAGTGGTGGGAGAGGAAATTGCGAATAAAAATAGGAAGGGCACCATGTAAGCCCCCGTCATGCAGAGTCGTAAAAATATAGTGGCGCCAGGTGGTGTCATACACCTTTCGAAGTTCAAAAAATACAGCAACCAAATGCTCACGCCTAGCAAACTCCGTGCGAATGGCCGACTCCAGTGACACAAGGTTGACAATGGTAGAACGGCCATGGCAAAAGACCCCTGTTGTGGAGCAAGGAGTCCACGCTCTTCAAGGATCCACATAAGCCACCGACTCACCATACGTTCGAAGAGCTTGCAGAGAACGTTGGTGAGGCTGATCGGACGGTAATTGTCAGCCACCAGGGGATCTGCACCAGGTTTCAGAACCAGGATGATAGTGCTTTCCCGCCATTGTGACGGGAAAGTGCCCTCTGCCCAAAGATGGTTAAACAGGGCGAGAATGCAGCATTGAAACTCTGGTGAAAGGTGTCGGAGGAATTGGCCGCGAATCCTATCTGGTCCTGGAGTAGTATCAGGACACACAGCAAGGGCAGTTTGGAACTCCCACTCACTAAACGGGTCATTGTATATTTCCCGACGACGAGTGCGGAAGGATACCTGTTTCCACTCGGCCCGCTCTTTGAGGGAGCGGAAGTCGGCACTGTATGTGGCAGTTGCGTGCGTAGTGCTCTACCATATGCCCGGCGATAGCTGCCGGGAGTGTGCAGAGCACACCCTGGATGGTGAGGGATGGGATTCCTGTCGGCGGGTGGTATCCAAAGACGCGTCCGTACCTGAGTAAGGGAGGTGCGGAAGCCAATACTGGCTGCATACTGCTCCCAGGCTTGCTCTGCTGTATGAGTCGTCGAGCACGCGCACTGAGCCGTTTAAAAGCGACCAAATTCTCCACGGAAGAGTGGCATCGATGGCGCTGGAGCGCTCGCCGCCGTTCCCAAATAGCCTCAGTAATCTCTGGTGTCCATCAAGGCACGGTCCTATGCCTAGTGGAACCGGTGGTTTGTGGAACTGCTACCTCAGCGGCCATGACAATACTATCAATCACCTGCTGGACTGCATTGTCAATGTTATCTGGCAGTGGTGCAGCGATGACAGCGGTTGAAGTATAAGCAGGCCAGTCAGCCCTACAGAGGCACCAACAGGGCAAGCAGTCTGCAGCTTGGTACTGCAGGAGCGACACAAAGATTGGAAAGTGGTCGCTGCCACACAGGTCCTCATGCACACGCCAACCGAAGTGTGGTCAAAGGCTGGGGCTGCAGACGGAGAGGTCGATCGCTGAATACGTGCCCTGTGCCATGCTAAAATGCGTGGGGGGACCTGAATTCAGGAGGCAAAGATCGTCTTGTGCCAATAATGTCTCAACATCCCTACCGCGGCCTGTGGTCTGGAGGCCACCCCCCAATGGGTTGTGGGCGTTGAAGTCCCCCAAAAGGAGGAATGGTGAGGGAAGTTGGGAGACCAGAGCAGTAAGGTTGTTGAGAGAGACAGCCTCATCTGGAGGAAGGTACAAGCTGCAGACAGTTAATTCTTGTGTTGCCCGGATTATGACAGCCACTGCCTCAAGAGTGGTGTTGAGTGGCACCGGAGCACTGGGGACAGTGTCCAGGACGTACAGACAGACACCGCCTGACACCCTGTCGTAAAGAGTCCTGTTGCGGTAGTAGCCCCGAAACCCACGAACGGCAGGGGTCCGCTGTGCTGGAAACCATGTTTCCTGTAGGGCGATACAAAGTGCAGGGTAGCGCCACAGTAATTGTCGCAGCTCGGCCAGGTGATTAAAGAAGCCGTCACAATTCCACTGGAGAATAACTCTTTCTCCTCACTGTAAGGCCATAAAAGAAAAAGAAAAGAAGATCATTCCATAGGAACATCTGCCGCCTTATGGTCAGGATCTACAGAATCTAAGACCATAGGTGATTCTGGATGTGCAGAGCTCCTATGATCAGGCGAATCAAGAAGTGAGAAATCCTCAGCGGAAGCGAGGATCTCGACTTCGTCCTCTGAAGCAGAGGATATGGGTGTGGGTGGCTTTGAAGCCACCAAAGAATCCTTTTTCTTTCTGTCTTTCTTCTTACTCTCGCTGGCACTTGGGTGTTAAGGGCCATGGGGGCTTCTCAACAGGGGCTGCAGGTGCCGACTAAGAGGTGGAGGCCCCTCGATCAGCAGCTGCGGGATCCTTCAGCCATTTGCTGGGATCCACTTTCCCACAGAAAGAAGCCCCGGAAGGGAGTGTCCCGTGGGACCCCTTCCGGGCGAGAGAAGCCAGAGAAGGCTGTTGTTTCTCCAGCTGTGGGGTGGGGACCGACGTCACCTGTGATGGTTTATCGTTGCTCCCAACGTGAAGAGTATGGGAGCAACCGAAGGAGTAGTGTCCCCAACTGCCAAGAGGGCAGGTGGAGTGGATCGGGCCTGGGGGCCTGTTGGCATTGGTGGTACACTCTGTGGTTTGGCGACTGTGAGGATCGACAATGAAGCTACTGTAGAGAATGGGGTCGTCATGGTCACTGGGTGGAGTTTCACATACTTACGCCTGATCTCTGCAATTGTCAGCTGGTCCAGGGTCTTGTACTCTATGATCTTACGCTCTTTGTGGAGTACAGAGCAATTGGGAGAACAAGGAGGATGCTGTTGATTACAATTAACGCACACTGGAGGTGGGGTACAAGGGGCATCCGCACGACCGCACTCCCGACATTTTGAGTTGGCATCACATTGGGAGGACATATGACCAAACCTCCAGCACTTGAAGCAGCGCATAGGGGGTGGAACGTAGGGCTTTAAGTCAATCTGGTAGACCATCACCTTGACTTTCTCAGGCAATGAATCACCCTCGAAAGCCAAGATGAAGGCACCGGTGACAACCCTCTTGTCCTTCGGACCCCTATAGATACGGCGTAGGAAATGCACACCTCGCCGCTCCAAGTTAGCTCTCAATTCGTCGTCTGATTGCAGCAGCAGATCCCTGTGGAAAATGATGCCCTGGACCATATTTAAGGTCTTATGTGGTGTAATGCAAACAGAAACATCACCCAGCTTGTCGCAGGCTAGCAAAGCCCGTGACTGTGATGGAGATGACGTTGTTATCAGAACTCATCAGATCTCATCTTAGACATACCCTCCACCTCTCCATACTTATCTTCTTAATGTTCAACAAAGAACCTCGATCGCGCTTAGAGACGACGATTGTACGTCCACCAACGTTTCGTGGTCTTTTCATGGTGTTCCCACGAGCAGCTAGGGAAATAAGCGTCCACCCAGACAGAGCCCCGCTTGCCTGGGTAAGCCTTATACAACTGAGGTGCGGCAGGTTCCTCAGAGGTTGCTCGGTAACGGCTGTTCAACCTCAACAGCCATGCATCTCCTCGGCACGTAGCACACCTTGAGATTGAGGGTTTTTTTATAGAGGTTTGTACCGTCCTTGCGACACGGGCGATTAAGCCAAGATCCCCGGGCTCTGAAACGTATAACGTTCCACCGCCGCACCGAACAATGGTTGTTGAGGCATGCACAGAGCTTACGGTGTAGCGCACTGTTGGCACGACACAGCCCATGGCTCAGGACCCCGGGTTCGCCAAGTCCGTACTCAGTAAATTAATGCTGAGCCCCTAAGAGTTAAAAATCAATGTAGGCCTATGAAGGAGCCAGGGAGAACCCCTACTCCACCCCTGGCGTTGAACCTTAATGCCCTGCACCTGCAGTAACTCAATGCTGTCCTATGCTCGAATCCCAAACAGTTTCGTAGCCTGTGGGCGGTTGTGGAACAAATGTTGGTTTGGCTGCTGTGCAACACAGTAACGTGTGCGGAACTCACATAGCTCTGTATGCCATGCGTGCCATGAGCAGAGGACGGTGAATAGAGAGCAGAGGCTCACCAGCTTCAGCACGCAGGCTAAGTACTGTACTTGTGCAATATGCACCAGTCACCAGCCTGATACCTTTGTGGTGTAATGCATCCAGTATTTTCAGGTACGAAGGCCTGCCCGATCCATAGACCTGGCAGCCATATTCCAGTCTGGGCTGCACGAAAGCTTTATAAAACTGGAGCAGATGTGCCCTGTCGGCACCCTAGACATTTTAGAAGAGTTAGAGCATTGAGGTATTGCAGTTTGACCTCTTTAAGGTGTGGCAACCATGTCAGCCTCTCGTCAAAAGTGAGGCCAAGATATTTTACATTGTCCTGAAAGGTTAGAACAGTGTCTCCTAGTTTTAAAACAAGTGTATTAAAACGGGAATGGGAGGGATTAAAATCCTCACAGGCAGTTTTCTCCAAGGAAAACTTGAAACCAGTGATGTTACACCATTCCTCCAACCGTTGCAATGGAGGAGGCCGCACAAAAGATGGAGACGTCGTCCACAAACAAGGAACACTGTACAGGTAATCGCACGGTGGATGTAATGCCGTTAATGGCTATGGTGAATGCTGTTATTCAAGGGCAAATAAAACACCGATTAGGTGTTGCTTCCGTAGGAAAGCTTGTTGGATCGCACTTTCAAGCAGGGTAAGGTTATCCAGTGTAGATTGGTACCTCCTGAAACCACATTGAGAGTGGCTAAGTAAGGATCTTTCGAGGACCCATACTAAGCGCCAGTTGACCATACGCTCCAACGTCTTACCAATGTAGTTCGTGAGGCTAATGCTTCTATAAATAACCTGTGTTGGTGCGATCTTTCCCCGGTTTTAAAATTGGAATTAAAATGGATTCTTTCCAAGAACATGGAAAGTTCCTCATAATACAAATTTCATTAAAAATATGTAAGAGGATCTCCTCTGACTGCGGTGCCAACTGTTTCAGCAGCCTGTATGGTATCTCGCCACAGCCAGGTGCAGAATCACAAATTGCTGACAATGTGGATTCCAGCTTACACATCGAGAAAGGTTGGTTGTAGTCATCACCGTTGGAGGAATGGAGGTCAAAGCCAACCCTCGCCTGGATTGTCCAATAGTGACGAATGACTGGATCCTGGCGAGAATCTGAAGTAACAGCTGCATAGGATTCTTCCATAATTTGGGCAATGTCCCTGGACGGTTGTAAAAGACATCCATGCCCTCACAAAGCTGGTATTGGTGATCGAGAGTTCCATACCCGAAATCCTCCTAATCGCTTCCCATATTTTACCTGTAGGCATGGACCTATTAATGGAGTTCAGGAACTCCTGCCAAGACCTCTGCTTACTCTCTTTAACAATTCTCCTTGCCCGTGTCCTTGCCACTCGAAAATTGGCCAAATTGGCATTGGTAGAGCACTGATGGAATCGCCGCAATGCTGCTCTTCTGTCCCTGCTGCCATTAACACATCCAATGACGCTCCCGAAAGAGTTGCTAGTGGATGTGGAGATACTTTCTTCGGCTTCTTCTTTTGAAAAGATGAGGAGGATAGGGGAACTAGGGGAACACTCTACTTTGGCGGGATATTCTTCTTTTGAGAGGCACTTCGCTGGTGAGGTGTCTTCTTAATTATTTCCTGTGGTTCCTTGTCGAGCACAACTGCTGTAGCAACAGAGACCACATTGTCTGCAAAAGCAATAACTGTAGTTTTTTCGGCCATATTTGGTGGAGCAACAGGCAGGGGAGCTTCAGCTGCCCGACATGTGTAAGTATTAGTGCTGACACTGACAGCCTCAGTTTGTGTCGAGGCATCTACTGTGGTAATGGGTTTCTGTAAGGGAGCAGCAAACGAGGTGGGAAATACAGGTGGCTGCATGGTCTTAAATACATTCTTGGCCTCCGCATAGGAAATGCGCCTGGTCGTCTTTATCTCCTGTATTTTCTTTTCCGCAAGATACACCTGGCAGTCCTGACTCCAAACAGGGTGTTCCCCAGAACAATTGACACATTTGTCAGGTGGCATACAAGCAGTGCCCTCCTGTGCTGCCTTTCCACATTTGCCACAAGTGGCCTCCCCCTTACAGCCGAGGGTGGTGTGTCCAAAACGCTGGCATTTAAAACAGCGCATGGGGTTAGGGATGGACTTTCAACCACAAAAACCTTGCCTTCACATGCTCAGGGAATCTAGGAGTATTAAAACTAAGGATGAAGGTCTCAGATGACACACATTCTCCATCCACCCTTTTCTTAATATTCTGGACATCCACTATGCCTTCTGTTGCCCATTCTGCCTCGAGTTCTTTCAACTGGAATGTCCATCAGATCTCTACAAAAACTACACCCTTATTGTAGTTCAGGGTACTGTGTAGTTCTGCATCGATTTCGAATTCACCCAGATACTTTGCTTTCTGCAGATTTTCTGCCTGTTGTGAGGTTGACGTTTCAACCAACAAGGTACCATTCCGCAATCTTTTAACAGATTTCAAAGTGCCCGCAAGACCTTCTAAGCTCTTATTAATATAAAAGGGCGAAATCTTCTCAAAAGAACCTTCTTTCCTTTTAATGATAATAAAGAAATTCTAGCTAACAGCCTGTGTTCTGTTACTTTGCACAAAACTCTTTTTACTACTGAACAGGACACGGGGACAAGTCACCCAAGACCTCTTTTTTGACTGGATGTTGGTACCCCGCCCCCCCCCCCCCCACCCCACTAGAAGGTTCAAGGGACAAATTGGGATTATTCATCTCAGTGACACGAGTAGCTAGGAAAGTACATGTCTGCCTAGAAAGAGCCCCGCATGCCTAGGTAAGCCTTATACAACTGAGGTGCGGCAGTATCCGCAGTGGCTGCTCGCTAGCAACTGCTCCACCTCAACAGCCATGCATCCCATCAGCACATAGCACACCTTGGGATTGCGGAGTTTTTTATACAGGTAATTCCTTCCTCGCAACCCGGGTGGTCAAGCCCAAAATCCCCATTCCCCGGTCAACACAACATTCCACCGTCGCGCCACACAGTAGTCGCTGAAGCGTGCCCAGAATTTACGGCACTTACCAGTCCCCAGTTCAGGTCCCCTGGTTCGCCAAGCCTGAACTCAGCAAATTAATGCTGAACCCCTGAGGGGAGGGAGCCTGAGACGTCCGCTAGAAGGCAATCCGTAATTGGGTTGATTGCTACAGCAAAAAGTGCGACACTCAACACAGATACCTGTGGCACTCCATTCTTCGGACGAAAGGTGTCTGACAAAACAGAGCCCACCCATAACCTGAATCTTTGATCCATTAAAAATACTTATAGAAAAAGGGTGAGGCAACTGCAAAATCCTCACTTATGGAGGGTGCAGAGAATGTCCACCCTCCAAAAGGTGTCGTAGGCCTTTCCAAATCAAAGAATACAGCCACCGTCTGGCGCTTTTGCAAAAAGTTATTCATAATATAGGTCAACAAGGTAACGAGTTCATAGATAGCAGAATGCTGCCTACAGAATCTGCATTGGACATTGGTGAGATCGGGAGATTTGAGTAGCCAAACCAAATGAGCATTAGTGATGCATTCCATCACCTCATCACCTTGCAGACACAGCTGGTGAGAGAAATAGGGTGATAACTGGAAGGAAGATGTATGTCCTTCCCTGGTTTTGGTATGGGAACAACGATTGCTTTACACCAGCATGTGGAAACCTGACTTTCAGTCCATATGCAATTATAGGTGCGAAGAAGAAAACATTTACCTGCAGAAGAAAGGTTCTTCAGCATCTGAATATGAATGGCATCAGGTCCTGGAGCAGAAGACCGGGACAGGACGAGAGCATGTTCGAGCTCCTGCACAGTGAAGGTGACATTATAACATTCATGATTTACAGATTGCAAAGAAGGCTGCTGTGCCTTTTCTGTTTTCGAGGGAGGAAAGTAGGGTGGCAATGAGTGGAGCTCAAAACTTACGCAGAAGATCAGTCTGAAGCATTGGATATATCAGCGGGGTCCATGAAGATTTCATTTGCTATAGTAAGGGTGGGAATTGGGAAGTGAAGTGAACCTTAGTGCCAGATAACTGGCCACCAGACAACCAAAGAAAGAATAAATCTGTTTAGCGAACTAGTGAAAGCAGTCCAGCAACCATTTTTACTTTCCTTGATGACATGATGGCATTGTGCTCTTAGTCATTTGTGATACACAGAATCTGCCATTGTTGGGTGGCATTGAAAGGTGTGTAGAGCTTGTTGTCGGGCTCTAGGTCTTATAGTGTCGCTACATGCAGCAGTCTACCAGGGGACTGGGACTCAACTTGGAGAAGAGGAAGTATGTGGTATTGAATATTCGTCAGCAATGAGAGTAACTCCTGTGAGGATTCGACCTGACTGTCGCAGGTGAGGAAATTCTGATTGTGGAAAACTGCCACGGAGGAATAAAATCCCCAGTCAGCTTTCGAGATGTTCCAGCTAGTGGAACACAGAGTATGATGAAGAAAATAGATTACACAGGGGAAATGGTCGCTCGAGTAAGTATCAGAAAGAGCATACCACCCAAACCGATGTGCAAAATGAGAAGTATGTATCTCTAACTCCAAGTGAAAATAGGTACCCCTTGTGCCTGAATGAAAGTTTGGTGCACCCATGTTTAGACAGACAAGATTAGGATGGTTGAAAAGGTCCACTAAAAGGAAGCCTCTCCGGTAAGAGGCTGGAGAACCCATAGGGGTTGGTGGATATTGAAGTCGCCAATCAACATAAAAGGGGTAGGAAGCTGAGCAACGAGCTTCAGCACATCTGCCCAAGTAAAGGCAGACGACAGTGGGGTAGGCCTATAGAAATTACAAAGTGAAAAGGGAAAAGTGGGGAGAGTTATGGATCTACATCTACATGGGATACTCTGCAAATCACATTTAAGTGCCTAGCAGAGGCAACTGCCTGTAGGTGAGTGTTCAGTGATATGGGATGGTAATAGATGTCTTCTCGAATGAACAACATAACCCCTCCATGGGCTGGAATACCTTCCACCGGGGGTAGGTCAAAGGCAAGGAGATATAATGTGAGAAATCAATATTGTCGCCTGGGCATAACTTCATTTTTTGGAGACTTGACTACAAGTGGATGGTGCAATCTAAGGAGTAGTTTTAATTCCTCTCTGCTGGAACGTATTCCTAAAATATTCCATTGAATAGATAAAGAAGGAAAAGGCTAGAGGGGATCACCTCAATAGCTGCTAAGGGCCTTACTTCGAGAGAGCACTGCTACTGCAGTCGACAGGTGATGAGTCATGTTCCACTGGTTCATCTGGAGTTGCTGCTGCCTTCCTGGGTTTATCGGTAGTGGCAGTTTCCTCTGCCAGTGAAGGGCCAGTTGATCGGCTAGCAGTAACGTACTCCAGAGTTAAGAGAGAAAAAATAAAAATTTTGTGATAACACAGTTAATTCTGTCAGAGACAACGAAGGACCTAGAAGAGCAACTGAAGGGAATGGACACTAGTCTTGAAAAGAGGGTATAAAATGAACATTAACAAGGGTAATGGAATGTGGTGTCAGAAAATCAGGCAATGTTGAAGGAATTAGATTAGGGAATGAGACAATAAATTTAGTAGATAAGTTTTGTTATTTGGTTAGAAAAATAACTTCTGATGGCCAAAGTAAAGAAGATATAAAATGCAGATTTGCTATGGGAAGAAAAGCATTTCTGAAGAGGCAAAATTTTTGACATCCACTAACAATTTAAATGTTAGGAAGCCATTCCTGAAAGCATTTGTCTGGATGTAGCATTGTATGGGAGTGAAATGTGGACAATAAGGAGTTCAGACAAAAAGATGATAGAAGCTTTTGAAATGTGGTGCTACAGATGAATGATGAATATTAGGCATAGGCTAGATGGGTAGATCAAATAACTGAAGACGAGGCACTATACGGAATTGGGAGAAAATGAGTTTTTGGCATACCCGACTAAGAGACGGGATAGATTGCTGCGACACAAATCAACATCAAATAATTGTCAACTTAGCATTGGAAGTAAGTTTGTGTTCGGGGAGAGGGGGGGGGGGATTGTAGTTTGGAAGAACAAAGGACAAACACAGTAAGCAGATTCAAAAGGATGTAAGTTCCAGTTTCTCATTCTCCGGTTAAGACGATTGCACAGGACAGAGTAGCATCGAGAGCTGCATCAAATCAGCTGTGGACTCATGAGCACAACACAACACAATTGAAAAACAAAATGTCATTATAAAAATGTTGGCTGTGACAACATCTCAGTTGACAGATTGAAACCTGCCTATATAGGCCTACTTGTTAACTCAGACACCAGCCGTACAGGAAAAATTTCAGAGCACTTCACCTGTGAATGAAGAACTATATCTTCAAGAACTGTCCAGTTACCCAATCTGGTAGAGTTGTGAAATTACCCCAGAAATATAGGTGACTTAAGAGACTGGGGAGCGCATGATTTTGGGTTATGCTTAATTTCATAACCTACCTTGCTGCAGATAAGTGTCTTTAGCGAAGTTACAGATATATGTTTATTTTCCATGCATATGATAAACTTGAGAGGTGTGGAAATCAATTGTTTTCTGTGTGTCGGTGGCTGTTTATAAGAAACAAGTTTTCGAATAATAATTTGAACAAGTCTATTGAATTGTTTATTCTAGCACACAACAGTAGGGTGTAGGGTCTACCCTGTGGCACTAAATACGCCTTACTACAAAGGTAAGAAGAGATCTGTTAAGGGACAATACTACACAACCACAGTGATGAAAATTAGAAATAGTTGCATACGGACATTACCTTAAAGGAAGCATGTAGTCGAACGTACCTCTTGTGCGTTGACTTTTCATGGTAGGACTGAGCTTCTTCATTGTAGAACACAACGCCACAATCTGCACACGGAAACATCTTCTCAGGCTTCTTCTCTGGGTGATCAGAAAGATGCTTGTCACGATTTATTTTAAGAGGAAACTGCATGCCACAATATGGACAAAAGTGCTTAGCTGCACTTTCAGGATGTTTTCGGAACTTATGTTGGATAGCAATGGTAACATTTTCAAACTCTTGCCCACAGACATCACAGAAAATCTCGCCTGATTTCCCATATGTCATTGTCGCGTCAGCATGATTTGGAACTGGTTGGTTCGTTGTTGGCTTTGCAGCTTGTAGCGGCTTACATGGGCGGCCTCTGTTATCAATCTCTTTATTTGCATGTTTCCTGCAAAGGAATGAATGAAGGATGAATGAATACTAACATAAATCCACGGTTTTGAAAGCAAACATGTAATTAAGCAAACAGTACCGAAAATGTTCCTGTAGCTGTTCCTTTGAATCGAGTTTGGTGTTACATAGGACGCACACATGTTTTTTCTCTTCAGGCTGTTGGGACATAGCTATCGCTGGTATAACACGTAACAGGCAATCACCATAAAAATATATATAGGACACTTTACGGGAGGGCGCATTAAAAACCTTTCCTATTAATTTCAAACATTTTGATCATCACACTATGTTATTATCATAACTAAAACTGGGCCCTCAACATCAACCACCCTCCCACACAAATTAAAACATCACAGAAAACAAACAACCAGACGCCATTCTTTACATGCCAAACTCAGCTTGAACTTGGCGCTATCTACTGGCGAACTCCTAACATCAGATGGAATCAATGTACTTCTTTGGTGCATATGTTGCAGAAAGATAGAAAATTTTTCAAATAAAAGCACGAAAATATATTGTTTACTCTGTTATTTAATTCACATTATGATCATAAACACCTTTTAAGTTTGTTCAACTAATTATATTCGCAAACTATATCGGCAAGGAGAAGTGACTGTGGTTTAATTGTGATGTGTGAACTATCTGTCTCTTTATAAATTTGCTTACGCTATTTGCCGTATTTCTAAAAAGACTTTTAATATAATACGCAAGCCATTTCATGGAAACAGAACTTTATAAATGAAACACAAAAAACATTCTCGGCTACATTTGTTATAATTGCAGGGAAATAATAATACAACTTCTTCTTGTTCATGTACCTTCTCTTTTTCGGAGGTTGGCTATCATCATAGCCATTTTACTTTTGGAAGCTGCAGCCTTGAATAGGTCAGATGTTGAGGCAATAAACCATTTTTGCAGGTCCCCAAATCAAGACGTTCTTCTCCTCCCAACAGATCTCTTTCCTTCTATCTTCCCTTGTATTATGAGTTACAGAGTCTCAGCATTGGGCCTCCCATGATGTGGCCCAGAGATCGTCGTTTTTTTTATTTATTTATTTATTTATTTATTATCTAGCATAGAAAAATACTTTTTAGCCATCAAAAATTACAATAATGATACACATACATTTTAGAGCATACATTTATACATTTGTCTGTATTGACTTATGAACTATACACTTGTTTGTAACTGCAGTTGATAAATTAAATGTCCATTTTCCTGTTAAATTTTGATGTCTTCCCGTGAAATAAATCTGGCTATGACATCATATGCTCTTCTGGTTGTGTCCCTTAAAACTGAAGTAGTGCAAAGTGGCTGGCAGTGACCAAGTCTCAAGAGATCCTTCAAACATTTGTCTCTTCCTTCCTCGTACCGTCTGCACTGAAACAAGATGTGATTTACATCACCAACCGTTGCTCCATCACATTGACAATACGGTGTCTCCAATAAGCCAATCTTGTGTAAATGGGCAGGGAAAGAGCCATGATTGAGACGCATTCTTATAATGGAAACTATTATTTTCCTTGAGTATTTTGATTTTGCCAACCATGGTTGTCTAGGTATTAATGTTTGTATACTAGCATAGTTTCTTCCTCTTGTTTTTTGGCTTTCGTTCCATTCTTCCTGCCATAAAAGAATCGCCTGTTGTTTGATTTTTTGGAAGTAGTCTGTATATGGGATTTTAATGTCCAAAGGTATTCCACTACTAATTGCTTCTTTTGCTAGTTTATCTGCTTTATCATTGTATAGGACACCAGAATGAGACTTTATCCATACAAATTCGATGATTTGACCTGTCTTCTTTGCTTGATGATAATGCTCCACTAAGTCAAGTGTGTATTTATTAGTACTTCTGTCCCAATTTCTGCAACTAATTGATTTCAGAACGCTGTGAGCGTCAGTTATTATCACCGCCTTGGGTACTTTCAAAAATCTTACATATTTGATGGCCTCTATAATAGCGATTGTTTCAGCTATAAATATTGAAGCATCACCTGGTAGTTGAAACTTTCTTTCTTCTGAATTGTTTGGACAGAAGAAAGCACACCCTGTGTGGTTTTTCATCTCCATTTTTGAGCCATCGGTATATATTTGGGTATATCCTGCCCACTTTTCTGCTAGGTACGATGAGAGTGAAAACTGCCCATATCCTTTTTCTTTGCTGGAAGAGTCAATGTATGTTACAGGAATACTGAGATAAGAACTGTGGTAGTCATATAAGAACATTGGAAGGGCTGTAGTTCGATGTATTTTATTTTGTATATGTTTCCAAACTTCGTAACGAGTGTAGATATAAAACTGCTTTTTCCCCATATTTCTGTTATCCCCTGTTCGACAGAGCGTTTCACACTTTTTTTATCAGTGGGTGGTTAGTATTTGACATTCTTTGTAAAATATAACGATCACACAACATTGTTCGTAGAATATGTAGGGGCATTTCTGATGCTTCCACGAGGAGTGCATTAGTGGGAGAAGAAGTCATAGCTCCAAGACAGATGCGTAGGCCTTTGTACTGCAATTTATCCAACAACGCTAGGTTCTTGTTAGCAGCATTGTGATAGACTGTGCACCCGTAATCTATACGGGATCGTATCAATGCGCGATATAGGGTAAGGAGCACGTTGGGATGAGCCCCCCACCACACCCTTGACACCGATCTAATAAGGTTCAATGCTTTTTCACACGTGCTGACAACTGTTCGAATATGTGGCACCCAACTCAGTCTAGAATCGAAAAGAACGCCAAGAAATCTAGCCTGTGATTTCAGTGGTATTTTGTAACCAGATAGTCTTACACTATTCAAGCAACTTGGGATAGCTTCATTTGTGAAAGGAACTGTTACCGATTTTTCTGGTGAAATATGTAAGCCATAGCTATGAAGTGTTTGGTCCACTATGCCCATTGCTTTTGATAGCTCATATACAGCCTGATCCAACCCACTGGCTGACACATACAAACAAATATCATCTGCATACCGAAGAATTTTGACTGGAGAAGGGATCATTCCCTCCAAGTCATTGGTATAGACTGCAAAGAGTATGGGGCTTAGGGTAGATCCTTGTGGAATACCTGTTGTGAGTCGACGTGGTCCAATTAATTTATTCTGAAAACGAACCCATATGCTTCTTTCAGCGAAGAAAGTGCTAATGCCATAAATCATTCTTGTTGGGATTCCAATGGTTTCCAATTTCTGTAGCAACAAAGGTATGTTAACATTGTCATACGCTCCCGCTACATCCAGAAAGACAGCTGTTACATTTTCTCTCCTTGTTGCTGCGTCATAGATATCTGCGGTTAAGATATTTAAATTATCTATTGTGCCTTTACCTTTTCTAAATCCATACTGACTCGATGACAGGATCTGATTTGATTCCAACCACCATTCCAAGCAATTTTTCACCAGACGTTCTAACGTTTTTCCAATACAGGAAGAAAGAGAAATACGTCTAAAGGACGTGGCTTTCTCTTTATCTTTATCAGGTTTCAATATAGGTACCACTATTTGAGTTGTCCAATCTTCTATTAGTGTGTCGTTCATCCATATTTGGTTAAATATCTGTAATAATTTCCTTATGGCAATGTCTGGGAGATTTTCTATCATTTGGTAGTGTATATCATCCTTGCCAGGTGCCGAATTTGCCGCATTTTTAATTCCTTTCTTCAATTCTGCATACGTAAACGGAACCAAGAGTGGATGACGGTAATCTGACTGTTCGGGAGGACGATATGGTTGTTCGGCTGCAGAAGCTGGTGATATTAAATTCAAAAAGTCTTCAAGCCATGCGTCATTTAATGGCTGACAAGTAGTGGCGTTCTTGTATTAGAAAAACGTTAATTTCTTCCATACGTCTGCAATACTAATGTTATTATTTAATGACTCACAGAAGTTTTTCCAGGAGCTCTTTTTACATTCTTTTAATCGTCTTCGAACCCTCGCCGCTATTTTGCGATATGCAATGAAATTTTCCACATTTTGTTGTTTACGGAAGTTATTGTATGCAAGTTTCCGCTGTGCAATAGCTCTAGAGCACTCTGGTGTCCACCAGACTGGTGGACGTTGCTTCAGAACGATGACTTCCTTTTTTCTTGGAATGGAAGTTGTTGCAGCATCTACAATAATTGAAATTAGCTGTTGGTAAGCATCTTTTGGACCTAACAAGTTGTTAAAAGATTGAAAATGTGCCTGGACTGTAGCAGTGTATTTCGTCCAGTCAGCTTCCTGAATTTTCCACCTACTGTTAGGATAAATAATTTCTGTTGTATTAATAGATGAATTAGGTAAATTTGTTGTGATTTCCAGAGGAAGGTGATCTGATCCAAGGGGGTCTCTTTTGACCATCCATTCCGTTACATAGTTAAAGTCAACAGAGCACAATGTCAAATCGACGGCCGATGGTCGTGTATTTGGTTTAGGTACTATAGTAGGGGATCCATCATTCAAAAGAACTAAATTGAGAGTTTCAAGAAGTGTAAGCAACTCTTTGCCATCCACATCATCTATTTCACATCCCCACAGTGCATGATGTGCGTTGAAATCTGCACAAATGAGAAATGGCGTTTGAATCTGGTCAATAATCTGACTCAGAGAAAGGTTTCGTATTTTACACGAAGATGGTTTGTAAATGGTGACAATAGTGAATACTCCTCTAGGAGAGGAAATTTCAGCAGCCACTGCCTGGTAATCTGTTGTTCTAATATTGATGTCCAATTTTTTAAACCTTACTGTATCTCTAATTAACATGGCTGCTCCTCCTTTCCCATCGTCTCTGTCATTTCTAAGTACTGAATATCCTTTGAAGTGTATTCGCCGTGTTGGTGGAAACCAACTTTCGCAAATACAAGCTACCGATATGTGATTACTGATAATTTCTCGATACAGACATTCCATGTTCGATATTGCTGACCGTGCATTCCACTGTAGTATTTTAAAGGCCATTATCAGTTTTGAAGAAGTCTTCAACAGCATTACGAATAAGAGCCTGAGTTGTTACCATGTCTGTATCATTTTTGAGAGAAAGAAAGATCTGCAGTATTGAAGCACAGAAGTTATTAATGGCATCTTCTCGATTAGTATGAGATGCTGCCAGAGGAGTGGACGGATACGAGTTGTTTGGTATTGGATTCTGTGGACCCTGAAATTCGTACAGCATATCTGAATAACCTTGCTTGTACGGAATACGAGTGAATGGTTTATTTTTGTAAGACTTGGAGGCTGGAACCGACATAAATGCATGTTTAGGTCCCTGCTGTAGCCTTTTTTCTGTCATGTTCATTGCCACTGGTTTCTCATATAGTTTGGGCCAGTCACCAGTAGAGAGCACTTGCGTTGTAGGAACATCTGCAGTAACCTGTGCAAATGATGGTCGAAGAGACCAGGCGTCAGTTGTATAAGAAACACTGTAGGCTTCTCTGCGCTTCGTTTCCATGTGCTACTGATAAACTGGGCAACAGCGATCAGTGGCAGTGTGGTTTCCTCTGCAGTGCAGACACTTGGGCTCTCCAGTATGTGAGCATTGCGAAGTCTCATGGGCTCCCATGCATTTGGCACAGCGGGCATTACTGCGACATTGCGAACTTAAATGAAAATATCTGAGACAATTGTGACACTGCAGAACTGATTGGACATATGGTGCTACAGGACAGCGCATACCGCACAAATACACATACTGAGGAAGCTGTTGGGATATAAATGTTACAACACATTTTGGAGTGGGGAGTATTTTCATCACACCATTCTCTATTACTTTCTTTGTGAACATACGAACGTCAGTTACTAAAAATTCAGACTTTATTTCTGCAAGGATCACTTGATTAGATAGAGCAATATCAACATCACGGATAACTCCTCGCCTCGTTGTTAGAAAACTAGGGATGTAAGCTTCCATATTTTTCTGCCGAAACGTATCTAGCAACCGTAACCTGTTTGCAGATTGCCCAGTTTTTGTTTCAGTTTTATACCTGTTTCTGCCAATTCCTGAGATATTAACGATTTCATGTCTTAAGTTATTACTTTCTTTAAATAACATTCTTCCAAGGGCCATTGGATGTAACTTTCCAACATTACCATTTTCCCCCTCTACAAATACAAAATATGGACCCATGTCTGTTGGTTGGTATGTATTATCTTTACTAGCATGTTTCCTATTGCTAGGAATTATGTTGCTTCCTGTGGCAGTTACTGGTATGTTCACTGAATTGCCCAAGTCCTTTCGAGTATCACACTGTTGGGAAGTAGACTGCCCATTGCATTTCCTATCTACTAAATTTACATTCAAGTTACTGTCCGTGGTTTCAACATCAACATTATATGCAACATTTTCAATGTCTACCATATCTACATCCTCTTCAATATTACTACTATGATTTTCACTTGCCTTTGCCTTCTTTGGTGCATTTGAATCAGGAGCTGTTACCTGTTAGGATGATGGTGATCTGTGTCTTGACTTTTCTCGCTGGCTGTTGGTGGTTACACACTGCGAGACAACTGAATGTGAAGAATGCTGTTCCAACTCCATCAGACGACATTGAGAACAGTTATCTTGAGAGCACATTTTAATGGGATGCTGATCTGTCGGTATCACTGTTGTAGAATGCAGCATGGCTGGTTCATTGTTGTGGCGTATTTGCAGTGCCTTAGCTGAACCTTGGCCAGTGTCGGCTGGGATCTCGTCAATATTCTCCATTTTAAATATAGCCTCTGGGAGCAGCCTTCCAGAGACCTTGCTTTTATCACTTTTTTCTATAGGTTTAATGACGAAATAACCAGCAGATTCACTAAAACACTTAATAAGAGTTCCACAGAACACTAGATGTAAACGATTTCGGCCGCCGCACGCAGCAGAAATGACTGCTCAGAAGAGCTGTCGCATCTACAAGCAACTAATCTGTCGCCAGCCGCTTGATAGAAAGTTTTTAACTTCACACAACACAGAATATAGTCGTACTGTGAATGTTTTACGTATATTTTTCAAGATTTTCGAGAGCGATCGAAGAAACAATGTTTTTGTTTTTGCTATCCAAAGATAACCCTATCGTCGTTTTCTTTTTTTTCACTTCCTGTAGGATCTCTACGCCTTTTCTCATCCTTCTCAGAACGTCCACATTGGTAACATATTCTGTCCATGATATTTGCAACATCCTACGGTAGGTCCACATCTCGAAGTCTTCTATTTTCCGTTCCCACTATATAGTGAGGGCCAAGTGTCTAGTCCATACTAGGGATGGGTCGAAAATCGCGTATCTGTTAAGAGTCAGAGTGATTTAGAAGTCGCATTTTTCACAGTCGCAACTTTACGGAATCTGACTGCGATTTCAGTCGCAGTTTAGAAGTGCAGTAGCAACTAAGAGTAGCAAGACGAAACTAAAGGCCAATCCACACTGTCCGTCACGTCGCGTCACCGTCCGTCAGAACATCCCGCAATGTATTTCTAACGGCGGCATTCACACTACGGATGGCTCGAAAATCGCGTGTCTGTTAAGGCAATTCACACTATCCGTCACGTCACGTCACGTCACCGTCCGTCAGAACTTTCCGCAATGTATTTCTAGTGGCGGCGTTCACTCTGTCCGTCACGGACCGTTACGTCACGTCAACGTCACGTCAAGCTTTCTCGAGAAGAATGTTTTGACGGAACGGTCGTCTGCTAAAGGCCAATTCACACTGTCCGTCACATCAACGTCATGTCACGGAACCGTCACGTCAAGTTGTATTCACACTGTCCGTCCGTGTCCGTCACGTCAATTCGTCCATTTCAATACGCGATGTTGAAAGTGAGGTTATGAGTGGCGATCTGTTATGTAGAAAGTCATAGTTTAATACAAGAAAGGGGGAACAACAACGCTAAATGTTATTAACGGCCAAAGAAAACTTTACAGTGTATGTCTTTGGCGAACTTACTGGGAACTGAAACAACATTTCAAAACATCGAAATCTATTTTCAAACAAAAACATAAACATACGAAGACATCAAATCATACTTGTAAGAGCATAAATAGCGCCTGTATACTTTACCCATTACGATTTGCTCGCTGACATTGTTAATACCGTCGTGAACAACTGAATTTTTGTTTTTCATTAGAACTGACTTTTTCATTTAAAGTGTTATTTAATGAAAAATGTGTAATCAAATTACAATCTTATTCAAATAAACAGTTTGCTTCAGTCATTTCTGTTACAATGTTACGTAACATAAACCATTTTTTAGTTTCAGATATCTGACCTCGATTTTAGGGGGACACTCAACTGACAAAAATATTTAAGTCGTCATGAAACATTTGAGATTTACCGCTAAAACGAGGTACAACAACAACAAAAAGATGAATAAGACACATTTGCATATAAACAGTGCAATCGTCGACTGCAACATGTAATTCGCGTGACGAAAATAGGTTAACTTCCAATGTTAGCAGACGGCCGTTCTGTCAAAACATTCTTCTCGAGAAAGCTTGACGGACGTTGACATGACGTGACGGTCCGGTGACGGTCAGTGTGAATGCCGCCATTAGAAATACATTGTGGAATGTTCTGACGGACGGTGACGTGACGTGACGGACAGTGTGAATTGGCCTTAACACGCGAATTAAATGTTGCAGTCGACGATTGCACTGTTTATAGGCAAATAAGTCTTAAGGCCAATTCACACTGTCCGTCACGTCAACGTCACGTCACGGAACCGTCACGTCAAATTGTATTCACACTGTCCGTCCATGTCCGTCACGTCAATTCGTCCATCTCATGTACGCGATGTTGAAAGTGAGGTTATGAGTGCCGATCTGTTATGTAGAAAGTCATAGTTTAATACTAGAAAGGGGGAACAACAACGCTAAATGATATTAACGATCAAAGAAAATTTTACAGTGTATGTTTTTGGCCAACTTACTGGGAACTGAAACAACATTTCAAAACATCGACATCCATTCTCAAGCGAAAAAATAAACATATGAAGACATAAAACCATACTATACTTGTAAGAGCATAAATAGCGCCTTTATACTTTAACCATTACGATTTGCTCACTGCCATTAATACCGTCGTAAACAACTGCATTTTTGTCTTTCATTACAACTGACATTTTCATTTAAAGTGTTATTTAATGAAAATGCGTAATCAAATTACAATCTTATTCAAATAAACAGTTTGCTTCAGTCGTTTCTGTTACAATGTTACGTAACATAAACCATTTTTTGGTTTCAGATATCCGACCTCGATTTTAGGGGGACACTCAATTGACAAAAATATTTAAGTCGTCATGAAACATTGGAGATTTACCGCTAAACGAGGTACAAAAACAGCACAAAGATGAATAAAACACATTTGCATATAAACAGTGCAATCGTCGACTGCAACATGTAATTCGCGTGACGAAAATAGGTTAATTTCTGATGTTAGCAGACGGCCGTTCCGTCAAAACATTCTTCCCGAGAAAGCTTGATGGACGTTGACGTGACGTGACGGTCCGGTGACAGACAGTGTGAATGCCGCCATTAGATATACATTGCGGAATGTTCTGATGGACGGTGACGTGACGTGACGTGATGGACAGTGTGAATTGGCTTTTATTCGCCTTAATTTTGTTGTTATACTTCGTTTTAGGGGTAAATCTCAAATGTTTCATGACGACTTAAATGTTTTTGTCAATTGAGTGTCCCCCTAAAATCGAGGTCGGATTTCTAAAACCAAAAAATGGTTAATGTTACTTAACAGAAAAGACTGAAGCAAACTGTTTATTAGAATAAGATTGTAATTTGATTACGCATTTCTCATTAAATAACATTTTAAATGAAAAAGTCAGTTCTAACGAAAGACAAAAATTCAGTTGTTTATGACGGTATTAATAATATTACGGGCTAATTGTAATGGATAAAGTAAACAGGCGCTATTTATGCTCTTATAAGTGTTGTTTGATGTATTCATATGTTTATTTCTTCGCTTGAAAATAGATATCGATGTTTTGAAATGTTGTTTCAGTTCCCAGTAAGTTGGCCAAAAACATACACTGTAAAGTTTTATTTGGCTGTCAATAACATTTAGCGTTGTTGTTCCTTCAATTCTAGTATTAAACTATGACTTTCTACATAAGAGATCGCTACTCATAACCGCACTTTCAACATCGCATATTGAGATCGGCGAATTGATGTGACGGACACTGACGGACAGTGTGAATACAACTTGACGTGACGGTGCCGTGACATGACGTTGACGTGACGGACAGTGTGAATTGGCCTTTATGAGTCACAGTGATTTTGAATTCACATTTTTCACAGTCGCAACTTTACAGAATCTGACTGCGAAGAAAGGTTCTGTTGTTGTTTTCACGTGTATCTAACATTTTTGTCGTTTCGTATTTCTTCAAGAAATGAGTAATTTGACATGTTATTAATGTTTCGTTTGCAACAAGAATTTGCTAAACACACAAATGACAAATCAGGAATTAAAGTAAAACATTCAACTTATTCACATTTAGTAAATGGCACACAGATAACAGCATATCACTTTACTTTGAGGGTACATTATCATATGTAAGAGAATCGTTAAAAAACGCTGTTTTTGTTGTGTTACAGAATGGTTAAATGATTCTTACACTGACTTGGTGCATGAAAAGTACCAGTTATATACCTTACATTACTAATACCATACAAGCAAACTAATTTCGAGCATACGTTTGCAGTAATACAGGATAAAGAGCGAGTGTAGAGGAAAGGATGGTAAAATGAAGATAGTAAGCTTTCGAATTTTTTCATACGCTTATTTTAGACCTGGCGCCTAGATGAATACTTCAGATAAACCATTAGAGTTTTGTTTCCAACTACAGATTTCGTAGTTTTTTAAAATGTAGGCCATTTAATCCATGTAAAGTGATTACTTCGACTTTTTAAAAATGATGTCAAACTCGTCATGTTACCGTTGTTTGCGAGTAAGATGACGGACGTAGGCGTGTAATTTCATAAAGGAAAACATAATTCGATAAACAAAACAAAAAAATCTGTTTATTTTAAGCACAGAAGTGGCATAGATTTGCTTTGTGTTTCGTATTTGATGCAGTGAGTTAGGTACAAGCAACATGGACCCATTTACGACAGCATGGACAATCATATTAAGTCCCTAATTTGCTATAGTCATTGCTAATTTCACAAAGTTCTCTAAGAAAATCATGACCATCGTCGTCTTCAGTGTAGTTGACTGATTTCAGAGTGCCTCATCACATTTGTTTTGTTGTTTTGTTTATTCTTCTCCCCTTTCCTCCCCTAGTTGTCATTCAATTTTTCTTCTTGTCTTTTATATTTCTTTTTCATCAGTTTCTCTTCTGTTTTCTCTTCGAAGTAATGCACACCATTCTGTACCTCCTGCACAATGGTCATCGTTTCCTGTGGCCATTTCAGTCACTGGTTCTTCCTTTATACTTGTTACACATGCTCCATCTGCAGTCATTAATATTATGTACGAAATATTTGAATAAGATGATGGTCCGTCATCTTGTCCGCCCAATAAATTCGTCAACTTGACCTGACAACACTTCATGAAATTCTCTTTGGAGTTTAATATATACAATGAAACAGCGTAGTTTATAGTTTACTAAAAACTGGAACCAGGTTGGTAAAATTTACAACACGTGTTCCACATGCTATGTCGGTGCTCTAAAATTACAACCAACATGTGTGTGAAGACAAATGATAGCGTGTCAGCGCTAAATGACGGAGGTTGGCTTTAGTACGTATTGTAGCACACGCGAAGCGCTAATCGCTAGTGAGGCAAGACCTTCATTTGCTGCTCTGTCTCGTCAATCGCATTAAATTAATGATTCCTTGTCTAAGATTCCATGTCATCTTACACTGCCTTCCCCTACTAACTTCACATGACCTGTGATGGTTTGATTTTTAGAAATTCTATTACCGTATTTTTCAATTTGTCATAATATAAAGCCTGTTTCAAACGATCAACGAACTTGTAATAGATTGCTAACAAGTTGCGTTAATGGCGGCCATCAGTCGTTTGAACGGCTGCACTAGTATGATCGCGCTAGTATCCAAGCGCGTTAATTATAGCGATAAAGAAATAGGACGAGTTCTAAATTCGGTACTAGTGGGTTCACTGCGCATGCACAAGCTAGCAGCTGTCTGCTGCAGTCGCCGCTCCACTTAGTCCGCCATTTTCCTTCGTATTTATGTATATTTTGCGTTATGTCTAAATTTATGATCAGAATGTATTACAAAATGTATTTCTAATGACGGCATTCACACTGTCCATCACCAGACCGTCACCTAACGTCAACGTCACATTAAACTTTCTCAAGAAGATTGTTTTGATTGAACGGTCATCTGCTGACATCGGAAGTTAACCTATTTTCGTCACGCGATTTTCATACTATAGTTGACAATTACACGGTTTGCACGCAAACTTGTTTTATTAATCTTTAGTTTATTATTATACTTTGATTTAGCAGTAAATTGCAAATGTTTCATGGCGACTTAAATATTTATCTCAATTATTGTCCACCGAAAAGCGAAGTCGTTCATCTGAAACCGAAAAATGGTTTATGATTTGCAATATCATAACAGAAAAGACTGAAGCCAATTTTTTATTTGAATAAGATTGTAATTTGATGATGCAATTTTCATTAAATAGCATTTTAAATGAAAAAGTCAGTCCAAATGAAAGACAAAAATTCAGTTGTGCATGACGTTATTAACAATGTCATTGGGCAAATCGTAGTAGATAAAGTAAAGAAGGTCTATTTACGCTCTTATAAATATTGCTTGATGTGTTCATAAGTTAATTTTTTTCGCTTGAAAATAGATGTGAATGTTTTAAAATGTTGTATCACTACCCAGAACTTTACCACACTAAGTTGACCAAATACATCGATTGCAAGGTTTTCTTTTGCCGTAAATAACATTTAGCGTTGTTTCCTCAAATCCAGTATTAAACTATGACTTCCTACATAACAAATCGGCTTTTATAACCTCACTTTCAACATCGGGTATTACTGTTCTATTACATTTATCGTCTAAACACGCTGCCACAAGATCTTGCTTGAGTTTGTAGTTCAGGGCTAGTACGCTAGGAGCGCTTCAGTAGACTATTATCTAACTTGTTCACCATCGTTCATCGTTTAAAAAGGGCTTAAGACTTTACCAGCATTTCTCTAACTTCATATATCTTTGTCGCAAATCAGATGGGAAAAAAAGAAAAAAATGACACCTAACATGCAGCTTAGAGTGTTAAAGTGCACCAGCTCCTCAAATAATGTGTTCGAACTGAGACTGAAACGCGTAAAATGCAATCTAAAACTGGTCTATTTCACGTTTGCCTAATTCGTACACAACCTGTGATTACATTGTTCTAAGCAGATTAACAACTATTGTGACACTGAAGGAACTTACGTATAAAATCAGATTATTTTACAGGCGAGCTATACAATTCCGCAGATCCTCCGTTTATTTTCGTTTGACAGCTGTCAGCTGTACTGCAGAATCTGAAGTGCAGATCACGTGTCAAAAGGTGAAAGCTCTGTATAGGAAAAGTATGGCCAGCCTGCCAGCGGCACCCATACTGGGCCTATTCCGCTGCTGCTTACGCACCGACCGCTACAACGTTCCCAGCACTTAACAGTACTTATCAACCGGTTTTGAGAAAACTATTCAATGAAAAAATTTAACTTTTTCACGTGTTATAGGGTGATATATTAGCTCGATAATTATCTGATTTTCTATTCATTATTCCGTATAGTTTCCGTGCTACATCAAATTAAGTAAGCTACTGCACAAAATTTTGAAGAGTTTGCAGAGGAAAAATTGCATTGCGTACACTTTGTGTATGGTTGATTTTAGCACATACAATGCTGCGGACGAAATGTAGGTAAGATATCGAAATTTTATTTAAGATTGAGAGCAGAACGATAACTCTTTTCATTCTCGAGATAGAGGGTGTTATATCCGGCGGACAGATGCGAGAACTTCGCGTAGTTCTGTCCATGCGGGCCTGGTGGCTCTACGAAATACTTATCGTCCGATTTTAAGAAAACTGTTTGGTTTGTGGCTCCAGATCTAAAGAGTTCACCAATAATTTCAGACTGACATGTAACGTAGCCAACTATTCAAATAGACCACGATATATCATCATCGGAGCATAGTGTAAATGAAGAAAACCATTTAGATTATGCATAAGTCTTTGATGAGTATTTTCTTGCGTTTTATGTACTTATATCTTACATGAACTACGATAAATGCAAGAGGATACCCACTACATGACTTTTACCAAGAAGAGAAATGAAAGGTGCCTTTACAACGTCAATTACATTTGAATGTCTAACATTTGTCTTGTTTCAATTCCATGTTTGTCATAATGACACACATGAAAAAAAAATGAGAAAAGCTTGCGTCAGGAACTATATACTAATTTCATACCTACACGAGAATCTAGTTCCCTTACTAATTTGTTGAAAATTTGTATGTTTTCGGCAACTACCCGCAGATAAAACGATGCATGAATAATTTAACCTCACGACATTATGCAGGAATTTTCTTCACAAATTTATTCAAGTTAAAATTATATAGATATCTGCTGCGTGATCCATACATTAGTGAATCTTTAATCTATTAATTTATATTATGAATTAGTAGAAGAAGAAGCGAACATCGCTTCTGGGTTCCTAGTTTTCTCTGACGACTTTCATCAGTCAGACTGGTCATCTTCCTGCATTTATGATATATAATGGAAGTACTAAAATGTTTAGCTCCCTTCTTCGCTTCTTACGAACACCCAAAAGTACAACACTGTGGCATTATTCAAACTCAAACATACGAAATGCACAAGGCTTCTCATGGCAGCCAAGCAACGTATAGGACCAAGATGGCGGAAAGAACCACGTGACTCGATTTCAGCCAATCATGAGCCGCAGGCGGCGGCAAGCAGCGCGGAAAAGGATGGCCATACTTTCCTTATACAGAGCTTTATCAAAATATATCTTCGGGGTGACATCTATTGGCATCGCCAGGTACTTTTCATTTTTATCTCTGGACCTTTCCGGCGGTATATTCGGTGGACTAGACGCATGTCCTGTTGGACAACTGTCGTACTTCCAATCATGTATTGTTTAGGGATGTTGTTGAATTAAAGAAGATAATTTTCTTTGTGAAAATGTTTACACTTAGTGGCACTATTTTACCTGGGGATAGCATTTACATGTTGTGAAGCAAAGCTGGGCATCTATGTTTTTATGTTATAGTTGGTAAAGACAACAAATGTGAATGCCAAATAAATGTTGTATTACGGACTTGATCCCTGTTTAAAATCATTTTTCGTCATAAAACCTACAAATATTATGCGAATTCAGAATACAGTGTGTTAACTATTAGATGGCAGAGCTGTCCCTAGTCCCCGGTACAAGTCGGTAGACATCGGGCGGCTTTGGCCGGCAGTGTTTGTTTTGAGGCTGCAGCCACCAGTACTGACTGAAAGTGCTGTGGGAGGCAACAATAGACGTCTGCTTTCGTATTTTTTGCATAACAGTGTTCTAAGTGTTCCATGTTGTGTAACATGTAACTTAAGTGAGTGATTCCTGTAGTTGGTAGCGTTATCAATCATTCGCGTGAGTATGCTGCTTTGTTTCATTTATGATCAACATTTAAAGCGATGAGCGCCACATGTACTTTTGCGGTAGCATGCCGCATATTTTGTGGTGTCAACACTGCAGGAAGTAGGCGTGGCTTGTCTCCCTCACTTGCCTCTCTCCCCACGGCTGCCAGGGTGTGAGGTGGGGCTTGCTTACTCTGCTACCCGCTCCCCCCTCACAACTTAGCCATCTAATAGTTTACACACTATACATATCATACATTGCAAATCTGGTTTCAACGAATATTTTTGCATGCATTATACATCGTACATAAAATAAAAACTCGAAGGGGGTGGTATCAAGTTGTCAACTAAGAAATTTTACGAATGTTTAAACAGTAGGCCGACTCCATTTCCAGTGTGGACTGTGTTAAGTATTGCAATATAGGAGTAAACTTGTATCTTCGAGGCTTCTATAAAAATATTACACTTGAAAATAAACAAGTTTTTCGCGTAATGGAAAGTTTTATTTTATCAGATTTGTTTTAGGTGTAGGAATGTTTTCCATCTTTTTCCTTTTTGTACATTCCGTCCTGTGATGACATGAGTGAAAGCAGATGGGTGGTATCGGATCCTTCAGTATTATTAAAACTTTTGTTTACTGCAGTGGTGGCATAGTGTGCTTATGTTGGCAACGACTGATGAATGATCCTAGAAATCTAAATCACATAGAATTATTGAAATAATATTTTGTTTATTATAAAATAAATAATTTTATTCTTGGTTGTAAGGTTTCTTGTGTGTAAACCTGAACAGCCAGTAAATTTAAAATTCTTATAAAATGAAGATTTAGTTGCCAACATTAGCACACTTTCTGGCAGATTAAAATTGTGTGCCGCAACCGGGACAGGAACATGGGAACTTCGCATTTCACGGGCAAGTGCTCTGCTGTCTGGGCTATCCCGATATAACTCACGATGCCGCCTCAAAACTTTACTTCCGCCAGTTGAGAGGCGGCATCGTGAGTTGTGTTGGGATAGCTCAGTCGATAGAGCGCTTGCCAGTGGAAGGCAAAGGTCCCAGGTTCGAGTATCGGTTCTGGCACACAATTTTAATCTGCCAGGAAGTTTCATATCAGCGTACACTCCGCTGCAGAGTGAAAGTTTCATTCTGCAAACAAGAGGACATGTTTAGTTTTGCAATCAACAAACATGGACACATTGGGTTCTGAAATGTATAAAATATGAAAGGTTTCTGAAAATCATGAAATGTTCATAAGAAATATTTGAGATATTCCCACTTTAATATAATTAGAAAACAATTACATGAATAAAGTAGTTACAAAATATGACATACATATTTTATAGTCATTAGTGTCTTAATCTGTTCGAAACAACTCTGGTACAAACGATCCCACTTATGGCCAATTCACACTGTCCATTCACACTACCATCAGTGTCCATCACATCAATTCGTCCATTACACGATGTTGAAAGTGAGGTTATGAGTGGCGATCTGTTATGTAGAAAGTCATAGTTTAATACTAGAATCGAGGGAACAACAATGCTAAATGTTATTGACGGCCAACTTACTGGGAACTGAAACAACATTTCAAAACATCGACATCTATTTTCAAGTGAAAAAATAAACATATGAAAACATCAAACAATACTTATAAGAGCATTGATAGCGCCTGTTTACATTATCCATTACGATTTGCCCGTTGACATTGTTAGTACCATCGTAAACAACTGAATTTCTGTCTTTCATTAGAACTGACTTTTTCATTTAAAATGTTATTTAATGAAAAATGCGTAATCAAATTACAATCTTATTCAAATAAACAGTTTGCTTTAGTCATTTCTGTTACAATGTCATGTGGCATAAACCATTTTTTGGTTTCATATATCAGACCTCGATTTTAGGGGGACACTCAATTGACAAAAATATTTAAGTCGTCATGAAACATTTGAGATTTACCCCTAAAACGAAGTATAACAACAAAATAAAGATGAATAAGACACATTTGCATATAAACAGTGCACTCGTAGTCTGCAACATGTAATTCGCGTGTCGAAAATAGGTTAACTTCCGATGTTAGCAGATGGCCGTTCTATCAAAACATTCTTCTCGAGAAAGCTTGACGGACGTTGACGTGACGTGACGGTCCGGTGACAGACAGTGTGAATGGCGCCATTAGAAATACATTGCGGAATGTTCTGACGGACGGTGACGTGACGTGACAGACAGTGTGAATTGGCCTTCAGCTCTTCACTTACAAATAACCCTCTGCCTGTATCAATAAAGTATATGTTATACAGGGTAAATCAATGCATTAAAGACACTGTTTATTAAAAGTAAACGACCTCAGCCTCTTTAAACTCTCATAAATACAATTCTCTATTTTGCAGAAACCTGATAGATTTTGGAATGCATCACAGTTTGTAGTTAGCTATAACAGATGTATGTAGCACATACAGTTCCTCCTCTGACCATTTACTAGCTATATAAAGTAAACCGACGAATGATCTAAGTGTTTTGAGTCTTTCAGTGCTAATCAGCCGCGTCCATTCCCAGTTTTTGTGTGCAACTCACGCTGCTAGGAGGTACCCGGGAGTGCTGTCGCGCGTTTCGACGAAGAGGTTCTGTTATTATTTTTATAAGCTATTTGATAGTGGCTTTAGAAATAAGACAGAACGCATTTCTACACTCTGTAAGCCCAAAGGTATCTATCTTATTTGAATAAGAAATTTACGCTAATCACAGAAGTGTATAGTGCAATGGATGAGACACGCTAATAGGTGACTACGATTAATGAGTTTCATTTGACAGAGTTCGGTGCGAAAAAGAACTAATAGCATTTCCGGATAGTGAGAACAAATAGGATGCTGAACACTGTTTTTATATTATCTTTGAGTCGCTTCAGCAAGAAGCCAAAACGCTACACAGTACACAAGCGAGGACGAATTTTTAAAATAACATAAACAATGGCGAGAAGCAAAGCATACTAGCGCCTTGTGCCTGTTTGATGAAGCTCTGCCAACATATCAAAGGCGAATATTTTCAAATCGTCAGTATTCGACCTCACACGCTCAATGTATACTGACAATACTGAAAATATTTTGGCGGCCATCAATATTTTTCGTAAATATTTTAAGTATTGATAATACGTTAATACACGCCCTCTGAGGGTCATTATGTTGACGGTTTGACAGTATCATTCAACGTGTGAAGGCCCTTATAAATTTAAGCTCGTTGTCAGAAGCTGTTCTCATTCTGGTAAAATTAACCTCTTCGTTGTTATTATTTCATGTGTGTGAATGGTTTATAAGAGTCTTTTAAAAAGTGCATGCTGTGAAATGCAACCCCAATGAATGGTACACATTCCTTGCAGCACAGCCACTTCCTTTGCTGCTTCTTCTCTTTCCCAATTTCCGACTGTACTAGCTGTTAATATCCTACCACTTATCTTCACATTCTTTACGAAACGCATTCAAATCTTTTGCGATTTCTTCACACGTGTCAAAACATGTCTGCGAATTTTTGTAGTATGTTGATTTAACATCCCAAATGCAGGAAAATGAATCACACTGATTCAATGAGTCGCATTGAGATCTGCTTTGACCATGAAATCATTTTTATTTAACAAATGAACGAACAAAAGACAGGCTCTGACACTCATGGGCTCCCAAAACCGGATTTCGTAAACCGATTTCATTGTTCAGCTTTTGG
This sequence comes from Locusta migratoria, assembly GCA_026315105.1. Lineage (NCBI taxonomy): Eukaryota > Metazoa > Arthropoda > Insecta > Orthoptera > Acrididae > Locusta > Locusta migratoria. The sequence goes on along the minus strand of CM048744.1, from coordinate 124,388,186 downwards.
TTGGTCATGTAAACATTCCAAAATCGATTCTGGAAATCCGCTTCTCTAAAGCGGTTTTCCAGTTCCACAATCGATTTTCGTGTCCATGTAAATGCAACCGTTTTTGAAGCGTTATGGTTTGTCAGAGTGTGCTTTCTTGTTAAGAATTTTGGGCACATATGGAAAAATTGATATTTTCTAATGTGAAATAAAAGTATAATTATGAGAGTGAACATAAATCTGTGTATTTAAATAAAGAAAAATAGCGATTGTGCTGAATCAGCTGTTTTTCAGCCGCCATATTAAGCGGGCTAGGAAATCCGATTCAGGCTATGCCATGTAAACATGACAGCGAAAAACGGTTTACGAAAATTGGTTTTCGTCTTCCGGAAGATGTGTTCCATGTTAACGTAGTGAAGACAACACACCAAAGTGTAGCAATCAACAAACAACAGACGCCAAGAGACAGCTTCTGGTACTAGACATAATAAGTGGCATATGACAAGCTAGACTGGATTGCTCATGTGTACGTTTTGCACACGACGATGAAAGACTGCTAGTGCCCATGTCCAAGTTCTGCAACATGACGCGTATATCCCGAAAAAGCGATCTACAAAATATATGAATGATATGTAAACGCAAGAAGGTCGTCTTACTATTTCGGTGAATTTTTGTATGATATATCCCGAAAATGCGATCTACAAAATATATGAATGATATGTAATCGCAGGAAGGTCCTCTTACTATTTCGGTGAATTTTTGTATGATGTGATGTATCGCAACATGTCATATTGACATGTCGCTCATACAAGTTGCGATACATGTATTCCAGTGTAAACATACCTAAAATAATAATGTAGCATGAGTAGGGTAAATCCTAGTTTACGTGGCACTAGCGTCTCGGTGATGTGTAGACGTTGGCAACGAAAGGCAGCCAATCAGAAGTGACGTTGAGAGAGACAATGAAAATGTCTTTCAATTTATTATTGTAAAAACATCTGCGTTGTTATTGTAAATGATTTGGTGGAATATCGTGGCATATTGACGCATTGAAATGGAAGCAGGCTTGACTTCGAAGGCAACTAAACACAGCACTTATACTAAAAGCACGTTTATTACGAACTTAACATACAGGCAGCACTGACTGCCTCTCAGGCAGAGTGCTCTGCTATTTCTACACAGACAGAATGTACCAGAAATTAGAAGAGTAGTTAACATAAGATATAAGCAGAATTTACACGTGAACATAAGATATAGAACATTCTGGAATTGTTAATTACAAAGATATAAATTTTTACTGGTGATCGAGATTGAACCAGCGACCTTCAGTACCGCAGTCTGTGACACTATCCCCTGCACCACGCCGGCAGACAGTATACATGGTGTCTCGTGGCAATATTCTTGGAAAATAAGTACACGATTTTGACAAGTGGTACAGTAAATCCGCTCACATGAATATTTTTTATAACAGAAAACAGAATCGTGACACATTCCTAGGAAGCAGATTTCTCTTTTTTCTTTTTTAGTAATGAAGAGTGGACGCTATTCAGTTGCCAGTAATATTGGTTTACGGACACATAAAGTAGTATGCAATAAAAGGTAGTCATAGGAAGCAATAGCATATATGTCTAGGTGACTTGTTCTCAAAGTAATTTTTTGAAGATCTTCTGTGACTATTTTAGTTAAGTACTACACGCAATTGCCAAAGTGATGTCTAATTGAAAAACTTGCACCAAGCGAATGAGCCACACGAAATTATTATTATTGTAATGATTATTGAGAATATGAGAATATGCATCGCACAAATGTCATTACGGCACGCCTTATTCATTTCATGGTATGAAAGGTGCATTCTCATTGGGTCTCTCAATGCTACCTCTGAATGGCTGTATTTGGTTCCCGTTGTTCACCGCACCACTACCAACATCCTCACATTAACGAGATAATACTGTTATCTAAACTATGGTTTAATGTTATGCATTTCCCTAGCAGCTACTTAAACTGTCCACTAGCGTTCCTGTGTGAGCATAGACTCGGAAATGACCACATACTGGGAAATAAACAGTGAAATATTCGGGACAAGTGAGACTTTCTATTTCATTGTTCATTTTGTAATCAGACGCAAATTAAAAAAACATCAAATGTTGCAGACTACACTTCCACTAAAATCTAAGAAAGCGTCAGAATCAGTTCAAACTGCCGCATTGAGACAAAGATTCCACCAGTAAGGAATCCTATTGGTTCTCATTACCCTACAATACTATTGGTGTTTCTCTTTTCGTACTGAGGTCTTCCGACATTAACGTCAAGTGTGCAATGAACTATAGTCGAGCCGAAATAAGATGATCCCTGGTGATTGCGCCAATCGGCTTTTCGCGCCACCTGCGGCAGCAGACCATTGGAGTGAGTCAAACGCGACCATTGCTTTGCGCATGCGCACATTCAGCTGCGCTGTGCACTTCTGCCCGTTCTGTCAGACAACAGCGACCGTTACCTACACTGTCTGGCAGCGAACCAACTACTTGGCAATGTGGTTGCATTCAGTTTCCGCGGCCGGGGCGATCTCCCAGCCTAGAAGGCAGAGCCAGGGATCATTGTATTTTGGCCCAACTACAAGATTACCTAAAGTTTCGGACCACGCCCTGTGGTTATTCCCATCTTTCCATTGAAAACTAATCCTAGAGCGCAAAATAAGGCCACATGTCCGCCTGAAGTTTAGGAAAAAAATGAAATTACTTACAAGCCATAGAAGTGAGAATACATTACAGTGCAGTACTAGATCTACGACATTTTCCAAGCAGCACACAAACTTGGTAGTGCTGGCACTCCACTCCCCCCCCCCTTACTGCCTCGGGGTTTACTTTTCTTGGTGCCACCCCCTCCCTGTCAGTGCCTCGTCACTTCATCTTGTCTTGGAGACCATTTGATACTCCTCTGCGAGTACTGTCCAGGACAGACATCCTGGTTTGTCCCCCCCTCCATTCCTGGTAAAATGAAATGATCAAATTTCTCCAAGAACCATTTAGGCTCTGTTCCTAAATAGTGATTTTTGATGAAATGTTATTACAGGATCTAACAGAAGAGAATTTTTTCGCAAATATATGTTTTCTTTTTAAATATAATGGTGAAGCAACTGAAGAATTTAGTAGATGTTTCACTGTTCAAAAATGTTAAAATGTTTGTAAAGTTATGGGACCTAACTGCAGTGATTATTGGTCCCTAAACTTACAAACTGCTTAAACTAACTTATCCTAAGAATGACACAAACACCCATGTCTGAGGGAGGACTCGAACCTCCAATGTGGAACGGTCGCGCGCATCGTAGCGGGGCGCCTCAGTGCGTACAGCTATTCCGCCGCAGCTTTCACTGTTCATTCAGAGAATATAATGTAATCATCATATCACAACATACATTTGTTTAACAGGTTATCATGGTTGCATCTCATATGCGAATGGCAACACGATCTGAGGCAATATGTCATGGATTGCGCCGCCACTCCCCTTGGAGGTTCGAGTCCTTCGTTGGGCATATGTTGTCCTTAGCGTAAGTTAGTTGAAGTAGTTTGTCAGTCTAGGGACTGATGACCTCAGCTGTTTGGACCCTAAAAGTTTCCACGTGTATATTTCTAATTTCAAATTATTCTCTGGACTAGTCTTGTTTTGTTCTTCTTTTCATTTAAATGCAACGTCAAAATACAGTATACACGAACAGCGACTGTTTCAAAAATGAGGAGAAACTGTCAAACATTTATACGCACATACTCGCACTTGCTAGGTTTATCAGTAACACTAAGATTTGACATATGTTTGCTCGTTTACTGACTTCTTACAGTTACTCTTGCTTTTAATTTGCTATATAACTACTCCTATTTTGTCCACTTAACTACATTTTGAATATAGCGTCTCGGCAGCTATTTTCAGACTATGGGTTAATGTGAAAATATTCTACGTGGTCCGACAGAACACCATTAAAATAAATAAATAAATATCACTGGGTTGAAAGACACTGTCAAATCTACTCTTCGAAAATAAACGCAATAGAGCAGTCCGGCAAGACCTCAAAGTCTACATTTGCATTCTCTGCATCTTCCTAGCGAGCATCAGTAATGCTGTTGCAGTTATTCGTTTGCATTTGGAATGTTTATTTTGAAAGTGAAACTATTTCTGTGTTTACTTGTTGTAGAATCTGTGACTCAGTGGCACCAACCACCGATGCCTCCAAAATCTGAACGATGCATCTGTAAACAGTCGAATGTTGTTTCTATTATTGGTAAAATTTGGTTAGGTTTGTGTATTTTGAATCAAAATATTTCTAGATGCCTCACGCAAGTGGGAGACACCAAAATCGGCAAGAAAATGGAGAAAACTTAATGCAGGTAAGTGCTTTTTATCGTAGTTCAAAATAATTGATTTCGACAACTACGTACTACTGTAGTGATAGTAACGCAGACGTGCGACATATAAGTGTTGTGGAAGTTCCAGGGCTGTAAGATGATCGTGAAGATCCACATTAACGTAGTGTGGTTATTGAAGCTGTGTTTCATGCGTGTCATCAAAGCTTTCAAGTGTTTATTGTACTTTGTTGACGATAATATAACCTCAAACTTCGGATTCTCCGGTTTTGTACGTGTTGTTATTGATTGATAATAGGCCACGTAAACTGTTGGTGTCATAGATGTATTTGTTTTTAATCCTATAATCAGCTTACCTTCTGTTACCGTATTTTTTTTTTAGTAATTACATTTCTGATATATTAGACTGTACTGTTGATCCATTACAAACGATGGAATGTGTTCAGGATTGTGTATTCCGAAGAAATTTATTTTTCGGTTCTATTATTTAATGATTCGTACATTGACGGTTGTCAGAATTTCCGAGTAATGTTCCTCTTAATGTCTTCAGTCATATTCTACCCAACTGGATCAAAATACTTGTGATCGAAGAAATTATGGATAAGAAATAGGACCTATAAATTCTGACTTTGGAACGAAGTTAATTTTGAAACTAATGTCAGAGAACATTACGTTTATAAATTTGTGTTATTTGGTATAAATAATCGTAGAATGTTTAATTACCGGTACTTTTAAAAACCCTATTCCATGACTTAAGTTGTGATATGTAGTGTGCCTCATCACAGTGGACATGTCCGTCTAATTTCATTACCGACTCTAACGAAAGAATTGTAATTGTTGTTCTGTTGTGTCTCTCATACCCCAAGACCACAATTCTCCCTGTCTCCCCTGTATTGTATGTAAAATAAAAACAACAAACACACAATGAGATTGCTTTGTGCACTTAGCTATATCTCTTATATTTTCCTAACTGTAGGTATGGTATCTTATTTTATTAGTAAATTCTATTCAGTTTGCAATGTTTTTATGGATTGTGTAGGCCTACTCACACGGGACTGTTCTCAAAAAGCAATTGTGGTTGTTTTTACATAATCACTAGATTCTTCCAACAATGTAATCATAGTTTCAAGTATTCAGATTGGAGAAGCTGACAGTTTGCTGTGTGACTCTTAGGAGCAAAGGTAGCTGTGCCTTGCTCACAGATTAGGATTGGTGAAGGGGAGATGGCAATGCTGGCTGCTTTAAATACTGCTGACACCATTGTCACCATTGTTGGCTGTTATAAGACAAAAAAAAAAAAAAAAAAGCTTTCGACAAGCTAGCTCTCTCATAGTGGTGAACATTTCAAACGATTTTACAGTTTGTGTCTTTGAGTACCACCTCTGTGCTTCTAACATCAAATCACAAACAGAAAAAAAGTTGAAACAAGTGAACAGAAGAGTAATAAATAAAATAAACAACATTGATTAAATATTGAAAAGTGATATGAAATGGAGTGAGCCTGTAAGGATACTTTGGGGAAAGACAGATGGTTGACTTGGGTTTATTTATATCAGTTTAGTATTTTCTAAAAATTTCTCGCCGGGCTCCAGTGCTTATGTTGGCAACAGATGAGTAGTGAAGTGTAGAATTGCGTTAATAATTTACATAAGCTACAGAGTAAATGTTATTGTTCCTTGTTTCGCTCGCAGCAAAATTAGTACTATACTTGCTCTATGGTTAACAGATTCTTGTATGTACCCTTGTCCATTTCGAAAAAAATAATTTTCGTTTTAATTGATATTGTCATCTGTGTTGTTGCCTTTATCATTGATGCCAACATAACCACTGGAGCCTGGCAAGAAGCGTTGTTCAATTGAACCCTTTTGTTGTGGCCTTCAGTGTGATTATAGGTTTGACGCAGCTCTCGAAGCCAAGTAATTGCTTACTGTACTCTTCTTGTGCTCTACCTCTGTGATTCCCCCGACTCCTCCCCACTTCCTTCTAATATTAGATTTTTAGTTAAATTGTACGACACTTCCCACTGGGCTCTAGTGGTTACGTTGGCACCAATGGTTAATGGCGGCAACTCGGATGACAAATGAATATTTTCTCATGACAACTTTAATTATAACGAAAATTATTTTTTCTGAATGGACACTGGAACATATAAAAACTAGTAGGGGTAGAAGGTACTCTCCTCCATGTAGCTACAGTGGCTTGCAGAGATTGATGGATTGGTCTAATATTACTGTGGAATGTGGATAGACGGAGCAGCTCGAACTATTAGCTGAGGACAAAGCATGTGACAATGTTTACAAGAGAAATATTGAACATGACATACTTTTGTACTAAGAGTCTGTGGTCTCAACAATAAAGCTTAACATTTCCTGCAACAAGTCTAGAAGATGTGACATTACTCATACTAAATAACATATACCACTCTTAGCATGTCTTAGTCACCCCCAGCTTGCATACATTGCTGAAAATTATGCATTCCCCCATTTGATCGTTTACCTAAGAATTTCTCATAGGCCTTATAAAGGAATTCCCTCAGAATGTCACCTTGTTTTGTGGTTCCACCAACACTTCCCACACGAGTTGTGTTCTTGAGGGCTCCATTTTATCTGAAGATGTGCCATTTGAATAATAGAACATATAGCTTGCAATGTCCGTAATGTAATGGGGATAGGTTAGAACTCACCCTAATGACCTAGCTATTTAGTCCCCTGAAAAATTTGAAAACAACAAGTAACTCACAATAAAGATGATTGATGAACTGCAGACAGGCATGTAGAAAAGACAATCACAGTCATAAAAACTTAAATTTTTAGCCACAGTTTTCATCAGAAAAAGAGAGAGCACAGAAACACGTTTATGCAATCACAAATGCTCAACTCGTGCTTCAATGACCACTGTCTTCGTGTAGCTTGACTGGCACATCAACAGTGAGTGGGGAGGGAAGAAGGGGATGATGCAGGGCAAGGGTGGGGATAGAAAGGTCTGCATTGCCAACAGTAGTTTGTGCACTGATAAATGGAAAATTGAGATGCAGTTTGGAATGTAACTTGTAATTTGCAACTGTTTGCTGATGATGCTGTGGTGTATGGGAGGGTGTCCTTTTTAATTGACTGTAACATCATTCAGGATGATTTAGACAAAATTTCTAGTTGGTGTGAAGAATGGCAGCTAGCTCTAAATGTAGAAAAATCGAAGGTGAGGCACATGAGTAGGAAAAACAGCATTAGTAGTGAGCTTCTTGATGCAGTCGTGTCGTTCAAATATCTAGGCGTAACATTGCAGACTGATATGAAATGGAACGAACATGGAAGGACAGTTGTGAGTAAGGCGGACAGCTGTCTTTAGTTTATTGGGAGAATTTTGGGAAGATGTTCTTCCTCTGTACAGAACACTGCATATAAAATGCTTGTATGACCACGTCTTGAGTATTTCTCTATTGTTTGGGACCCGTAGCAGATCAGTTTAAAGGAAGATATGGAAGCAGTTCAGAGGCGAGCAGCTAGGTTTGACCAATGCGCGTTTGTCACTGAAATGCTCCGGGAACTCAAATGGGGATTGCAGGAGGGAAGACGACATTACTTTCGAGAAACTCTGCTGAGGAAATTTAGAGGGCCAAAATTTGAAGCTGAATGTCACATGATCTTTCTACCGCCTACTTACATTTCGCATGAACATCACAAAGACAAGATAAGAGATTTCAGGGCTCGCAAAGAGGCATATACACATACTTTTTTCCCCTTGTTCTATTTGGGAGTGGAAGAGTAAAGTAAATGCCTAATAGTGGTACAGTGTACTCAGTGCCACGCACTTTACGGTGGATTGCAGAGTATATATGTAGATGTAGTGAAGGGAGGAACAAAGAGGAGAAAATAAGCAAATTTGGGGGAGAGATGAATTGGGAGGATATGTCGTGTGGGATGGGGTGGAGGGTGGGGAACGACTGTTGGGTGTGGCATGTAGGGACAGTAGGTTACGTTAAGTTGAGACCAGGAAAAGTGGTGTTAGAGAGTGGCAAAACGCTGGCATGAGGGAAGTTATTGGTATCTTCTAAGGTACTTAAATGACTCTTTCACCCTCCCCTCCTCTCTCCTTCAACAGTCTCCTACCTCCTTCCAATTCATGCCTCTTCGTTAGTTTTCTCTCCTCCCTGTTCCCCTGCCCACCCCGCCATCCATCACTGCACTCCAAGTTACATCTCACATTCCAATTTATCAGTCCTCAAAAGCTCTACCAGGAAGTGCCGATCTCTCTGTCCCATTATACCTGGCCGAGCTGCAACAGCCTGAGATGGTGGTTATGTGTGCATCAGTTGTCTTTGTGAATGTGTGTGTACTCTTTCTTCCTGTTGAAGTCTGTCGCCCAGAATTTAAGTTGTGTGAGTGGTGAAGTTGACTTTTCTACACTGTCTGCAGCTCTTATTCCTGATAAATGTATGTATCTCATGAAATGTTTTAGCAATGGATAATCCAGGTTGGAATGCCTATAATAGAGGATAGATAAGAATTCACCGTAAAGTTGATTGCTGAGCCACAGTTAGGCATGTAAAATTACATTCACACAACTTAAATTTTCGGTCATGGCCTTCATCAGAAAACACAATCAATCCTACATAACTCAAACGCAAATGTCCACCATCTCTGGTCGCTTTAGTGCAACAAGCATCTAGACAGTGAGTGTGGAGTGGAGGGAGATACGATGCCAGGCACGGATGGGAATGGAATGTTCTGCATTGCATGATGGATTGCAAAGGATCTGATAGGCAGAAGAGCAAATAAGAGGATTTATGTGTGGGTAGGGGAGACTGTAAAGTGAGAAAAATATAAAATAAAACTCAATGGAAGTAAGAAGACCTCCGAAGATGTCCGGCACAGCTGTGGATGAAACGTTAGGAAAAACTGAAAAGTTTTATGGACCACGGCCTTATAACCCGGAAGTTCTAGCAGCAACTAAAATAAATTAATTAATTCCAGATATGTGTGCTCATCTCCTCACTGATTGTAAAGATGCTTGCTGTGCTGGAGCAGCAAGAGATAGTGGTCATCTGTGCTTGATTTATGTCTCAGTGATTGTGTGAAAGGATGCATTTCTTTTTCTAATGAAAGCCATGACCAAAAATTTAAATTGTGTGAAGGTGATTGTCTTTTTTACACGCTTGTTTGTGGCTCAGTGACTGTCTTTACAGTGTGTTGTTATCTATCCTCTAGCATTATTAAATGATCAGTACAATAATTTTTAAATGCATTTTATACACTGAACTTCTTAAATTTACAGTCTTAAGATTGCTGCACTCTCATTTTTTAAACTCAAAATTACCTTGTGTTTACACAATTTTGTTACTTCTGAATATATTTGCCATTTCATTTTACACAATACTATATTGTTGTTCCATTGGGTCCAAACTGTTAATTATTGTCTACCTTTGGTTGATATATATTCAGTTCGTTTCTTTGGTTTCTGGCAAAAACATTAGTTGAGTATAGAGAGGGGGAAGACGGAGAAATCGTGTTTTAGATAAGTGGTATATCATTATAAAACAAGTTTTGCGTTTACTTAATTATTCAAAAGACTCATCACTTAAAACTTCTGAGCTGAGATTCCGTGTTCCATACATAAAACTTTCTGCTGACGTTTTGCCTTCGACTGCGGAAGGCATTCTCCGAGGTCAACCAGCATACTGCAACAGGAGCACGAGTGAGTGCCATATATATTAACCAAACAGAGGGCCTGCTGTCAGTCACGTGATGTCGGCTGTGCTATGGTGTCTTATATTGCCAACCTTCTCGATTGAAATTAATTGATTATTATGCATTTTGCTGTTGGTGCAATGTTGATACCTAGATCTTATCAAGTTTAACACCTTCCTCTTTTTTGTTAAAATTAAACTTGACCAGATCTGGATCTCAGCATTGCAGAAACAGTGTAATAATTGATTAGTTTCAATGAGAAGTTGGGAATATCAGAGACCATAGCATAGCTGACGTCATGTGATTCATAGTGGCACCCTCTGTTTGGCCTTTATGTATAACGCTCACGCTCTCATGACAGTACACTGCTTTAACTTGGAGGATGCCTTCTGCAGTTGATGGCGAGACGTCAGGGGAAAGTTTTATGTATGGACCACGGCATCTCAGATTGGAAGTTTTAAGTGAAGACAATACTTGCCTTGAAAGTCTTCTTTCTATGATATTTATAAGACTATACATATCTACATTTCAGTTTCAGTTTGAACTTCATTGATGATGGAGGGTGTGTTTAAAGCTGGAGCAATAATTGTGGCCTAGTTTCACTACCAGTAATTCAATTTTATTGACGTTTTGCATTTTACCTCACTTTTATGTTTTTTATTTGAATGGGAATTTACTATAGCTCTGCTGCTTGTGTAACTAATTACAGACAGTAGGGCTATTTACGACTGTCTAATTATCATACAAAAACCCTTAGCCATGTGGATGATGGTCATATTGAATGAAGACGAATAACATATAAACTTTTGGCTAGAATACAATATCACCACCTTGCCTTTCCTCCCCCCCTCCCTCCACCAATCTGAAATCTCGTGTCTGGTAACAGACCAATATGTTAGCATAGCTGGAGGTCAACCAGTCCCTGTCGATAAATACAACAGCCTACCTCAGCTTGGAAACAATGATCTCTCCCAGAGTAGCCTAAATGTAAGGACTTGATAGATTACCAATAAGGGGTAATCTAGTGTGACCAGAAACTTGTTTCATGGCTTTGTGAGTCAAAATCTCTTCCAAACCTCACTGGAATTGCTGCCAGTAGTGAATGAAAGTTTACCTCAATGTGATTGTGAAAGAACACTGAGACCATAACTGCATACTATGGATATTTGGAGTCAAATACTTAAGAGGCCATTACTCACACAGGCACATACAGTTGTGTGTCTTCTTTGCACTAACAATTATCTAAAGTGGACAGTAAAGAGTTTATCATGGTACCAGAAAATTGAAGAGAGGAGGATTGGACGGAAGAAGTATGACAGACTCCCAAGTGTAGTCCCTATGGCCTTCGTGGAAAATGAGCATGACTTTGTTTCTCTCGTATGATAAATTGTGAGGGAAGAATTACAACATTTTATGGCAGCCGGGACTGTTGGACCAACCAAGCACCAGATTATAGCTATGGATGTCTGAGGAACAAGTATTTCAAATATTAGCACCTGTCGGCTCTGCCAGTCGCATCCGACCTGAAGAATGGCCTCACCCTACTACGGCTTACGCCGCAGCCGCCAAACGGCAGCCTAGGAACTGACTGACGCAGACACAACCAACTTCTCCGTCAACTATGACGCCTCACAGGAGAACAGATATCTGGAGGACAGAACACAACAACGCCATTGTGTTTTCATTGTGGGCATCCTGGACATGTTGTACAATACTGTAGGGAGAGAAGACAAGTATTTGACAATTATTGTGCCACATGACATCAACCATTGGAGCAGTTCTTCCAACTGCAGGTGACTACTATCGACATATGGGCCGAAGCCTGTTGCTGTATCATGGACATGCTCTCTCCAACACGCCACTGCCGTTCACCGTCGCCTTTTAAAGATACCAGCCTCTCGCCTAGCTGTCGTGTTCAGGAGGCCATCTATGGAGTTGAGGCCACCACAGATGAAAATCCTCCATGGACGACAGTCGCTAAGATGTTGGGAGATGTCATTATTGAAGGCAACCTGTCCTGGCACTAGTCGAGTCAGGAGATTCCTACTCTGTATTGTCGAATGACTACCACTGGGAACTAAAGTAGATAATGTTCTGTGATACAAGAGCAACTGTGTTGAAGGTCGCAAATGGAAAATATGTCTGGCCTGCAAGAACATGTGTCGTCAGAATAGCAGTCAACAACAGGACACAGCCTTTTGAATGTGTCATTTTAACAGAATGTAGCCATAACGCCATCCCCCCCCCCCCCCCCGGGGGGCCCACAGCTCTTTTGTGGGTACGTGTGTGGCGCGCATGGGTCCCCGAGCCATTGCGGCCTTCCTTCCTGTTTCCCAGGCCGCTTTTCCTCACCCTGGTTCCCTCCCTTCCTAATCCTTTTTCCCACCCTACCCTTCTCCAACCCCGTCTCTAGGTGTTCTCGTGTTGACGGCCCGGCTATTCCCATGGTACTGCTGGTTTTGCAATTGTGTCTTTGTTTGCCGTGTTCACAGTTTTCGGCCCAGTTAGGTCCCCATTGTGGTTTGACCTCCACCAAAATTTCTGAGTAAGTGTGAGCCATTTGGGGAAGAACTCCCAACCTAGCCCCTACGGCGCGGATTCCTACCCTTTCCTTCCACATCCCTTCCTCGCCGTAGCCCCCTCCCCCGCTAGGTCACCAGCACGGTAGCCAGTCCGTGTGGTGGGGCTGTTATGTACACTCATGGTTGAGCCCCCTGAATTGCACAGGGATCACACTGCCGATGCCTGAGCTGTGATCTCCTCATGAATGCCAAGGAGTCGATGCTTGTCTTTGCGGGGCATCAGGACTCCCGGCAACGGTCATCCTGCCAGGTGACGTTGCTGTGGCTGGGTGGCGCCCTTGAGGAGAGCCACTGTTTCAGAGTGGGTGGCATCGGGGCGGACACTCCGCAATGAAGAGGAAACAACCCTCTGAAAATCCTGGCTCTAAGTCAGGTGTCTCCAAGTGTGGAAAGTTTAATTTCAATGCTGCAAGATACGACCCCAAATCGTTCCCTTCCCTAACTCCATCATGGGGGGAACGTGGGCCCACTAAACAGACTGAGTCATATACACCACGATATTTAGTATGTACCAGACAAGATGGGGAATCTTTCCAGGCAACTAAGCCCTCTTTCTTCGTGGAACACCTCGAAGAAAGGTATGGCGAAGTTGCCGGAATGTCGAAACTGCGAGATGGTTCGGTCTTGATACAGGCGGAGACCCCGGCTCAGTCACGAAACCTCTTTACGTGTGACCATTTAGGCGACATCCCCGTGTTAATAACACCTCACAAGTCCTTAAATAAGGTACAGGGGGGTCATATACCACAGAGACCTATTGTTGCAGACAGATGAGGAATTACGTGACCATTTACAACGACGCGGAGTCCACTTTGTCCGCCGCGTCTTTAGGGGACCAAAAGATAAGAGGGTGGCCACTGGCGCATTTGTTTTGGCCTTTGAGGGTGACAATCTGCCTGAAAAGGTCAAAGTCATGATGTATCGCTGTGACGTCCAGCCATACATCCCCCCTCCAATGCGATGCTATAAATGTTGGCGCTTCGGGCACATGTCCTCTCGTTGCAACGCTGCTGCAACCTGTAGGGACTGTGGCTGTGCCTTACATCCTGACACTGCCTGTGCCCCTCCACCTTATTGTGTCAATTGCGGCGGTCACCACTCTCCCTGTTCGCAGGACTGTCCCGCTCTACATAAAGAGAAGAAGATAGTCGAGTATAAAACGTTGGACCGACTAACATACTCAGAGGCATGAAAGAAATATGAAAAGCTGCATCCTGTTTCACTAGTAAGTTCCTACGCTGCTGCTACATCGATGGCGCCACTACCGGTGGCCACCTCTCGCCCTGTTGTACCTCCATCTGTGGGCCCTATGGGCCGCCCCTCTACCTTGGCCACCCAGACATCTGGGGGCATACCATCTTCTGCGGGGCCTGTACGGCCCTCCACATCGGGAGTGGTTACCCCCGCTCCCCAGCCGGAAAAGGGTTCCCCTTCTCTGGCTTCTTCTTCTGGGAAGGGAATGTGTTCCTCCCTTCCAAACTCACCGCCTAAGAAAATAGATACCAGCCAGCGGCCGAAGGACCCTCGGCCAGAAAGCCGCCTGGCTCCCCAGTCTTCCCACACTCCTCAAGCCCCGCCGGAGAAACCCCCGTCCTCCGGTATGCCCAAGGAACGACGGGGAGACAAAAAAGAAAAGAAAGACAAGACGGTAAAGCGCAAGGAGACACTGGCGGCCTCAGTGCCCCCAGCCCTTGCACCTGAAGCGCCAGAGGATGATGTGATCCTTCTAGCGACGCCAGAAGATTTGGCCTTTGCCGATCTCGGGGATACCATGGACACAGAGGATCAGGCTTCACAGCCAGAGACAAGTGCTAATACCACTCCTCTTCCATCTTCATGCACCGTCAACCAGGAGACAGTCTGATTCTCCAATGGAATTGTGGAGGATTTTTCTGCCATTTGGCTGAATTGCGTCAGCTGTTGAGCGCATTTCCACCTCTTTGTGTTGCTCTCCAGGAAACCTGGTTTCCTGGTGATCGGACCCCCACCCTTCGGGGCTACTGGGGGTACTTCAATAATCGCACCATTTACAATAGGGTGTCGGGCGGGGTATGTCTATATGTACATACCTCTGCCTACAGTTCCCCAGTGCCACTTAACACAGCCCTCCTGATGCAGCAGTGGCACCAGCTGACCTAGCAGCCTTGATCGCTCAACTTCCTTCACCGTTTCTTATTTTAGGAGATTTTAATGCACATCACCCCATATGGGGGAGCAACGTGACTACAGGACGTGGTCGAGAATTTGAACTACTTTTTAACCAACTTGACCTTTGTATTCTTAATACAGGAGCTCCTACCCATTTTAGTGTGGCCCACGGCACCTTTTCCGCCATAGACCTTTCTGTGTGTAGTCCGGGCTTACGTCCACTCCTTAACTGGTGGGTCCATGATGACCTTTGTGGAAGCGACCACTTTCCCATCTTCCTTTCGCTTCCCCACCACCAACGCCATGCACGTCTACCCCGCTGGTCCTTCCATAGGGCCGACTGGGCAGCATACACGTCAGCTGCAACGCTGGATACCCCTCTCCCTGCTGATGCAATAATGGCAGTAGACCAAATTATTTCCGTTGTCTTTTCTGCCGCTGAGTCCGCGATACCATGTTCTTCTGCCGTATCCCGGCGAAGACCAGTACCCTGGTGGTCACCGGAGATAGCAGCAGCAATCGCCGCAGAGCTTTGCAGCAGTATCGGCGCCACCCCACCATTGACCACCTGGTTGCCTTTAAACGTCTTCGGGCCCAGACATGCCGGCTTATCCGGCAGCGCAAGCAGGCATGCTGGGAGGAATACGTATCCACAATTGGACCCCGTGTCTCCTCCAGCCAGATTTGGACGAAGATTCGTCGTATATCAGGCTACCGTCCACCGGCAGGGATCGCGGGTCTCTCTATCCATGGAACTGTTCATACCGACCCGACCATCATTGCCGAGTCTTTTGCAGCGCACTTTGCTCTTAATTCGGCGTCCACTGCCTACAGCCAAGGTTTTTGTACCTTAAAAGAGTGGGCTGAGCGAAAGCAGTTGGTATTTCGCACAAACCGCCAGGAGCCGTACAATGCACCATTTACCGAGTGGGAATTTCAAAGTATTCTTGCCAGTTGCCCCAATACATCTCCAGGACCGGACCGAATCCACTGTCAAATGCTGAAACATCTTTCTGCAAACTCGCAGCGCCATCTTTTGGATTTCTTTAATTGTCTCTGGATCGAGGGAGCATACCCGTTCCAATGGCAGGAGAGTACCGTTATCCCTCTGCTGAAACCAGGTGCGGATCCATTGAACATTGACAGTTACCGTCCCATAAGTCTCACAAACGTCCTTTGTAAGCTTTTTGAATGTTTGGTGAGCCGGCGACTTCTATGGGTTCTCGAGTATCGTGGTTTGCTCGCCCCACAACAAGGTGCTTTCCGGCAAGGTCGCTCTGCCATTGATAACCTCCTCTCTTTGGAGTCGGTGATCCGTACTGCTTTCGCCCGACGTCACCACCTCGTCGCCATCTTTTTCGACCTCCGGAAAGCATATGACACGGCATGGCGTCATCACATCCTTGCCACACTACATGGGTGGGGTCTCCGTGGCTCCCTCCCAATTTTTATTCAGAATTTTTTATTTTCGCGCCGCTTTCGAGTCCGCGTTGGCACCTCCTTCAGTTCCTCCCATATCCAAGAGAATGGGGTACCACAAGGGTCCGTCCTAAGTGTACCCTTCTTCTTAGTGGCCATTAATGGTCTAGTGGCTGCAGCGGGGCCATCAGTTTCTTGCTCTCTCTATGCGGATGACTTTTGCCTGTACTACTCTACCACTAGTACAACTGTAGCTGAAAGACGACTGCAGGCAGCCATTCATCGGGCGCAGAATTGGGCTTCTGCCCATGGTTTTACATTTTCCCCTGTGAAAACCAGGGTGATGCACTTTTGTCGCCAATGCACGGTACATCCGCATCCGGAGCTCTACCTTGATGGTGAGCTCCTTCAGGTTGTGGATACACACCGTTTCCTGGGTCTCCTTTTTGACTTGCGTTTGACATGGCTCCCTCATCTGCGCCAGCTTAAGCAACGGTGTTCACGATATTTGGACATCCTTCGTTGCCTCAGCCATAGTGTCTGGGGGGCAGCACGCCCTGTCCTCCTGCGGCTGTACAATGCTCTGGTGCAGTCACGTCTAGACTACGGAAGCCAGGTCTACGGCTCAGCCTCTCCATCTGCACTGCGAGTTCTCGACCCAGTGCATCATACCGGCATCCGTCTGGCCACTGGAGCCTTTCGTACAAGCCCTGTCACAAGTCTCCTGGCAGAGGCTGGAGTCGCCCCATTGCGATACAGGCGCCAACAACTACTCACCCAGTATGCTGCCAGAGTTCACTGTACCCCTCGGCATCCGAATAACAGACTCCTCTTTCCGGTAGAGGTCACTCGTTTGCCGCAGAGGCGACCTCGGTCGGGACTCCCGATAGCAGCGCGTGTCCAATCGCTACTATCGACCCTGGACTCCTTTCCTCTTAACCGTCCCTTCCGCTTGACTTTCCATGCTCCTCCCTGGACCGTTCCTCGGGCGCGGATTCGGTTGGATCTTTCCTGTGAGCCGAAGACCTCTACTTCTCCTCTGGTCCTACGGCATCAGTTTTCTGCACTGCTCCGTGAGTTCAGTAACTCCGAGGTCATTTATACAGACGGTTCTTCGGATGGCGACCACACTGGATATGCCTACATGCATGGCGCCCATGTTGAACAACGCTCTTTGCCACCCGGCAGCAGCGTCTTCACCGCAGAACTGGTGGCTATATACCGCGCCCTTAACCACATCCGCATGTGCCCCGGTACCTCCTTTCTGATCTTTAGCGACTCGCTGAGTGGTTTACAGGCCCTTGATCAGTGTTATGCTCGTCATACTTTGGTCAGGGCCATTCAGGAGTCGATACTGGCTCTTAGTGACTCCGGTCGGTGTGTTACATTTGTTTGGACCCCGGGTCATGTAGGCATCTCGGGCAACGAGAGCGTTGACCAGCTAGCCAAACAGGCTACCACTTGCCGCCCTCTGGCGATTGGCCTCCCAGAAGCAGACTTCCGCCCGTTGCTTTGCACTAAAATACGCGACCTGTGGAACGCCGAATGGTCCGTTCTGGACGTGCCCAATAAGCTACGTACGATAAAGGACACAACATCTGTCTGGAAGTCCTCGCAGCTGGGATCCCGTAGGGACTCCGTGGTTCTCTGCCGTCTCCGCATTGGTCACACCCATCTGACGCATGGTCACCTCCTCCGTCGAGAGGACCCGCCCGTGTGCCAATGTGGTGCCCCAATGACTGTGGTCCATCTCCTACTCGACTGTCCCATTTTAGCCCCACTGCGGCATTCTTTTACCCTCCCGAACACTCTCTCTTTGGTGCTCGGCGACGATGCCCCTGTGGCTAATTTGGTTTTACGATTTCTTCGTGCTGCGGGGATTTACCAGTTGCTGTGAGTCCCTTGGGTGGTCTTTTAGATAATTTATGTTCCCCTTGACGTGTCTTTAGACTACAGTTTTTTATTTTGTACGCTATGTGGTTGACTTTTCCCTTTTTATACACATGGTCGGTCAACCACATTCACTGGCTCTGTCATTTTTGTCTCGTATTTGTTTCTGTGTGTCTGGTGTCTTTCGTATTGTCTCGTGTTGACTCTGTCAATAATTCATTGACGGTGCATTCTTTCATTCTGCTTGGTTTTAAATCTCATTCAGGCACATTTTTTATGGTTCTGTTTTTTCTGTGTGTCGCCTAGATATGAAGCGGGGGACTGATGGCCATAGCAGTCTAGTCCCCCTAAAACCCCCCATAACAACAACAACAATAACGCCATCCTTGGATGGGACTTCCTTCAAGCATCCCAGGCTGTCAATGACTATGGAAGATCTAAGCTATAAATTGAGGAAGCTTTTCCGTCGAGTACACATAACACGAACTTCCCTGGGAGGTTGTATGCTATCGAGAATGTTGAACAGCCTGCTGTTGACAATGAAAAGAGCACTATCAAAAGAAATTTCAGCATTGGTTATAAATTAAAGTTTATTTGTTATTGCAAGTCGATTTTGCATATGGAATAGTCATCCTCAGTGCAACATGCACAATTGAAATGAAACAGTGTAACAAAGGAAATTTACACACTAGCGGCTATCATAAGCATTACAGGTGGTTGAGGGGAACTTTGGATCACTAATTTTCACAAGGAATCGCAACTCATTCCTAAAGGAATGTGTATTGTAACAGCTGAACCAGACCAGAACAGTGAGTTCAATGTCATCGACGAAGTCTCATTCTCTGCTGTTACTGCTGACAACGCACTAGAGGAAACTACTATGGAATTGCACATACGTCCCATTCTGACCCAAGAACAAAGTCAGCTGGTGTTAATCATACTAGACCAATTTTCTGGGCCAGTCAGGAGAAGAGCAAGATGAAATGGCCCACAATAAAACACCATATCAATACTGGGGATCATCCACCAATTCGCCATCTTTCGTACAGAGTGTTGCCAGCTTAAAGACGGATAATTCAGGAAGAAGTGGAGATGTTGCACGATGACATTATTGAACCTTCAGAGTGTCCCTGCTCAGTCGGTGGTCCTTGTGAAGAAGAAGACTAGCACATGGCATTTCTGTGTTGACTATTGGCGGCTGAATAAAATCACAAAGAAAGATGTCTATCCATTGGTGCATGTTTACAACACCTTAAGGAAGGCTGTCCAAGACGCGGCTGTTAACTGCGACTTCATCTCGGCTCCTCTATTTTCCAGCTGTGGCGGTCGCCGGTACGGCGGCAACACGACGGTAGCCACTGTCGTTTACCAAGGCATGGATCTGGTTGGTGACTTGGGAAATTCATGAGGAAAATAAAATTTCAGATTATCTTGCTGTAAAAAATACTGCATGTTAAAGAAGCAAAGCTACATCACCTCCCATATTTAGTTGTTCGTTACAGATTATCATTTTCCTTTAAAAAATTAAAAAGCACTAATTTCGGTTGTGCGTGGTTTTTTTCACTTCTTATTACATCTCTGTCAAGTTTGAGGAAACCAATACACATTTTTTTTTTTTTTTTGCGTATCTTGTAGTTTCATACCCCAGTTTTATAACAAAGTGTCTATTTTCTCAAAATTCCTCATAGTTATTCAGATACTTAATTTTAAAGTAACCTATTGCATTAAACTTGAAGTGTTTACATCAAAAAACGTAGTCGCTGGCTACTTTGTGTATGGTTCATTTTAGGTCATACATCGTTGTGGATGACATGAAGCTAATAGCTTGAAATTATTTTTAAAGTTGAGAGTAGGACGATACCTGTCTCCGTTTTCGAGATTTCGGCTCATATATCTATGGGATGGGAGTGTTGTGACTAGCGCACCAGTTCTCTTCGCTTGCAACGTGAATAGTGTGTTGACAACCATCACATCTTATAAACTGTTAAAGATATTGAATCCTTGTTTGAAATGATAGCCTGGGAAGGAATTCATGTTTCACGCAATCATTAATACGCAAAGCTTTTTTTTATCTACAGGTATATAGAAATAACTATAGGTTTTTGTGATGAAACGAGGTATTAATTAAACAGTATTTAATATCTGTGGAGGTTTATTTCCGTCTATTGCAACTAAATGAAAAGCGTTTTTGCTTCTTTATTTGTGAAGCATCATCAGTGGCAATTTTTTAGTGTTAATTCCATGTGCGGATTCATGTAGCTGTGTGTGTATTCTCCAGAGGGATGGAAGTTTTGGTTCTTCATTTCATCACTTCGCCATGTACTTGTGACATTGCAGATTTTAACTGTTTGTGTATTCTATATATTGATTCTATTTTTGTGACACATGACCATGAATGCTGTTAAGACATTTTTATTAACAGGCACCTTTTAAATGACGAGATGAAATTCATACTTTAGTTTGGATTAAATGTCAGCCAGTTTACACATGAATTGGAACTTATTTAGTCACACACTGAGAAAATCCTTCAACCGGCAGTGACGCTTAGGTAATTGTTGTTTTATTTCCTATTTATGATTGTGGTGCTGTTTATGAAACCAGGAGTGTTTTTATCTGAAACTGCATCTCTCTCATCTCAGGATTCACCTTCTGCATTGCCTTTGAAATAGGCAAGTCCCAGTGTTCGAAAACCTACTGTTAAAATTTTTTCCAAGAGAGATCAAACACATATGAAACAAAATAGTTTTCTGTAGCTCGTTAATGTATTAACAACAGTTGTAAGAATGTTTGCTGTATTGTTATAATTTATTTCAATCTGACTGGTTTCCGTCCCAAACCATCTTCCAGGGAATATGGAAAACAATAAGATTTTAAAACATCAAAGATGTCATCCATACCGTACACGAGACATTTGAATCTAAATGGTATACCACAGTATTTATCTTTGTTCATATGAAGTAAGTAATTTTTACAGCGTGCCAGAATACTGACTGTATTGGTGTGAATGAAATTAATGAAAATATTTCATTAATGTTGTCATGCATTTCCTCACACCTCTACAGATCACCTAAACAGAAAAATCAGTAATCACTGGTCTTGTTTATTATTTCCAAAACCCTAGAAGCCAAAACTTGTCCTTTTACAACATTCATTTCTCTTTTATTTCTCGGAATATTTACTGTCTATTCTTGTACATGTCACTAGATTGCCACGAAATCTAAATCTGTTCAACGTACAAAGGCAGTAGCTTAATGGCGAATGAGCTCATATCTTATGAGTGGTTCATATCTGTTTTTCTTCGGTCCGCTTGGCTTGACATCTTTCTGCCAGTGCCTTGAGTCATTGCAATTCCAATCGCAACACTGCTGACTGGTGCAGTCCTGCGATTGCAGCTGCATCAGCCACATGCTGCACTCCAAACTCAAAAGTACACATGCGCGAACAGTCAGCCTCAGATGTCACATGACCCATCGCAGTCGCAGGCATCAACGTGCCTTGGACAACCCACCTTTAACCTGTTTGAAAGGAGCTTAATACTTCTCAGCCACGGACATGCAGACAGGTTACTGTCAATTCGAGGTTCATGAAGCTGACAGGGAGAAGACTGCATTTATTACACCTGACGGCCTCTATGATATCAGTCATGCTGTTTGGACTATGTAATGCTCCGGCCACATTCAAACACATGATGGACAACTTGCTTTGACATCTTTAATGGGCGACATATATTTGTTATCTATATGACATTGCCGTTTTCTCAAGGACATTTGAGGAACATTTAAACTGCCTGTCAACAGTGTTGAAGTGTGTTCAAACAGCAGGACTCTGTTTCAACCCAAAGAAGTGCCTTTTCATCACCAAAGAGATAAAAATCACTTAGTGAATGGAGATGGTGTCTGTAGAGATCCAGAAGAAGTAAGGGCAGTCACAGTATTTCCAGCTCCTCAGCACATCTTGGGCTGTGCTCATCCTACTGTTGTTTCATAAACAGTTTTTGTAACCAGGCATGTCCATTGCAAGAACTTCCACGTTTTACTGGGATAAGATGAAAAACAGAGCTTTCCAGGCACTTACGGAGGCTGTAACTTCCTCACCAGTTCTAGCCTTATACAATGAGAATGTGGAAACCGAACTTCACACAGACGCTAGTGGTTATGTAATTGGTGCAGTGCCTGTAAATCCAGGAAGATTCTGAGAAGATGATAGCCAATACATCAAGAGTTCTCTCAAAGTCATAGAGATAAACTACTCTATGACTGAGAAGGAATGTCTCACCATTATCTGGTGTATTTATTCAGTAAACCATTCAGCATCTTGACGGCCTACCATTGTTTATGTTAGCGGACCAGTTTGAAGGATGCATCAGGTCGACTAGCAGGTTGGGCAGACTTCAAGAGTACATTGTCATGGTAGTATTCAAAAACAGGTGCAAACACAAGGACGCTGACTGACTTTCGAGGAATCCATTAGCTGAACACAACAGCATGGATCAGCCCTCACTAAGTTATGTGACATTACAGCTGAACAGAAGGAAGATCTGGCATTGTTACAAACCATAAAGGCCTTTGAGAAAGGAGAACCGACCTAAGGAGAGTCTGAACTTATAAATGGGACATTATATAAGAGCAAGTATGTTCCACTGGGCCCCAAATGGCTGCTGGTTGTTCCAGCTCATCTCCGGCCAGCTATTCTCAAGTGTTTCCACGATTCCCCAATATCCGGTCATCTGGGATTTGTGAAGACCCTAGACAGAATCAGACGCGGGTATTATTGACAAGGTCTCTACCGATGCATCAAGCACTCTTGAGTCACTGTAAGGAATGCCAGACATGGAATCATGTGACGCAGTTACCTCCAGGGCATCTGGTACCAATTCCACCTGTAGCAGCTCCATTCCATCAAATTAGAATCAAAATTTTAGTTAGGTTCCAGAAGTCAACAACAGGTAACTGATGGATAATAGTCTTCACTGAATACCCACCTGCTACACTGTCACCAGACCTGTGCCGACTGCAGAAGCTCCAGAGATCGCAAAATTCCTTGTAGGAGACGTTATTTTGAAGCATGGTGCAAGAAATGTAATGATATCTGATTGAGGAAAAGTATTCATGTTAAAACTAGTATCAAAGGTAATGTTATGTTGTGATATTGCCACAGAATAACAACTGCCTACCATTCTCAGACAAATCGTCTTACAGAACATTTGAACAAGATGTTAGCAGATTTGCTGTTGACATATGTCAATGTTGAGCAGAAGCATTGGGTCACAGTAAAGCCAGTCATGATATTTGCTTATAATACAGCAAGGCAAGACACCATAGGCTTTACACTTTTTTCCTACTCCATGGTTGTGAAGCTGATACGACAATGGATGCTGTTCCCATTCTAACTGGACAACACTCAGGATGAATATGTGAAACAGCTCATCATCAGGGTCAAAGAAGCAAGACAGCTGGCTTTCATATGGACACTGGATGCCAAGGAGAAGGAACATCAGTGGTGTAACTGCTATATCTTGCTTCAGGAGATAATAACTGAAAGACACTGTTTGATACGGAAATTGTGTTTATTGACAAGACAAATTAAGGCAAAAACAACAAACATCAACTAAAAGTTTTCTTCTTCACCAATTAGGTACAAGCCAGGGAGATAATGACAACCTTGAGAGAACGGCCAGGGAGAGGAGACGGTGCCGGACGACGTATTCTGTTGCGGGAAGTCCTGGAGGTGCAGCGTCGCTGGCAGGGACTCTTCCCTAGAGGCGTCGGTCGCAATCCCTCAGCTATCGTTCTCATAGGCAGTTGGCAGAGAACTGCTGTCGTGTTGCACTGCACTCCCCTAAATAGTCGGCGCGCAGGGATATGTGGCAGTCTCGAGCTGGTCTCATGTGACTGTGCGGAGGAAAATAGTTCCGGTTTAGTGCACTCTCTGGCGGTGCTCGTCGCTTCCTCTGTTGACTCTGGAACCACTGCTGTGGAACATGTCACTGGTCCGCATTCATGCGCTTGTACCCTGCATTGTGAGCTGTCCGCTCATCAGGCGAACCACCGGTACATAACAATAATGACAAGCACAGACCTGTTGTGTACAGCCTAGGAGATCTGGTATGGATTTTTACCCCTGTATGGGAAGTTGGGCTATCAGAAAAGTTACTGAAGTGACACTTTGGACCATTTCATGTCAATCGCTGCCTGTCAGTCATAACATACGATGTCGAGGATTATGAGCCATCCTCAAAAGCAATAAAAATGAAGAGACATTGTTCACGGTCTCTGTATAAGCCTTACCACAATCCCAAAGAACAGATAGAAATGGCTTCTTGTTCAGGGACTCTGAAGACTGTTCTGATAATGATGAAGCTATGACAGGAGGGTGTGGCACCAATTGTCGTCACCATAAGGAAGGCATGCAGACAGAATGGAAGGATTCTCCGGAACTGCCATACAGAGGACCCATGACATGATCCAGGACACTGCAAATGGCTCCACAGGGAACCTAACTGCGGGTCGCTGTTCTTTCAGGAAGGGGAGCAATGCTGCGAGTCTTCCGACGGAACGCAAGGTGCAGAGGTTAGTGTCACAGATCGCTTAGCTGGTGGTCCCCAGTTCAAATCCTGCCCCTCGCAGAAAAAAAAAAAAACTTTATTTCTTTGTATTTACTATTTCTAGAATCTTTCTATGTATAAATAGTGGAGCACTCCAAGCAGGACACATTCTGTACTGAGTGTATGCTTGTGTTAGCAATAAACCTGTTCTAAGTGCTTTCATCCAAATGCTACACGTCGTCGCCATTTACACCATTTTTTCTCGGTCCTGTCAAATTTCCTATGTTTACAGTGTTAATTCGCCCTTGTTTTTGCATTAACATATTTACACTTTTCCTATGTTTTACGCTTTTCGAAAGCATGTTCGTGAAGAAAAATGACGTAATGTACATAAATTGACACTAGCATGGCTTTCCCCATAAAGTATAGCGCTTAAAAATTATTTGTAGTCGAGTTTCTTGACACTTTGCATTTATTCAAACGTATATTTCTTTACCTTACCTTTATATTTCACATTTCATTGTTGACTTACGACACACTGATTTGTGACGATGTAGTTCCTCTTTCCTCCAGCTTCTTTGCCAGAGCACCTGGCATGTACTCAGACAAACAGAACGCTTTGTTGACGAGAGAATTACGCTGATTTGTGGTGGTGTAGTGCTCTTTCCACTAGCTACTTTGCTAGAGTGGCTGGTGTGTACTCAAACAATCAGAACCAGTTGCTTTGTTGAAGTGAGAATAAAGAGTTGCATTGTTTTTGTGATACATATTTCTGATTAATAAAGAATGTTATCTGTCAAAGTTGGGTATCATAATACCCACAACCTTAAAAAAAGCGATAATAGTGAGAGATGCCGATCCTATGCAAACGTCACAAAAATACTTATGCATATGTTTGTACACAAAAATGCTTGTGCATATGTTTGTACTCGAGAACGCGAATAAATTCTCTAATATCATCATGTGAAACACATTAAAATACAAAAAGAACGGAACTTTATGAGTTTTACTATGTAAATAATTAATGCCGGTAAAAGGTAGTAATTTTGAAGACATATTACATAGACTGGCAGTGGCGTCCAAACGATATCTATCGAAGCGGTTCAGATAATTTTGAAGATGTGTTACATAGCCCAGCAGTGGCATCCTCGATTATAATGAATGAAATTACGACCAAAATTTCTACTTTCCCTAAAATTTCCAGTTCTGCCTGGCGCTTAAAATAGCGGCATACTCAATTATAATGAATGAAATTACGTCAAACATTTCTAATTCCCATAAAATTACGTTTTGCTTGGCGCTTAAAATAGTAAAAATTTGGGTAACCTTTATTGTATAATAAACTTCCTGGCGAGTATTTAGATGCCTATTATGTAATTATATCACAAATAAACTACGAAAATGCAAGGTTGATCCAGTAAGCATATTTTACGATTTAAAACATTATTTCCTGCATTTTACACCATTTCACTCGAGTCCCTTGAAAAGCGTAAAAACGAGGTTCTGCTGTATATCATTGTGAATTTGCACAAGGACAGTTGCAAGCCAGAGGTGGGCCTGTAATGTTTTGAGGTGTTTTTCTACCATGAATTGGGACTGCTTAACGAGATGATCACTAACATGAACCAGCATATTTAAATAAACATTTTAAATATTACATGTTGCTGCTTTTCAGTCAACCTTTATGTTGTGATTATGCTATTTGTTGTCCATTTTTCAGGATGGCAGTAACAAACTTCATGGTGCCTGAAGAATATGTGGCTGGTTTTCTGAACAATAGTCATCCTATTACATCTCAAGTGAATTTGAATATCACCTGACTTCTACCCCCATAGCAAATGAGTTTAATATCTCAGATCAGCAGGCAAAATGCTGACATCACCATCCCCACAATTTGGTGAAATTGTGTTATTAAATCCTCAGCGAGTGGCTTAACCTGGATGCGATGTAACTACACTATCTTGTGGATTCTCATTTAAACTGAATCCAGATGTTAATAATGCGTAGGGCCGGAATTACACGGATTTAAATGATGTCTATAATGATTTGTTGTTTGATGAACTATGAGCTTTCACTGCGCTTGTGAGATTCGTTGACCCGTAATGCTCATAGAAACTCGCAGCACCATTTCTTACGGAGCAGTGACAGTGAAAGAGGACTTTCTGCGAATTGTAGTTTTCACCTGGATAAGGTACTAATTTAATTATAAATTTGTGTCATTTCAGTTTAGATGAATAAGGTGCCCACGATAATAACCAATTTTATTAGCCATTTTAAACCAGAATTCTGAAGATTTATTTTCATGTAACTTTTTTTTTTTTTTTTTTTTTTTCTTCTTCTCTTCATTTGTGTTACTATCAGCGGTACAGCACAAAGGTAAGTACTGGCCAGCCAATCTATCTCTTTTCAAAAATAATTTATAATCTCTGAAGAGAATTTCCATCATTAATCGAATATTACCTTCTAAAGAATATTATAGAAAGACACTTTCCTGGGGGGGGGGGGGGATATGTATAAAAATAAAGATTGTTTGACTTACCCAAAGCACAGGCTTGCCGATAGACGGGGGGGGGGGGAATCCCCCCCCCCCACACACACACACAAAACAAACAAACAAACATTCAAGCTTTCGCAACCGTTGGTTGCTTTGTCAGGAAAAGAAGAAGGAAGGAGGGGAAAAGGGAAAGGATGTGGATTTTAAGGGAGTGGATGAGGGTTCATTCCAATCCCGGTAGTGGAAGGACTTACCTTAGGGGAAAAAAAGGAAGGTAAACAAATACACACACACACACACACACACACACACACACACACACACACACACACATGCAATCACTGTGCGTTGGGTAAGTCAAACAATCTTTATTTTTATACATATTTTACCTTCTAAGGAGTTACATGTTAAAACTTGCAGTAATTTTGATATTTAAGTATTCAGTTTATTTGAGAATGTTGTTACAGATTCACTTATTGCAGGCTCGTAATGGATACACTTTTCAAGTAAAAGATCCAAAACAGAAATGTGTGTCAAAAATTTTGCACTCTTGGCTATAAATTTCTTCCACGTGTCCATCTATATCGATATCTACGATAAGGTGCATGGTAGAGGGTACCTCATCCCACTTCTAATCATTGCCTTCTCTTACCCACTTCCAAATATATCGATAGGGAAATGAATGCCTGTATGCGTTTCTATGAGCCCTAATTTCTCTTATTTTATCTTTGTGATCTTTATGTGATAAATTGGTGGTCGAAGAATCATTCTCCAGTCAGCTTCAAGTTTGGCCCTCTAAATTTCCTTAACAGTGTTTACTTCCAGTAATCACTTCATATAATTTTGGGGCATTCTTAGAAATGTACTATTTTTATTTAATAGTGGAAATTGAGTGAGTCTATAGATTTTTGAATACAGGACTTAAACCATCCAAATATCACAATTTCAGTCAATCAGTGACGCACTTCCCTCATTGTTCACTTTTCTGATGAGGCATCAGCTCCACTGAATGAAAGTTTCTTAAAGATTACAAGTTGACCTGTGCAAATAATTCACACTCTATCCTGAACAGTCACAGATTGTTGTATTGCAAAAGAACAGTTTTGGTGTTTTTAACGAAATTTTCAGTTCAGTAATAGAAACTACTGTGAAAGTATCTCCTATTGTACATGCTATGTGGAAAATGCTAAATATTAATTATGTA
Organism: Locusta migratoria; assembly: GCA_026315105.1. Classification (NCBI taxonomy): domain Eukaryota; kingdom Metazoa; phylum Arthropoda; class Insecta; order Orthoptera; family Acrididae; genus Locusta; species Locusta migratoria. Next base: position 124,359,890 of record CM048744.1, on the reverse strand, counting down.
ATGGATGGCAACAATGATTCTGTCCAAATATCGATTTTCTGTTCGCTCTAACATCTAGTTGACCCATGCGAATAAGTCGCACTCTACGTTGATCAGTCACAGGTACATAAGATAGTAATGGAGAAAAGGCAGGTGCAAGTACATATGTATAAAAGATAATAAACTTTGAATAGTAGTAACAAATATTAGTCTCATTGTAAGAAAATTTATATACGTAAATATAATATGATTAATTGTGAAACATATAATAAATCAGATATTGACTTTTTCATGTTTATTTTTTGAAAACTTGTTTATTTTATGAAAGTCCTGAGATCGCCCGTACTGTGACATGAACTGTTCAAACAGTCTTTCATGTTCAAGCCCAGCCCTACACATAGCCACTTTGTGACATTTAAAATCATTGTCACTCCTGTCTCCGTTAAAATTAATTAAATTAAAAGTTAAATAAATTATTATAGGTCATAATAGTAAGTGGTACTTACCTGTGATGATGAACATAGAGGTAATTCAGTTCATTTGCACAGTACACAGAGCTTGTTTGAACAAAGTGAATAATTTTGGCAGCTGTTGTGCATCGACGTTTGAAACAGAAATATCTGTGACATACAATGCTTGCTTAAACGAGTCTAACAACTGCAAGAGCTGTCGTGCCTGTTAGTTAAATTAAAGCATTTGTGTATTTATCGTTCTTACATCAATGTGTATAACCAAAAACATGTGATAAGCTATGCTTGCATCAAAGATGATCTTTGGCTTGCATAAATAATCTAAACAATTGCAAGAGCTGTTGTTCATGTTAGTTAAACAGATTATCAGTTGATGGCACCTACTACATTGCTTTTATATCGGCCGCACAAACTAAGTTGATACGGCGCGATGGCTGATGGGTGCAACTCTAAATTCATGTCCCATTTATGATCGTTCACCGAATATAAACTTAAAAAAATTTTTGTTGTTGTTGTGAAAACCAAATCTTTAAACTATCCTTATATTTTTCGTCACTAGCAGGGAACGAAATTCTTGAAAATGGTACCTCAACCTTTAATTTTGGATAAGTAATGTGGAAGATGTGGCATACCCACAAAAAAACAACGATGAGAAATAATATATATGATGCTGTTGAATACTATGTTTTCTGTAGAGGGCTCTGCTCCAATGGATTAATAATATTTTGGTGAGCAGTGCAACATTTCGTTATCCAATACATTATCCCTCTCTCTTTTTTGCCATATCATGACAATCGGCAACCATCACTTGGTCTTAGTGAGGCAGATGCCATGTTCTGTAACATGATCATTATATTCTAAGGTTTAAAACAGAATTACCAATAGATTTCCAGAATGTTGGATGTGCAAATTATAAACATAACTGTAGAACTTTTAAGGACAACACACACACACACACACACACACACACACACACACACACACACAAACAAAAGCCCAAGGAAGGACTTGAACCTCTGACAGCAAACAACTGTGCGTTCTACAGCAAGGCGTCTTAGAACGCTCAGCCACTCCACCATAGCTAACTTAGTTTCACATAAAGTTAAAAAGCTCAGTCTCAGACAAAGACTGCCATTGAAAAATGAAATAAAAATTAAAATTAAAATGGACAATAATTTTTTACAGACGGAATTAGAAAATCTGTTCTTTCGATTTTATTTACTGAAAGAAGTGCCCACAATATTTCAACTTGGAACCATTATGGGAGTAAGAATTGTATTTTGTGCTTTTCTCTTTGTTGATATCTAGTTAAAAAATGCTTCATTATTTTAAATAGGTAGATATAAGAAGAAAAAGGACCTGTCATGAGAGATTAGATGTTTATTACTGCTTTTTTAATTCCAGATAGTGGCAGAAATGAATGCTTGTAATCCTGTGGTTTGCGTATAATGCTGAAGAGAAGTCTGTTGTAAAGTAACCTCTGCCACGTACCAAACAAAATTTTCTGTAGATGCTGGTCTTCTAATTGTTTTGAAGGGCAAGTCTACAAAATTTCATCGAGATTGATATAAAACTGTAGATCTCTATGTGAGCGCATGTACGCGTGCGCGCGCGCCCACACACACACACACAAACACACACACACACACACACACACACACACACTGGACACATTACTTGGTAGAACCCTGAGTATCTTTGCGTATCAGTCACTCTTTTTGTATTCTAGTCACACATTGTTTGTCGGAAAAAGACTGCATGTATCCCACTATGGGCTCTAATCTAGGCCTATTTAATTTTATTCTTGTGATCTATTCACAATAAGAGAGGATGCAATATATTGGTTCAAGTTTCAAGAAAACATGCTCTCCGAACTTTGTTAGAAGATCATAATGTGATGCAGCATCTCTCTCCTGCAGTGTTTGCCAATTATTTCTGTGATGCTTTCACACTTATTAAATGAACCTTTAACGAAGTGTGCTGCTGTTTGAATCTTTTCTTTCTTCTCTGTCAACCATCTCCTTGTGTTTGACTGCTCTCACAGATTTTAATGAGTGGGTAGAAAATATTTATCTTCACTTATTTAAAATAATAAACTTTCCTTACAGAAGAGGCTCCAAAAATATTTTGCCGAAACGGACACAGAACAAATTGTACAGTCTATGGATAATGCATCAAAGTTTGAATATGGATATGTTATCAATATTTGGATGGCAGACATTATGCGTATGTCCCACTGTGCCAGTAAAGCATACATATCAAAGATCCAAAGAGATCCAGAGGGCTCCATGCTACCTGATTGAACAATGAATGTCACTGAAGTAGTCCTGACTATACCTAAACAAGTCAGTGCCCTTGGATTATGAGAGAAAAGGCTGGACTGGTTAGGGGAAAACCAGGTAAAATGTTTTTGATTTGTGAAATTTTTGTGATTTACTGACCCCTGCTGCAATCACAGAAGACACTTCTAAGAGAGGAGATTCATTATCATTGGCTACAATGATGTTGGTCCAATATAACAGTGCATGTCATTATTTTCCTGAACCAGAACTATGTTCTTTTGACACAGTTATTCATGTTGATATATCTGGTTTCTTTTTAGTAGGCCTATTCTATTTGACAAAAGATGACATGGCTATCATACTTGTGAAACTTAAAATGACCTCTGAAAGTATCACACTTCCTAAAGTGCTTTACTGAGAGGTTTGGGGCACTGATACCTCTTATCTATTATAATTTTTTGAATTATTTGTCTAGGCCAAGCCATCCTATGGGTCTGAGTGAAAATCTTTCCCGTAGAAGCACACCATCTAGTCATCAAGGCTTATAGGAAAATCCTTTATCCTTAGCATCTTCACCAAAGCTGCTGTTCCACATTGGGCCATCCAACAGAGTATCTGCAGTGAGCAAAATGATTGGTTCTATTTTAATCATCTGTTGTTTGAGTGGATTAAATGATGAGCCCCATACCTAACACAATAAATGGAGGGCAAGGGGGGGGGGAGCTTCAAGTTGTCAGATTTCCACACTGTCATACCCCCTGACAATTCAGGAAATTTATTATTAATGCCAGAGGAGCTGGAAACTTGCTTTACATGACAAGGAGTAAGCTTGGTAGATCAAGGGCACAGGCACAGCAGTCAAGTATTATCATACCAAGCAGTCATTCCCGTAGGTGGTACTCGTGCAATGAATCATTGAACAGATAGGGTATCATTAGGAATGACCTGCAAAGGAAAGGTTCAGGCTCTCTCACACTGATAACTTCAAAGCATTTTCAACAGAAGCAATAGTTTGTATCAGTGCTGAAGGCTCTCTCTCTCTCTCTCTCTCTCTCTCTCTCTCTCTCTCTCTCTCTCTCTCTCTCTCTCCTGACCACACTATTGGAGGAAAGTAGATTCAAAAGTAAAATTCTTAAAATATTTCCCTCAGTGTTTGGTTTGTATGTGAACTGATGGTGAGTTCTTACTGGCCATAAGACTGTATTTTTAAGCCTGGAATATATTGGGGAAAATGTTGATACATAAATTTGTATTATGTACATCATAACAATTCCACAACTGTGGTTTTCAATGTTAAATAAGTTGTATTAGCAACATTAGTGGGCATTCTTGATTAAAATGATGAACCCTTATTCAGGTACTGCTCTCCTCCTCTGTGTCAGCCCTGATGAAAATTATTCCTCAATTTCCAAGCATGTACGAAAACCTAAACCGAATTCTGAGGGAATGTCGTCCATTCCAAAGGCTTTGTTTCGAATTAAGCTGTCAGTGGGCTGGGGAATGGGGACTGGTAAGCGCTGCCAGTCCTCTAGACACCTTAACCTCTGGGGAAGCTTCAGCGACCACCGCATGGCGCAAGGCTGGAACGTTGTGTGTACCAGGGAATGGGGATCTTGGCTTGACCGCCTGGTTTGCGAGGAAGGAATTACCTCTATAAAAAAAAAAAAAAACCTCAATCCCAAGGTGTGCTATGTGCTGACGGGATGCATGGCTGTTGAGGCGGAACAGTTGCTAGCGAGCAACCTCTGGGGGTACTGTCACACCTCAGTTGTATAATGCTTACCTAGGCATGCAGGGCTCTGTCTAGGTGGACACGTACTTCCCTAGCTACTCGTGGGACCAAGATGTAAAATCCTAATTTGTCCCTCGAACTTTCCAGTGGGATGGGTGTACCACTGGGGGTACCAACACCCAGTCAAAAAAGAGGCCTCGTGTGGCTAGTCCCCAAGACCCGTCCAGTAGTAAAAAGAGTTTGGTCCACAGTAACAGAACACAGGCTGCTAGCCAGAATATGTTTATTACCATTGAAAGAAAAGTAGGATCTTCTAAGAAGATTTCGCCCTTTTATATCAATAAGGGCTTAGAAGATCTTGTGGGCACTTTAAAATCTGTTAAAAGTTTGTGGAACAATACCTTGTTGGTTGAAACTTCAACCTCCCAACAGGCGGAAAATCTGCAGAAGGCAAAGTATCTGGGTAAATATGAAATCGTTGCAGAACTACGCAGTACCCTGAACTACAGTAAGGGTGTTGTTTTCTGTAGGGACCTGATGGACATTCCCATTGAAGAACTCAAGGCTGAATGGGCAACAGAAGACATAGTGGACGTCCAGAATATTAAGAAAAGGATGGACGGAGAACATGTGTCATGTGTCTTACCTTTAATACCACTAAACTCCCTGAGCATGTGAAGGCAGGGGTTTTGCGGTTGAAGGTCCATCCCTACGTCTCTAATCCCATGCGCTGTTTTAAGTGCCAGCGTTTTGGACACACCACTCTCGACTGTAAGGGGGAGACCACTTGTGGCAAATGTGGAAAGGCAGCACATGAGGGCACTGCTTGTATGCCACCTGATAAATGTGTCAATTGTTCTGGGGAACACCCTGTTTGGAGTCGGGACTGTCAGGTGTATCTTGAGAAAAGGAAAATACAGGAGATAAAGACGGCAGGCAAATTTCCTACGTGGAGGCCAAGAAGATATTTAAGACCATGCAGCCACCTGTATAACCCACCTCGTTCACTACCGCCTTACAAAAACCCATCACCATGGTAGATGCCTCAACACAAACTGAGGCTGTCAGTGTCAGCACCAATATTTGCATATGTCTGTGCGCATGTCAAGCAGCTGAGCCCCTCTTACTCTTGCCCCACCAAATACGGCCGAAAAAGCTACAGGTACTGCTTTTGCAGACCATGTGGTCTCTGTTGCTGCAGAAGTTGTGCTCGATAAGGAACCACAGGAAATCATTAAGAAGGCACCTCACCAGCAAAGTGCCTTTCAAAAGAAGAATATCCCGCCAAAGCAGAGTGCTCCCCAAGTCCCCCTTTCCTTCTCATCTTCTCAAAAGAAGAAGCCAAGGAAAGTATCTCCACGTCCGCTTGCAACTCTTTTGGGACCGTCATCGGACGTCTAAATGGCGGCGCTGACTGACGAGGAGGACATTATTATGGACCTCCATGCATCGTCGTCTGGACCAAGCAGTCCATCCAAGAGTGCCTCACCCTCGCGGCACAAGGGTAGAGAGAAGATAGACCCACACAGGTGACATGGCTCCCATACTACGGTAGAATTTGGATGGATTCCGGACTCATTTGGAGGAACTGCAGCTTCTTATAAAGGATAGGCCTTTCTGTGTCTCTCTTCAAGAGACACACTTCAAATGGGCTGACATACCTGTCCTGAGAGGCTATCAACTCTATAGGAAAGACGACCTAATGGGTGATAGAGCACAAGGCGGTGTGACAGTGTTCGTCAGGGACACTTTAAACTCCTCACCAGTGCCGTTGACCACTACACTGCAAGCAGTTGCTGTCCATATGCTGGCCCATCATGATATCACATTCTGCTCGCTTTACTTACCGCCTGGAGAGCATGTTGACTGTAATTTCCTGACACAGCTTATTGGAGAACTCACTCGTCCCTTTCTTCTTTTAAGAGATTTTAATGCGCATAATTCACTACGGGGCTCTAACAACAACTGCCCCAGGGGACGGATGGTTGAGACTGTGATACACTCCTCCGATGTTGTCTTACTGAACACAGGCCAGCATACACATTTTAGCACTGCTACAGGTTCGTCTTCAGCCATAGACCTCTCCCTCTGCTCTCATGCTCTTGCACACACTGCTCAGTGGAGCCTGGACGATGACCTTCATGGCAGCAACCACTATCCCATTTGGATAGACTTACCGTTCGCCATAGATTACAGTGGGAAGCCTCCGAGATGGCAGCTGCACAAAGCTAGCTGGGCACTTTTTCAGCAGTTGGCTATTTTTGAATGGTGTCTTGATGTCCAAGAATGGGTGGATCACATCACAACAGTGATTCAATATGCTGCTGATGCTTCCATCCCAAAATCGAAGTCAACGCTTCAGTGACCAGCTGTTCCTTGGTGGAACAATGCTTATCATTCAGCGATGAGAGTCAGAAGAGCAGCGTTGTGTCGATTCCATTGGTGCCCTACTGTTGAGAATTTGGCCAATTTTCAAGTGGCAAGGGCACGGGCAAGGAGAATTGTTAAAGAGAGTAAGCAGAGGTCTTGGCAGGAGTTCCTGAACTCCATCAATAGGTCCATGCCTGCAGGTAAAGTGTGGGAAGCAATTAGGAGGATTTCGGGACAGAACTCTTGATCACCAATAGCAGCTTTGTGAGGGCAGGGATGTCTTTTACAATTGTCCTGGGCATTGCCCGAATTATGGCAGAATCCTATGCAGCTGTTACTTCAGATTCTCGCCAGGATCCAGACTTCTGTCAATATTAGACGATCCAGGCGAGGGTTGGCTTTGACCTCCATTCCTCCAACGGTGAGGACTACAACCAACCTTTCTCGATGTGTAAGCTGGAATCCGCATTGTCAGCAACTTGTGATTCTGCACCTGGCTGTGATGAGATACCATACAGACTGCTGAAACAGTTGGCACCCCAGTCAGAGGAGATCCTCTTACATCTTTTTAATGAAATTTGGATTACGAGGAACTTTCCATGTTCTTGGAACGAATCCATTTTAATTCCAATTTTAAAACCGGGGAAAGATTGCACCAACCCAGGTTATTTATAGGAGCGTTAGCCTCACAAACTGCATTGGTAAGATGTTGGAGCGTATGATCAACTGGCGCTTAGTATGTGTCTTCGAAAGGAGATCCTTACTTAGCCACTCTCAATGCGGGTTCAGGAGGTACCAATCTACACTGGATAACCTCACCCTGCTTGAAAGTGCGATCCAACAAGCTTTCCTACGGAAGCAACAACTAATCGGTGTTTTATTTGACCTTGAAAAGGCATAGGATACTACCTTGCAACGCCTTTTTGTACAGCAGCTTTACAAAGGGGGTTTTCGTGGATCTTTGCCCACTTTTAGCTGATCTTTCCTCTCTGACAGGTATTTTAGATACGAGGTTGGGAGTGCATAGTCTGACCATTTTAAACAAGAGAATAGTGTCCCGCAAGGGTGTGTTTTAAGCGTAATGGCATTTGCCATAGCCATAAACAGCATTACATCTACTGTGCGACCGCCTGTACTATGTTCCTTGTTTGTGGTCGACTTCTCCATCTTCTCTGCATCCTTCTCCATTGCAACAGCAGCTCGTCAATTACATTTGACAATCAGGCGGTTGGAGGAATAGTGTAACACCACTGGTTTCAAGTTTTCCTTGGAGAAAACTGTCTGTGTGAATTTTAATCTCTCCCGTTCCCTTTTTAATACACCTGTTTTAAAACTAGGAGACACTGTTCTCACCTTTGAGGACAAGGTCAGAAGCCTTGGCCTCACTTTCGACGGGAGGGTGACGTGGTTGCCGCATCTTAAAGAGGTCAAACTGCGATGCCTCAAGGCTCTAAGTATTCTAAAATGTCTCAGTCATCAATCTGGGGGGGCCGACAGGGCACGTCTGCTCCAGTTCTATAAAGCTTTCGTGCGGCCTAGACTGGAATATGGCTGCCAGGTCTATGGATCGGCCAGGCCTTCGTACCTGAAAATCCTGGATTCAGTACGCCATGAAGGTATCAGGCTGGCGTCTGTCCGTATCGCAGAAGTCCAGTACTTAGTCTTTGTGCAGAAGCTGGTGAGCCCCCGCTCTCTATTTGTCGTCTTCTGCTTGTGGCACGCCTGGTGTACAGATCTCTGTCAGCTCCACACACATTACTTTCTGTCAGTGTTGCGCAGCAGCCAAACCAACGTTTGTTCCACAACCACCCACAGGCTATGAGACTGTTTGGAATTAGAGCACAGGAGAGCCTTGAGTTGCTGCAGGTGCGGGGCATCAAGGTTCAATGCAAGAGGTGGAGTAGGGGTTCTCCCTGGCTCCTTCAAAGGCCTACATTGATTTTAGATCTGCCTGCTTTTAAGAAGCCTTGTATCTCAGACAGTTTTTATAAAAGTAGTTTTTTGGAGATTTTAAACTACCTCTAAATTTTATTATTGTCTATACAGATGGCTCCAAGCAGAGAGATCGTCTCGGCTGCTCCATTGTGTTTCCTGACTCTGTCCTTCGGATAGGGCTCCCAAAACAGTTTTCCGTTTACTATGCGGAACTATTTGCTATCCTGAGGGCACTAGAACAGATCAAAAGGCATCAAGGTATGAAATTCCTGATCTGCTCAGACTCCCACAGTGCCTCCTCACTGTTGACCAAATGTATCCGACAGATCGGATGGTGCAGGACATACAGGACGCTCTCCTTGCATTTCAATGACAACACAAGGAGATAATTTTCTGTTGGGTTCCTGGGCACAGAGGGATCCAGGGAAATGAGCTGGCCGATGCAGCAGCTAGGGAGGCTTGTTCTCTCCCCCCTGCCGAACATTGGTCCGTCCCACTGAAAGTCGTCACCTCCTTTGTGACACGCACAACCATTGTATTGTGGGAGAATCAGTGGTTGGATGTGGTGGACAATAAACTACGCGCAGTAAAATCCCAGTCCGCCTATGGCGTACGTCCTTCCGCCCTCGACGAGCTGATGAAGTCGCCCTCAGTTGTCTCTGAATAGGACATTGCCCGCTGACACACTGTTTTCTTTTACGCAGTGAAGAACCACTGGAGTGTGGCAGATGTAGGACACAATTGTCAGTACAACATATTTTAACAGAATGCGTTTTATTTGCTGGTAGCAGGTCAAATTTGGGTTTCTCACAGGACCTGAAATCTATTTTAGCTGACGATGAGGCATCTGTGGATTGTGCCCTAGGATTTTGTACTATGTCTGGACTACTTCCCAAAATACTGGGTGTGCGATTTTAATGTATGTTAGAGTGGCTCGGTCACTCTCTTTTTTAAGTAGTCATCGGGTCACATATATCTGTCAATGTTTTATTCTCATTTTTGTCCTTTTAAGAGTTGTTTTAAGCTATCCCTACAGCTGTAAGTGTGCTTTTATATTTCACAAGTCCATCCGGCATGCGTCATTTGTCTTCCATCTGTTCAAGTTTGAGCACGGGCGCTGATAACCTCGATGTTGAGTGCCCTATATCACCAATCAATCAACCAATCAACTTAGTTGTCTGTATTCCATTTTGACTGTTTCATTTACTGAATTTTTATATTTTCTCCTCTCATCAATTAATTTTAGTACTTCATTAATGATGGAAATTCTCCTCCGAGATGATAAATTATTTTTCAAAAGAGGTAGATTGGTTGGCCATTACCTTTGTGCTCTACTGCCGATAGTGACACAAATGAAGAAAAAAAGAAAAGGACGAAAAAGGACAAGCTTTGGGAACACAATTCCTTCAGGCGGGAGAGAAAGGGGGGGGGGGGGGGCAGAGGGTGGGAACGGAAGGGGAAGGTAATTCACGACCTAGGTCATGAGGATGGTGTTTAAGGAGTGTGGAATTTAGAGATTAATATACAGCATTTCCTGTGATATCCAAGAATTTTTTGTAGGCCTTGCTTTTATACTTATTTTGTCCTTTGCTGCCTTCACTATTTCATCTCTCAATGCTACCCATTCTTCTTCTATTGTTTTATTTCCACCTGCTTCCCCCTATTTCTTATTATCAACAGGAAATTCATGGTAACTTGTTTTTCTTTTTTCCTTCTTACATAATGGCACACAGCAGAAAGGCACCTATAAGGAATAAGGACTGTATTTCATATAATTGTTTTGTATGTCTTAGAAATGTAGTATAAATCTGTTTTTATGGCATATATTCAAAACTCAGCAGCATGCACAATGGCAGTATGAACACAGTACTAAAACAACATTTTCATTGGTACCTTCTTCCTGTATTTCTTACTTTTGTTAAAAGAAGACAGACGATAAGCTATATCATCTATATTCACTATTGACAGCTTACACGAGGACATATAACTTAAACAATAAAAATTTCACAGTCTTGGGAAACCTTGGCATAGCCCACTAACCTACAGTACAAGTAGCCTATAGAACAATCGGTGTTTGGTACCATGTGCGGTGAAAGTTGTTACTTCCACTGACACACTCAACCCCATTTAATACTGGTAAGTGCTGAGTTTGTTACAGCATACTAGTGGGCTATTCCCTGCCACAGTTTATTGCAATTAGTTTCTCTCACTTTGTACACTACTTGGGGACAGTATCTTTGCCTACACCAATGGTTCCAAGACCAATCCTGGTATTGGATATGCCTTTATACTTGATAACAAGTCCTTTCAATATTGTCTTCTTGACCAGTGCTCAATCTTTACTGTGCAGCTCTTTGCCATTTACCAGGCCACTCTGTGCATCAGATGACGTTAGCTTTCTATTAGTGTCATTTGCTCAGAGTCTCTGAATGCTTTTGTGTGCTGCACACAGTTCACTCCTTAGTACAATAGATCCAGAAGTACCTTCACTCACATACTGCCAATGAAGTGTTCCTGTAGGTTAATGGTCATGTCAGTGTGTCAGATAATGAGATTGTGGAGGCTGCTGCAAAGCATGCAGCTGTCCTCCCTCAGCTTGATAAATATTCTGTTCCCTCAGATTATCTTCATGTTGCTCTCGGCATATGTGATTCACTCTGGCATGCACATTAGTCTTCCATTGAGGAAACAAACTTCAGGACAGTAAACCGCTTCCTATTGCTTGGTCAACCTATCAGCCCTCTCATCGTGAGATCTCTCTAATGTGGCTGTGCGTAGCATGTGCCCCTTTTTACTTGGCAATCCTGCTCTACTTTGTGCTTACTGTTCTCAACACTTGACTATACCTCTTATGGTTCAGTGCCCATTTGTAGCTGTGTATGTCAGAGTCTGTGTTTAAAGCCTGAGTAGTTCAGTGTTTTAGTTGATGACTGGTACTCTTCTGATCATGTGTTACTTTTTATTCATTCCACCAATATGGCGAATGAAATTTAAAATCCACCACCTGGGGAATTCCACCACGTCTCCAATTATTTTGAGGAATATTTTCTTAGGGACGCTCTTGTCTTTATCTGCTCCTATTCTGGTGTTGAATGAGTGTGTTGTGCCTTTTTCACGTTTGCCCCTGTTTACTCCCTGTAACGACATGGGCGTTTATGGACTTAGTAATTTTGCAGATTCGACCCAGGGCCGGTATGCCTCCCTGCCCCAGAAAGCGATGCGCCCCCCAAACACAGAAATAAGAAAAGTGATAGCAAGAGAGGAGGAGTAACTAAATTAAAAACCATTGATTACCTGCATTGGGTGATAGTATGATGTAAGGATCCCATGTGTGGGCTATTATTAAAGTGTGCCATGAGAGAGCTATGGTGAAATCTTCAATTCCAGGAAAGCTACAGTTGAAGGTCCTTGGTCCTGTTCTTAAGGTTAACACAAAACTAAAAATAAAAATATGACTGTGCCTGTTTTCACATTGGACAGTGTTTGGTCAACATCTGTACATTGTGTTAGGCGCTGTTGGAAAAGAACTCTCCTAGACTAACAATCCTAGTTTTTGTTCTGGCAGACAAATATCTACCCACGACCCGCCCAGTTAGTCGTGTGGTCTAACGCACCACTTTTGGGGCAGGGAGGCATACCGGCCTCGGTTCGAATCTGCCCGGCAGATTAACGAAAGGGGTCGAAGTACCGGCCAGCCTGGATGTGGTCTTTAGGTGGTTTTCCACATCCCCCTAGGTGAATACCAGGCTGGTCCCCAAGTCCCGCCTCAGTTACACGATTTGGAAACAATTTCGTAACACTTCACACTTTCACACCATCTCACACTCACTATATGCAGACATTTGGGGAGGGGGCTGCATGGGGGGGGGGGGGGGGGCAGGAAGGGCATCCGGCCACTCTGTAAATATTAACATGTGTCAAATCTGTGTTTAACACAGTGCTGGCCCTGCATGCGCGTGAGAAGGGCCAAAGAGATAGATAGACAAATATCTACCCACATTGAAAACAAGATAACTTGTGATGTTAGATGTAAAATCCAGTAATACCCTGGCTGGTCAGTTCTATCAATTTTTTTAAAGTGTATTTTATTTCATAGCTACAGCTATTTCATGAAACACAGAGAGCCACAGAAGTATGCTGTAAGTGGCTACACGTAGCTGATGGGTGGTTAAAAATGATTTTGTTTTGCTGAATTATTAGAGCAGCATTTTTCAAACTGTGTTAAAGACTTAGTCATTGAAATGTAAAACAGTTACAAAATGTGTAAAAATAATACAAATCATTCTTCTTGTTGTATTAAATGAGTGATTAGTGTGTTGAATTCATATAAGAATTGAATATTTTTGTGCCTGCAAACAGAGTTAAAGTTATAATATCTGTACTTGGAAATTAAATATAAACATTAATATTAAATTGATTGTTACAATAGAATCTCTTCCCTTAATACATTTTAGCAAAATGACACTTCATCACATTGTTATTAGAAGGGTGTTACCATGAGAAAAAGTTCTGTATTGGATGTTCAGTTGACTAAACACTATTTTTGTAATTTCATAATTAATTTTGAGCTTAAATAAGAATTTTCTTTTGGCAGGAATGTCGTTGGTGCTTATTTATGTATACTGTTACTAGATGACCTGGTGAACTTCATATCACTTACCTCTTAATATAAACCAGCGCAGCCGGCAGGGTGCAGCGTGATAGCCCAGCCAGCGCCGCATAACGGCCAGTCCTGGTAACGGGTGGCGCGCCATTCAAACATACGCACGGCGCGTTACCACATATATCTAATAGTCATTTTGTTGTATTATCTAGAAATTACAACAGATCCCAAAAATTGTAATAATTTTGCTCTGTTACCCAGATGCTAAAGCAGACCCTCCAAAAATTCATTTCATTTGTAATAAGTATTATTCTACAACTGTGTTTAGTAACTATTTTCAGAAAAATAACCTTTTTATGGTTAACCAGCTTTAGTTTCTGGTGATGCTCGGTTTTGTATTTATTCCATTCTTACCAGGTGAAGGAGCGCAGGTGTGACAGCATCACAAATAAATAAATGAATACACACACACACACACACACACACACACACACACACACACAAGCTTTCACAACCCAGTTGCTTCTTCAGGCAGAAGGGAAGGAGAGGGAAAAGGAAATGATGAGGGTTTTAAGGAAGGGGGTAAGGAGCCATTCCTATCTTGGGAGAGTAAAGACTTACCTTGGGGGAAGAAAAGGAAGGTGAACAAATTCACACACACCCATACATTTACACAGATGCAGTCTGACTAGGTGTGTTTGTGTCTGTGTAAATGTATGGGTGTGTGTGTATTTGTTCACCTTCCTTTTCTTCCCCCAAGGTAAGTCTTTACTCTCCCGGGATTGGAATGGCTCCTTACCACCTTCCTTAAAACCCTCATCATTTCCTTTTCCCTCTCCTTCCCTTCTGCCTGAAGAAGCAACTGGGTTGCAAAAACTTGCGTTTGTGTGTGTGTGTGTGTGTGTGTGTGTGTGTGTGTGTGTATTCATTTATTTATTTGTGATGCTGTCACACCTGTGCTCCTTCGCCTGGTGAGTAATCTTTGTCTATTTTTTATATATAATTTTTCCTGCTAGGAATTTTTCGTCTTAATATTCCATTCTTATGGTAGTCAATTTCCTTTCCCTTCTGTCCATTGCCTACTGTCCTACTCTTTGTCCAATTTGCTACTGTTTGTATGTGATTCAATCACGACAATGCCATACAAACTTAAATAATTTGAACTACACTAATTAATTTTCCCATTATTTAGAGTTCAGTATTACAAAATTGACTGTGAAATTTGTTGTGAATGAAGTTGCAGGAAAGGACTTAATAAATTTCAACCCCATTGATGATTTTTGTCTCTCATTGCATCTCATTGTTAATGATATGTCCTGAACTGTGTGTCATATTGTGATACAATATCAATGGTTCATTCAGTAGTGTATTTGTATACTGTCTACAAAATATGTAATGAAGACATGCAGAAATAAATTGAAGCCTCATGTGCAATAGAGTGATTTTTCTTCGCATACCTTATTGATTATGACCTAATAACTTGTGAACTATGTGATATAATTTTGAGGGTACATTCATTGGTATACAAGCATTTTGCAAAATATCCTTTACAGCCTGGACAGATGAAAAACAGTGAGCAACAACCTTCTTTCCTTTCATCATTTTTTTGTGGTTGTCAGCAAGAAGAACTTTTATAAAGATTCGAAATTGTTAGTAAAGTTTGTTGCAAGTCACTAAGTGTCCTCATTCTCAAAGTTCTCCTTATGCATATGTTGCATGATGTGGCAGTTTTTTGCAACTCTCATTGTTTAAGATGTATTTCCAGAAGTATATGTTGTGATTCTTATCTGCACACTTATTGCTGCCTCACACTAAACAAGGTGGCTTTCAATCCTTGAAGGAATTAGCCTGAAATCTCGCACAACCTTGAAAAACCTAGAAAATGTCTGGAACTTCAAATTAAATCCTGGCATTTAAAACTTTATACTTTGTTATTACTGTTGTATTGTAAATCATGTGGTATTTGAAAGGGCTCTTTAACCTGCGAGCGGGCGCACCCAATTTTTTAACGCCAGCAGGCGCGCGGGGTACTCCATACCCCACTTTAATTTTGTGCTATTACAATTGAATTTTCGTATCTTTTAATTGCTATCACTTGTGATATAATTCTGTGAAATGTTAGCTACGGATTATATAATTATATTAACTGAATATATACCCATGTTAATGTATTATATTTATTAAAATAAAATTCATTATCTGCCAGCATTCTCAGGCAGTACTACTCATATATGTTACATAACATGTCAACAAAACTCTAAAATTCAAAACACTTTCCAAATCAACACATCTATGTCGTTTCACTGTCATTATCACAAGTTTCACGGGTGTAGGTAACTTGTACATGTTGCTTGCAGGCAAACCTGTTGCATGAAGAACAAGTTATAGTAGTGGTGACATCTTTGGCTCGGCCGCACAAAAAACATCGGCCACATTTCTTGCTCTGGGATTTATTTGGAGATTTATCTTTTATGTCACACGAGTTGTGGTGCTTGGAAAGAATGACCTTGATTTCAGATAGGAGTGACTTTATTTTAGCTCTTTCTGAAAGCTGAGGCCTCATCATTGGAAGAACCAAATTTTTCAGAAATATACGTCTATTTTGTTTCAGATTACCTTCCTTTGAAAAATACAACACTTGAGTGTTGATGCCTGCTATATTCAACAGTGCATAGAACACAGCCATTGGCCACCGTCTTGTATGACGAGCAATGTTGTATGCATTACATAACTGATCCACAGTGTCAACTCCTCCTTTAGTCTTACTGTAATCTGTTATTATCTGAGGTTTTTTGGTTTGATTATCCAAAGCTGGGATGCCATGGATTGTCGATAAGTGTATTACTTATTTATTTTTATTTGAAACGTAAGATGTTAATGTCTTTTTGGAATCCAAATAGTGAGGATCCCACTTGCCGTCTTTTGTTAGTCTGGAATTCATTAGGTACTTCTCTCTCTCTCTCTCTCTCTCTCTCTCTCTCTCTCTCTCTCTCTCTCTCTCTCTCTCTCTCTCTCACACACACACACACCACACACACACACACACACACTTTTTTTCCCCCTCAAAGTACCTCCGCAGGTGAAATTCCTCTCAAGAAGATCCATTGTTAGAGCATAACTAGTGTACCAGTTATCAAATTTGATATTTCTGTTTGTACCTTCAATATCACAAATCAGATGTTTCACAATGTCACTTGGTTTATTAGACACCAGGTAAGGCCCATCCTTCTGCTTGTCACAATAAATTTCAAAATTGCTTGTGTAATAAGTCTGAGCATCATACAGGGCAAAAATTTTCATCCCATACTTTGCTGGCTTGTTTGGTATATACTGTATGAAGCTACATCTTCTACGGAAAGGCTCTAATTTTTCGTCAATTGTCACGAAACTACCTAGGCTACACATATCTCTACAGTTGACTACAATTTTTTTTATAAATGGCCGCACAGCAGAAAATTTATCAGTCTTTCTTGTTTCTGCTCTTGATTCTTTGTTATCAAAGCATAGTGCTCGAAGCAGAAACAGAAAATGCCGGTAACTCATACACGCTCTCAAAATTTCTATACCTGTGCCATCTGAGTGCCACCAAGTGTATCGAATAACACTTGCAATAAACGGTAATAGAGTAAATTCAAAACACTTACATGACCAGGCGCGTGGGGTGCAATATACCCTGGCAGCGACTTCTTCACTGGGCGCTAATGACCTTAGCAGTTGTGCGCCCTAAAACAAAATAAAATAAAATAAAGGCGACTTCTTCACAACAACAAAGAATAACTAGTTGTATTTCGCACGACACAGACCGTAGTTCGCTCCATTCAATACTTTCAATACCCAACACAACAATGAGAGAATAGCTAGCGCGGGAAAGTCGAGTTTTGTCAGATGGCGCTACCACACCTAGAAAACAAATAGTGGGGTACTTTATACTCCAGCATGCCCGCTCGAGGGTTAAGGGATTCTCGCTGACAAGGCTGGTGACATGCAATAGATGCCGAATATTGGAAGGTAGTTTGTAGATGCACAGACAAACATAATAATTAATTTTACAGTAAAGGTGAAACTGTTTTTCATACAATAATAAAAATCAATATTTTTTCTTCTTTTTAAACCAGTAAAAAAAAATTTCCTTGTGTTTCCATTACTGATTTTCTCACAATGGGACTTTGAATGTTGACAAAATGTGGCCAACTCTGATGACAAAAAGACAGTGCATGTAGCAAGGGCTGGAACACACATGTCTCAAATTCACACCCCTAATCTGTGCCATTATTTTGTATACCCACAAATATTGTAAATAACATGTTTATAGTAAAGAGATCACTTACCAAAAATCACAAATTGTATGTCAACTGGTATGTTTGGCTGGCACTATGTACGGTGTGTGTGTGTGTGTGTGTGTGTGTGTGTGTGTGTGTGTGTGTGTGTTGGGAGAGGGGGGTGGTTGCATAATATTTATGGTATTAAAAAAATGAATGTTTACAAACACATTGTGGTAATAAGGGGATTCTTGTAGTAGGCTCAACAAATAGACCTGAGAGGGACCCCTTCCTTATAGACTGTAACTTGTATTCCTGTGAATGGCATTATATGCTCTGATCCAGATGTCATTGTCAAACATTTTGCTCAGCATTATGCTCAACTCTTAGTGCCTGAGAATTATTATCCTGTCTTTCATTTCCTAAAACAGCATCGAAACGAAAGCTGTTATTCTTTACTGCATGCCAAATGGAGATGTATAATTCTCCATTCAGTGAGAATTCCATAGTGCCCTAGGTCATTGCTCTGATACAACCCCAGGACCAGACTGCATTCTCAGACAAATGCTCAAGCACCTATAGGTGGAATCCCAGCTTCATATCTTTGGCATATTTTACTGTATTTCAGTGGAGGGAACACATCATCATCCCGGTACTGAAAATGAGTAAACAACCCCTACAGATAGACAGCTGTCAATCAGTTAGTCTCACCAGTGTTCTTTGTTAAGTTTCTCCTTTAATCTTAGGGCCTTCTGGCTCCATCTCTGATTTGTCTTTCACGGAGGCCGTTCTCCTATTGATAATTTAGTTCGCATAGTCTGTTATCTGCACCAATTTTGGCTGCTGTCAACCTCATTGATGTCTTCTTTGACTCACAGAGCACTTATGATATCATCTGGTGGAACCACATCCTCACTATACTACATGTATTGGGTCTTGCTCCCACTTTTGCCCAGAATTTTTTGTTGCACTTACTTTCATGTTAAAGCAGGTGCTTCCCACACACCTCATCTCCAAAAGTATGTGGTCCCACAGGGTTCAGTATTGAGTATCGGTTGGCTAGCATCAGCTGTGGGGTGTTCAGTATCACTCTCCATGTGTGCTGATGACTTTGCCATTACAGTTGGTCCTCTAGTGTCATTGTTGCTGAATGCTGACTGCAGGGTGCCATACAAAAGGAACAATCATGGGCCCTGCCCACAACTTTTGATTTGCTGCAGCAGAAAGCACAAAGCTGCATCATGCACTTGCCGACATCGTATTATCTGTTCACAGCCTGAACTTTCCCTCAACCACTAGCTTGTCACTGTAGTGGAAACTTATCACTTTCTGAGACTGGTGTTCAGTGCATAGTTGATGTAGTTTCCCCACCTTTGCTAGCTTTAGCATAAATATTGGCTACACCTTAATGCACTTCATTGTCTATGTTGCACCAGCTAGGGTGCGCAGCTCTACCTTTGTGCAGCTGTACAAAGCTCTGATAATGTCCTGTCTTGATTAATTGAGTCTAGTTTGTGGCTTGGCACTGCCCTCAGCATTGCTTCTACTGGACACAATACATCACCGTGGGGTCCAACTTGCAATGGGAGCTCTGCAAATAGTCTACTAGTGGAAGCTGGGGTCTCTCAATTGCACATCAGGCTGCAATAACAGCCCCACAATATTACATCACACTCATTACAGCTGCCCTAAGCAATGGAATTACCATATCCTTTTTCCTAAGATTACCTTCCATTTCATAGCTGGGAGATCCGGCTGCACTGTCTTCACTGCCGATTGGTGGCCATGCACGTTTTTGCACCAATTAAATGATCCTTATCTGCATTGACTTCCCGAGTGGCTTTCAGGCTATCAACCAATACTACCCTCCTCACTCATTAGTCTAGACCACCTGGAATCTTCTTTATGACCTCCATGAAACTGATTTGGAAGAATAAAAGTGCTTACTGATTTGCAAAGTTGACTACATGGATGCCAATCTTGGAAATAGGGGTCACAGATCTGGACCTTCAATCATTTCTATGCCATAAATTGTTGGAGGTGTGAACTTTAGAATGGTCCGCCCTGGACTTCCCACGCAAGTTATGGGCAAGAAAGGAGACCATGAGTGCATGGCAGTTCTCGATTCATGCTTCCCTTTGGAAACCCATTGCTTTTCTTTGCCCACACAATAGCAACACTCAGCTGACTCATGGCGACTCTGACATGAGAACCTGCCTCATTGCCCTCCAGATGGTGGTCCACATCCTGCTAAACTGCCCAAAAAACTTGTTTGATGACATAACGTTAAACTCCCCTATATGCTACCTGTGATAGGGACAGATTATGCCAAAGTGTTTGAAGGAGTTTTACGTCTTATCTTCAGAGTTTGTTTCTAATTGTCCTTGTAAGGTAGGACTTCAGCCTCATTGACCGCCTGAGCACTAGCTGAGGCATATCTCACTGGCTCCAGGCAAGGGACCACTTGCAACCATTGGCCAGGAAGTGGCCTGGCTTTTACACTTCCCTTTTCATTACCCATTCTTTTTTACAATCTTGTCTGAAGATTGTTTATGGTAGTTTCCTTGAGGTAATTGAAGGTGAGGTGTTGCTGGACGGATTCAGAGGATGCACCTCTGACTGCATCGATGCCCTTGGAATCTTTTTTTGACTGTGGTTTGGGCAAGTGGCTCCTCCTCCTCCGCTCTCATCTCTCATTGCTTTTATCTTTATTTTATGCCATCATGGTTACAGTTGAACTAAGATTTGGCCGTCTACATTCTTCCTTTGAGGATTATTTTTCATTTTCTCCATATAGGATAAAGGGACAAATGATCTTAATTTCAGAATGAGCCAACCAACTAATGGCCAAATTTTTGGAAAAGAGACATCGGTGTAAGTCAACTTGACTAAGAACCTCCTACTGCCATTTGTCATGTATATACTAGTGTGAATTAATATAAATACTAATAATTAATAAAATACGTGAACATTTCAGGTTACTCTGCTTCTGCTGATGCACTGACAGAGACAGTTTGGACTGATTGGTGCCTGCATGAACTTATTCTGCACTATAATTTCCATCTGTATGTTGTACATCACCCATGCCACATGTGGGGCCTTTCATGGTAGGTTTACAATAAGATGAATATTGGTTCACAAATTATGGCTGTTCATTAAAACTCGAAAAACTATGTTACTGCATAGTGTAGAACTAAAGTTGCCTGTCTGTGCCTTCCATGTAGAATTAGCCTGGAAAATGTCTTCTTAAAAACAATATTTTGGAAAGGATATGTTCTTGCTACTCACTACAGAGATGTCTTGATTAGCAGAAAGGCACTAATAAAAGATTACAAGTTTGCTAAACTTTAGCCATTATAGCCTTATTCAAAAAGAGGAAAATACTTTCTTACACTCACGCTAATCTGACTGTTGTCTTCAGCCTCTGTGACTAGGATTGTTAAAAAATAAAGAATTTATGTACATCTTGTGATACCGATATGGAAATGTCAGCCTTGATCTCTATGATAATATTAAATTTTCAAGTTAACTCATGTGTTATGCTTTCATACTTGTACATAAATACATACTGTGTAAGCCACCATATGTGCATGACAGTTTCCTTTTTCCTGTGGTGCATGACAGTGGGAGTGAGCAGCATGGTTTTTCAAATCACTTGGGCTCTGCACTAGATAAGAGATTAATCATAAGTGTAAGGTAATTATGGTGCCACTGTAGACGAGTACTTTTCTGTAAACTCTACTCCCATCAGTAACATGAAATGTACAAAAATGCAAGATTTGCAGATTTGCAATGCATGCCTCCAACTACAAAAAGTTGAGACAACTCATGTAAAATGAAGTTGGTTATTTTAGTTAGTATTTACGGAAGAAGCTATTCAATGACTTTGTCATAAATTACTGACTAATTAATTGCATACAGCCATTTATAGTAACTGTAATATAACAAGAAATATTTATTTCTGTAATAAATATGTTGACTTGCCAACTGAAAAACTACGTAATCCTCCTCCTTCTCCTCCTCCACCACCACCACCACCACCACCAACACCACCACCACCACCACCACCTCTTATGAACTGTGAAGATGAGAGTTATCCCTTCAACACATTCTATTGTCCCACAACCACCCCACCTCAATCAAAGATAACATCCGTACACTCCATGCGGGTCAATCCATTTCAAATCACCCAATATAAATAAAATTTGTTGCTTGACATTTTAAACCATTTTAACTGATTTCTTGTTATTAACAGATGAATCACAGAACATTTATTTCCAAAAATATGATTCTATTTCTCTTTTTGATAATGGAAAATATTAGTAATTTCTTTTGAAATTCTTAATTTTAGCAAACATTGCTCTTCATTTGGCAAGTTACAGACTCTTAATTCCTGAGACTTCTTGCTTTTAATTTTGCTTCTGGCTTTATTCACTTATTAGTTTATCCACAAAACAACTCATACTTAATACTTGAACAATCTATTACTGCAGAAAAAGGCTAGTAAAGGTGGTGATGAAATGTTTTGCATTGCATGATATATTGTAAACGCTCTGATAGGCTGCAGTGTGAGATGTTGCATGGAATGCAGTAAAGGGAAAGGCCAGAAGGAAACTGTGAGGTGTAAGTGTGTATGTGAGGAGGGAGAGAGTATTTAAAATGATAAAAAACAATAAAAAATATATATTAAAATCGGTCTCTTCCAATCACAATACCAGGCTACATTATGGCATGGTTTATTGATGCAGAAGTTAATTATTCCCATCCTAGTCATTACCGCATACACATTTCCGCCAGCTTCCTCATATATTTTACCTGTGATATTTATTTATTATTTATTGATTTTTCACTACCTGCACGTACTGGTGCTACATGAATAAGTACATTATCAATCTCTGCTCTTAATTAATAAAACACACACAGGCTCCTTCACGTTTTCCATTTCCCAGCATCTCTGTGAATCCTTTCCCCTTAATTTCCCTGGGCTTTATATCCATTTTTACAGACTTTACCTGTTTATGTGCATTTTTACGTATCCTTGCTTGCTTCTGCATGATTGTACATGTATGTGCATTTTCACATATTGGTTTGCATTTTTATGAATTGGTGCACATTTTATCATATTGTTGCGCATATATAGCTATTGGTTCATCAATCAATGACTTCATCTCGGTCTTTTTTTTGTTTGGTCAAGATGGATCACTATGGGTAAATGGCCCTTTTAGCGTCACTTCAACTTTCTTGTTGCTTCTATGACTCATTTACTTAGATATTATTTCATGATATGTGGTTGCTCTGCGAAAAGGAGGTGGGGCTTCTTTGCAGCCAATGTGGTACAAACCAATCCTAAGAGCAAATAAAGGTGTGGAAACAGTGGATTTGTTTCAGTATCATTTGGTAATTCCAGCTTAATGTTGAGAAGATACACAGAAGCCAATGCTCACTCCATAGATATTTCTACTCTATGTAGAATGGATGTACTTACTTACTTTCTTTCCATGACATTCCAAAGCATATGGGATACAGGTGGCAGCGGTTTAGTTTGCTATCTTTGGCAACGAACTATTCACTTTAGGATGATGATTAATTTACTGGCCAGAACAGCATAAGTTATTTATTTCATTGTGAACATAGAGAATTATTCCCCTTATTTTACGTGACTGATTTTTGAAAAAGCATTCAAAGGCCGTTGCCAATATCAGCGCACAACGCCGCCACCTTAAGTAAAATTGTACCCCTTCTTGTAGTGTATCATACCATAGTTATGAAAATAAAAAAAACGCAGCAACGCCATAATTAGTTTTTTGGTGTACTAAGTAACTAACGTCGCCTCACTTTGTCGTTTCCTGTACTTTGGCATTTTCGAGGCATTCCTAACTAGAACACACTCAAAATGTAATGAAGATACACCGAAATCAGAAAGGGAACTACATAAATTCCATTTTTCTTGCAAAGAATTCTTATGTTAATTAGAGCATCGATAGACACAAAGGAATGTCGTTGAGTTTTAAATCCAGATGATACCTGTGGAAAGAAGCACTTTTTTTTCTTTCCATGGCATTGCAAGGCATGAAGGATAAAGCTAGTAAAAAAATTATTTTTTGTGCCGTACCTGTGTTAAATTTTACTTGCAGTGACAGCGGTTTAGTATATCAACATTGGCAACGAAATATTCGCTTTAGGGGATCATTAAATTACTGATTGGAACAACATTAATTATTTATTTCTTTATCAAAACTAAGAATTATTCCCCTCATTGTACGTGACTGATTTTTGAAACAGGATTCAATGGCCGCTACCAGCATCAATACACTACACCGCTGCCGTAAGGAAAATCATAGCCCATGTTTCAGGGTATTACATTTAGTTATGAGAATAAACAACGCAGCATCGTCATCTATTAGTTATTTGGTATACTGTGTCAGTAACAGCGCCTCTATCGGATCTTTGCTATACTATGCTGCAGTTCAAGCATAGCATATACCAGAAACTATGAATTATGATTTCTTTTCTTCCCCTGATCCTATTTTGATGAAATGAAGCTTATGTGTTGTACCAAGGTACTCTCAGTTGACCTTTGAAACACCATGAATGTTCGTGTAGTACTCTTGGAGATTTGCTGTACTACACCATACTTGTGAACATAGTATACACACAAACTTCAAGTTACGTTATCTTTCCTCCTCGGATCCAATTTTGATGAAACTAAGCCTATGTTACTCTCCTGTGGAACCCATGTAAGTTCATGTAGTACTTTGGAGATTACCCTCAACAAACATACACGATGGCTTTTAAGCAAATGATTAAATTATGATATCTTTATTTTCTGTTATTCGATTTTAATTATTGAAGCCTTTATGTAACTGCACGATGTTCTAAAGTTATGTGTGAAAACCCCATGAAAATCCGTCAAGTATTTTTGGAGGTATACTTGTTCAAAGAGACAGAGACACATAACTGTCGTAGATAAAAAAAAATTGAAATTATGATATTCTTTTTTTCTGTGATCCGACTTTTATGAAAGGAAGTCTATATATTGTCCAGTTTCGCTCAAGTTACCTGTGATAACCCTATGCAAATTAGTGAAGTAGTTTTGGAGATAAGAGGTATTTAATAGTTGAAAAAACAGACACAACAGTTACTGAAAACACTTAAAATTACGATTTTTTTCTGTGTTCTTTTTTTTGTGATCTGATTTTGATAAAATTATGCCTATATGTTGACCCAAACTTTTCTCATGTTTCCTGTGAAAACTGCATGAAGATTCATCCAGTAGTTTTGAAGATTGAAGGGAACAGTGACAGGGCTACATTTACAGATTTATTATTAGTATAGATTACGAATAAACAGAAATATGTACATTGTTTATAAAAATTACCGTTAGGTATTAAAATAGTGTAAGGACTCAAAAAGAATGAAACTTTCTCTCTGCAGTGGAGTGTGCACTGATATGAAACTTCCTGGCAGATTAAAATTGTGTGCTAGAACTGGGACTCGGTTCTGAAAACATCCCTTAGGCTGTGGCTAAGCCATGTTTCCACCATATCCTTTCTTCCAGGAGTGCTAGTCTTGGAAGGTTAGCTGGAGAACTTTTGTGAAGTCTGGAAAGTAGGAGGTGAGGTACTGGCAGAATTGAAGTTGTGAGGACAGACAGTGAGTTGTGTCGGGATAGCTCAGTGTTTGAACACTTGCCCTTGAAAGGCAAAGGTCCCAGGTTTGAGTATTGGTTCTGCCACATAATTTTAAAAATAAAATAAAATAAATCAATAAATCTGTCACATTGGGATTCGAACCACCGACTTTATGGTTGTGAGGCCAGAAAGCTACGACCTGAACTACACTGACAGATGCTCCAGCTATTTCAATTATTGGTACTTATTTATACTCGCAAAATTTCAAAGTCTATTTTGTCGATAATTTTTGAGAGTTGTGTAGATTTCTTTGGCTGATTGTTATTTAAGTTCTGGACTTCATGTGCCATAAATATAAAAAGATTCCAGAAGCCTATACGCGTGTGGTGTCCTTGTTAGTTCTAGTTAATAGAGTGTCGAACCTTCTTGTTTGATGTCAGCCAGCCATCTCTAAAGTGTCTGAGTTCTGACTGTTATTGATGAGTGGAAAGTACTGTACTGAATGGCCAAGTTAAGAGTGAGGGCAACAGGATAGGCTGTGAATTTAGGGGGCTGTAAAGTGAAGGCATAATAAAACTTGCTCGGTCTGATTGGGGAATTGAAAGCTCATTGATTGTCTATTAATCATCTCACCATCCACACTGGCGCTGCATCATTAACACTTATGGTGCAAAACACTAATTTTTATATGCAAGTTAACACATTCTCCAGTATTACAGTTGATAGAGACTGGAAGTTTTCCACTATTTCGATATCCCACCCTTTAATATTAATTTATCCCTGGCCTTCTCTGACCCATAGTTTTTCTTTTCCCCACACTGCATTTAATGCCTTAATTCTTGATCTTATCATTTAGGATCTCTGTTTATTTTTGTACATCAATACTGCTGGTTCCCCACACCACAATATCATCAGCAAATGGAAACAGGTTCATCTCTCTTCCTATTTGAGCTTTTTCTGTTTATTTCATCCCTTACCATTATTAATAATAATGGTGATACCATACTTCCTTGTCTCAATCTTTCCTTGTCTCCATCCTCCCTCTGTGTCCTTACAGCATCATTTTACCCCAGTAACCCCCTTTTCCAACTCTTGTGTTAATTCCTCCCAGCTTTTCCTCTGTTCTTCCATTCCTCCTTTCTCACACTTATTTATACTTTTCTGGTATTTCTTTTACTTTCTTCCGTTTGGCCTCTATGCCACTCATGTCATGTGTTTATATTTTAATTTACAGCTTCTTTCATCTGCTCGTTCCTCCATGTCTCCTTTTCCTTTATCCTCTCAGATAGTCTGCCACATTTGTCTCTTTGCAGAGGTTACAAATTCCTCTTTGAACTTACACCATTCTTATTATAGACATACACAAAAATAGACATTTTTTATTATTTATTTTTACTTTGTACACCACTTCAGTATTTTCATTATATAGTACAGGACTTTTTTAACACTGGCTTCTGTCTATACCTTCAGAATGATAACTGTGTGTGTTTAACAGACATGTATAAGCAAATGGACAGTTGTAGTATCAAAAGATATTTGTTATAGAAATACATTGAGCAAAAGCAAATTCAAGAAGTTGGGCGAAAGCAGAAGGTATTCAGTATTTGAAGAATGTTATTACGTATTCAACTCCTAAAAGCTGCTGTAATGCTGTGTTCTTTATTATCAAGACTAAAATAACTTTATTGGTAATGTACAAATAAATTCTGATGAAAAAAATATTAAAGGTATGGTTTCTCGGAGACAAAACTCATGAAGAACATAGTGCTGTTAGTATTTAGATCACCAAGTGTTTAATAGTGCAAGTTTGAAAAAAATCTGAAGGTTGAATGAAGGTGTTCTTTTCATTGAAACTACTTAGATAATAAAGAATACACCATAATAATATATTGGCAGTAATTAATGCTGTATTTGAAAATGTAATTTCTTATTTGCAAGAAAACACAGTTTCATGGTCACACATAAAAGGAGCAGGGTAGTAGTAACTTCAGACTGTTACTGTGCAGTGTGTCTTAGTGTACTCAATAAAGTATCACCTGAGAGCAGTGGTTGGTCATACTGCAGACAAAACATTGAGCATTTCATGAGAAGTCCCAAATCCTGAAACTTCTTCATTCACTTGCATTGAAGTTGTGATTTATCTCACTTTCCATGGTGTTCCACTGAAACTGTTGTAGGGGAGCAATGGTTTGCCGAGTGACGTGTGTGGGCAAACATTGTAATGGAGAATGTGTATGCCTTTGCTCAACATTCCTCTTCTCCAGTTCTGAATTGCCCATTTGAGTTTTTTCAGAGTCTCATAGTACCTTTCACTGTAGGCATAAAGTCGACAAAAAATACCCCTTTCCGATACCAAAACACGGTTGTCATGACTTTACTGGCAGATTCTGTTTGTTTGAACATCCGCAGCTTTGGTGAAGAAGGATGCTGCCACTGGTGTGATTGTTACTGGGTTTCAGGTGTAAAGTGATATGCCCAGGTTTTTTCACCCATGACAGTTGAGCCCAGAAAGTTGTCCTGTTCAGCTACAAGGCGATGAAGAAATGTGCGGGAAGCATCAACTTGTTGCCACGTGTGGTCTTCAGTCAGCACACTTTCTGGTAGTACAATGTTTCTGTTAAAATTCTGTGAGCAGTGCTTCAGGAAACTTCGGGAAACAGCCTGAAGAGATCATCCAGGGTGATCTGCTGATTTTTCACACATGCTTTGCTCAACCTTCAACACTGTCTCTTCAGAAATTGATGGTTTCCCACTCTTTTGTTTGTCATGAATTTCAGTCCGACCAGCTGCAAACTCTCTACACCACTTACGGACATTTTTGACACCCTTGCATGACTCGCCATACACTTCCATCAATTGGTGATGAATTTCAATTGGCGCTGGCCCTTTGTGTTCAAAAACTGAATAACTGCGGAATTCGCACTTGGCCATAACATCCAATGGGTGCTCCATTCTTAATGGCTGCCAAGCCAAGACTGAACGCCTCAGTGTTGTGTGCGCACGTTTACACACAGTGTGACAAACTGCCACACAAACAGATGAGACCTTACTTTTGGGATTACAAGATGACTTAGGCAAGATTTCAAGTTGGTGTGGTGATTGGCAGCTAGCTTTAAGTGCAGAAAAATTTAGTTAATGCTGATGAATAGTAAAAACAATCCCAGAATGTTCAAATACAGCATTAGTAATGTGTTGTTTGACACATTTGCAGTGATTAAACATGTAGGTATAAGGTGGCAGAACAATATGAAATGAATCGAGCAAGTAAAGACAGTTTGGGGAAGATGTATGGTCGACTTCGGTTTCTTTGTAGAATTTTTGGAAAGTGTTATTCATCTGTAAAGGAGGTGACATATAGAACACTAGTGCGACACATTCTTGAGTACTGCTAGAGTGTTTGGGAACTCGAGCAGTTCGTATTAATGGAAGCCATGGAAGTAATTCAGAGCTGTTGTGCTATACCTGTTACTGGTAGGTTCAGTCAGCTTGTGGGTGTTACAGAGGTACTTCAAGAGTTCAGGGAATTGCTGCAATGATTTTCTGCAGGAGACAGAAAGTGGATACTTCACATGCCAGAAAACTGGAGAGATGGGAGGCAAGTGTCTGTGTATATGTTCATTATCATTGTGTGGGAAATGTAAGCAGTAATAATAATAAAAGTTGTGTTAGACACAGATGATAATGTAGCACTTCTGAGACTTAGTTTTATTATTTAACAAAAGTATATGCATGCATGGGTCTCAACAAATTATTTACCATCCTCAAGCAACCAAAGTTGATGTTTTACACTCTATTTTGTCTTCATCTAGAAAGTTATTCCATTTATTAAAGTTATTTTCCTGTTATCATAACCTGTTAATGTGTGTTCAAAACTGGTATGAATTCTTTAGACTGTGTCATTTTTTATGCTGTAGTTTTTTAAATTGCAGAGCAGATGATGAAAACACAATTTTAACTAAAAAAGTTCTTACCACTGAGCAACTTTCAGTTTTAAGTAATAATAACCATGCTATTGCTGTACTCTGTGAACAGATGATGACGGATCCAGTGACTGAGCTATCGGGAATACCAGTAGTACACAGAGCTTGGGAAGAAGGCATGGAAGCTGCTGTGCCTGGAAGCTGTGAAGGAGAAGTCATTTGTGGCATACCAAATGATTGTCTGCTTTACACTCAGAACAACGGTAGCACATTTACTCCAAATAATGTGCCTGAACCAAATATCAGTGCTGGGACACAGCCAGATATTGAAGTTGTTCAGTATGAATTTCCAGATCAGGGATTTCTTGATATTCAAGAAGAAGAAGTTGTTTGTGAGACTTGGGGCGAAGTTGTTGTCCCAACCGAGGAGAGGTAAACAGTTAATTCACTGACAATTTTTCATTAAAATCAACTATTTAGAAACTGTTGACCATTGTTAATACTGAAATTGTGGTATGCTTATTTACAGTGATCATGCTGAAGAGGTTAAATTCTCCTACACTGTGAAATATGAGACAGATGATGTTGAAATCCCTCTACCACAGGATCAGGACTCATACCTAGCTGCTAGGCCATATCCGTGTGATTTTTGTAGCCGTCGGTTTCGAAAGAAGGCCAACTTAATGAACCATATGGTAGCTCATCAAACTGACAGGCCTCATGGCTGCAATATGTGTGGTGCTAGGTATCGTCGCAAGTGTGATCTTATAAATCACATGAAAATTCATGCATATGCTCCTGGCAGGGATGTGCTTACTGATGAAGAGGAAGAGGAAGCAGAGGAAGAAGAAGATGATGACGAAGAAGATGAAGAAGAAGTAGATGATGAGGAAGAGGAGGAGGAAGAGGAAGAAGATGGTCATGAAGAAGTTGAGATTGAGGTAGATAATGAAAATCACTGGGTTGCTAGAATAAGTTACTCTCAAAATGAAGGTGCAGCTAGAAGTCGTCGCAAAAAAAATCACACGAAGAAGAGGAAAAATAATGCTGTAAATAGAAGTAATAGAGGACGCACTCCAGGTGGCAAAGTCTTAAAACGAAGAAATTACAACAGCTTTTCTGGCAGGAGAAAGTATACTAATGAGAATAACATGAACATTTCTACTCACAGTTATGTGGATGAGGATGTGAAATTGTTGAAGCAAAATGTATCCTCATATTCACTAGACTCCACTCAGCAATCAGAAAATGATGACCAAGATCCACCTGCACCACGCTGGCCTGTTGTTGATGAATCAAGACCATATGTGTGCCAACATTGTGGTGTTGGTTTTGCTCGAGAGAAGGCACTAGGTTCTCATGTGAGGATCCATGCTGGTGACAGTCCTTTTGAATGTAATACCTGTGGTGAAATGTTTTGGGATGTAAATCTTCTTCGTGATCATTCCAAAGCAAAACATCCTGGAAAATATGAAGCTTCAAGTGCCTTTGTGGAGAGGTGTAGTGAATTTCGTTGTGATATATGTGGACTGAAATTTCCGCGTCAGGATTTGCTCAGGAGGCATCAAAGGTAGGTTTCAAAATGTAGCATATTGTTTTAATTATTATTTTTAGTACACTAGCTTTTATTATAGCATGTTTGATCATTTCACAACTGTTAAATTTTACAAATTTCTCCATTTTATAAGCTCAGCTAAGCCTAATGAAGATTACGGAGGCTGGTTATAAATTTTTTGTTGACTGTCATGCTGCCAAGTTAGTTTGGGAACCCTCCAACAGTAGTTGTGACAAAGGCTGCAAACTGAGCAAAGAAAGTGTTTATGTGAGATACTATATTTGCCCGAATTTACCGTATATACTTGAGTAGATGAGGGTATCACCTGTTGGCTTTGAAAAGCACGCAAGGGCAGCTATCTTGGGATATCATAAATTTCAAAAAGAGAGAGAGAGAGAGAGAGAGAGAGAGAGAGAGAGAGAGAGAGAGAGAGAGAGAGAGAGAGGCACGCAAGATTGTCATTTCCAGAGGTTGCGAATCTCGTACCAATCCCATAAAATTCTCGTATTTTACATACTAAACGTTCTCATTCATAGTTATAAACATGGCTGCAAATCAGCAACGGTGGAACACGATCCAAAAGTCAACACAGTTTCAGCCGACCAGTTGCATAAAATGGTTTACATGTATAAACCTTTACCTAGGTTTCGGCAAAAGTAATTTTGCCTTCTTCAGAAGTGTACCTAATGAAATGTAACACACAAATATGAAAAATAGTAAGATCCAAAAGTGTTTCTAAAATAAGAAATTAAAATTACAGCATAGGTGAAAATGTACTTACATAAAGCTCACATTAAAAAAGTTGTTAAATAAAATGTCGCTGACTCCATGTCAATAGATTAAAAAGTAAAATTCAAAAACAATGTTACATTATAAAATTGTGGAGCCCGTCCACACACAGGTCGAGTGAGCACTGCGTACTGGCAGAGGCGTAAGAACCCTAGTGACGTGCGCCCGCACAAGGTGGCGCCAAGAGGGCTGATGGGCGTGCGCGCAGTCGCGGACGCGAATGAATGTGACAAGCAGAAACTATGTGTAATATGATACTGACAGAAAACATAAAATAAAGAAAGATGGGAAATAGGATGCAAAGAAATCTGGAGCCGAGCTTATGTGGGTGGCAGAATATATGTATGTGCGTACACGCAAAAATTGGAGAAAGAAAAGTTAGAAAATATTCAGTGGCCAGACATAGTGCATAGTTTGTGGTTCTTGCACAGTGGAAATTGGGAAAAACTGGGAAGCTGGACTTAAGTTTGACATTGATGAAAAAAATCTCACTGGCATGTTGTATGGCCCACTTTAGGTTTTCCAGTAGTTTTATGATTTTCTGAAAACATTTCCAACAAAACTAATAAAATATAAATAGGCCTAATAAAAAATTATGGACGATACAATTACGGCTTATTGTGATGATATCATCTATGCACTCATCACATAATATTCTTTCTGACCAACAAAATTATTTGGTATTTGAGTTTAGCTTTGACAAACATGCAACATTCTCTGAACTTTTACCTCTTTAAACTAGTATTTGAATATCTCTCCTATATTTTCATAATCTTTTTCCGTTAAAAAACTGCTTTGGTAGTTTGTCCTCTTTTTCAGGTTTAGTTTCTTTGCCTGGACTGGTTTATGTAAAATCGACTGTGGTAAAATCAAGTGACAGTGTCAAATCGCTGTTATTTTTGCAAATATCTCGGAAATGGTGTGAGTTATAGAAATGCAAAGTTGTTGAGAATTTTCTCTCTACAAATATGTTTATTCAATTTCGTCCCAGATGAATGGTGAAGATGTAATTTGCAATTAAATTTCCTGTCGTCAAAAGACTATAATGAACGGCCTATTTTGGCCCACTTTAGGTTACGGTAGTAACACTAAGTGGGCCTTTATGATTGTCTTTCGACAGCTCAAAATTTAAATGACAATAACGGCTTAACCTATCATCTGACACGAAAATTGAATAATCGAATTTGTAGAGCAGAAAATTCTCTACAACTTTGCTCCCTTATGTTTTTTTCATATCTCGTATAGTTTGATAGATATTTGCAAAAATAATGGAGATTTGACACCCTCCATTGAATTAACGAAAACCAGCCATTTGGATATGTCACGTGACATTCGTTGCCCAGAACTCTCTCTGGCATACGCCATCTTGCGTTGCATATTTGATGATTTTCTTATTGTAACTTACATGTTGTCATTTAAAAGCAATAGCGCATTGAAGAATTAACGAAAACATGTCGTTCTTCGCACGATAAATGATAATTTGGTGTCCAAAAATGCCTTATTAGCATCAATTAACAACTGCCTTCAATAGTACGAGATTAAAGGACACCAGTTGTAATTATTAGCCGTAGTGTGGTGGGCAAGGCGTTGGTCTGTGATGCTCAAGGTCAGTGGTTCGGAACCCGCCACTGCCTAAATATTTTTTCCCTAAAAGGGTTTCAGACACTCTTATTAATTCAATAGAGCTATGTTCTTCAATGTTTAGAGTTGTCCATATGTAAGAATGCTTCCTCTAAAATGCGTGTTTGTTTTATTTCATGAACATGCCGTGAAATATGTAACAACAAATTGAACAATGGTCTTCTGAAGCATATGCAGATAAACTGGGAAGATTATGCACAAAGTGCTGATACAGGTAGTTTTGAATATAAAGAAGGTCCCAGATTTCTGTGGAAAATGTAGTTCCTTAATGAAACAGAAGGGAAGTGTATACATTGCAATAAATTACCTTGTTTATTTTTTTCTAAGCATTTATTCACTATTTGTGGAATATATTGAAAGTCATTAATTAGAATCAGTGCATCTACTAAAATGTTTGTCTTTGACATGGTTGCTATCTACGCCTTTAACGTAGATGGTTTTACCTTTCTTGTTGTTCAGATATGACTTCGTTCATGTTACAATGTTTTGCACTAAAATAAAGAGCTATTATTCTATTTCAAACCTTGATTACATTTTCTTTTACAGCTAAAATCACGAATGAAATAAGTGTGGTAATACTGAATTAAATCTCAAAACTCTAGTACTCAATATATATACAAAGTTAGTACTATCAATATGTCATTTACAACAGTCATTGTAACAGTACCTTCCCAGTTTATGTACGTGTGTTAAAGAAGACTATGTTTATAATTTACTGCTGTGTATTTCATGGTATGTTCTCGAAACAGAACAAATGTACTTTTCATGCTCCATTTCTACGCCCATCCCGTTAACTATGTCTGCTTCATTGCATCCTTTCTCGCCTGCTGCCCATCCTATATCACTCCTGCTTGTTCTACCCCTCCGCCGGGGAGCTCCAGGGCTCTGTCCTCTTCCCCCTCCCCCCTCCTCTACCTCATATACTCGGCTGACATTCCTCATTCCCAGCCTCCTGACCACCTCTTACAACATGCTCCCCTCAGGAGCTCAGCATTAATTTGCTGAGTATGGGCTTGGCGAACCCGGGGTCCTGAGCTGTGGGCTGTGTCGCTCCAACAGTCCGCTACACCTAAGCTTTGTGCGTGCCTCAACGACCATCGTTCGGTGCGACGGTGGAACGTTGTACGTTTCAGAGCCCGGGGATCTTGGCTTAATCACCCAGGTCGCGAGGACGGTACAAACCTCTATTAAAAAAAAATCTCAATCTCAAGGTGTGCTACGTGCCGAGGAGATGCATGGCTGTTGAGGTTGAACAGCCGCTAGCGAGCAACCTCTGAGGAACCTGCCGCACCTCAGTTGTATAAGGCTTACCCAGGCAAGCGGGGCTCTGCCTGGGTGGACCTTTAGTTCCCTAGCTGCTCGTGGAACCAGGATGAAACGAGCAATTAATAGCGTCGCGCCGGCCGCGGTGGCCGAGGGGATTGAGGCGCTCCAGTCACGGTCCGCACAGCCACTACGGTCGGGGGTTCGAATCCCCCCTCGGGCATGGATATTTGTGCCGTCTTTAGTTGTAAGTAGTTCATAAGTAGTTTGTAAGTTTAGGGACTGATGACCCCGTAGTTAAGTCCCATAAGCTTAACAAACATTTGAACATTTTTTAATAGCGTCGCCACACGCTAAAATGGTGTCTCTAAGCGTGGTAAAAGGGACTACAATGCTGCAGATTATGATCCCCAAACGTTTCCTTCTCTGGCTACACCATGGGAGGAACGTCAGGCAAGACAGAAGGGTGAGGCTTATGCCCCTAAGTATCTGGTTTGTAGCCATAGTGATGGGGAATCTTTTAAGTCAATGAAACCGTTATTTTTTGTCAAAAACCTTGAGGACAAGTATGGAGAGGTGGAAGGGATGTCAAAGATGCGCTCGGGATCAGTATTAATAACGACGTCATCCCCAGCTCAATCGCGGGCACTGCTTGCCTGTGACAAGCTGGGTGATGTTTCCGTTACCATTACGCCGCACAAGACCCTAAATATGGTACAGGGAATCATCTTCCATAAAGACCTCTTGCTGCAGTTGGATGACGAATTGCGTGCCAACCTAGAACGGGGAGTACATTTTATTCGGCGAGTCCATAGGGGTCCGAAGGACAATAGGGTCGTGACTGGTGCCTTCATCTTGGCTTTTGAGGGTGACTCATTGCCCGAGAAGGTCAAGGTGATGGTGTACCGGATCGACGTAAAGCCCTACGTTCCTCCCCCTATGCGCTGTTTTAAATGCTGGAAGTTTGGCCATATGAGCTCCCGATGTGATGCCAACCCAACATGTCGGGTGTGTGGACGTGCGGTTCATCCGAACGTCCCTTGCACGCCGCCTCCAGTATGTGTCAACTGTGGCCAGAATCACTCCCCTTGCTCGCCTATGTGTACAGTTTGGCAGCAAGAGAGGAAAATAATGGAATACAAGACCAGAGATCGACTGACTTACTCAGAGGCCAAACGAAAATATCAGAAGCTCCATCCTGCCCGCCTGGTAACTACCTATGCCGCGGCAGCCTCATCGTCCTCGTCCACTGTGCTTGCTGTTCCACCTGTTCCATCAACGATAGTGGGCCCCCAGGCCCAATCAACTGACCCGGCCCCCCTACCAGCAAGGGGCACCTCCTCTTCGGTGGCTCCCACTCTTTTCACAGTGGGAGTAACACCCGCTAAAACACCGGGGACTCCAGCCCCACCTCTAAGCCGGGGAAGGAGAAGCCTTCTCCGGCCCCTCTCACTCGGAAGGGGTCCTTAGAGACAACCCCTTCTGCGGCTTCCCAGAGTGCTCTGGAGGATCCTGGCTGCAAGCTTCAGGATATCCGACCTGCCGGTCAAAGAGCTTCCTGCACTTCCTCCGTCCCGGATGCCACTTCTGGGAAGCCCCGTCGGCCCTGCAAACCAAAGGGCCAGTGAGAGGAAAAGAAAAAGAGAAACAAGAAGAAAGAACGTTCAGTGGCTTCAAAGCCACAACCACCCACATCCTCTTCTTCGGAGGATGAAGTTGATATCCTCGCATCTCCTGAGGATCTCGCAATTACTGATTCCCCAAAAAATAAGATCTCTGGTTCTGTGGATTCCGAGCACGTGGTAGCAGACGATCCAATGGAGTGATCTGCTCTTTCATTCATTATGGCGGTACACCCAGGAGAAAACATCATCCTCCAGTGGAATTGTGGTGGCTTTTTCCACCACCTGCCTGAGCTACGACAACTTCTCAGCCAAACACCTGCCTTTTGTATCGCTCTTCAAGAGACCTGGTTGCCAGCGATGCAGTCGCCTGCCCTTAGAGGCTACCGGGGCTGTTTTAAAAATCGCCCCATCTATGACAGAGTTTTTGGTGGAGTCTGCATCTGTGTCCTAGCCACTGTCCCGAGTGCTGCCGTGCCTCTTCAAACGCCCCTAGAGGGGGTTGCTGTTCGGCTCCGGGCAGTGCAAGATGTTACAATATGTTCAATCTATCTACTATCAGATGAGGCTGTCTCTCCTGTGGACCTCGCTGCCTTGGTCGCCCAACTTCCCCCACCCTTCCTTTTTTTGGGGGATTTCAATGCCCACCACACTTTGTGGGGTGGCACACAGACCTCGGCACGAGGTAGGGATGTTGAGACACTACTGAACCAGCTGAACATCTGCCTCCTTAACACCGGTGCTGCTACACACTTTAGCGTAGCACACGGTACATTATCCGCCATAGATCTGTCTATCTGTAGCTCAAGCCTGCTACCACACTTCACTTGGAGGGTCCACGATGAGCTGTGTGGCAGCGACCATTTCCCCATCTTCCTGTCGCTCCCACAGTGTCCACCTGGTGACAGTCTGCCTCGCTGGTCCCTCCATAGGGCCGACTGGCCAGCATATTCCTTAGCCGCTGTGCTTCCCTCTCCTGGCTGATATAGATACCGCTGTTCAGCAGGTCACTCATTCGATCATTTCTGCTGCTGAGAAAACTGTACCCATCTCACTTGGATGACTCCACCATAAATCGGTGCCCTGGTGGACACCAGAGATAGCTGAGGCCATCCGGGAACGTCGGCGAGCACTACAGCGCCACCGAC
Organism: Locusta migratoria; assembly: GCA_026315105.1. NCBI lineage: Eukaryota > Metazoa > Arthropoda > Insecta > Orthoptera > Acrididae > Locusta > Locusta migratoria. The sequence goes on along the minus strand of CM048744.1, from coordinate 124,322,691 downwards.
GCCACCCTTGTCTCGAACATCTCGTTGCCTTCAAGCGTCTCCGGGCACGGGCACGGCGATTGATCCAGCAAAGCAAGAGGGCCTCCTGGGAGCGCTATGTTGCCTCCATTGGATCCCGAGCATCGCCTTCACGGGTATGGTCGCAAGTTCGACGCCTCTTTGGGCACCGTTCACCGGTGGGAATACCGTGCCTCAGCATTCAGGGTACGATTTGCACTGACCCTCTCACCATAGCTGAGCATTTGGCACATCACTATGCTCGCGCTCAGCGACTGCATCATATGATGCGGATTTCCGCACCCTTAAAGAGCGCACAAAGCGAAAATTGATATCCTTTCGAACACGACGCCAGGATGTCTACAACATCCCTTTCAGTGAATGGGAGTTTGAAAGCGCCCTTGCCGCATGCCCAGCCACGACCCCTGGACCCGACCGCATTCATAGTCAGTTCCTCCGACATCTATCAGCGGACTCTAAACGCCAACTTCTCTCCTTGCTGAATCGTCTCTGGGTTGAGGGTGTGTTCCCGTCCCAATGGCGGGATAGCATCGTCATCCCGGTGATAAAGCCTGGGGCTGATCCGCAGGTGGCTGATAATTACCGCCCAATCAGCCTCACCAACTTTCCGTGTAAACTCCTCGAACGGATGGTGAGTCAGAGGCTTATGTGGATCCTTGAGGACCGGTGACTCCTGGCCCAACAACATGGTGGGTTCCGTCGTGGCCGCTCCACTATCGATAATCTCGTGTCGCTGGAGTCGGCCATCCGCACACAGCCTTTACACGCCGCGAACATCTGGTTGCTGTGTTCTTTGCCCTGCGAAAAGCGTACGACACCACCTGGCGCCACCACATACTGTCTACACTGTACGACTGGGGCTTACGCGGTCCACTTCCTGTATTCATACAGAATTTTCTCGCGCAATGGTCTTTTCGTGTTCGTATTGGTTCCTGTTTCAGCTCCCCTCACTATCAAGAAAACGGTGTCCCACAGGGATCCGTTCTTAGCGTCCCTTTATTTTTGGTCGCTATCAATGGTCTTGCTGCTGTTGTGGGGTCATCGGTTTACACCTCGTTGTATGCCGATAACTTCTGCATATATTTCAGCTCCACTAGCATCGGCGTTGCTGAACGGCGGTTGCAGATTGCTATTCGAAAGGCGCAGTCGTGGGCGTTTTCTCATGGTTTTAAATTTTCCGCTACGAAAACCGGGTGTTGCATTTCTGTCGGCGTCGGGCGGTCCATCCTGAACCCGAACTGTATCTGCTGCGTGTCGAAGAGACGCACCGTTTTTTAGGCATGTTGTTCGACAACCGTCTCATCTGGGTGCCACACCTTCACCAGCTCAAACAAAAGTGCTGGCGACACCTTAATATTCTACGCTGTCTAAGCCATACTGTTTGGGGAGCATCACGCCCAACGCTTCTGCAACTTTATAAGGCGCTCATCCAGTCACGCCTAGACTATGGCTGCGTAGTATATGATTCGGCTGCACCTTCAGCACTGCAAACATTAGACCCAGTCTTACATTCTGGAGTTCGTTTGGCGACAGGGGCTTTCCGCACGAGCCCTGTGACAAGCCTACTAGTTGAAGCTGGGGTCCTTCCTCTGCGGTTCCGCCGGCAGCACCTGCTGGCTTCGTACATTGCCCATGTTAAGGCCTTGCCACACCGTTATCCAATATCAGTCCGCATTCGTTCTCTACTTTTGTCCCTCGAATCCCAACCACTCCCTGCCACTTTCCAATATTCCTTTCAAACCCTTCCTTGGTCCATTACCCGTTTGCAGCTTTGTCTGGATCTGTCCAATAGATCAAAGGACTCCGTTTCTCCAACGCAACTCCGACACCAGTTCCTGGATCTCTTCAACTCTTTCCATGGTGCTGAAGCCATCTATACTGATGGGTCCCTAGCAGATGGTCGTGCTGGGTATGCATGTCTCCATGGTGACCATGTCGAACAGCATTCATTACCCCACAAAAGTAGTGTCTTTACTGCAGAGCTGGTCGCTATTCTCAAGGCTCTCGAACACCTCCGAGCCTGCCCCAAGGGGTCATTTGTCATCTGTAGTGACTCCCTGAGTGGCTTGCAGGCACTCGACCAGTTCTTCCCTCATCACCCGTTAGTGCAGTCCATTCAAGACACTACTTACTCTCTTGGCAAAGCTGGCGGATGTGTGTTTTCCTGTGGACCCCTGGCCACGTCGGCATTTCGGGGAATGAATGTGTTGACCAGTTGGCCAAACAGGCTATCACTGCGCCACCCTTAACCATTGGCGTCACAGAATCGGACCTCAGGTTAGCATTGCACAAGAAGGTGCGTGATGCTTGGAGTGCCGAATGGTCTACCGTGGGTGCAACAAATAAGCTTTGAGCAGTGAAGCTGTCAACAGCCCTGTGGAAATCTTCACTGCGGCCGATCCGCCAAGAGGTGGTTGTCCTCTGCCGCCTCCGTATTGGGCACACTTGGTTAACCCACGGCTATCTTCTTCGCCATGAGTCCCCGCCCATGTGTCAATGTGGTGTAGTTATGACTGTTGCCCATCTTTTGATGGACTGTCCAATTTTAGCCAACTTGCGGCACTCTTTTAACCTCCCAGACGCGCTGCCCTTAGTTTTAGGCGACGAAGTCTCTATGGCTAACGCAGTTTTAAGTTTTATTCGTGCGGCTGGTTTTTACAACTCTATCTAGTGATGGGTGCTGTGGCCTGCTGTCTTCGGCCACCACCAGTCCAGCGCTTTTAACAGATTTATACAGGCCCTTATGTGAGGGACCTAGGGGTTCTTAGTGTGTGCAGTATGGCTGGCACATCCTGTTTTCTTTTGTGATCAGCCAGCCAAGGTATTCTGCTGTTTAGTTTTAGGTATATTCCTTCCTTTGTTTTAACAATTGTGTGTGTCTTCGTTCTGTATTGTTTCCGACAGGTCCGCTGTTAGCCTGTCCCTTTTGTGCTTCCCATTTTCTGAGCTCTGTTTTTACTTTTTACTTTCATGACAGTGGCCTCTCCGCTAGGAACAGGGGACTGATGACCTAGCTGTTTAGTCCACTAAAAACAACCAACAACAACAACAACAACAACAACAGCTTACAACACTGCCTTCCATGTCCTCCCCTCCTCCCTCGCCCGATCCCAACGCCTCCTCCTGTCCCATCTATCCGAATTTTCCTCCTGGTGTAACCAATGGCTCCACACAGTTAACCCCCTACCAAATTCCAGGCAATCATCATAGGTCACACCACCCCTTTCTTCTGCCACCGAGACCTATACCTTGCGCTCCATGACCGTCCTATCTCTCAAACCAAAACCCCTAAATACCTAGGCCTAACCCTTGACCACTCCCTCTCCTGAAAACCCCACCTTCAAATAATCTGTGAAAAACCCCTTTCCCACCTCAAACTTCTTTCCGGCTGGACATGGGGTCTCAACCCCTCCACCATCCTTGTCACCTACCGTTCCATAATCTGTCCTGTCCTGTCCTGCTTCCACCCCACCCCGCTTCGGTTTCTGTTCCCCCTTCCCACTACCAACCCTTCCAGATCCTTGAATGCCATGCCCTCTACCTCCTGTCCCCCACGCGGATCCTGTACAACCTTATTCCTTTTCCACACCTGCTCAAATTCCTCGAACACCTCCGCCACGTAAGTGACCACCACATAGGCTGAATGTTTGTGTTGCTGAGTGTTTTTAAGCAGTGCAATCGTCTTCGTCCTATGTATTCCGCCATTGTGTTTTTAACCACCCTGGTTTTTAAACTTCTACATATATGTGATTTTTAACCACTGTGGCTATTTTAACTTTGAATATGTATTTTAAAATTCTTTGTTATATGTATCAGTCTCCATTTTTTAATCTTCTATCAGACTGTTTTATTCTGCATTTTATCACCATTCATTGTTTTGTAACAAATTGTCCAGTTATGTAAAGTCGATCAGCTGAAGAGCAGCACTGAAGCTTTAAAATATAAATAAAGGAAAAAAAAGTATTATCTAGACAAATCAGCTGTTCCACCATCTTAACCTCCCATCACCGCTCGCAGTAGGCATTATAATATAAACGTCATCGTAAGTACTTGTGCGACGCACTCTACACTTTTATCGCTAAGATTAGCTTCATTGTCCACATCAAAGTAAAATCACTGATGTGCTTAGGAAGTCTGTGTTTCACTTACTGATTTTGTTTGAGACCGCACAGATGTGTTAAAAACACTGTTGTCTTTCGATTGCTGTGATACATAATGAGACCATTTGATTTATATCAAAACATCGATTTTCATTAATTGACCCACTGTTTCCATGAATGTGTGCAAAAATGTAGATGTAATTTTCCAATACAGTTACCATTTTTTTAAAGACTACCTATTTTATTATGTTTTTCAAACCAAAATAGACTTGAGCATGTAAATTTTGAAACTAATAATGTTCGGGAGGTGAGCGGGAGGGATAGATCTCGATTATAGGTGGCACCATGATTTTGCAAGGCAAAATTTGGAAATAAAGTGCAGCCTATATTCGAACAAATACGGTATAACGTGCCTGTATAGGGTAATGAGTGTGCAACAAACTTCTCTTCGCCAGTGACACAGTGATGAAGTCCACAGATTCTAACTATTGAGTTGATGCAAAATTGAATATCCCTTATTAAAAAAGGTACTGTGTCACTGAATAGACCATGTTGCAGTCGCTGAGCTGACACTGCTCAAGGGGCCACTACTGCTGCTGGACTTGATCATTTTCAATGTTTTCTTGAGGCGTTACATCAAGGGTAGGTTAGTGGGTCACATAGAACATTTGTGAACATCACATTACCTGTGAAATTTAAAATTTTCCCAGCGAATTGAATAAGCAGAGAGATTTTGGGCTTGAAGGTGGTCATTGTTTAAATCCAGTCCACAATATTTCAGCTGGACACTAGTCAGCCATCTTCAGGTAAGCCACAAAGACTAAGGCAGATATTATTCTGTCTGTCATATATAGCACCCTAAGAGTAATCGATGCATGTGTGAAAACTGCAGTGACAGATAGAACAAACCGCCCTGCACCACCCCCCATCCCAACCCCCCTGGTAGAAGTTGATGTCTTCCAAGCTGCTGCTCGCTGCAACCATCGTGATTCTCTGGCATCTTCGTCTGGAGCAAATCTATGAGATGACGAGATTCCCATCCATTGTCCAGTTGGTAGCCACTGTCATGGTTTATCAAATTTTCTGCTACGAGTGTTTCCACTGTTTGTGTTTTATGATGGAACCCCAAACTGATGTTGCTGGATCAGAATTGATGTTTTGTACTATATTTAATGTCCAGCGGAAGTGCATTGATTCACCACTGCAGATTTGCTGGGTCGCAAAAGGTGGGTGCAATGTTTATGTTCCATTCAGCCTTCTTTCACTGTGTGCATTGTCTGTCCTGTATAAGCCTAACCACATTGGCAAGGTATTTTTTAAATTCCCACCTTCCACAATAACAAATTTTCCTTCACCAATCTCAGAAGGTTTGGAAATTTAGCTAGTGGGCGAAAATCACTCACACTGGGAAATTGCAGAGGATTCTTGCCATTTTAAACAAAATATTTCCAACAAAGGGAAGAAAAGCTGACTTTTGCTGGCATGTCCTCCTCCTTATCCACATTCTGGGTCCCGGTTTTAACTGAAAATGCTCTATTAATTTGATGGTCAGAGTATTCATTCTCTCTGAATACAACCTTTAGGTGGTCAGGCTCTTTAGGCAAATTAGCTGCATCCAGCTAATATATTTGTTAACACCATTCAACAGAGCATGTTTCATTCTATTAGAAAAACTTATATGCATTTTGGTGTCTCTTTGATAAGGTGCAAAAATTTTGCCTAAAAATTTCAGTTCTTTGTAGGAGTAAAGCTTCATTACGGAAGCATATTTGAGCATTTTCAGTAGAGTGTAAAGTACTCCATCTAGTAATATTATGGAAAGGATAGGTTGCTTACTCACCACAGACATCTGATAGCCGCAGAAAGGCACACATAACAGACAATAACATTAAAGCCTTCAGCCGTTTAGGCCATCGTTGGTTAGACACACAAACATACACACACACTCACACAGACACAAGTGCTGTCTCTGGCCACTGTGACTGATCTGCAGTCGAATGTAAGGATAGAGTGTTGCAGGGAAAGGAAGGGGAGGATGGTAGAGGCATCAACTAGCGAAGGTTTAGACGGGGTTGCGGGAACATAGAATATATTGCAGGGAGAGTTCCCATTTGTGCAATTCAGAAAATGTGGTGTTTGTGGGGAGGATCCATGGCACAGGCTGTGTAGCAGTCAGTGAAGTGAATCACACTATGCAGCGCTGCTTGCTCTTCAAGATGATGGTCTAGCTGTCTCCTGGACACAGTTTGACAATGGCCATTCATTCGGATAGATAGCTTGGTGCTGTTCATGCCCTAATAGAAAGCTGCACATTGGTTGCAGCTGAGTTTGTAGATAACATGACTGCTTTCACAGGTTGCCCTGCCTTTTATGGTATATGAAATTCCATTGACAGGACTGGAGTAGGTGGTGGTGGGATGGTGGATAGGAGGTTTTGCATCTAGGTCTATTGCAGGGATATGAGCCATGGGGTAAGGAATTGGGTGCATGGATGGAGTAGGGATGGACAAAGGTACTACGTAGTTTTGGTGGGTGACGAAATACCACTGTAGGAGGGGGGTGGGGGTAGGGGGGATATTGGGTAAAGTATTTCTCATTTCTGGGCAGGTTGAATGGTAGTCGAAACCATAGGTGATTCTGGGTCACAAGAGGGGTGCTCCTTTGTGGCTGGATGGTGGGTGTGGGGAGCTGGAGGGTGACTGGACAGACAGGGCCCTTGATATCTGTTTCTGGACAAGGTTTGGATGGTAATTGCGGTCAGTGAAGGCCTCAGTGACGCGTCTGGCATATTTGGAGAATGACTGCTTGTCACTGCAGATGTGACGAGCACGAGTGGCTAGGCTGTATGGAAGGGACTTTTCATCTACATCTACATAGATACTCACATTTAAGTGCCTGGCAGAGGGGTCATTAACCACTTTCATAACCTTTCTCTACCATTCTATTCTCTAATAGCGCGTGGGAAGAAATAACACCTAAATTGTTCAGTTTTCAATCTGATTTCTCGTATTTGATTGGGATCGTCATGTCTCCCAAGGTAGGTGGGTGTTAGCAAAATATTTTCACATTCAGAAGTAAAAGTCGGTGATTGAAATTTCACAAATAGATCTCGCTGCAACGAATAATCTTTCTCTTTTAATGATTTCCACCTCAAATTGTACAACATTTCCGTGACGCTTTCCCCCCTGTAAGGTGATAAAACAAAATGAGCTGACCTTCTCTCAACCTTCTCAGTGTCTTCTGTCAGTCCCACCTGGTGAGGGTCCCACACTGGGCAACAGTACTCCAGGAGAGGAAACACAAGTGTGATGTAGGCAGTCTCTTTGGTGGAGCTGTTGCATCTTCGAAGCATTCTGCCAATGAAACGTAACCTTTGGTTCGCCTTCCCCCACAATATTTTCTGTGCGTTCTTTGCAGTCTAAGTTGTTCGTAATTGTAACTCCTAGGTATTTGGTGGAATTTACGACTTAAGATTTGACTGACTTATCGTGTAATTGAAGTTCAGCAGATTTCTTTTAGTGGTCATGTGTATTACTTCACACTTTTCATTATTTAGTGTTAATTGCCAATTTTTGCACCATGTAGAAATTTTGTCTAAATCGCTTTGCAGTTGCTTTTGATCCTCTGTTGACTTCACTAACTGATAAACGGCAGCAGCATCCGTGAACAGTCTAAGGGAGCTATTCAGATTGTTTCTTAAATCATTTATAAACACAAGGAAGAGTAGGAGACCTATAACGCTTCTCCGGGGGAATGCCAGATATCACTTCTGTCTTACTCGATGACTTACCGTCAGTTACTATGAACGGTGTCCTTTCTGATAGGAAATTGTGAATCCAATCACACAATTCAGGTGATATTCCATAAGCACACAATTTCATTAGAAGGTGCTTGTGAGAAACAGTGTCAAAAGCATTCCGGAAATCCAGAAATATGGAATCGATTTAAGATGCCTTGTCAATGCCACTTACCACTTCATGTGAATAAAGGGCAAGCCGTGTTTCACAAGAGCGATACTTTTTGAATTTGTGTTGACTGTTGGTTAATAGGTCATTCTCTTTGAGGTAGTTCATAATGTTTGAACTAAGTATATGTTCCAAAATCCTACTACAAATCGACGTCAATCAGATTGGCCTGTAATTTTGGGGATCACTCCTACTGCCTTTCTTGAATGTTGGAGTGACTTGGGCAATTTTCCAGTCTTTGGGTACGGATCTTTCACTGAGTGATCGGTTGTATATGATAGCTAAGTATGGAGCTATCATATCAACATATTCTGAGAGGAATCTAGTTAGTAATCTGCCCCAAAAGATTTTGTTTTGTTTAGTGACTTAAGTTGTTTTACTACTCCAGAAACATCTACTTCTAAATTTCGCATGCTGGCAGCTGTTCTTGGTGTGAATTCTGGAGTGTTCACTTCATCGGTGAACTAATTTAGGAAAGCTGTGTTTAGCAATTCTGCTTTAGCAGTACTGTCATCGGTAGTACCATTTCTATCGTGTTGTGAAGGTATTGTTTGTGTTTTGCCGCTAGTGTACTTCACATATGACCAGAATTTCTTTGGATTTTCGCCAGATTATGAGACAGGATTTTGTTTTGGAAACTATTATAAGCTTTTTGAATTGAAGTCTGTGCTAGGTTGCGAGTATCTGTAAAAGATTGCCAGTCTTCGGGATTCTGTGTTTTTTTTTAAATTTTGCATGCTTTTTTCCTTGCTTCTGCAACAGTGATCTGACCTGTTTTGTGTTCCGTGGGGGTCAGCCCTCTCTTGTATTAATTTATTTGGTATAAATCTCTGGATTGCTACTGATATTATGTCTTTGAAAGTAAGCCACAACTGATCTTTTAGTTTTTTAGTTTTGAAAGACTGGAGACTATCACTCAGGAAAGCGTGAAGCAAATTTTTATCTGCTCACTTGAATAGATATATTTTTCGTTTATTTTTGGTGCACTTGGTAAGTTCGATATTCAGTCTCGCTACTACAACTCTATGTTCGCTTATTCCTATATCTCTTTTGATGCTCGTTACTTGCTCAGGTTATTTGTTGCTAGGAGATAATGATATTTTTGCAACAATTTACTATTCTCGTGGGTTCAAGTACTAACTGTTTGAAGTAGTTTTCAGAAAAAACATTCAGAACTAGTTTGGACGATGTTTTATACTTGCCTTCAGTTTTGAAAACGTATTTATGCCAACATATCGAGGATAAGTTAAATTCGCCATCAATTATAACAGTGTGCTTGAGGTATCTGTTTGAAATGTGATTCAAGCTTTCTTTGAACATTTCAGCAATTGCATCGTCTGAGCCAGGAGGCCAATAAAAAGATCAAATTATTAATTTATTCTAGTTGTCAGGTATAAATTCTAACCACACCAACTCACAGGAAGCATCTGCCTCAATTTCACTTCAGGATAAACTGTTTGTAACAGCAATAAACACGCCACTCTTTTTTTTTTTTTGGAAGACCATTTGGCCCTTTGTAAAGATTTTGGCCGAACTTATCTCTGGTGTCAGCCAGCTTTCAGAACCTATAACGATTTGTGCCTCAGTACTTTATATCAGCGCTTTGAGCTCTGGAACTTTCCCATCACAGCTACGACAATTTACAACGGTTACACCAATGGTTTCTAGGTCTGCATTCTTCCTGTGTTTGACCTGCACCCTTTGATACTGAAATTCATTTTGTGTGTTCCCGAGGCCCTCTAACCTAAAAATCCACCCAGTCCATGCCACACAGCTCCCGCTACCTGTGTAGCCACTTCCTGAGGGTGGAATGGGTGGCAGCTGTCAAAATGGAGGGATTGTTGATGGCTGGTAGCTTTGATGTGGGCAGAGTTACTGATAAGGCCATCTTTGAGGAATATGTCATTGTTGAGGAAGGTGGCTTGTTGAGTTGAGTAAGACCAAGTGAAGTGAATGGAGGAGAAGGTGTGAGGTTTTGAAGGAATGTGGATAGTGTGTCCTCACCTTATGAAGATATCAATGAATCTGAACCGATGAGAGGTTTGGGATTCTGGGTAGTCAGGAAGGATTCCTCTAAATGGCCCACGAACAGGTTGGCATAGGTGGGTGCCATAAGGGTGCCCAAGGCTGTACCGTGAATTGTTTTGTAGGAGAAGTAATTGCAAAAAAAATGTTCAAATGTTTGTAGAGTCTATGGGACTTAACTACGGGGTCATCAGTCCCTAAACTTACAAACTACTTATGAACTACTTACAACTAAGGACGGCACAAATATCCATGCCCGAGGGGGGGTTCGAACCCCCGACTGTAGTGGCCGTGCAGACCGTGACTGGAGCGCCTCAGTCTCCTCGGCCACCGCGGCCGGCGAAGTAATTGCAGGTGAGGATGTAGTTGGTGAAGGTAACGATGAAGGAGGTTGCGGGCTTGCAGTCGGTAGGACGTTGTGAAAGATAGTGTTCAACAGCAGCAAGGCCATGGCCATGATCATTGGGGATGTTGGTCTAGGGGGAGGGTGGGGGGCATCAACTGTGTCAAGCATGGTACTAAGTGGCAAATGAACAAGAACAGTGGAGAGTCACTGGATGAAATGGTAGGTATCTTTTATATAGGAGCGTAAGTTGAGGGTAATAGGCTGAAAGTGTTGGTCCATGAGAGCAGAGATTCTCTCAGTGGGTGGAGCATAACTGGGCACAATGGGACGTCCAGGGTGGTTGGGTTTGAAAAGTTTAGGGAGCATGTAGAAGGCGGATGTACGTGGTATAGGGGATTGAGGAGAGAGATTGACTCTGGGGAGAGGTATTGGGATGGTCCTAAGGATTTGAGGAGGGACTGGAGATCTTGTTGGATTTTTGGGATGGGATCGTTGTGTCAGGGTGTGTGTAGGTGGAAGAATTAGTTGGTGGAGACCCTCCACGACAATGTGGAATCCTTCCTGGAATTTTTGTTCTTCTAAGGAAAGTTCCTTTACAGCATCTGGTCCATGTATGGCTCCATATGTCATTAAATGGCTTGGGGAATTAGTATTTCACTGCACAATGAGAGATTGCATCAGGCATGACACAGTTGCAGTGCATGTGTTTTCAACTTACTTCATCAACTCGCTGAAGTGCAATTTTAAAGAAATTAAGCATATTCATTATTTTAGTGATGGTTCTGCTGAACAGTACAAAAATTTTAAGAGCTTCCTAAATCTTTGTCATCAAAAAAATGATTTTGGCATTACTGCCGAATGGGATTTTTTTCGGAACTAGCCATGGGAAATCACTATGTGATAGTATTGGGGACACAGTTAAGCGTTTAGCAGCAAGAGCTAGCCTTCAGTGCCCAATTGACAATCAAATCTTGACATCAATTAATCTGTTTGAATTTTGGAAAAAAATGTATATGGCATTGAATATATGTATATTAAAAAAGAAATTAATGAATATGCAAAAAATTATCAGGAAAAACGTTTTGAGGATGGATGTACAGTGTCTGGTATAAGAGATCATCACCATTTTGTGCCAATTGATGAAAAGCGACTTCAGATTCGTAAAGTATCGAATGATTCATTGTCATTTATAGCAAATGTTAACCGATATGATAAAGTTGCTACTAAACATGTTGCCGTTACTGAACTACAACCTGGCCAGTATGTCGCTTGCGTTTATGATGGAAAATGGTGGATAGGAAATATCTGTGAAATATCATGTGAAGAAAATGATGCCTTGATTAATTTCATGCATCCTCATGGAAACGTGCAATCATTTCATTGGCCAGCTAGAAGAGACGTATGCTGGATCCCAGAACAACAGATGATTGCAGTCATAACAGTTCCAGCTGCTTCAATGATTGGGTGGCAATACAGTTTGCCAGAAGCAATATTTTTGGACATCAGCAACATATTTAAAGCATTTATCAACTGAAGAGTTCTGTATTATGGCTTGGGAACCACAAAGAGATCTGAACAATGCTTGAGAATCTGTTGGATATCCCCATTCAGGCTTGGAACCTGATATATACTCATATTTCAGCTTGGGTACCTGTTGGACTCTCACATTCAGGCTTGGGAACCTCCAGTAAAGAAACTCATGGGTAGCTGACCTTGTATGACCGGACATGGCCCCTAGGCGATGGGGCTACGAGTCGTTGAGTCTGATAGTGGCATAGCCACTATGAACCAACACAATAATTTTTCTTGAATTACAAAAAAAGTCAATAGTTTTGGCAAAATATTTGCACCTACCCAAAGAGACACCAAAATGGAAATAATAATAATAATAATAATTTAATAGAATAAAATGTACTCTGTTAAATGGTGTCAATGAAAATAATGTGGTAGGTATCCATTTTGAGATACATGCCTTTGAACATTGGTATATTTTAATACATTCATAGTTGTTAGCATATTCATAGGATCATAGCTCAGTAATTAAACACAAGCCAGGACCAAATTGGTGACATAGTAAACACCCAGATAGATAATAGTTTGACAAAAGACTAGGTCTCTAGTGCAATTTCTCCACTACTTATGTCTCGTTAAACTATGGGGCAAATTTCTCGCTACATGATTTGTTGCCCACTTTGAAATGAGATTATGCCAAATACATTATTTTCTAAACTCTATCTGCATCATTTGTGTGTAGAACACAAAAAGTTGTACCACTATACCAAGAACCAAGGGTTTTGCTCTTTTACATTAGGAACAGTGGAATGCTAATCTTGGAGATTTCTTTGCTACTTTTCAGTATCTGTAAAAGTGGTCTTCAAAAAATGGCTCTGGTATGTGAACCATATTACAGGTGAGCCTGAAACTTTGCTTGCGTTCATGTTGTGCCCTCAGGCACATATTGTACAAATTTCATCAAAATTGATGATGGTTGAGCTGGGAGATTTGTCTAAGCTGGGACACTTGACATGGAATGACCCCATGGCTATCCCCTAGTCCCCTTGGTGGCTAACCTTTTTATGGAGGACTTTTAGGAGAAAGCACTGAAATCAGCAGTCCTTAATCCAACTGCTTTTTGGAGGGATGCAAATGATATTTTCATAGTGCAGCTTTACAGAGAAGAAAAGTTAATGGGGTTTTTATGTCACTTCAACTCCATTTGTGAGTACATTCAGTTTACCATTGAATTAGAGAAAGATGGCGCATTTCTGAATGTCTTGGTTAGATATAAAGGTGATGGCTCTCTGGCGCATTCAGTTTATCACAATCCCCCTAATACATATTTGTATTTGCATGCTGCAAGTTGGCATCACAGATCACAATACAGTTTTCCTATAAACTCTTTTACATAGAGCCCATGCAGTGTCAGATGCAGATAGTTTGCCTACTGAGCTTGACTACCTAAAGGCTGTATTAAGAGAGATTGGATATGCTACTGGCTAAATTAATAGAGTGTTGAAACAAGGACCCAGAATATGGATAAGGAGGTAATGTCATTAGATTTCTTTCCTTTGTTGAAAACCTTTCATTTAAAATAACAATAATTCTTCACAATTTCCAAGTGCCTACCTTTAACATTGCAGGTCTGCTGGGATAGAGGAAGGATAATTTGTTATTGTGGAAGCCAGGAATTTACAAAATACATTGCCCAATGTGGTATGGCTTACACTGCCTTTTGTAACACAGAAAATCTGCACTGACAGAATACTACATTTCTGCTGGACATTCAATGAAGTGCGACAAAACATTAATTCTGCCCACAGCAACATCTTTTTGGAACTCCATCATAAAAGAATCAGTGTAAATGTGCATAGCAGAAAATTTGATAAACCATGAAATGGCTACCCAATGCTTAGAATCCCATCATCTGCACGATTTGCTCCAAACGAAGACATCAGAGGACTCCAATGATCGCTGCGAGCAGCAGCACTGAAGACATCTAGTTTTGCTTGTCTACTAGCAGGGGGCTGCTGCAGGGCTGTGTGTTTTATATGTCACTGCAATTTTCGTGCATGCACAGATTACTCTTAACGCGCTATGTATGACTGATGACTGGCAGGTGTCCATCTGAAATATTGAGGACTGGATTTAATGAAGACCGTCTATAAACCTGAAATCTCCTCCAATATCAGATTACTTTACATATTGAAAGGATGTGGGCCCTACAACAGTATTGAATTTCAAAATTGGGTAGTTGTCAACAATCAGTTTTCATTGATATTTCAATATTTATTAGATTTTATTAATCTAGATACAGCTCGTAACTAGCCATTCTCGGTACATACATTTCAAAGAAGTATTTTGTTACACACTATAGACATGTTAATGAATACTTGTCACAGTTCATTCAGGTACTTAGTCTTCAAATTATTCTTGCCGACAAATCATTGATGTAGAAAGTGATGTCAATAGTCCTAAATGTACATTGCACAAAAAAATTGGGGATCAAGTGAGATATCATACAAAATATACATACGAAAAGTATAGAAGGAAACTATCCTGGTGGGATAAACAAATATAAAAAATAGAAAACGGATGACTTACCCAAAAGGACCGACTCGTCAATAGACACAAATAAAAATAAAAATCACACTCAAACACACATACAAGCTTTCGCCACCACAGGCAGCTTCTTCAGGAAAAAGAGGAAAAAAGGGAAGGATATGGGTTTTAAGGAAGTGGAAAAGGAGTCATTCCAATCCCAGGAGTGGAAGGACTTACCTTAGGGGAATAAAAAGGAAGGTAAACAAATACACACACACTCACACATATCGAAACGCAAACACACCTAGACAGACATTTGCAAAAAACAAAGAAGTTGGACAGAGATACCACTTGAGGCAGAGGCTCTGTCCAAAGAACCGAGGCAAAGATGCTAAAGATGGTGATTGGGAATTTGAATTAGCGGAGATTGAGACCAGGTGGGCAACGGGAGGAGAGAATAAGCTGAAGGGCAAGTTCCCATCTCCGGAGTTCTGAAAGGTTGGTGTCGGTGGGAAGTATCCAGATAACCCAGACGGTGTAGCACTGTGCCAAGATGTGCTGGCCGTGCACCAAGGCATGTTTAGCCACAGGGTGATCATCATTACCGTGGTGATCATCACCACCCTGTGGCTAAACATGCCTTGGTGCACAGCCAGCACATCTTGGCACAGTGCTACACCGTTCAGGTTATCTGGATACTTCCCACCGACACCAACCTTTCAGAACTCCGGAGATGGGAACTTGCCCTTCAGCTTATTCTCTCCTCCTGTTGCCCACCTGGTCTCAATCTCCGCTATTTCAAATTCCCGCCCACCATCTTTAGCATCTTTGCCTCGGTTCTGTGGACAGAGCCTCTGCTTCAAGTGGTATCTCTGTCCAACTTCTTTGCTTTTTACAAATGTCTGTCTAGGTGTGTTTGCGTTTCGAAATGTGTGTGTGTGTGTGTATTTGTTTACCTTCCTTTTTTTCCCCTTAGGCCGGTATTACACTATCAAATTATTTGTCAAAGAATTGGACAAAGAAAAATTGGGCGTAGTGTAATGGGAACATCGTCCAATATTTCATCCAATCTAAGGCCTCGGCCTAGATTTGATCAAAGAAATGAGAAATGTGACCGCTTGGAGCGCTAGTAGTATACAGCTTCGTTGCCACTACAGCTGTTTTATTTGGAGGTTAAATATCTGACATTACTTGGACATAACGTTCGTACTTGTAAACATGGCTAGTAGTGGAATGTTTGTGTAGTGTTTTCTAGCAACAACAAAATTTAAAAAAATCAGATGGGGCATTGTATAACAGGTGACACGGACAATTCACTGTCCGTCACGTCAATTCGCATAGCCCAATACCCTGCAACGAAAGTAAGGTTGAGTTACAATCCGTGATGTAAAAAAGTCATTATATACTATCGAAATTGAAGAAGTAATACCTCTAAATCTTAATACGGCCAAAGCACATTTTAGAATGTATGATTTTGGTAACGTGGTGTGCTAAGTTCTGGGAAATGAAACAACTTTCAAAACATCGACATCTGTTTGCAAGCGAATCTGTGTACATATAAATACGTCAGCCAATTTTTATAAGGAAATAAATAGAGCCTATTTACTTTATCAGCAATGTTTCCCCCCTTACATTGTTAATAATGTCATAAACAATTTAGATTACCGGTATCCTCTTTGTCAGTGCTCACATTTTCCATTTAAAACGTTATTTAATGAAACTTGCTTTATCAACTTAACAATTTTATTTGTATACATTGAGTCAGCCTTTTTGTTACTCTATTGTAAACTGTGAAGGATGAAGAGCGACAAAATAATTAGCAGTGAACGGCCTGGCTGTTCTGCCGACGGCATAAAAAAGGAAAATCCTCCCGGTCCCGTAACATATTTTATTGATCTCGCTCTGACACCCACGGTTTCATCCAAGTGCGTTTCTTTTTCTTTTTTCCCTCTTCTAAATGCTGACACAACGTAACTGTAGTATAAACAATAGCTGAGCATTACACCGCCATTTTGAAGCAAATTTGACAAAATATTGGATGATAGTGTAATACCCCCTTTTGCGTTTCATCCAATTTCTTTGTCAAAAAATATGACCAATATTTCATCCAACTTTTTCGTCCAATTCTTTGTCCAATAATTTGATAGTGTAATACCGGCCTAAGGTAAGTCCTTCCACTCCTGGGATTGGAATTACTCCTTTTCCACTTCCTTAAAACCCATATCCTTCCCTTTCTCCTCCCCTTTTTTCCTCTTTTTCCTGAAGAAGCTGCCTGTGGTGGTGAAAGCTTGTATGTGTGTTTGAGTGTGATTTTTATTTTTATTTGTGTCTATCGACGAGCCGGTCCTTTTGGGTAAGTCATCCGTTTTCTGTTTAAAATATACATACGGTATTATTCAGATATTTTGCTGTCTCAACTCTTTACTTGAGATTTACATGGTGTTTACTTAGAGCAAGTCACTATAGGGCTACTATAATAGTGAAAAAGTCATTCTTGTTGCCCTCTAATATAGTTTGTGATCGTCTCGTACGACCAGTACAGTTGCACACCATTGTGGCATGGGAAGTATGAGGTTATCAATCAGCTGTTGAGGGTTATTTGGCCATTCTTCCACGAGTGTAATATCCAGCTCTACAACTGTTGTGGGAGGTACTGGTGGTCTGGCTACAATGTGTCTGTCATGTGCATCCCAGACATACTCTATCATGTTTAAGTCTGGTAAGTAATTTGGCCACTCTAGTCATTCAGTTCCATCAGCTACAAGCCTGTTGTGTACCAGTGCAGCTCTGTGGGGTTGAGTGTTATCATCCACCAGAAGGAACCCATCTCTTTGGCACCAGTGTGGGGCACAACAAAAGGTCAAAGGTTCTTATCTATCTACCCCTGAACAGTCGAAGCACCATTCTGAATGACATAGAGGTCCGTATGTCAGTCAATACTGACTGCTGCCCGCACCATTCGTCCACCACCATGATATGGTGATGTTGAAGGAACAATCATTATCCGGCTGAACACAAAATCTTGACTCATCTGTGAACAGAACCTGACGCCATTCGTTATGATTCGAATCCTGATGTTCCTCTGACCAGTTTCTGTAGGCTAAATGGTGTTGTGGTTTTAACGGGATGCACACCATAGGCCTTCATGTGTAGAGGTCATATTCTCGAAGGTAATTTTGGGCTGTTTGTGTTGATATTGTTGCTGCTGTGTTGCATTCCACCTCCTATCTTGACGGGCTGTTAACTGGAGTCAATGGTCATCTATTGCTAATGTTACTTGTGGATGACCTTGGCCTTGCCTTCTTTTAATGGTTCCTGTTTGAAATCTCGTACAGGTACTGAAAATAACACTTTGGAGCACTCCAATAGCTGCAGCCACCTCCCTGTGTGTCTGTCCCACTTTCAACCTTCCTGTGGCTCTCAATGCCATAGCATTGGGTAAGTCATGTTGTTGCATTGAACAACCAGTTCATTATAGTATCTAAACCCAACTGCTTGTGTAATTCGTCAGGTAGAATAAACACAGGTCAACACCAAACACCTCTGCAGCAACTTTCTGTTACTACCACTATCTTAGTTGCCAGACTGTTGTTTTCTCCACTCTGTAGAACCAACAGAAAGACATTGAAGCATTTTAGTTCATTCTGCTGATGCCAATACTTCAGAGATACTTCAGAGATATCTCATGTCCAGAAATGAGTCATCCTGCTCAAGATCCTTCCCACCCCTCCTAAAGTGGTGTGCCATCGCCCTCCCAACCTTCATAACATCCTAGTCCATTCCTATGTCATCCTGAATTCCAGTCCACTGCCACAGGGATCATATGCCTGTGGAAGACTCCGCCGCAAGACCTGTCCAATCCACCCACCCAGAATTTCTTATTTCAGTCCTGTCACAGGTTTATCCTACCCAATCAAAGGCAGGCCACCTGCAAAAGCAACCATGTAATTTACCCAATGTGCTGCAATCACTGTGCAGCTTTCTCTATTGGCTTGACCACTAACCAGCTGTATGTTAGGATGAATGGCCTCTGCCAAATTGTGGCCAAAACCAAAGTAGACCACCCTGTGGCGCAGTGTGCAGTTACTTTCCTCCCCTCAGTCACCTCCCCACCCATTCCTAAGCTGCACCTCGTTCCATCCATCTAATACATACGTGCTGTGTATGACTGTGCTGTATCCATCCCCACCACGACACAACCTTTCTTTCCCCACCTTCTCTCCCCTCACCTCCCCTTCCCTCTCCTGTTCTATTTACAAACTGCAGAGAGTGATTCTGAGTGCGACAGGTGAAGGTTTTGTGCCTGTGTTGTGTGCCTCTGTGATTGTGCGAATGTTCTTTCTGAGTAAGGCCATGGCCGGTGCCTTAAGTGTTGTTAAGTGTGTGTCTTTTTTTATGTGCCTGTTGCAGTTTGTCATTAGGTCTTTTTGGTGAGTTGTAAAAAGTCCTTTGGAACTTAAATAATGGCAACTATTTATTCACAACCATTACAGAAGTGTTATTTGCACCTGTTACTGTCCTTCAAAGTAGTCACCAGCATTGTGTAGAATCCAGGGTCCGGAACTGTGGACTGTGTCACGCCAACAGTCCGTAACACTGTAAGCTCAGTGCAAGCTTCAGTGACCACCGTTCGGTGCAGCGGTGGGAATGTTGTACGTTTCAGAGTCCGGGAATCTTGGCTTACTTTCCCGGGTCGCGAGGATAATATAAATCTATATAAAAAATTGCTAAATCTCAAGGGGTGTGCTAAGTGCCAAGAAGATGCATGGCTGTTGAAGATGAACAGTCACTAGCAAGCAACTCTGAGGAAAGTGCCGCACCTCAGTTGTATAAGGCTTACCCAGGCAAGCAGGGCTTTGCCTGAGTGGACCTTTAGATCCCTAGCTGTTCATGGGAACACAATGAAGTGATCACGAAACGTTGGCGGATGTATAACCACCATTTCTAAGTGCTGGGAGTCAGATTTTGATGCCACAGCATACAACCCTAAGTAGTTCCCTTTACTGGCTATGCCATGGGAGGAACGCAAGGCCTTAAACAGATCAGATCCGTACTTGCCGCAATATCTCGTTTGCTCCCGTTTCAGATACAACCTATTGCTAGATGATGGCTAAACAACCAGCTAGAGAGGTTGATGGAGGAAAAGGAGATCTCTGGTGGTGAGGCACGAGGAAGCACTAGGGACTGGGAAAAGGGGAGTGTGACGCTGATGGCGAGTGGGGCCTGGTGCACGACTGGAAGATCGGCGCGGCTTGCTGCTGTATGATGTCGTTGGGAAACGGCGTGAGCTGTGACGGTCTGGTGATTGTGTTTGGCTATTAGAACGAAAAGCTGAGGAATGGATAATTTCTTAAGAAAGGTGACTCCTGAATTTAAGGCACAGCAGGCTGGCACTGCCTTACTATATGTGATAAGCTGTAAATTACTAAATCTTCGGTTGACATTGTCCGCTACTGGACTGTTCACTAGTCCTAACACTATTAAGTGTCTTCTAAAATTTAAGGCGTGATTGGCGTGTGTTGGTGCTCTGTAGAAAACCATTTGTAAATTTAATGTGCTGTGGTAGTCTGATTACTGTTACTGATTGTTATTGCTATTAGCTAGAAAAAATTGTTGATTCAATAATTTCAAAAGGAAGTCACTGGTAGATTTATGACGTGGTTGGCTTGGGTAGCCGCTCTGAATGTGACAAGCTGTAAATGATTAAGGTATTGTCGTATTTGTCTGTTACCAGATTATTCACTGTTAAATGTGTTATGAAATTGATTAACAAGGTTATAGATCAGTAGCTTTAATGTTTAAAGATAATAAACTTAGTGCCCAGCTCTGAAGTATTTTGTTGTGATGTGTCCTCATCAACCTTGAGGCCCGCCCTTCCACTCCCGGAACTGTGTTTCCAAGTCCTAACTCCTACTCTAAGGTAGATCATTCAGGATGTTATGGGGTTATCAGTACTGACGGTGAATCTTTCTCTTCCACCAAGCCACAGTTCTTCGCCGACCAGCTCGAAGACAAGTATTGTGAGGTGGCATCTTTCTCCAAAATGAGAAGTGGGGCTGTCTTGATACAGACGGCATCTCTAGCCCAGTCGAAGGCATTACTTGCCTGTGACAAGCTGGGTGATATTCCCGTCACTGTCACGCCACACAAGATGCTCAACATGGTCCAGGGTCTCATTTATCATTGGGATCTCCTGTCACAGTCAGATGATGAGGTGCGCGCAAACTTGAAACGGAGAGGTGTTCACTTTGTTAGGCGCATTTATAGGGGACCAAAAGATCATAGGGTTGCCACCAGTGCATTCACCCTGGCCTTCGAAGGCGATACACTGCCCGAGAAGGTCAAGGTAATGATCTACTGGTGCGACGTCAAGTTGTACGTCCTGCACCCTATGAAGTGTGTCAGGTGCTGGAAGTTCGGGCATATGTCCTCCCGATGTACTTCCAGCCCTAAATGCAGAGAATGTGGGCGTCCTTCACATCCGGACGCACCATGCATCCCACCTCCCATCTGTGTGAACTGTAGGCAATTATATCCGCCTTG
Source organism: Locusta migratoria (assembly GCA_026315105.1). Taxonomy (NCBI): domain Eukaryota; kingdom Metazoa; phylum Arthropoda; class Insecta; order Orthoptera; family Acrididae; genus Locusta; species Locusta migratoria. Next base: position 124,301,653 of record CM048744.1, on the reverse strand, counting down.
CTGGCCTGACTGTGCTATCCTGCACAAGGAATGGAAGATCGTGGAGATCAAGTTTCTGGATAGACTTGCAAGTGCTGAGGCAAGGAGAAAGTACGAGTGGCTCCATCCAGTGTATCTGACTACACCTTTTGCTGCTGTTGCATCTTCCCCACTTCCACGAAGTATGAATCCCACAGTACCAACTCCTTCTACGGTTCCTAGGGACCATCGATCTGCCGCTGTTCCCTCAATGGGTGATGGAGCTCCTCCATCCACTCCTGTAACACCTGTGGTGGGGCCAACTCCCCCATAACCATCAGGGACACCAGTCCCCACCTCCCAGCTAGGAACAACCTCTTCTGGCTCCTCTTGCTCGGAAGGGGTCCCTTGGGACAGCCCCTTCCGAGGCTTCTCACAGTGCTTCAGAGGATCCTGGCCGGAGGCTCAAGGATCACCAAATTGCTGGTCGAAGGGCTTCTTGCTCTTCCTCCACTCCTGATGCCACCGAGAACCCCTCCCAGTCTATCAAACCAAAAGGGCAGCGAGTGATAAGAAAACCCAAGAAACAGAAAAAGAAAGAATCTCGGGTGGCTGCGACGCCACAGCTACCCTCATCTTCTGTTTCAGAAGATGAGGTAGAAATCCTCACATCCCCCCGAGGATCTCACCATAACTAGATCGCCATACCCCATGGTCCTCGATCCTACAGATTTTGAGGAGAAGGCATCAGGTGCCCCTCCAGAATAAGCTGCTTATACCTCACATTATGGCTACTCGGCTGATTGCAGTGGAATTGCGGTGGTTTTTTCCACCATCTGGCTGTGCTGCAGCAGTTACTGTCACTTTCCGGTGCTCTGTTTAGCCCTACTATAAGAAACTATAAGAAACTTGGTTTCCTGTCGGGAAGACCCCCACCCTTCAAGGCTGTTGGGGTTCTTTTAAAAATCGTTCTGCCTGTTACATTGTTTCTGGTGGAATTTGCATTTACGTCCTTGCATCTGTCCCAAGCGCAGCCGTGCCTCTTCAAACACCTCTAGAGGCAGTGTAATGTCCCTAGCTAGTTAGCTAGTTTCTTAGCGAGTAGGAAATGTGCACTGAGGATACGAACGGAACTCGCCGTTCTGACGGGACATTACTTTACTCGAGTCGTAAATAATTTCCTTTCGAGCATTTACCTTCTCTCTTCCGTTAACTTTCGGTTGCCTTTGTATTATCTTGAAGAGCAGTCCCGCAAAGCGGTGCTGCCAATCTGTGCAAAATCTGTCTTCTTCACCTGATTGCTTCTTGGAAACACTATAAGAAACTTTTATCTTGACAAATATTTTAAGAAATAAGTTAAATGGTCCCTTTAAATCAATAGGTGTATATTTAACATTTGTTACAAGACAAACCATACCATGTCTCATAAGCATTACATAATACGTCTCGTAACTAAGTACATAATTCATTTGTTTTTTCCTTCTGCCTTCTCTCTGCTGAGGGCCGTCTTCTCCGTGATGACCAAGAAAGGTATACCTTGATCTCTGCCATCGCTGTGCGCGCCCGCGAATAGTGTCTACGTGCGGCCCCTCTTGTTTCACGGTTCGGGCGCCCCATCTGTAAATGGGACCCAATGACCCGCCAGCTTTACGGCCGTTTAGAACCTTAACCTACCCCTTAATAAAAATTGTTGTTGTGCGCATCTTCCGTTCATTGGAATACCCGAAATGTAGCATTATTTTAGATGAAAATATCACGTTACATTTCAGATCCCCCTCCTTAGACGGAAGATGTCGCAACTTAAATACAAAATACATAAAACAGTTTACAAGAACTTCCTTAAGAAATATTAAAATATATAAATCTTATACATATACATTTTATGTTAATGAATCAAATATTACTCATGTCTCAAAATATTTGAAATGTCAGTATCTGCTGCTGAAGGCAGAAAACTCATTTACCATCTATCCTAATTATAACACATCTCACAAAAGTCTTTCACTTTTGTCTGTCCTAAAAAACACTATCATCAACTACAACATATGTATTTCACTTAATTAGACTGAGTTTATTATATTAGTCCATTTTCTTAACAGTCAAACTGTCTTATTTCATTATGTAGTACTTGTTTAGTAATTCATAAAACTGTGACATCATTGTTTTCATATTTCTTGCAAACCTCCACAACACTTTTGACTTCATTTGCAGTTTAAATTTTAGCAAACATATCAATCTATTTCTTGTCTCAAACTATGTGTCCAAAATTCAGCAATAAAATAGGTTTCAATATTCTGCCATTATGTAGTTATTGAGTATCTTTATACTACATCAGCACATCTTTGGGCTTCATCTTTATATAGTAATTTTAGAGCTTTACCACCAGAAGATACTAACAACAAGAAATATAATACCTTCCGGTATACCTATTTATGATCCATAAAACATTATAACAGTTTTTACTGGGTTATTTTATACCTATCCCAGTCCAGAGTACTTCTATTTGGGGCTAGTTTTGGATACTGGTTTATATCACCAGATGTGGTAGCAACCGTGCACTTCATTCCTTAACAAAGCAGGTGACCTATTTTAGGAATCACAAATAAATAAATAAATAAAATAATAATAATAATAATAATAATTGGACCAGGCTCTCTTTTTTCGATATTCCTGTGTCCTGTATAGATCAGCCTTTTTATGGACCTGACCCATTACACCAATCCTCTCTCCTTTACTGTGAACAGCAGCTTCCCTTTTTAAAACATCCTCTTCTCCCCCTTCCTAACGATTCATAGAAGCCTCCCTTCCTTTGTCATTTTCTTTCCAGTTAAATTGTCTCTTTAGGTAAATATTGCTCTGCTGTTGTTAACTTGTCACTTATATTTTTATTCTATATGTCTCCTGACATCTCCTCACCCTCAAATATGACAAGTGTAACATGTTTCTTGCCCTTTAAAAATAAAAAACAAAATATTCTTTAAGATGTGTTGTGTTACTTTATTTTGTCAGGTATTAAATGTAGTATAAAAGAATACTTTTTTAACCATAGCAATGATTGCAATGTGTCAGCCAGGTGATTGAACTAGTCAACCGTATAACTTATAAAGGTTGTTAGTTTCCTTGAGGACTTACATATGGTTTGAGTTGATCTATCTTATAAAGACCCTTCTCCGCTCCTGTGTCAGTATCTACCAAAAACACTGCTTTTGGATGTGTCACATTTTTTTATCTTATAGAGCCCACATATTGTGGAAAGAATTTTCCAGTCTGTTTTTTAATTGTTGAACTCTGCTGGAAATTTTTAACTAATACCAGGTCATTAATTTGAAATATGGATATTTTGGTCTTTGCATTTGCTTCTCGCACCCTTGCATTTGCCTGTATCTCTAAGTTATGTTTCACTAGTTCATTACGTTCTTCTTCCCTAACTGTTTCAATAGAATTAATGATGAAAATTCTCCTCAGAGATAATAAATATTGTTGAAATGAGATAGAATGGCTGGCCAGTACTTACCATTGTGCTGTACCGCCGATAGTAACACAAAATGAAAAAACAGAAAAAAAGGGACAAAGGGACAAGCTTTCGGAACAGAGTTCCTTCGTCAGGTGGGAGAGAAGGGAAGAATAAAGGATGGGAATAGAAGGGAAAGGTGGCAGTATCTCTGACGCCCACACTTCCGAAACACCACCTTCATGACCTAGGTCGTGAACCACCTTTCCCTTCTATTCCCATCCTTTATTCTTCCCTTCTCTCCCACCTGACGAAGGAACTCTGTTCCGAAAGCTTGTCCCTTTGTCCCTTTTTTTCTGTTTTTTCATTTTGTGTTACTATCGGCGGTACAGCACAATGGTAAGTACTGGCCAGCCATTCTATCTCATTTCAACAATGTTTCAATAGAATGCCAGTTAAAGAATTTCAACAAGGGTTCCCCAATGAATATGTTCATGATGTCCATTGGTGTTAACCCAGTTGATAAATGAGGTAACTCATTTAAAATAGTTTGAAACTCTGGAATTAATTGTGCCCAAGTTGTGTGTTTATCAGAACAATAAGTCCTACAAAGCCATCCAATTTCTTTCATTATACGCTCACAAGGATTTGATTGGGGATGATACTTTGATATTGTTACATGTTTGACCCTTTCCCATGCAAGAAATTCTTTGAAAATGTTGCTTGTAAACTGAAATCCATTATCTGTCAATAATCTTTTTGGTTTACTTATACCTTGAAAGTAATTCTTAAGACAATTTATTACTGTATCCGCATTGGCAAGCTTGATGGGATACAGGTGAACATACTTTGCCCAACATTCTACCAAAACAAAAATGTAGGAGACTCCTCCGCGTCCCACAGGTAGAGGACCATAGAAGTCACATGCTGTTAGGTCATGTAAACCTTTTGGAATTACAGGAAATAACTTATAAGTATATTGTCTGTGATTGTCTTTCATTTTCTGGCATATTTCACATGTCCTGATAATTTTAATCACTTTTCGACTTAAATTCTTAAAATAATAAAATTTTATCAAATGTTTAATGCATTTCCTAATGCCAAAATGGCCATATCCCTTGTGGATAAACCATATAAGTTCATTTTCCACTTTGCTAGGTATACACACTCGCCAAGAATTTGTTTTATTACTGACCCTCCAAAATAATGTGTTGTCATTTACTGTCCAGAGATCAGTTTGACCTCGAATAGCTTCCTGATATTTATTTCTAAAATAATCATCTTCTCTTTTTTCCATTTTTATTCTTTGTGCTAAAGTCCGAACCTCATTATTGGTGTAACGTAATTTTAGAAAATTAATCATGTAAATTACACCTGGTCCTTCAGTGTGTGTAAACTTACTCATTCCCAATGGTAATCGTGATAATCCGTCTGGGACTACTTTATTTATTCCTTTTATATACCTGATTTCTATTTGAAAATTTTGTAGAAATAACATCCATCGCATAAGGCGACTATGAAACAATTTACTTTCCATTAGAAATGATAACGCCTGGTGGTCGGTGTATACAAGTATCTCTGATCCCCAGATTAGAGTCTGAAACTTTTTTATACTCCAAACTATAGCTAGCAGTTCCTTCTCTGTTGCGGTATAGTTCATTTCATGAGTATTTAAACTGCGACTAGCGAATGCAACAGTATTATGGTCACCCTTTTCCGGGTTCCATTCCCCTTGGAACAATTCTGCCGCTATACCATAATTTGATGCGTCAGTTGCAAGTTTAAAAGGTTCATTCAGTTTTGGATGTTTTAATATTGGAGCTTTAACTAAAATGTTTTTGATATTTTGAAATGCTTCCACAGCTCCCTCATCCCAATTCCAAACTACTTTTTTCTTCAATAGAGTAAGTAGTCATGGATCATTCAGTACTTGCCCTTGAATGTACTTTCGGTAAAATCCTGTTAAACCCAGGAATGAACGTATTTGTTTAAGGTTCTGTGGTTCAGGGCACTCACTAATAGCTCGTAGTTGTTCAGGATCTGGTTTTATTCCATTTATTCTTACAATATGACCCAAAAATTTTAATTCTTCTCGTCCAAAATGCGACTTCGCTAATTTCATTGTTATACCTTTTTCTTGAAATTTCTGTAAAGTTCTTTGCAAAAGTTCATAATGTTCTTCCCATGTCTTAGATACTAGTAGTATATCATCTGCATAAATTATTAGATCTTGTAATAAATGTCTCCCTAAAGCCTCATCCAAGGCACGAATGAACAATGAAACTGAGATATTCAAGCCAAAAGGCAAGACTCTAAACTGGTATGACTTACCATTAAAAAGAAAAGCTGTATACTGCTTAGAATCCTCATGTAGTCTTACTTGCCAGTATCCCACAGTGAGGTTCATGGAACTAAAATACCTTGCCTGCCCAAATCTCATTAGTAAATGGTCCATACAAACAGGTCTATCCCTTTCTATCGCAATGTGCCTGCTTAGTGTCCTAGCATCAAGTGCCAGTCTTACCCCTCCTGTTGATTTTTTTATTACAAGTAAGGGATTGTTGTAAACACTAGAATTTCATACAATAATCTTACTAGCCATCATTTTATCTATTTCACCTTGCAATGTGGTGCAAACACTTATTGGAATTGGGTATGGTTTATGGAAAAAGGGATTTTTTGTCTTTCATCTTAAACTTACATATATAATCCCCTATTACCCCTGGTTTCTCTGAAAATACACTTGCATATTTTGAAAGTAAATCATACAATTGATTCTGCTGTTCAGTACTCAATAAAAATGACTCGTATGCTTTTTCTTTTATTTGATTATGAATACCCTTATCTGTCCCTTCAGTTATCGTAGTACTTAACATTGCTGTTGCATTCAATTGAACGTCACATTTCAGTTGTATCCCCTTACTCTTAAACTTGAATGGAACAATGTATTCATAGTTATTCCATGTCCATCTTAAGTGCTCATTTTCAAAATGTATTGTAACCTTGAAATTAAGTAGCCAGTCCATTCCTAACAATATACAGACATTAGCATTAGGCACTATTAATAAAGGTTGCATAAATGTACAAGTACTTCTTGTAATTGGTACTCTCGTCTCATATTTAATAGCTTGTCCCTTGTTGCCTGTAATTCCCATTGCATATACCTCAGTTACAGGTAGTGTTGGTAACTTAATTTTATTTTTAAACTTATTTACTATATTCTCAGCAATAAGTGAAATATCAATACCACAATCAATGTTTATATCTACATCCAGTTCATAAATCTTACCAGCTATAATGGGTGGAGTCTTTGTGTATTCTTTAACTTCATGTCCGTCTAATAACAAATCCTTTGTTGACATTTGATGAGTAAATAATGTAAATACATTTTGGTTGTGTCCCTGATCCAGGATGATAAGAGTTTTCAGCTTCTATTATTTTTGGATTTATTACTTTATCCTGTTTAAGTGGTTGGGTTATGGAAGTGGATTTCTCCTCCATATATTGATTATGTTGTGTGGTTTTATTGTTAGGGTTTCTTTTATTTTTATTTGAGTTATACTTTTGGCAAAAGTTCACTTCCTTATGTTTTGTAAAAGAAGTTGACAATTTTCTATTGTCATTATTCACTGAAGAGGATCCCTCAGTATTTTCACCTCTTTCATTGTGAAGAGTATCTAAACCTTCCACATATAAACTGTTGACCACCCACGGCAGCATATTTCCTTTCTAGCAAAATATGGTAATTGTCTGACTAAAACTTTTGCTAAGTGCATTTCATCAATAGGTGTATCTAAATATTTAGATTTAGTAATGTTCCACTCTATATACTTCTTAAAACTACCCCATGAATTGTTATAGTATTTGGGGTCTAATAATTCCATGGTCAATTTTTCTTGTGAACTGTCTGACCAATATTTATTTTTAAATTTAGTTTGAAAATCTTCCCAAGTGGTAAATTCCTCTGAATGGGCTGTTCCTCATTCAAAGGCTTCTCCCATTAAATAACTCTACGCAAAATCTATTTTCTTGGAGCCTTCCCATTGTTTAGGCAAGTCTTGCGAGAAAACTCGCAAAATATATATGTTGGATGAATGTCTCCATTGGGTTTAAATTTTGGGAATTGTTTTGTTAAATTTAACCCATTTCCCAGAGGGAGGTCTTCTAGCAAAGCGCTAGGTATTCCTATCATATTCTGCTTCCCCTTTTGTGACATTTCTTTCTTCGTCTTCTCTAATTCTTCCCACAGCCTTTCTAATTCTCTACTCGTATCAGGGGAGTGCGTCCCAGAGGTCGTAGATTCTATCTTTTAATGTGCTTTTATATCTATCAACCCCTGTAGACGCTCCTCGAAACTGGGACAGGTATCTGGTGGCATAGCCAACTCTGCAAAATCCCTATTTCTTTCTAATAATTCTATGTGACTTTGTGTCTCCGAAATTTGAGTGTTAGTAGCTTGTATTTTGACAGAAGATCTTTCTTCGCCTCTCGCACTGTGTTACTTCCCTGAACCGTTCAGTAACCTCTGCCCGTACAAGATCACATTGTTTATTTATTTCTTTGTGTATCTCTTGGGGTAAAGTCTCTAGCTTATGCTGTATTAATGTAATCGATTCCCCGTGCGCTTTAATAGTGTTAAACAATTCTTCTTTTAGTAACGTCATGTGTGTTTCATTATGTTTTTAATTTATTGAACTGTGTTGTATTAAAATCTAATAATTCTGATCATAATGTATCAGTAAGCTCTGTTTTTAATGTCTTTACTAGTTCGTCAGTCCATGCAGGTTTTTCACAAATGGTTGTCATTGTTCGCTTTTTTATCGGCATGTATACAATCCCAAATCAATGATAAAGCTTTCCTGTTCTTGCTATTGAATGTTCTATCGTAATAGCCACTATCAGTTAACACATGTCAAACACTTGTAAAAAAGAAAAGAAAAAGAAAAAGAAAAAAAAAATGAAAAAAGAAAAAAAAAATCATAGCTCATTGAATCACTGGACAGCTGCGGTGTGAAGCAGCGTCGTAGCTGTGTGCACTGCAAACGGTGGACGGTAACGCCGCGTCACTACAGTTTGAACTGCGTCACCTCCGCTGTTTACAACTGCGCCTGCTGCGGTGAACTGTGGCCGTCAGCTACCCAATAGTCAGCTGGGACTGTGACTCCACAGCAGTGTATACGTTGCCGTAATGAACTGTTTTTCAGCGGCAGGCGAGTACTTGTCTGCTTCCCCAAACAGCAGCTTATCATGCCGTTTGTTTATGGCTCGGCGTCTATTAATGTTTATCGTCCTCCGTATCTTTAAAATTTTCACAATCAGTAGCGGTATTCTGCTCTGTGAAAACGTTTTTTTTTTTATCACATTCAGAAACTGTTACATTTTAATTGGTTGTAGTTCTGTAAATTATTGTAAAAATGCGGCAGACAGCTTAAGTCCAAAATATAACTTCTCTTGTTGATGATCCTGTTGCCCCTAGCAATTATGTTATTAACAAGTTTTTCAAACGTTAATTTTTCCACAAATTGATTTAAAATGCTTGTTTCTTCACTTATCGTTCTTATAATGTTGCCAATCGTGTCACTGGCTCGGGCGCCAACTTTGTAATGTCCCTAACTAGTTCCTTAGCGAGTAGGAAATGTGCACTGAGGATACGAACGGAACTCGCCGTTCTGACAGGACATTACATTAACTTGAGTCATAAATAATTTTCTTTCGAGAATTTACCTTCTCTTTTCCGTTAACTTTTGGTCACCTTTGTATTTTCTTGATGAGCAGTCTCGCAAAGCGGTGCTGCCAATCTGTGCAAAATCTGTCTTCTTCACCTGATTGCTTCTGGGAAACACTATAAGAAACTTTTTATCTTGACAAATATTTTACGAAATAAGTTAAATGTTCCCTTTAAATCAATAGGTATATATTTAACATTCGTTACAAGAGAACCAAACCATACCATGTCTCATAAGCATTACATCATATGTTTCGTAACTAAGTACATAATTCATTTGCTTTTCCTTCTGCTTTCTTGCTGCTGCGGGCCATCTTCTCCATGATAACCAAGAAAGGTATTCCTTGATCTCTGCCATCACTATGTGCGCCCGCGAATAGCATCTACGCGCTGCCCCTCTTGTTTCACGGTTTGAGTGCCCTATCTGTAAATGAGACCCAACGTTCCCGCCAGCTTTACAGCTGAATAAAAATTGTTGTTGCGCGCATCTTCCTTTCGTTGGAAGACCCGAATTGTAGCGTTATTTTAGATGAAAATATCATGTTACATTTCAGCAGTCACTGTTAGGCTCCGGGCATTGCAAGATTTTACTGTATCTTCCGTATACCTTCCACCAGACGATGATGTCTCTCCTGTAGACCTCACAGCCTTGGTCGCCCAACTTCCCCCCACCCTTCCTTCCTTTTGGGGGATTTCAACGCCCATCACACTTTGTGGTGTGGCACACAGACCTCAGCCTGGGGTAGAGATGTTGAGACACTACTGATGCAGCAGAGCATATGCCTCCTCAACACCAGTGCTGCTACGCATTTTAGCGTAGTGCATGGCACTTGTTCTGCCATTGACTTGTCTGTCTGCAGCACTAGCCTTCTTCCACATCTCACCTGGAGAGTCCACGATGTCCTGTGCAACAGCAACCATTTTCCTATCGTCCTGTCGCTACCACAGTGTCCACCAGTCGACTGTCTGCCTCGCTGGTCCCTCTATAGGGCTGACTGGCCAGCGTATTCCTCAGCTGCTGTGATTTCCTCTCTCCTTCCAGCAGATGTTGATGCCACTGTTCAGCAGGTTACTTAGGCCTTTGTTTCTGCAGCTGAGAAAACTGTCCCCACCACTCTTGGGTCACTCTGCCATAAGTTGGTGCTCTAGTGGACACCGGAGATCACTGAAGCCATCCACAGGAACATTGGCGAGCACTACTGTGCCACCGACGCCACCCTTCTGTAGAACATCTTGTTGCCTTCAAGTGTTTCTGTGTACAGGCCAAGCGACTGATACATCAAAGCAAGAGGGACTCCATGGAGAAGAACGTTGCATAAATTGGGTTCCGCGCTTCTCCTTCATGGGTATTGGCGCAAGTTCAACGCCGGTTCGGTGGGAATCCCATGCCTCAGCATTCAGGGTACAATCTGTACTGACTCTCTCGCCATAGCTGAGCACATGGCAGATCATTATGCTTGCATCTCAGCTGCTTATGAGGCTAATTTCCACACCCTTAAAGAACAAATGGAGCGCCACCAAATATATTTCCGAACGCGATGCCGGAACATCTGTTTTACTAAGTGGGAGTTCGAAAGTGCCCATGCTGCATGCCCTGACACCTCCCCTGGACCTGACCGCTTTCACAGTCAGTTCCTCCGACACTTATCAGCTGACTCTAAGCACCAGCTTCTCGCCCTGCTCAATTGTCTCTGGGTTGAGGGTGTTTTCCCATCTCAATAGTGGGATAGCGTCGTCATCTCGGTGATGAAGCCTGGGGTCGATCTGCAGGTGGTTAATAGTTACCAACTGATCAGTCTCACCAATGTTCCTTGCAAGCTCCTCGAACGCATTGTGAGTCGGTGGCTTATGTGGATCCTCGAGGACTGGGGACTTTTTGCCCTACAACAAGGTGGTTTCCATTGTGGCCGCTCCGCTATCGACATCTCATGTCGCTGGTGTCTGCCATCCATACAGCCTTTACTGGCCATGAACATCTGGTTGCCATCTTCTTTGAACTGCGGAAGGCGTACGACACTGCCTGGCGCCATCATATATTGTCTTTGCTGCACAATTGGGGCTTACGTGGTCCACTTTCTGTACTCATACTGAACTTTCTTGCACTATGTTCTTTTTGTGTTTGTGTTGATACTAGTCTCAGTTCACCTCATTTTCAAGAAAACGGTGTTCCACAGGGTTGTGTTCTTAGTATCCCTCTGTATATAGTCGCAATTAATGGTCTTGTTGTGGCTGTGGGGTCATCATTTTCTACCTCCTTGTATGCCAATGACTCTGCATGCCCTCTGTATTTAGTCGCAATTAATGGTCTTGCTGTGGCTGTGGGGTCATCATTTTCTACCTCCTTGTATGCCAATGACTCTGCATGTATTTTAGCTCCACCAGCATTAGCGTTGCTGAATGGTGGTTGCAGGCAGCTATTTGAAAGGCGCAGTTGTGGGTGTTTGCCCATGGTTTCCAGTTTTCTGCATAAAAAACCCAGGTCATGCATTTCTGTCAATGTCGGACGGTACAACCGGACTCCCAGACTTTGTTTAGCTGATGACCTGCTGCGTGTCAAAGTGATGCACCAATTTTTAGGGATGTTGTTCGATGACCATCTTACTTGGGTGCCGCATCTCAGGCAGCTCAAACAAAAGTCCTGGGCGGTACCTCAACATCCTGCGTTGTCTGAGCCACACCATTTGGGGAGCTGCATGCCCAATGCTCCTGCAGCTCTATAAGGCCCTCATCCAGTCGCGCCTCGACTATGGATGCATAGTTTATGATTTAGCCGCACCTTCAGCACTGTTGCCCTAGACCCAATTTTACATTGTGGTATCCGTTTGGCGACAGGGGTGTTTCGCGTGAGCCCTGTAACAAGCCTCCCAGTTGAAGCTGGGGTCCTTCCCCTGCGGTTCCGCCAGCAACAACTGCTAGGGTCTTATGTTGCACATATTCAGGCCTTGCCGCATCACCCAAACCACTGACTCCTTTGTCCTCACGCTGCACTCCCTTGCCTTCCACGAAGGCCCAGGTTGGGATACCCAATTTCAGTCCATGTTCGTTCTCTACTTTCGTTCCTTGAATCCCACCCACTCTCTGCCACTTTCTAGTATTCCTTTCAAACCCCTCCTTGGTCCATCCCTTGCTTGCAGCTTTGTCTGGATCTGTCCTGTGGGCCGAAGGACTCCGTTTCTCCAACACAGCTCTGTCGCCAGTTCCTGAAACTCCTCGATTCGTTCTGTGGCGCCGAAGCCATTTATGCTGATGGGTCCCTAGCAGGTGGTCGTGCTGGGTATGCATGTCGGTGACCATGTCGAACGGCGTTCATTACCCCGGGAAAGTAGTGTCCTTATTGCAGAGCTGTTGGCCATCCTAAAGACTCTAGAACATCTCTGAGCCTTCCCCAGGGGGTCATTTGCAGGCAATCGACCAGTGCTTCCCTCATCACCCATTAGTGCGGTCCATTCAAGACACTGATTTCTCTCATGGCAAATCTGTCCATTTTGTGGTCTTTCTGTGGACCCCTGGCCACATTGGCATACTGGGGACAGTTGGCCAAGCAGGCCACTACTGCACCACCTTTAGCCATTGGCATCATGGAATCGGACCTCAAGTTAGCGTTGCACCAGAAGGTGTGTGAGGCTTGGAGTGCTGAATGGTCTACCACGAGTGCAGCAAATAAGCTTTGAGCAGTGAAGCTATCCACGGCTCTGTGGGAATCTTCACTGCAGCCCATACTTCAAGAGTCGGTTGTCCTCTACCGCCACTTTATTGGGCAAATTTGGCTGACCCACAGCCATCTCCTTCGCCGTGATGCACTGCCCGTGTCTCGGTGTGAAGCAGTTTTGACAGTAGTCCATCTTCTGATGGTCTGTCCAGTTTTAGCCAACTTGCGGCAGTCTTTTTATACTCCATACATGCTTCCCTTAGTTTCAGACGACGAAGCCTCCATGGCTAACTTGGTTGTAAGTTTTATTCTCGCAGCTAGTTTTTACAGTTTCATATAGTGGTGGGTGTGATAGCCTGATGTCTCAGGCCCACACCTATCCAGACCTTTTTAAAGGTAAAATGCCTAGGGGTTTGTAGTGTGTGCAGTATGGCTGGCTCATCCTGTTTTATCTTTGTGGTCAGCCAGCCATGATATTCTGCTGTCCAGTTTTTAACTTAGTTCTTGACTTGCTTTTTTACGTACATGTCTTTCTTTTGTGTAATTAGCGAACTGTTCATTGTCAGTTGGTCCCTTTCATGTGTATCCGTCGTTGCTGTCTATTTTTAGCCTCTGACAGTGTTCTCTTATCTAAGAACAGGGGACTGATGACCTAGATGTTTAGTTCCCTTAAAACAACACCACACAGGTCGCTGAAGTGGCATCCAGTTGAAAGACTTGCACCAGGCCAATGAGCCACACAAAATTATTATTCCCCTACTCCCCTTCCCACTCTTTCCCTTCTTCCTCCCCTTCCCACTCTTTCCCCTTCCTCCCCTTCCCACTCTTTCCCCTTCCTCTCCTCCTCCCCCCTTCCTCCACTTTGCTCTCCTCTCACCTTCCTCCCATCCTTCTCCCCTCTCCTCCCCCCCATTCTCCCCTCCTCACCTCCCACCTTCCTCCCATCCTTCCGCCCTCTCCTCCCCCATTCTCCCCTCCTCACCTGCCTCTCCTCCCCCATCAACCCCTCCTCCCCTCCCTCCCCTTCCCCTTCCTCCCCCGCCCCTCTCCTCCCCGTCCACCCCTCCTCTCATCCTCCCATTCCCTCTCCTTCCCCTTCCTCCCCTCCCCTATCTTTCCCCCTTCACTCCCCTCCCCTATCTTTTCCCCTTCACTTCCCTCCCCTATCTTTTCCCCTTCACTCCCCTCCCCTATCTTTTCCCCTTCAGTCCTCCCCTCCCCCTCTTTCCCTCCCCTCCCTCTCTTTCCCTTCCCTCCTCTCATTCCCTCCCCTTCCCCACTCCTCCCCTCCCCTCCCCTCTCATCCCCCTTCACTCCCCTCCCATCTCCTCACCCCTTCACTCACCTCTTCCCCTCCCCTCTCATCCCCCTTTCCTGCCCTTTCCTCTCTTCTCTCCTTTCTTTCTAATGCTTTTCTTCTCTCCTCCCATCAACTCCTCTCCTCTTGTCTTCTCTCCTCTCCTCTCCTATCCCCTCCTCTCATTCCCTCTCCCCTCCTATCCCATCCTCCCTTCTCCCATTCCCTCTTCTCCTCTCCTCCAATTCCCTCCTCTCCTTTCTTTCTTCCCTCCCCTATCCTCCACTCCCCAACTCTCCAATTCCCTCCCATATCCTCCACTCCCCAACTCTTCCACTTCCCCTACCCTCCCCCTACCCTCCCCCTACCCTCCCCCTCTCCTCTCCTCTCCTCTCCTCTCCTCTCCTCTCCTCTCCTCTCCTCTCCTCTCCTCTCCTCTCCTCTCCTCTCCTCTCCTCTCCTCTCCTCTCCTCTCCTCTCCTCTCCTCTCCTCTCCTCTCCTCTCCTCTCCTCTCCTCTCCTCTCCTCTCCTCTCCTCTCCTCTCCTCTCCTCTCCTCCAACTTCCTCTCCTGTCCCCTCCTGTCACCTCCAACTTCCTCTCCCCTCCCCTCTCCTACAACTTCCTCTCCCTCCCCTCTCCTCCACTTCCCTCTCTCCTCCTCCCCTTCCCCCCTCTTCATCCTCCCCTTCCCCCCTCTTCATGTTTCCCTTCCCCCCTCTTCATCCTTCCCTTCCCCCTATTTATCCCCTTTGCCATCCCCTTCCCCTCTCATCACTGCTCCCTCCATAACCTCTCCGCCTCCACTGACCTCCTCCCCCCTCTCTGCCCCCTACCCTCTACTTGTTGATGCAACTTTTAAAAATCTCCTTTACTTGTTTTCTGGATGACTGCAAATACAATTGAATGTTATTTGCAACCTGATATTTTCTTTTGTCAGTTTCTTTAACCATAGTGCAGTGTCCTTTCTCTATCTCTTTTTTTGCTTGCCCAATAATAAAATATATATGGGTTCAATTTATCTTTACCTTTATCCTAATAAGGTAATGTGCTAGTGTTTGGAATTGTATGTTCTTATTATTACTATTCATACTTATTTTATTATTTTCCAGAGTTCATATTAAAGAGGAACAGAATTATGATGAAGAATTGCATTGCTGCCAAGAATGCGGTCAGAGCTTTGACAATCGTTCTGACTTGTTGTCACATATGGAGACTCATGGTCGTTACCAACCACATCGTTGCATGCTGTGTGGGGAATGCTTTGCAGATTCTGCATCTGTAGCAACCCACGTAAAACGGAAACATGCTAGAACTATTCCTCCAAATGCCTGCACACTTTGTGGAAAAACATGCAGGGACAGACGATCACTGCAAAAGCATTCATGGGTTCACTCTGCAGAGAGAAGCTTTGCTTGTCAAAAGTGTTCGAAACGTTTCCATAGCCGATCGCGTCTTAAAAGGTAAGTCAGTTTACACTAGAATTTTATAACTTCTGATGGATAATATGGATAATTTGGGTCTAGTGCACTGGGGCAGTTTACTTACAGCAACAGTATCATAAATATGTATAAGTGTAAAAATAAACAAATTACAGCTATACAGCATCTCTGGAAATGTTTGATAGCTCACAGAATGTGGCGTGGGGAAAAAAAACCACCAGTGACCAGGTAGGGAAGGAAGGTCTGGGCCAAGACATTCAATAAAAATGTGAAATACTGTAACAATATTTATTTTTCTTAAGAAATGACACAGTTGAAGAAATAAGATTTTGCATAATTTAGTAAAACTGTCCATTAATACTCTAAGATTAATATAAACAACTTGTAATGATAAAGAAATATATCAAATGTAAATGCAGGCACAAGCCCAAGACAATACTCAGTAATAAGGTTTTTACAATACAGAAGACACCTCCCAAACAAATTTGCAAAATTATAATTAAGTAAACAGATTTAAAGCAGATTAGGTAAGCTTACATAAAACTCTGCACATTAACAGGAAAAAGGCTACTTAATCAAGTTAATCAATCACACGTCTCTGACGAAGGCCCACAAACAATGAGGTGACTACCCAAGGAAATTTAGGATGGGAAAGGAAAGCTTACAGAGCAACCAGTGCAAGAAGGGACCTTCAGCCTCATACACAGAAAAAAAAAATTTGCCTATTACAACCATGGGTAGGCAACTCACCCTGCAGAAGGAAAGGATTCTGCAGTAAGACACAGACACAAGCTAAGACGAATGATTATGTTGGACGTTGGCTGCGAGAGTGCACCACGGGAAACTGTTGCAAACACCAGTGCTCGCCACTCATGAGCTATTGATATAAACAGTGCCACGTGTGTGTGTGCGCCCTTCAGTGTGTTGTAGACTAGTTACGAGCTTACCTTGCTGGTATTCTCACAGCCAGTGCATGCCCCTTGCTATGTGTACTTGTGTATATGTTGGTGAATAAAATATTGGCAGTTTGTGAGGTATTGTTTTCCGTGCGTTTTTTTATTCTGTAGTGGTTGTTCGTCTTTGCAAAATAACTACTGGTACTACCGATGATATTCCATGACGCCTCGTTAAACAACAAGAGTTTTTGCATCGGCAATTCATGCTCAAAACCAGTTATTGCAACCTCTTGCTTCAGCCTTGTCTAGTGGGTCACACCCTCCATTCACCCCGCAGGATGTTTCACCCCCCGAAACCCCTCTGACGTATCTGCCACCTTTTCCGCCATACGGCGAGTTCGGGGTAGAGTGGGACGTCTATGAGTAATGGTTAAAACATTTTTACGCCTTTAGTTGGTCTGATGTCACCTTGTATCGCGCTTTATTCTTGTTGTGTTTGTCGCCTCGTATGAACCAGATCCTTTGCCACCTTGCGCCCTTGCATGATCGTTTGCTGCTGTCTTTTGATCAAATGTGCGACCTTTTTGCACAATATTACCCCAAACAAACTCATGTGATAGCTGCTCATGTTGAGTTTTATCGCTGCAGGAAGCAACCAAGCAGTCCTGTTGGGCATGGGCTGCGGAATGCCGTGGTTTAAGCCGTCATTCTCACTTTGTAACTGATGTGCATAAGGAATCGTATGCCGATGAAATTGTCCGCAACGCTATTAATTGTCTCGCGACCGATTGTGGAGTTATCAAGTGAGCTCTACTTCTCTTTCCGATGTCCTTTACATCACGCAGTCTTTTGAGGTCTTCTGGGCAGCGGGCAACCAAATTGAGGCTTGGTGTGGGATGGTGAAAATTCAACCCACATTTCCTCCCCCGTTACAAACCGGGTCGGGAAGGGATGACGTGGTCGCGGTGGCTCCCGCAAAGCTACGGCGCCTGGGTGATCGGGCCATTTTGCGGCGGCATAAACTTGGGCCAGGCGGCGTGCAGTCACACAACCGCTCAACGCTTCCTTTTGTCCCTCCTGTTTTGTTGATCACGATAGACCTGATTGCCCAAGCGGTGGGCCATTTGTCATCGGTGCCATAAAAAGGGTCACATTGCTTCTGTTTGTGCCTTCAAAACCCAAGATTCCAACCCTGACATGGACGTCAATTGTGTCTCAGCAATTTCTGTTGCACCCAATAAGCTTTCTATTGACGTCACAGTATTCCACAAAAGTTTGAATATCGAAGTAGACATATCTGGATCTGAGTTCTCCCCCTCTCTTATTGGTGTCACGGAAATTGGTCAGTTACAATAAACAAAATATTCCAATTCTGGGACAATTCTTGGCCCCTGTTACATACAAATCTGTCACTTGTAGTCTCACCTTTCTTGTAAATAATGCCCATACACTTTTCGAGTTTTTGGTTTGACTATTTCTGACGAAGTTAACATTGTCTCTGATCAAGTGCATTACTCACAACTTGACCATGTGCTAAATTTTCTGTGCTGTTTTTGGCAGAGTTGGGCTGTGCTAATAATTTCCAAGCCCACATCACTGTCAAGCCCTCTGCTAGGCCCCGTTTTTTCTGTGCTCGGTTGGTTCCAATTGAACTCAGTGACCAAGTCAAAGCGTAGTTGGAAGGAAGTTGCGGTGCTACAACGGATTCCATCAAGTGATTGGGCAACTTCCATGGTCATTGTAAAAAAACCGTCTGGGCGGTTGTGCCTTTGTGGGGATTTCAAACGGTCTGTGAATGCTCAATATATCATCGACACTTATTCGTTACCATGCCCTGACGCGTTTCTTGCATAATTGGCAGGTGGTCAGTACTTCTCCAAGATAGACCTCTCAGAAGCATATTTGCGAGTCCTTCTCGAGCTGACTCTCAATGTCTCTTGGTCCTTAACACGCTGTTTGGATTGTACCAATATTTGAGATTGCCATTCGGGGTGGCCAGTGCTCCAGCAATCATCCAGTGCTTCCTCAAACTCGCGCTGTTTGTGCCTGGGTGTTTTAATTATAGGGTTGTGTCTGAGTGGTTCAGCCAAATCCAGATTCGCCGAATCTAGCACACTGGATTCGGATTCGAGATTCAATGCATAATGGCCGAATACTACCGAATCCCGAATCCAAAGTTTATATGGAAACCTTCAGTTACGAATGTTGTAGTTAACTTTGCATAACATTGCGCTTTTATTTACATTATTGTTTCATAGATCCGCTGTAAGACGTGACGTCATAGAACGGGGTAAAATCGAGTACAAAACGAACGAAGTTCTGAATGGCACTAGGAGCCGCCGGAAGTTTTCTGTCTCGTTGAAGCAGTGCTACACACACCCCGTTTACATGGGCTCCCAAAACCAGATTTCGTAAACCCATTTCCCAATTCCGCTTTTGGTTGGTCATGTAAACACTTCAAAAGCGAAAAACGGTTTACGAAAATCGGTTTTCGTCTTCCGGAATATGTGTTACATGTAAACGTAGTGAGTGGCTTGCTTCATAGGCGCAAATGTAAATACTGGCGCTAACACTTTTGCACTCATAAAAATAAAAAGAAGTAGAGTCTAATTTCCACTTTATTATCGACTATTGAATTTTAACACGCCATTCAACGAAGGAAATAGAACTTTAGTATGGCTCAACTTCAAATGTAGCAGGTCACGTTGGTAACAGGTACTTTCCTAGGAACCGTATACATCGAATGAAACGGCAATACAATCGATATATATCAGACATTCAACTCTCGCTCCCCTAGCAGTAGCAAGGAACTTTATTTTTTTTTTTGCTTTAAAATAGATGTCGATGTTTTGACATGTTTCAGTTCCCAGCACTTTACCACATTAAGTTAGCCCAAAACATACATTGTAAAGTTGATTTTGGCAATCAATAACATTTAGCGTTGTTGTTGTTTCTTCAATTACAGTATTATAAAATGACTTTCTACATAACACGTCGCCACTCAAAACCTCACTTTCAACATGGAGTACTAGAAAAAGCGAATTGACGTGACGGACAGTGTGAATCGGCCTTAATTCGTTGTCAATGGACTTTTCAGTCAAAGCTATGCTCGTTAGACTATAGGTACCAGTATTCTAACAAGCGAATGTTATTTTTACGAATATGTCATGATTTTAAAGGATGTGGCTTGGCAGGAACCTAAGAGTACAACTTGTTCACTCACAAGTTACGTTGTACACTTAGGTTCCTGACTAAACATCCTTTAAAATCATGACATGTTCATAAAAATCATAACATTCGCTTCTTCGATACCTATCGCACAGACCTATCGTTTCTATATGAAACACTATCCGATATATATCGATCGCACTGCCGCTTCATTTGGTGTACACGGCTCCTAGGACATCACCTACGATTCTTGCACGAGTTGTCTCATTGTAATTTCACGTATTTTTTCGTCGAATTTTGTGAAGTGTTGGGGTATGTGAACCTTAGAGAAGTACTAGGATTTCAAGAAGAAAGTTATTTACTACCGTATGTGGGAAAAAAGTTCTAATCGTGCGCCATTCAGGCGGGATAACGTCAATTCAACAAACATCTGACGTCTGTTTTCAATAAATCCGGTTAAATTGTAAGACGCTTCTCCCTGGGCTGCAGTGGTTATGTTGGCACCAGTGGTAATGACGGCAACTCAGATGACCAATAAATGTGTTTTCGTGACAACTTCGATTAAAACAAAAATTATTTTTTTCTGAATGAATAAGGGTACATACAAGAACATGTCAACCATAGAGCAGGTACAGTATTTATTTAACTGCGAGTGAAACGAGCAGCAATAACACTCTGTACCTCGTGAAAGAGATTAACGCAATTCTACACTTCATTCGGTAAAATTTTACGACCCTTCTCGCCGGGCTCCAGTTCTTATGTTGGCAGCAGATGAACAATGAAGTGTAGAATTGCGTTATTATTTTTCACGAGGTACAGAATAAGTGTTATTGCTGCTCGTTTCATTTGCAGCTAAATTAATACTGTACCTGCTCTATGGTTGACAGGTTCTTGTATGTACCCTTGCCCGTTCAGAAAAAAATTTTTTTTGTTTTAATTGGAGTTGGCACGAAAAAACCATTAATGGTCATCTGAGTTGCCATCATTACCATTGGTGCCAACATAACCACTGCAGTCCGGCGAGAAGCGTCGTACAATTTAACCAACAAAATAAATTATCTTTGGATGTATAATAAATTTTATAATGGCTTATATAAGTGACTATAAAATCATTAAACATTTACACATCCTATTTTTTTAAGAACCTATGTTTCAAACTTCCAAAATATCTACTCACATTTTCAGGTTTTATTTTTGATTCTTCAACTTTGAAAAAGGAAAAAAAGTAATTCTTTCCTTTGTAAGACTTCATTATGCAATTATTTTTTATTTCATCAAAATGAAATAGTTGGTAATAGAGTGAAGAAAGTTTATTATCTTTTAGAGCATCTAAACAACATACATCTCAAAATGTTTCATAAAAATTTCTTTTAAGAAGATAAGGGGGTATTGAAAAATTCTTAAAATTTAAAATAAAAACCCAAATGAAATTTTTATTTCCTAAATTTTACTGTAATATTGTCATTTAAGATGCATCACAGAAGGCTTTATCTTCATCACTGGCTGTGATAGGTTAGTAATTCTTTTTAAATACGTATACTTGAGTTGACAGATTATTTGGGTTCGAGATTCGATTCGGGTTCGGGATTCGGTGCATGTTATATTTAAGATTCAGTATTCGGATTCGATTCGGTAAAATTGGGATTCGACCCATCCCTAGTTAATTATGTTGACGATATAGTAGTGTCCAGCCCTTTAGCTGACAAACATTTATGAAACTTACGTGCGCTTTTCACAGTATTGCAGGCAGCAGCTTTGAAAGGCAGTCTGAAGAAATGCCATTTCTTTCATCTTCATCTACATCGATACTCTGCAAATCCCATTCAAGTGCCTGGAAGAGACACTTTCAGCCTTCTATCACTTTTCTGGGGTTTGAGGTTTCTAGTGAGGGCAGAAAGCTCCTCCGTCAGAATGTGTCCCCTGTGGTGTCTCTCCCTCGGCCGTTGTGTCAAGGACCTTCAAGTGTTTTTTAGGAAAGGTCACTTATTATTGTAAGTTCTTGCTGGGGGCTTTGTCTATTGCAAAACCTCTGCATGACCTGTTGCACAAAGTGATTTCATTCCATTGGTCATTGGCTTGTGAAAAAGCATTTTGCACATAAAAAGAGTTGCTACAATCGGCGCCATACCTTGTAACATATAAATCGGGTCTCCCCCTCGTCTTGGCGACAGATGCCTTTCAACAGGGGATTGGGGCAGTGCTCGCGCATAAATATCCAGATGGATCTGAGTGCCCGATCGCTTTCGTCTCAAAGACGCTCACTCCGGCCCAAAACATATATTTCCTAATTGAGGAGGTGGCTCTTGCTATCGTCTAAGCTCTGAAAAAGTTCCATGTCTTTCTGTACAGAGTAAAATTTAATTTCATAACTGATCACAAACCACTGGTTTCTCTCTTTCATTCTTCAGGATCACTAACTGACAAAACTGCTCACCGTCTTCAGCGTTGGGAATTGTTCTTATCTCTGTATCTTCACTATGTGGCTCAGTACCCTTCAGGTGTTGCTCTCTACCAATTTCTTTCGTCCTATCGGTTCACGCAATTCTGCGACAGGAGTCCTGCGGAGCTCCTTCACGGCCGGCAGCCCCGGACTCTGCTCCATCTCCTAAATCCGAGCCAGGAACATTCACCCATGCCTCCGTCCCCTCGCTTCAGACCAGGATTCGCTGTCTGGGCGCAAGGGTTCAGACGTCGGCCAAGATGGATCCCTGTCGTTGTCATCAGATGCCGGGGCTGCCGTCTCCGTGACATATGTGCCGAGGACGGCATCTCTGCATGTCACCAAGACCAGCTGCGCCTGCATGTTGAAGAGCGGGAGACCCCCATCACTGGCAGACACTCCCCCAGCAGTCTTTTCCACTATCCAGTCCACACGTTGAAGATGGGTTCCTGTCACTACGTGCTAGTTCTCTGCCTCAGCCAGGGGCTGAACCAGGTTCCTCCTCTGGGGGACCTACACCGTCATGGGTACAGTCACCACCCACATAGGATCCGTCTCCTCCTGCCACACCACTACCTTCTAGTCCCCTGTCGTCCTGGTCCTTAGGTGGAGATGGAGTCAGAGCCACTATCACGTCCTGCCATATGGTTTGGTGGGGGAAGGATGCCGACACTGCCCGCGTCCCAAGTACTTCAGGCTCTACGCAATGGTGCCAGCCCGCCACCTCAGTCAGGAATGCTGTAAGACGCAGATGCAAGCTAACCCAAGCGATTACATCAGGCGTCGGCCACGAGAGTGCGCCGCGGCAAACTGTGGCAAATGCTATCAATATAAACGGTGCCACGTGTGCACGCGCCTCTGAGTGTGTTGTTGACTAGTTACGAGCTTACCTCGTGGGTGTTCGCGCAGACACTGCGCGCCCTGTGCTATGTTGTATTTGTGTATATGTCACTGAATAAAACAGATTCTTCCAGATAACATGGGACCGGTTCCTCGCACAGTTGAAGAGTATATGGAAGGACAGTAACCAGGATTCTCCAGTGACAATTACCATTTTTTTTTTTTAATTTAGAAAGGTAACACCCCACCCAAGGCAAGGGACAAACCATCTCGTCAACACAAATAGAACGAACGGAAGCACATTTGCAACTGCTGACAACAACAAGCAGAAAACCAGCACATAGACACTAAATATATAAGAAAACAATACCTGTGGATGGCTATCAATCCTATCAAATCACACATACAAGAGCAAGTTAACACAACTACAATAAACACAATACCACTCATAATTATGCTGGTTTTCTCAACTGTCCAACGTACCACAAGGGGATGTACTGACATATCAACCACTAAGTTGGAAAGGTCTAATGAATGCCAGGAATGTCCAGAAATTCAGGGAGATCAGATGAAAACTTCACCAAAATAACATGGCGATGATCACCTTAAACTTGCAATCCACATTCTCTGGCACACGGCAGTGGCCAAGGTAACTGTCAAAGTATCTAAACAGCCGGGCCGGATTGTGACATGGTCACAGGCCCTCCGAGTTGACAGCCCATGCCAGACTCCTTCACTGGGGCCTCACTCAAACTCTCCTGCCCTGTTGACCAGTCCAACACAACTGGTGTCATGAGACACACTGCTGGCACACACATCAAAATGTGGACTCACTCCTGCAGCCAAATTGCCTTCCTTGCGCATGCACCATGAGATATACCCACTGATTGTGACAACTAGTGCCTGCCGTGCAACAAATGACAAATGAAAAATAGCCACACCACCTGTGGTGAAGTAACGAACTGGTGCCTGTACAAGCAGATCAAGCCGACACAACACAAAAAATAATAATTTATATCATCTTCAAAAAATAAGTTGAATTTCCAGCAAAGGCAAGAACAAATTAAATGATGAATTATAAATGCAATTAGTCTGCAACTAAAGATATTTATGCTGCTACAATATTAGTAAACAGCGACAGCACAGTGATGCAATATGGATGTAAGCGTCAGTACAATTAAACAAAGTTATTACTAGCTACAAGTTTGGAACTATTAATGAATCTTATTTAACCTACAGATCGGCTCATGGTGGCTTTGTGATGAAATAGCTATATTTTACTGTATAATCAAGAGGAATAAATAACATGTACTGTAGCAGCATTCTGTATCCAGAATATTATTACTATGTCATTAAATACTGAGACATCTACCATGCTGCAGACACAAGAGAAAATAAAAATCTTAACTCCAACTCCATATTGTAAAGACACCATCAATGAGTTTGAACCAGACCAAGAGTTTTGAGTATTGAGAGACTGGGGAGGTTTTCTCCAGATGGCCCATAAAAGGGTTGGAAAAGGAAGATGTCATGTGGGTGTCTGGGGTTGTGCTGCTGGTTTGCTTTTAGCTCTCAAATTCTCTAATGGCAACATCCACACCAGATTCACATTAAAATCAGCAGCGTACCTGCATTTATAGCCTGTCATCACTTTGACACCAAAAACAATATCTCTTTGGCCACTTGTTGAAAACTCTCTTACTCGTTAGGGATACTTTTGTGTCCCAGCCTCGTCGCCGCTTTTGTGTCTCGTTTCCGTCGTAGGTGTCGGTGGCCGAGTGGAAGGAGGCCGACACAGGAATAAAGATAGCACGCTGGTGCAGGTACGGAGGGGAGCAGCCAGAAACTAGAAACACTAGAGTAAATTAGAACAAGAGATATATTGCACAGAATTTATACAATATTTAACTTTTACATAGATCAGTACTGCAGATACATAGTTGAGCTAGAGGCCTGCCTAGTGCCTGTACGATAGCCAAGTCTTTACTGGCGCCTATCTGAGTCCGAAGGTCTTAACTGGTTCCTATCTCAGTCCCAAGTGAACGATGTCATTCAGAGGTGGCCACGAGCGGAGTTGTAGCAGGGGGCGCTCGTGGCTGACGTCGTAAGAACGCCGCGCCGTGTGTGCATGGCGCGCGCAGCGAAAGTAGGTGGCGCGCACTTTGTATTTGTGCGACACCACAGATACATATGTCTTTTAACACTTGTAACTGCATGAAACTATGCTTAGAATAACAATTGATAATTGTGCCAGTGGTCTGTATCATTTCCAAGGAAAAGTTACATTCTATCACAAGTGACATTTTAATAGAGAAAAACAAGATATCGATTCATACTAGGAAGTTATTTGCAATTCAGTTGCATTAGTCTCTCTTTACATTTTCAATCAACAGTACCAACAATCCTCTTCATATAGGGATTATAAAACTACAAAATACACACACCCCACCTGATGGTGCTTATATTGATCATACACTGAAGACTTTCACAGCAGGAATTGAAACTTCTGGGCTTCTGGGCTGAGAGTCCCATGCATGAAACTTCCCCCTGACGTTTCATCTTTGACTGCAGAGGCCATCCTCGGAGATTGAGTGCCTTATTTTACTCGTCATAGTTCAGATCTGCCACCCTCTGCAGGTCCCTCCTTCCAATGCTACTTCTCTCATCTACCTAGGCCCTACATTCATTTCCTTCCCCAATCCACTCCAGATTGCTCTCTCTTTTGATCCGACATCTGGGTTGCAGCAGTTTTAGATGGCAATCCTGTGTGCACAACTGTGAATGTGTTTGTATTTTGATCTGTGTACTTTTGTAAATGCTGTTGCAATTTTTGTGCCCCCATGTCATACTGGCCTGTTGACATACTATTGAAGAAGCATTAGATCTTATCTTCCTTGTTGCCATCAAACTGCCTTCCAAGGGTGGATCCAGAATGGCCTGCAGGGCCGGGGGGGGGGGGGGGGGGCGTGAAATTATTCTCATTGTCAGTCTAAACTCTGGCTCAGTAGTAAGAATCTAGTAGTGGCCACCTTTTTACCCCATGCCCAATCAAACAAAAGCCTCACAGTTTTGAAGAATCAGTGCAGTGATAGCACGCTAGCTAAGCAACGACCCTTCACCCCACCCCCTTGGATCTATGCTTCCAGCTGATTGTTCTTTGGGAAACAAGTGATAGTTAATGTGCCTATAAAGTGGGTGGCGATGTTCTTCCCAAGCTCTTGTAATAGATCCACGAGTTGATAGGCGATGTGGTTGCGAGCATTGTTATACACAAGACTTATGCTCTCGCACAACGTTCCTCTTTTTCAGGTCTGAATCATACATTTGAGTCACCATTGAATTTTGTCCCAGGAGCCATGAAGTCAACCAACAATACCCCCTTTTAGTCCCAAAACACAGTTGCCATGACTGTACTGGCAGATTGTGTTCTTTTAAATTTTCATAGGTTGAGTTAATAAAAATGCCACCATTCAGGTGATAGTTATGTGGTCTGTCTTGTGTGAAGTGGAAAGCCCAGGTTTCATAACTTGTGACTGTTGAATCTAAAAGACTGTCCTTTTCACCTACATAGTATTGAAGAAATTGATGGGAAGTTTCAATGCATTGCAGATAGTCGTCGTCTGTCAGCATTCTTGAGACACATCTTGTGCATACCTTGAAATTTCAACACTTCAATCAAAGTCCAATGTGTGGTACTTTGAGAAAATGTAGGAACATCAATGCGAAACTCATTGTGAGCAATCCACCAACCTCGAAACAGGTTTGTTCAACCTTTGTGATTGTCTCATTGGGAACTGGCAGTCTTGTCCTCCTCTTCTCATCATGAATTTCACTATGACCATCTGTTAACTCTCTATACAACTTGCAGACGTTCTTGACTTCCATGCATGACACTCCATAAACTTTTTTTAAACTGTAGATGAATGTCTATTGGTTTAATGCCTTTAACACTAAAAACAAATAACTGCACGAATTTAACTCCTGGCATTGGAGGGTACTGGAAGTGCAATTACAAATGGCTGCCATGCCTAGTGGATGTGCAGTGGTTTCTCTAGAGATTAGAGGGGTGGCAAAGAGGGGTGGGACAGGATGGTTAACAGCCCTAGAAACAATATAGCTGCATCCCCAGCACTTTGGAGACTTTACATCTGGGATTACCTTCATATGGAGAACAGTGTGAAATGCGGAAAGGAAACAAGTAGCAGCCTATCAAATGGGATGTTAGAATAGACTATTGAAAAATCAGAGGGATTGAATGAGTAAGGAATTAAGGAAATTTAGAGTCAAAGAGTGTAAAAAGCCTAATAAAGAACTTACTAAACCAAAGAGAGAGAATGGTTGGGGATATGCTGCGCTATTAGTTTTTGCTGAAAACTTTACTTATGGAAAGGTGTAAAGAGACAATTGTTGCTGGGGAAGAGCAGATTGTATGTCAGTATGGTTGTAGAGTTGCTCTGACTCTCAGAGCATTTCTGGCAACAATCAGGAATGTAGAACAGTGTCAAACTAATTGTAAGGATGATGACTGAAGCAGTGTCCTGTGACAGTTAGCTTTGAACCGGGCACATAAAAAAAAGACTGATGGAGTGACCATTATTAATGATCTGAACTGTCAGTCACAGAAAATTTTCATCATCATGAATTCCATGCACCAATCAATTGTTGTCACTTATGTGTACTGGGCACTAATGACCTCAGCAGTTGTTCGCCCTAAAACCACAATTAAAAAAAACTTATGTGTACAAGCGTATATCCCACATGCTCTATCCCATGTAGTCCACTGTGTCAAATCAGTCTTTGAGTAAGTGAGAAGAGCAGATGAGTCTATAATTTCAATGACAAGGGTAGGACATGACGTTTTTGGGTGTACAGCGAGATCTTTACCTTCCTTTTATGACCAGTTAAATACAACACCGTGCAGTAGTCGCAATAAAACAGCACATTTTCTGCCAAATCTGATGCAAAGAACAATTTGTGCAAACGATGTATGAGATGGTTAGAGCAAGAAGTGTTTTGGATAAACCACCACGTTTTGCAGTTCAAAACTCTCATGACAAAATTATGTAAACAGGCTCTTTAATAAATAAAAACTGTAACTAACTGAAAAGTGTTAGAATGGCAGAAAAACATAGGAAGTAATGCTTGGAACAAAGTCTTATGAAATCACAAAGCATTGTATTGTGCTCCTAGGAATTACGAAATAACTTGTTTAACATTATCAAAAAGGACGTCCATCTGTCTTGTAACAAAATTTCTGCAAGAGGTGATGTTTCCAGGCAAATTTGAGAGCTTTGCTCTGCCAGATGTTGGTGTGTGAAGTGGACTCTTACACCATTACACATCAGTAGATCTGCATTGCTATTCTGAAGAGCTGTAGCAGAATACAGGATGACCTGTAGAGGATCAAATTTTGGTTACGGACAATTGAGCCTAAACATAAACAAATGTTATCTGCTGTGCATAAATAGTCATAAAAACCCGTTATTGTATGATTACAAATTGAATCAAAACTGAATGACATGAAGTCCATTTTCACAACTTTTCAGAAGGATGAAAAAACTATACATGGCAGGAATTTCACAGGCAAATAAATATAGATTAATACTGCTATTACCTGTAAATTAATTTTTCAGAATTTTGGAATTCTTCTTCACTGTGAGTCTAGATCATGAAGATGTCATCAATAAATATATACCAAACTTTGGGTATCCAAGAAGGGTTCCTCTAAGCTTCCAATAATTAAGTTGGCATATGAAGGGGCCATCCTGGTTCCCATGGCTCCTCCCTTCAGTGGTTGGTAAATGTGGCCCTCAAAGGTGAAGAAGTTGTGGTTTAGGATGAAGCTGGCAAGGGTAATAAGGAATGAGGTTTTAGGTAGGATTGCAGGTGGTCGCTGTGAAAGGAAATACTCCATCGCAGCAAGGCCCTGGGCATGCGGGATATTTGTGTATAAGGAAGTAGCATCAGTGGTTACAAGGATGGTTTCCAGAGGTAAAAGGTTGGGTAAGGATTTCAGGCGGTCGAGAAAGTGTCTTTGATGAAGGATGGGAGACTGCACATAATGGGTTGAAGGTCTTGGTCTGTTAAGGCAGAGGTTCGTTCTGTGGAGGCTTGGTAACCAGCCACAGTGGGGCAGCCTGGATGATTAGGTTTGTGAATTTTAGGAAGTAGGTAGAAGGTAGGGGTGCAGTTGGTCGGTGGGATCATGAGGTTGATGGACTCAGGTGGAGTGTTTTGTAGGGGGCCTAAGCCTCTGCAGATTCCTTGAAGCTCTGCCTGGACATCAGGAGAGGGATTGCCTTGACAAATTTTGTATGTAGTGTTGTCTGAAAGCTGACACAGTCTTTCTGCCACTTACTCCCGCCGATCAAGTACACAGTCGTGGATCCCTTGTCAGCCAGGAGAAAGACGATGGAATGGCCAGCCTTCAGATCACGGATAACCCGGGACTCAGCTGCGGTTTGAAGAGGGTGAATTTGAGGAAGAGAGAGTCGGTCTCACAGTTACAGAGGACGGAACTGTTCCAGGCAGAGTGCAAATTGAATGTGGTCTTGGGGAGCTGGATCATTAGGAGTAGGATTAACTTTCTTTGTGGCAAAGTGATATCTCCAGCAAAGACTACGAGTATAGGACAGTAAATCTTTGACAAGAGCTATTTGGTTGAATTTGGGAGTAGGGCTAAATGTGAGGCGTTTGGATAGGACAGAGGTTTCAGATTGAGAGAGAGGTTTAGAAGAGAGGTTGACTACTGAATTGTGATGTTGTGGTTCCAGATTGTGTGGATTAGGATTTAGAGGTTTGGGGGAGAGTGGAGCTGGAAGTGGGAGATTGAGTAGATGGAAGAACAGGAAACAGCTATAGGAAACAGGATGGTCCCCTCATACCCAAACTTATTTATGGGACGCTTAGATGGAGCTGTCAACCCAAAGGTTGGTATAGATTTATTGATGACATCTTCATGATCTGGACTCGCAGTGAAGAAGAACTCCAGAATTTCCTCTCCAACCGCAACTCCTTTGGTCCCATCAAATTCACCTGTTCCTATTCCAAATTCCATTCCACTTTCCTTGATGTCGACCTCCATCTGTCCAATGGCCAACTTCACACATCCGTCCACATCAAACCCATCAATAAACAACAGTACCTCCATTATGACAGCTGCCATCCATTTCACATCAAACGTTCCTTTCCCTACAGCTTAGGTCTTCGTGACAAACTAGTCTGCTCCAGTCCTGAATCCCTGAACCAGTACACCAATCACCTAATAACAGCCTTCAAATCCCGCAGCTATCCTCCTGGTCTGGTACAGAAGCAAATTGCCAGGGCCACTTCCTCATCCCCCCATACCCAGAACCTTTCACAGAACAACCCCAAAAGTGCCCCTCTTGTCACCGCATACCTTCCGGTACTGGATTGGACCCTGAATGTGGCTCTCCAGCAAGGATATGACTTCCTTAAGTCCTGCTCTGAAATGAGACCCATCCTTCATGACATACTTCCCACTCTGCCAAGAGTGTCTTTCCGCCGCCCACCTAACCTTCCTAACCTTCTGGTTCATCCCTATGAAATCCCTAAACCACCTTCCCTACCGTCCGGCTCCTACCCATGTAACCACACCTGGTGTAAAACCTGCCCTATGCACCCTCCCACCGCCACTTAATCCAGTCTCGTAACCCGGAAGTTGAACACGATTAAGGG
This sequence comes from Locusta migratoria, assembly GCA_026315105.1. Lineage (NCBI taxonomy): Eukaryota > Metazoa > Arthropoda > Insecta > Orthoptera > Acrididae > Locusta > Locusta migratoria. Next base: position 124,271,090 of record CM048744.1, on the reverse strand, counting down.
CAGTGCCACTTGCGAGAGCACCCACGTGATTTACTAACTGACATGCCTGCACTGTGAAATGTTCTATATGGGAATGACCAGCAGCAAACTGTCCATTCGCATGAATGAAACAGACAGATGGTGTTTGTTGGTAATGAGGATCACCTTGTGGCTAAGCATGCCTTGGTGCACGGCCAGCACATCTTGGCACAGTGTTACACCATCCGGGTTATCTCAATGCTCCCCACCGACACCAACCTTTCAGAACTCTGGAGATGGGAACTTGCCCTTCAGCATATTCTCTTTTCCCGTTGCCCACCTGGTCTCAACTTTGGCGCTAAATTCAAATTCCCGCCCACCATTCTATAACATCTCTGCCTCAACTTGTATCACTGTCCTTGGTGTGCTTTTGTGTGTGTGTGTGTGTGTGTGTGTGTGTGTGTGTGTTTACCATTCCTCTTTTTTCTCCTTAGGTAAGTCCTTCCCCTCCTGGGATTGGAATGACTCCTCATCCACTCCCTTAAAATCCGCATCCTTCCCTTTTCCCCCTCCTTCTTTCCTCTTTTCCTGACGAGGCAACAAATGGTTGCGAAAGGTTGAATTTTCGTGTTTGTGTGTGGTTTTATTTGTGTATCTAGCAAGTAGCCTGTGCTTTGGGTAAGTTAAATGATCTTTTTTCACACGTATTTTTTCTATCAGGAATTTTTCCCTCTGTAATATTCATTTCATCAATTTTTATAGACCCAACAAGACAGTTCAGATAAGTGATGCAAGGCAGAGGGCCAAGTTGAGAGAAGCAATTTTGATTAGTTAATAAGGCTCAAAATATAGTAAAACCAACTCTTTAAAATACAAAAGACACAATGAGCCCAGCAATTTAAGCAAGAGTGAAAAAGTTTAAATGAAAAGCAAGCCTTGTAAATACAATATTATTTACAAATGACCCCTGCCATTAAATGAAACATCTCAGCTTAATTATCAAAATCACACTAAAGTGGGGCCCCAAACTTTAAGTGAACACAGCCCTTTAAAAATACAGTTACCAAAGGCAATAAAGATGAGCTCGAACATTTAAATAAGTTTGAGTTTGATTACAGAGGCTGGTAGCAGGAAACTGAGCTCAATAATATCAATAGGCAGAAGGCCAATAAAACAACACATAATAGAATGTACAAATGAGCACTGCAATTTAAATAAAATGGCTCAGCTTTCTTATCAAAATCACACTGAGGTGGGGGATCTGGCTACTCGTTAATTTAATACACCCTCACAGATAAAACAGATAAGCTGACTAAAAAGAGGAAGGAGAGAAATAAGGTGCCCAACGGTCAACAAGAACTACAGCTCTGAGACGAAGGGGCTTACACTAACGGAGAAAACATTAAATTACAACTCCTGGATGGCAATGCATCACGGAGGGAAAAATTTCTGCAACAAGAAGATAAAAGAAAATCAATGTTATACAACTACTGCCCATGCAGATATGAGCCAGCAGAGGGGCACAAACCAGATAAATTCCCCAATTACGTTAACCAGGTTAATGTTTATAGAATAGTTGCTACTCAGAGCAAAGAGACATGAAGAATTCAATTGAACCATACTAAAGGTGTGGTATAACACATAAATAAACAAATAACAATGTAGACACGGCCCCTTGGGAACGACCACCGATCCTGACCAATTCATACACACAAATTTGTGGAACAGGGCTGTATCAGTCACTTATTTACTTCTTACTCCACGACAAGTGCAGGCACCCTTGCGATGGTGTAGGAGGAGGGTGTCAAGCAACGCCTGGAAGCATTTGATACATCTCAGATGAAAAGTGGCTGGAACGACGCGAGGCGCAGCCGGGACTGTGTGCGGAGAACCAGTTGTTGACAACTCTGATGCTTGGCGAGGGATGGTGCGGTGTCGCAGTGCCACTAGGAACGTGACCACCTAGCCGGGAGGCCAAGTAAACAGCCTGCACCGAACTGCTTTTATAACTTAACAGAAAGACCTCTCCGGATCATGGCATGTATGGCTCCTCACAGACTGACTAGGGGTTCTTTCAAAGAGCTGCAGGTCTGCTACCGGAAATTCATGTCCAAAGAGCAATCCTGCAGGATGCTGCAGTTTACCGACTGTTCACGGAAGCTCCCGGCTGCAGCTTCCAGGCTGCATGAGCTCCAGGGAAAATGTCCTCCTGCAGCCTGACTGACATTGTCGGTACCGCACATGTGTGTTAGTGCCTGTTTTGCTGCTGCAGGAAGCTGCAGCTCTTTGAACAAACCTAGAGTGCCACAGAACTACTTCGATGCATATGCCGGGCCTGGCCATAAACGGCCCCTTAATCAAAATAACTTGACCCTGGTGATGCAATGCATCATATCAAACTCAATGCCTGATATCCTGTCCGCTCTCTAATTGCCTCAGCGCACCACCCTCATGCCACACACACTTCAGAAGACAGTTGACGCGCAATACATCAAACAATGCCACGAGTGGTGCAGGCACAGAGAGATCGATGGTACTTGCACCAGTAATTAAATCAATGACAGGGTCAATCAAAGAAACAGGAGCCAGGGCGGCTCAGTATTATTACTACCAGTGACCACCACCAACTTTGCGTGGGTCCCAATAATTAAGTAACTTCAGGTGGATGGAGGGAGAAAATTGTGTGATGAATTTTTAGCAGGTATATCTATGCCTTGCTACATCCAAGTAAAAAGAAAACACTTGCATTTAAGATTAATGAGAAATTATATTCTTTTATTAATCCATCATAAGTTTTTGAAATCTCTTTGGAGTAAAAATGAATAAATTTTGTGGTGGACCAAGTTGGCAGCAAGCCACGTGTAATTGGTCATGCAGAAAACATGAATGTTCCCAATTTAAGTCACCAATAATCAGAGATGGACCTTGTACTGTGTTGATGTTAATAACATAGGTAAAGTGCAATGGGAATTGGAACTGCTTCAATTCCATTTGTAAATTGTTGGAAAATATCAGTATGCGTGGAATCGGTACATCTTCACATTTGAATCAGCTACCAATGATTGTTGCCTCTAGGTTTTCCGTGATTTCCCTAAATCACTCCAGGCAAATGCCGGGATGGTTCCTTTCAAAGGGCACGGCCGATTTCCTTCCCCCAACCTTCCCCAAAAGTCCGAGCGTGAGCTCCGTCTCTAATGACCAAGCAGTCGATGGGATGTTAAACCCTAAGATTCCTTCCTTCCTTCCATTGTTACCTCTATTAAATTTGGTCTCAAATTTTTGATGGAGAATCTGGTTCCGTTGCAAAACTTTGGTGCAGTTAATTTGCGGATGAGCGTCACCATTGATCCAACCTTCAATGTTAATATGTGCCTTGGCATTCCAAGTGGTTCCACTGAGTTCAGAAAATCATTTCATTTCTGTAGGCTAATATTAACAGGATATGGAATATTACTATAATTCAGTTTTCTTATTCGTAATGGAAAATTCGCCACTACTTTTAGTGACTTGGAAATATGGAGATAACAGCTTTAAAATATTAAGTTCTCCATGGTTTCATGCCATTCTTCTGATATTGCACTACTGCCACTTGGAGCATTAGCAGTGTCACTTCCATGACTGTTGATAGTATGCTAGCTCACTAATGTTGGCTGTTTTTTCACGAGGGGCACTACTGTTGATCCAATTGCCAGACATAAATTTTACATATTTGTTAGACTGTGATATTAGTATGTAAATATGGATTTACACTGAGGATTGTATAAGTTTGCTGTTGGATCACATTACAACTTAACAACCAATAAAAACTTTTTCTGAAATACGGTAATGATGAAAATTCAAAGTGTTAATAGCTTTTCCAAAGAATAATTCATGTTATTTTCTTAAAGTCAATAAGTATTTTGATCTGATCACTATCAAACTTCACAGAATCACCCACTGGGCATAAGTGAAGATTTCATGAAGATTTGATCAAAATTGCTCCATCAGTATCAGAAAAAAACACATAGACGATGCTTACACCTTATAAAATAGGCTGTATGTGTGTATGTATGTCAGTTCCACATCTCCTAAACTACTGGACCAATTTCAACCAAACTTGGTACACATGTTCCTTAATATCAGGTAACAATCGCTGTCGGGGTAAGAATTATCTATGGCACATACGTAAGGAGATATGACATCATAAACAATGAGATGTGCGAAAAACCGCTGCGTCAAATGACAATGCTGCACATTTCGTCCTAAACCACTGGACCGATTTCAACAATTGCTGTAGGAGTACAAACCAAATACGACATATGATTCAGGAGATATAACATCATAAACAATAAGAATAGCAAGAAACTGCCACATAATGCGACTAGACTTTATGAATACAATATATGAGAATGAGAGTACTTAGCGACTTGCAACAAACTTTAAACATAATTTCAAACCTTTATTAAACTTTTTCTCGCTGACAACCATAGCAGGAAAAAGTTTCTCGCTTACTACTTTTCCGCTGTTTATGGAGTAAAACCACGGCATTAGGTATGACGTTACAATTTATAATTTGTACACTACAAATTTTAGCCGCAGGAAATTGTACAGACAGTATACACTATACAGATGAATGTACTTTCGAAATTGTATCACAGTACGACACATAGTTCATGAGATATGAGGACGTAAAGAGTAACATTCATGGAAAACCGCCCCATCAAGTGTCACATTTTAATGTACTATTTCTTTACTACTAACCATATTACTACTAACATATTTTTACTGATATACAGCATTTATACATATCAATATAGTCCTGCAAAATTTTACAATTGTACAACATATCTATACTAATAATAAATCTGTAAATGTAGGTCTGTCGCTGTTCGCTTCAATCTTCAAAACAACAGGACGAATTATCATGCGGTTTTCACAGGAAACATGAGCGAAGATTGGTTCAGGATCTAGGCATGATTTCATCAAAATAGAATCGTGAAGTGTTTTCATAGACCGTCATGTCTGTCTGTTCATCTATTAGAAACCTTTTCTCCAAAACTACTTCATGACTTCGCATGGGGTTTTCACAGGTAACTTCCATGTACCTTGGGACAACATATAGACTTAGTTTCATAAAAATAGAATCATGGAAAGAAGAACATCAGAATTTGACCTTTTTCATCGTCAACCGCCGTGGAAATCTTTCTCTTTCATCTCCTAAACTAATAGACGAATTTTCAGGGGTTTTTCACATGAAACGCTTCATTTCACAAAATCAGATCAGAAAAAATAAGATATCACAATTTAAACATTTCTCTGAAAGCAATTGCATGTGTTTATTTGTAGAGAGTAATCTCCAAAAGTGCTAAATGATCATTCATGATGGTATCACAGATAAATAGAGAATATCCTGGGGCAACATACACACTTCATTTAATCAAAATCAGATCAGGAAAGTAAAAGATATCGTAATTTGAAGTTTTAGGTGTATTTCAAGCTTGGAAAGAATGGTGTAATGCAGCAAAGAACTGATAGATAGTGCTGCGAGTGTTTGTGTGAAGTTCGGGGCAGTGACCGTTTTATTACCCTTCGAAAATACTACTTACTTTTTGATTTTTCAAATTTACCATATTTATGAAAATCGTTTTCTTGGTTGCTATGTTCTACGAAATATGATTCAACGTAATGTATATAAAACTGCTACAATCCTCGCTGTGTTTAATCCATATAATTACATAAAGTTTGACGTATATGTACAACTGCTGTGGAAGTTCACGATTGGAGCGACAATAGCGCATCTAACAGAAAGAGAGAGAACTGTAAGAATAATAATTGTTTTCAGTGATATTTCTACTTCATTAAGGAAATACTTATTACTTATTGTATTTCAGCTCTCCATGCTTCAGACCATTGTCCAGAGATATGAATGATCATGAAATAAATGTTTTAAATGACGAATATAAGAGATGTATGATGTAAGCTACATCATATTCATGAAGGTATGCCTATTTCGAACACGTTTCCCAAACATATTATAAAAACCAACTGACATTTTCATGAAGTTTTCACAGGAAATTTGAACTAAGATTGGGGCAACACATCTACATCTACATACATACTCCGCAATCCACCGTAAGGTGCGTGGCGGAGGGTACACTGTACCACTACTAGCCATTTCCTTTCCTATTCCACTCCCAAATAGAAAGAGGAAAAAAAATGCCTATATGCCTCCGAATGAGCCCTAATTTCCCTTATCTTGCCTTTGTGATCAGTACGCCAAATGTAAGTAGGCCGCAGCAAGATCGTACTACACTCACCTTCAAATTCCGGCCCTCTAAATTTTCTCAATAGAAATTCACGAAAAGAACGTCATCTTTCCTGCAGCGATCCCCAATGGAGTTGCCGGAGCATTTCCGTGACACTTGGCGCATTGGTCGCACCTACCGGTAACAAATCTAGCTGCTCGCCTCTGAACTGCCTCTATGTCTTCCTTTAAACTGATCTGCTGTGGGTCCCAAACACTTGAGCAATACTCAAGTCATGGTCGTACAAGCGTTTTATACGTGGTTTCCTTTACAGGTGAAGTACATCTTCCCAAAATTCTCCCAATAAACCGAAGTCGGCTGTCCGCCTTACTCACAACTGTCCTTACACGTTCGTTCCATTTCATATCGCTCTGCAATGTTACGCCTAGATATTTGAACGACGCGGCAGCATCAAGAAGGTCACTACTAATGCTGTATTCGAACATTATAGGATTGTTTTTTCTACTCATGCGCATCACCTTACATTTTTCTACATTGAGAGCTAGCTGCCATGATTTCATTAAAATCAGATCATGGATTAAAGCTACATCACAATCTTATGTGTTTTCAGTAACTGTGATGATTTTCTCTTCCAGCATAGTGTGAGCACTTCAGAGGAACAGTTGATATATGTTCATATATTGTTTTCAGAAAGCTTTCAGAAATTTTCTTTTCTTTTGTATTCTTTCCATGGTTTTTCTGTGTCAATTCCCCCATTTATTAATGCATGGGTTATAGACAAAACTCTCTTCTGTCCAATGCAGTGTAAGCAGTGAAATGCTTTTTTAACACTTAGTGGCACACACATTACAAAATATCGAAAACTGAAACAATGTCCAGTTTACGAGGACTGCACCTAGCAGTCATGAGCTTCAGTAAGCTCCATTCGGTACAAATCTTGTTTGGAAGGTCACAAAATTTTGAAAGGATATCAATTTTGTTATTGTCAGCAATTCTCTCAAAACAGCCTTCCTCAGCACCTACAACCAATATGATTAACTGAAAATCTGGCATGTTTAATAATGTCTTCTATTCCTCACATCCGAAGAGAATTCAATATATACTAGCATAGTTACTTCAGCATTGGTAAAAGATATAGTTTAAGTAAAGCTTATTACGTCAATATTGTCATAGTAAAATTTAGTACTGACCCACAGTCTTCGTTGTCTTTTCTGCAATGTGTTTTCCATTGTAGTTAGTGAGAGGAATACCTTTAGTAACAGCTTATTTTATTATATTTTCTTATGAGCAGAATCATTTCTGTTTCTTTTTAGGGCACATAGCATTACACTGTATTTGGCACAATAAGAAATCAACATCTGAAGGAATATTAAACAATGCGGGAAGATTTTCTCAGGATGTAGTGCTTACCAGTGTTGCCAACATAGAGAATGGCACAGAGCTGAAAATAAACAAGTTCACAATTTAATGTGATTCTGATGTTCATACATTAAATGCTATATGAGTTTAACATAGAAGTGGAAGGCCTCTTTTCAGTGCTGTTTGATGTGTCTTGCCCAAGTAATGCATGAGTTTCAACACAACAAAGAATGCACATTTGGACTTCATGCTTTTCAGCTCCAATCAATTCTAGTTAATCTGTGGAAGCAGTTAATTCCATAACATGTATTGGACTACACAGGTGGAACTCCATAACCTTTTAGCAGGCATGCTGGGATATTCAGTATCTCGTTGGGGAATTTTGTAGTGCTGCACCATAAATCAGTGGCTTTGCAACTTTAGATATTTGTTAATAGCTCTCTCTCTTTCCCCCATCCTCCCCTCTTCCCACAACTCACAGCCATCAGTATTGCATTGTTTCTCAAGAAAGACTCTGTACCCCGAACACCTGCCACTTTCACATTATGTAAGCTTATAAAAGATTCTTTTCCCAAACAGCATTTATTACACCGATCAATTAATTCAGCATATGCATTTGAAAAGGATATCAAGAAGACCAATATTTCTGAATTTCCGAAGAGGAAGTTCACATATTGACTCCGCAGGACCGTTAAAGAAAAGCAAGAAAGGCCATTGCCATTTGTGTGGAAGGAAAACAGATAACTCCAGGACAGAAGTTTGTGTGAAGTACAATAAGTTTACTTATCAAACACATTTGATTACAGAGCCTATGTTTTACATGTCATCAAGGGGAGACTGGAGCATCCCTTATTATATTTGTGTGACAGATTTATTGTAGCTACCATATATTTGAAAAGAGTTAAGATAAAATCATATCTGTTAAATTTTCTAGTCATTTTATATTAACTTCAAGTTAACACTAGAACACCCAGCTTAGATCTACCCCCTGGACCGCCCAATGGAGGTCAGTTGACCATTATGTTTTTTATATTTTAAAATGCTTTATTTTAGAAAATGTAAAGATAATTCATATTTATTGTCATTAATAATGATTTTACTATCTTTTACATGGGTAATAATAATAATGTAGGCACATTCTTATTTGAAACTGATAAAATATATTTTTAATTTATACTGTACAAAAATAAGTGACGCCATATTATTTATACATAAAATTGCTTACATTTTCAATATTTCTGTTTTACATGATATAATAATTGGCGACAATTTTTTTTTTCATACAATTACTTAGTTATTCATAAATTATTCTTTTTCCTGTAACAAATAAGTACTGCTTTACTAGGCTACTCTCGTGCACATTTTGCATATCCGGTTACTTAGACATTAACCACATGTAGATTTTTTACATCTACGTCTACATGGGATACTGTGCAAATCACAGTTAAGTACCTGGCAGAGGTTCATCGAACCACCATTGTACTATTTATCACCCATTCCATTCTCGAATAGCGCACGGGAAGAAAGAACACCTGAATCTCTCCGTTCGAGCTCCGATTTCTCGTATTTTGTTCTGATGATCATTTCTACCTATGTAAGTGGGAGTCAACAATATATTTTCGCATTTGGAGGAGAATGTTGGCGATTGGAGTTTCGCAAGTAGCTCACGCCGCAGCGACAACGCCGTTGTTGTAATGATTCCCATCCCAGATTCTGTATCATTTCCGTAACGCTGTCTCCCCTGCATCGTGACAATATGAAACGAGCTGCCCCTCTTTGGACTCTTTCAATGTTCTCCGTCAAACCCACCTGATAAGGATCCCACACTGGGCAGCAATACTCCAAAAAATAGACGGACAAGCGTAGTGTATGCAGTTTCTTTTGTAGTTCTGTTGCATGTTTTAAGGTTTCTGCCAATAAAAAACAGTCTCTGGTTCACCTTTCCCACGACATTATCTACGTGTTCATTCCAATTTAAGTCTGAAGTAATAGTAATAGTAATTCCTAGGTAGTTTGTTGAGTTTACGGCCTTCACATTTGATTGATTTATCTTGTAAACAAAGTTTAATGGATTTCTTTTCATACTCATGTGGACGACTTCACACTTCTCATTATTTAGAGTCAATTGCCAATTTTTACACCATACTGATATCTTATATCTTTCTGCAGTTGGTTTTGATCTTCAGATGATTTTACTAGATGGTAAATGATGGCGTCATCTGCAAACAACCTAAGAGAGCTACTTAGATTTTCCCCTAAATCGTTTATGTAAATAAGGAACAGCAGAGGACCAATAACACTACCCTGTGAAACGGCTGATATCACCTCTGTTTTACTCGATGCCTTACCATCGGTTACTACGAACTGTGTCCTCTCTGACAGGAAATCCCTTATCCAGTCGCAAATTTGGGGCAATATACCATTACCAGGCAATTTGATTAAAAGCTGTTTGTGAGGTACATCATCAAAAGCCTGCTGGAAATCAAGAAATATGGAATCGATTTGCGAACCCTTGTCGATAGCACCCATCACTTCGTGTGATATCCCCCCAGGGGGCCCACAGCTCTTTTGTGGGTATGTGTGTGGCGCGCATGGGTCCCCGAGCCATTGCAGCCTTTTTTCCTGCTTTCCCCAGGCTGCATTACCCCTCCTAGTTCCCCCTCCTTCCCATCCCAATTGCTCCTTCCCACCCTCTCCAACACCGTCTCTCGGTGTTACTCTAGATGACGGCTTGGCTATCCCATGGTACCGATTGTCCTGCACTTTGGTTTTGTTTGCTGTGTACACCGGTTTTTGGCCCAGTTTGGTCCCTCCCTCGAGGTTTGACCTTCCATAACATAATTGTCCGATAATGTGTGGGCCAATTGGGGAAGAACTCCCGACCTAGCCCCTACCTGCGGGTCCTATCCTTTCCTTTCCACTTCCTTTCCTCGCTGTAGCCCCCATCCCCCACTAGGTCCCCAGCACGTGTAGCCAGTCCGTGTGGGGGGGCTGTTATGTACCCTTTGGCTGAGCCCCCTGACACCACAAGGATCACACTACTGGTGTCTGAGTTGTGACCTCTCCATGCAAGCCAAGGAGTTGATGCCTGTCCTCGGGGGTATCAGAACTCCCGGCAATGGCCATCGTGCCATGTGGCCTTTGCCGAGGCTGGGTGGCGCCCATGGAGAGAGCCCCTGTTTCGGAGTGGGTGACACCAGGGCGGGCGTCTAGCACTATGAAAAGAGTTAGACTCCAAAATGGTCGTGCATCGGCCGTCTCTAAAGACAGGAAGAGATCTTTTAATGCTGCTACTGCGGATATGAGGATGTTTCCCTCCCTCGCTACCCCTTGGGAGGAAGGCCAGGCTCGCCGGTTAGGAGCAAAATCCTTTCCTCGCTACCTGGTTTGCACAAGGACTGATGGAGGAAGTTTTACTACCACTAAACCGCTGTTCTTTGTTGAGACCATAGAGGACAAGTTTGGTGAAGTAAAATCTATGAGTAAACTTAGATCTGGCTCATTGCTCATTAAAACAGTCTCGGCAGCCCAGTCTGAAGCTTTGCTCGCCTGCACCACCCTTGGCGACATTCCAGTAACAATACGCCCGCACAAATCCTTGAATATGGTACGGGGTGTGATATTCCACCGGGACCACCTCCTTCAAACTGATGAGGAGCTTAGGGCCTATCTCGAGCAGCGTGGTGTACAGTTTGTTCGCCGCGTTCAGAGGGGACCTAAAGACAACCGCGTCGGTACGGGGGCCTTTATCTTGGCCTTCGAGGGGACACACTCCCAGAGAAGGTCAAGATAATGATATATCGATGTGAAGTGAAACCCTACATTCCACCTCCCATGCGATGTTTTCGATGTATGAGGTTTGGTCATATGTCCTCTCGCTGTACAGCAGTCCCAGTGGACACTCACTACATGATGGGAGCCCTTGTGTTCCTCCACCGGTGTGCGTCAACTGTCATCAACACCACCCTTCACGGTCGCCAGATTGCCCTCTGTTCAAGAAAGAAAAGAAAATACAAGAGTACAAATCCCTGGAGCGTTTGACGTTCCCTGAGGCCCGCACTAAATATGAACATCTGCATCCCATGCAGATGGCGACGACCTTCCCTATGACGTTATCTTCTAGCCTTTCACCCTCCCCTCCCCACTCCCATCTCCCCCCTACACCCCGTTCCCACCCCTCCCTCACATCTCCCTCTCCTGTAGCTCCTGTAGCCCTCCCTTTGTGTCCCTCACCTTCCCAGCCGGAGAAGTGCACCCCTTCTCCGTCGCCTGCCGGTGACAGTGCCCCATCTCAGGGCCTTCCGTCCCGGCGTTCTCCAGATCGGAGATCTTCGACCTCCAGTCGGCCATCGGACTCCCAGTCAGTTAGTTCAAAGGTCGCCCGATCTTCTTCAGTACCAGACCTAACTGACAAAAGTCCTCTCTCTGGGGCAGATCCTCCCCGTCCCACGAAAGAGATAGAGAAACAGAAAGAGAAAGAGAGAGAGAAAGAGAAGGATAAGAAGAAGAAGAAACCAAAGTTACAAGATAAAGCCCCTCCGGTACCACTCGCTCATCCCATTGAGCCTGAGGCTGATCAGCTGTTTATGGATGTTGTCCCTTCTTCTTTGGTGACGGACGCTGACAAAGCAGCGTGACAGAAGTTACCCCATTCGCTTCCCGCCTAGATCCTCATGATGTGATCATCCAATGGAACGGTAATGGCTACTACCGTCACCTCTTGGAGATTAAACAGCTAATCTCTCTCTCTTCTGTGGCCTGTGTCGTCCTGCAGGAATCGAGGTTTATGAATGCACATTCACCGACCCTCCATGGGTTCTGTGCTTTTTGTCGGAACCGGGTTGGTCCCGTCCAGGCGTCTGGTGGGGTATGTACTTTGGTCCGGACAGATATTGTTAGTACCTGGATTCCTCTCCAAACTCCATTGGAAGCGGTTGCTGTCCGGGTTCACTTGGACACTCTGTTAACCATTTGCAACCCTTCCCCCTGACAGGCCACCTACACTCGCGTCCCTAATTGCCCTACTTCAGCAACTTCCCCCTCCTTACCACATCCTTGGGGACTTCAATGCCCACCATCCTTTGTGGGGCAGTGCTTATATGTCTAGTCAGGGCCACCTCATAGACCAGTTTCTTGCTGACCACAATCTGAGCCTTCTCAATGATGGTTCCCCAACTCATTTTAGTGCCCTCATGGCACCTTTTCTGCCATAGACCTCTCTCTCACTTCTCCTTCCCTCCTTCCTTTATTTCACTGGTTGGGGTATGACGACCTCTGCGATAGCGACCACTTTCCGTTGATCCTTTCATTTCCCTCACACCTACCACGAGCCAGGGTACCCCGCTAGGTTTTCCGTCGTGCTAATTGGTCGCTATATACATCCCAGGTTGTTTTTCCATCTTCCCCCTCGGGCTGTATAGATGATATTATAAGCCAAATGACCAACATGATTACCTAAGCTGCCAACGCCGCTGTTCCCCGGTCGACAGGCCCTCCTACTCGCCGGCCGGTCCCTTGGTGGAATGCAACAGTTGCCGCAGCCATTCGCGAGCGCCGTAGGGCCTTGCAACATCTTAAGTGCCACCCATCCCTCGCTGGTCTCATAAATTTCAAACGTCTGCATGCCAGAGCTTGTTACTTAATCAAACAAAGTAAGCGGACATGCTGGGAGCATTTTGTCTCCTCGTTGGGCTCTTCTGTCCCTCTGACAAGAGTGTGGGCTATGCTCAGATCTATCCTAGGTAGCTGGCGGCCGTCTTGCATCGCTGGTCTTGCCCTGCCTGATGGGGTCTGCACAGAGCCATCTGTTGTTGCAGAACATCTTGCAACTCACTTCGCCAATGTATCAGCGACAACTTCATATCCGGCGACCTTTCTCCTTAAGAAACACCAGGCCGAAACCTTCAAATTAGGCTTTACTTCTCACCAGGTGGAACCATATAACGAACCTTTTACTGACTGGGAACTATCGCTGGCCCTCTCCTCTTCTCGTGATTCAGCACCTGGCCCTGACGACATCCATAATCAATTGCTGAAACACCTCAAGCCCTCACAACAACAATTTCTCCTAATAGTTTTTAACCATATTTGGCTTCAAGGGGTCTTCCCCTCTCAGTGGAGGGAGAGTATTGTGGTCCCTGCCCTCAAGCCTGGCAAGGATCCGTCGGTGCTGGACAGTTATCGACCAATAAGCCTGACAAGTGTCCCCTGTAAATTACTTGAAAGGATGGTAGCCCGCAGATTACGCTGGGTTCTTGAATCCCGGGGACTTCTCTCACCTTACCAGTGTGGGTTCCGGGAGGGACGATCCCCTATTGACCATTTACTTCTACTGGAGGCTGCGATCAGACAGGCCTTCTCTAAACGTCATCATCTGGTAGCAGTCTTCTTCGATCTTCATAAGGTGTACGACACTGCTTGTCGTCATCATATTTTACGTTCTCTTCATTACTGGGGCCTCAGAGGCTCCTTACCAATTTTTATCCATCAGTTTTTATCCCACCGCCTGTTCCGTGTCAGAGTTGGCTCTTCCTTTAGCTCCCCTCGAATACAGGAGAATGGCATCCCCCAGGGCTCAGTGTTGAGTGTTATACTTTTTCTCATCGCCATCAATGGGTTGGTGAGCTCTGTTGGGTCGCTGGTAACCCCGGCATTGTATGTCGACGACTTTTGCATATGGTACAGCTCCTACTCAGTAGCCTCTACTGAGTGTCAGCTCCAGAGCGCCATTCGGCGGGCTTCAATGTGGGCTACGTCCCATGGTTTCCAGTTTTCCTCGTCAAAAACGAGGGTGATGCATTTTTGTCGTCATACTACAGTTCACCCTGATCCAGAACTGTTCCTGGGTAATCAGCGCCTGGAAGTTGTAGCATAGCATCGTTTTCTGGGTCTTCTCTTTGACAAAAATTGACTTGGGTGCCCCATATTTGCCACCTAAAGATTAGTTGTATGAGGAAACTTAATGCCCTACGTTTCCTTGCTCATTCATCTTGGGGTGCAGACCGAACAACTATCCTTCGTATCTATCGGGCTCTAATCTTGTCCCGATTGGACTATGGGTGTCAAGTTTATGGCTCGGCAGCTCCTTCTGCCCTGAAATTATTAGACCCGGTTCACCATTATGGTGTCCGCTTGGCTACAGGTGCGTTCCCAACTAGCCCGGTCGACAGTCTCCTTGTTGAGGCGGGAATCTGCCCTCTTCAGGTCAGGCGGCAACAGCTTCTGGCATCTTATGCCATCGCCGTCCAGCAATATCCTGCTCATCCCGCTTGCCAGGTTCTTTTTGCATACGAAGGGCTTCGACCCCCTGATATCCGGCCGCGGGTGGGATTTCCCGTCGGACTGCGGCTTGCCTCTCTTTGCCGAGATTTCCATTTCCCTTCTCTAGATTGCGCCCCCCCCCATTTCACTGCACGAACACCTCCGTGGATGGTACCACGACCACTAATTCGGGCGGATCTCTTCCAGGGCCCAAAAGCTTTAATTTCCCCCATGGTCTTTCGGCGTTTGGTGCGCCCAGTACTAGAAGAGTTTCAGGGAGTCTCTATCTTCTACACCGATGGCTCGAAAACTGCTGGCCACTCCCGATATGCTTTTACATCTCCTGTTGTGGCGGAATGCCATTCTCTGCCAGAGGCATGCAGTGTTTTCACAGCAGAGCTGATGGCAATTTATAGAGCCCTCTGTTTTCTTAAACGGACGGCCGTGGAACGTGGTTTAATCTGTGCTGACTCCATGAGCAGTCTGAAGGCCATTGATCGATGTTTCCCCTCCCATCCTTTAGTTATTTCCATCCATGATCTCCTTGCTGACCTTCATCGTGCTGCCTGCTCCGTTACCTTTTTCTGGGTGCCAAGCCACATGTTGGTATTACAGGGAATGAAGAGGCTGACCGGTTGGCTAGATCGGCAATTACTCGCTGCCCACATCCCTTTCTAATTCCGGGTGCGGATCTGCGGGTGCAGATCAGATCTTTGCTTCACTCCTCATGGGATAGCAGTTGGAAAGCTACTGCCCCTTCCAATAAACTCCGCACCATCAAAGATACGACTGCAGCTTGGAGTATATCTTTACGCCCTTCCCGGAGAGAATCAATTGTCCTCTGTCGCCTCCGTCTTGGACACTGCAGGCTGACTCATGGATTTCTTTTACGAAATGACAATCCACCACATTGTGATTGTGGAGCTGTACAATCCATGTCTCATATTCTGACTGAATGTCCTCTCCATTTGACACTTCGTGGCGACTATGGCCTACCGCCTTTGTTGCCTCTAGTTTTAGCGGATGACCCATGGATTGTTGATCGCGTCCTTCCCTTCCTCGATGGAAGTAGATTTTATTGTCAGCTATAGGACTCACTTGGTTGGGGTGAGTGGGTTTGTGATTCTTCCTGTTCGTGGGGTTTGCAGCCTTCTCCCCACCAGTCTCCCACTCTTTCACATTTTAACGTAGTTTTATTTTTCCCTGCTCTGGAGCTGTGATACGTTGACCACTGTGCCATTAGTAACTTGTGGTTTAGTGTAGTGGTTACTTCCGGAGCTGTGGGAGCGGACACTGTAGCATTTGCTGCCCTGGGTTGGTTTTAGTCTTGTTGGTGAGATGATTTTAATTCCTAGTGTAATGGTCTTTTGGCTTTCCCCTAATATTCTTTGGGTTCCGTGGCGTGTACAATTTGAGGTTGAAGGGACTTATGACCTCGTTGTTTGCTCCCTTATGTCCACCACCACCACCACCACCACCACCACCACCACCACCATTCATGTGATATGATAGTGCTGATAAACACTTGTCTCTCTCTCTCTCTCTCTCTCTCTCTCTCTCTCTCTCTCTCTCTCTATATATATATATATATATATATATATATATATATATATACAGTTAAATCGGGTAGCATTCAGGACTCTGTAACTGTCAAAATATTAGCAGTAAACTATCAGAGTATTAGAAATAAAGTTCCCAATTTTACAGCATTGCAAGAAATTCTCTGCATTCGAGTAATCCTTGAGACTGAGAGTTCGCTGAATCCCGACTTTGGAAACTTTGAAATATTTAGCAAAGAATGGGATGTTTATCACAAAGATAGATCAGGTACGATTGGGGGGGGGGGGGGTGTTCATTACAATTCACAAAAGTATTCCTTCTGCTGAGCTCAAAGTCGAGTGACTGTGAGGTTTTCTAGATATCTAGACATGTGTAACAGGTATTAGCGAAATCAAGTTAACAGTTGTATGTTTTTGCCGGCCACCCAGTTCATTTCAAAGAAAGTTTATGATCAGTAACGTGTAGGTACCCTCGACCATGCTTTATTATTTGGGGGTGACTTCAGCCTACTGAGTATAGTCTGGGACACATATGCTTTCAATACAGGGGGTACAGACAAGCAGTCTTGTCTACTATTGTTAAGCATGTTTTCCAAACCCTGCTTTGAGCAACTAAATCGTTACTCCACATTCAATGGAAATATTTTGTATTATAGCTACATACAGGCAAGACCTTGCCCGCGACAATGATGTTGCTGTGAAAAAAGTCAAGTTGCACCATGGTACCTAGCCGAACCTTATTTGTACAACTTGCCAGTTTTTGGGTACAGAGCTTTCACTGAGCAAGTGGTTGTAAATGATAACTAGGTATGGAGCTATTGCATCACCATATTCTGAAAGGAACCTAGTTGGTATACAATTGGGACTGGGAGACTTACTTTTGTTAAATGATTAAGTTGTTTTAATATTCCAGGGGTAAATTACGCATGTTGGCAGCTGTTATTGCTACAAAACCTAGAGTATTTGCTTCATCTTCTGTGGTGAAAGCTGTGTTAAGCAGTTCTGCTTTAACAGAACTGTCATCAGTAGCATCACTTTGCTATCGTGTACTGAAGGTATTGATTGTATTTTGCCATTACACTACCTTACATACGAACAGAATTTCTTAGGATTCTCTATCAAATTACATGACACGGTTTCGTTATGGAAACTATTATAAGCTTCTCACATTGAAGTTTGAACTAAATTTTGAGTTTCTGTAAGACTGCCTGCCTTGGGGATATTGTGTGTTTTTTAATATGGCATATATATATATATATATATATATATATATATATATATATATATATATATACGGATGACTTACCCAAAGGACAGGCTCGTCGACAGACACAAATAAAATCACACACAAACACACAACTGTTGGTCGCTTCTTCAGGAAAAGAGGAAGAAAGGAGAGGAGGATGGGAAGGGTATGGGTTTAAGGAAGTGGAAAAGGAGTCATTCCAATCCCAGGAGTGGAAGGACTTACCTTAGGGGAAAAAAAGGAAGGTAAACAAATACACACATACACTCACACATATCCAAACGCAAACACACCTAGACGGACATTTATAAAAACATTTGTCTTTTTACAAATTTCTGTCTAGGTGTGTTTGCGTTTGGATATGTGTGAGTGTATGTGTGTATTTGTTTATCTTCCTTTTTTCCCCCTAAGGTAAGTCCTTCCACTCCTGGGATTGGAATGACTCCTTTTCCACTTCCTTAAAACCCATACCCTTCCCTTCCTCCTCTCCTTTCTTCCTCTTTTCCTGAAGAAGCAACCAACAGTTGCGAAATCTTGTATGTGTGTGTTTGTGTGTGATTTTATTTGTCTGTCGACAAGGCTGTCCTTTGGGTAAGTTATCCGTTTTCTATTTTTTATATTTCTTTATCCCACCAGGAAAGTTTCCTTCTATAATTTTCGTTTCATCAATTTATATTTATATCTATATATTCTTTGCTTCTGCAAGAGTGATCTAACCTGTCTCGTGTACCACAGTGAATCAGACACGTATTTTTTTTTTTTTTATTTGTTTGGTATAAATCTGTCAATGGTTGTCAATATTATTTCTTTGAATGTAAGCCACACCTGAGCTACACTCACGTTGTTAGTTTCAAAAGACTGGGGATTCTCACTTACAAAAGTGTTACTCATCTGGAAGGCCCTGTTCCACATCTGGACTGACTCCACCCAGTATGCACACGAGTGTACATTGGACGCCTCCTCCTTCCTAGTAGCTGTGTCTGTAAGGGGCTGCCTAATGTTGGAGCTCCCAACTACTATTAAACCTACCCTCTGTGATAGCCCGGATCTTGCAGGCTGGGAGGTGATATCAGGATAAGTGACACCACCCAGCTCAGGAACATTGTTTGGGGCAGATAGCACCTCAAAAGTGTTGGTAAGTCGAACCAGGGAGGCCTCGCTGACAGCCCCCTGGGAAGTCTGTCGCTTCCTCCCACTCAACTACGGATGGAATGTCTGCCCCGTTGTTAACAGTAACAGGGCTTGTCACTGCTGTGGGCTGATCGGTGTACACACTGGATGTCACAAACATCCATATGGTTCCAGTGGCTAGCCAACAACAACGGCGACCCTCGACTACAGCCCAGAGCTGTGCATCCGAGGTTAACACAGCCCGAAGCTGGCTGTGAAGTGTCACCAGCTCAGTCTGCATCCGCACGCAGCAGTCACAGTCCCTATCCATTACTACAGTACCCAGAGAAATGAATGACTAAAAAGGCCTGATGTAGACTCGACAGAAAGTAACTAAGATGACTGGAGCTGGTACTACTCCAATGAAAACAAATAGATGATTGTCATGCTTCACACAGCAGAAGAATTCGCTAACCAGATACTTCATGTGAATCTGAATCTAATATACATGCGAGCTTCCAATATATTTAATATACTGAAACAGTAACCTTACAGAACAGTCAAAATATGTCACTTCTTTACAAGTATTGGTATGCTCTGTTCTGCACATGCTCTCTATAATGGCCACGTAGTGGACAAAATTTTTCTTACTGAACTTTGCTGGTATGGGGACAGACTCTCGAAGATTATGTTGGTCTCCACTCATCCCTCTTTTTTTTTGTTTACCTGCCTCCTCTTTCTTTGCTCCCACTGTTACTATCTCCATCCATTTATCTTTCTTACTGCCTCTTTCCCTTTCCCACTATGACTATCTCCTCTCATTCTCTCCCACTGACACTGTTTTTTTCTCACTTCCTTTGCTACTCGCTGTTATTCTCCTTTAGCACAAAAATTTTGGTGAGTTAGGTGGAATGAAGGCTGACACCTGTCAAGAGTCTTTTCAATAGGAATATATTTGATTTTTTGGTGCTCTGGCAGAAGCATTATTTAACTGGTGCCCTTCTTTTCCTTGTAACTGCATGGTTTGCTTATTATATAAGACAAATTCTTTTGATCAGTAAAAATTTGTCACTTTACATAAACTGACAAATACATGCTGTAACACATACATTGCAGGGTATGATTAATAGCCGCGGCGGATTAGCTGCGCGTACTGGAGTGTCGTGTTGCGGTGCACGTGGCTGTTCGCCGTCGGGGGTTCAAGTCCCCCCTAGGGCATGGGTGTTTGTGTTGTCCTTAGGTTAGTTTGCCATAGTTTAAGTAGTTTGTAAGCCATGGACTGATAACCTAGAAGTTAAGTCCGCTAGATTTACAAACATTTGAACATTTATGATTAATAACAATAACAAATTAAGTCATTTATTGAGAAAAGATAATGAAGAGCAAGATGTCAAAAATAAAATTTCTTCTCAGAATAGTTTTCTTAAAATGTAATGATAAGTATTTCTCAGTGATTTTTAAGTACACTTGGACAGAAGTGGGCACACCACATGGGTTTGACTGCCAGACGTGAAACCAATATCTCGAGTACACAGTGAGATAGTGAGATATTGTTGTGCTCTTAATTTTAAATAAAAATTTTGATTTATTCTCTGGATTTTTATACGCTGATATGTACTATATTAGCAGAAATTGACCCTGCAAAAAGTCTATACAATATGTACTTATTTCTGCAAGCTCTTTTAAATATGTCACAGTACTTTACTTAATTTGATGCTACTCAGTAATCATGCCTAATAATGAAATAAAATGAAGCTTTAAGATCTGCAAAAGAAAAGAGATGACTTACCAAAAGGACCGGCTCGTCGAGAGAAACAAATAAAATCACACACAAACACACATACAAGCTTTCGCCACCACTGGCAGCTTCTTCAGGAAAAAGAGGAAAAAAGGGGAGGAAAAGGGAAGGATATGGGTTTTAAGGAAGTGGAAAAGGAGTCATTCCAATCCCAGGAGTGGAAGGACTTACCTTAGGGGAAAAAAAGGAAGGTAAACAAATACACACACACTCAGACATATCGAAACGCAAACACACCTAGACAGACATTTGTGAAAAGCTGTAACACATACTGCTTTTCACAAATGTCTGTCTAGGTGTGTTTGCGTTTCAATATGTCTGA